>CM076262.1:41691647-42317299 GCA_038380795.1 Pyrocephalus nanus
TTTAGTGGAAGTAATTTTGTTGACTGTCACAGAAATCAATCAGAGAATTCTTGCATCACAGCAACGTGTAGAAGAGTTCATGATTTATTTGGCCAAATATTATTCTTTCTGATGTTTCTAAATAGCTGATGAGTAAGTGTGATCAAAAAATCTGAGAAAGGAAAAAGGGTGAGTTGAAAATGACAAAGTGTTGATACTCACTTATGACTGAATCAGTCTGACTTCTAACCTGGCTCATATGAATGACAATGCAGAGGATATAAAGGAGAATAATCAGGACTTGTGTCTGAAGACATAAGCTGAATTCTCTGCTCTGGCAAGACTTGCTGTGTAACCACCCATAGAAGTATCTTGAAATCTATTTCAAGTAGCACATAATTCAGTTAAGTTCCAGTTTCAGTTTCAGTGCCCTATGAATCCAAATGTGTTTGGATTCAATAATCTTAAAGGTCTTTTCCAAACAAAGTGATTCTATGATTCTGTGATTCTTGGTCTTAGCTCTTGAACAGGGATAAAAGTTCTTTCCCATCTGACAAGAATGTGTACATTGAGGACCATAGACAGTCATGTTCTGTACTAGTGGGGATTAGGTGAATATTAAAAAGAAACTTTTTCATTATTGAACTGGTTCACTCCATAGCCAGAATGTTTTTACTACATACATCTATGGGAAGGTACTATGTGTGGAAGAGGTAAAATAGGTCTTACTTTTAATTTTCTTAGAAAATGCACTAATTTTGTATTCAACCTCACAGTTTTAGATATTATCAAAAATCCTTCTGCCTGCTTGATGTCACTTAACCTATCAGTGGAGTGAACAATCAATTCTTTTTGCCATTATTCACATGATTTTGTTTTAATATTGAAAGCTTTATTTCTTTCTACCAAATAAAATTTTCTCATAGGTATATGGGAGAAGAGGTTTCATGGTTTTGTACTTTTTAATATACTTATGTATGTTCTATACAAATAGAGGACAAAAGAGGTCTTTTTCTCCAGAGGTTTTACATCTCTTTAACCACTTCCTGTCCTTGCTACACTGATTGCTTTCACAAGTCTGGTCAAACAGTTCATTCCAGAGACTGAATGGGAATTGTATATATGCGAAGTTGTTGGTAAACAGTGCTTGATCATACTTCTGAAGAAAAATGATGGAAAGCTTTATAAAGTTTTGGAGAGCATTCCAAAGCCAAATGGCGCTGAATTTTTACTACTAGCAGGATATCAGTATTTTGTGGGTGGTTTTTTTTCACTTAAAAGTACTCCTACCTGTTTAAGAGGTAAATATTCTTCACATCCCTAAGAAAGAACAGATGAACAGATGTCAAGAAAAATCATGTCAACTTTGGAAATCATACTGCATCTTTATAAGAACATACTTCTAAAATATATAGAAATATATTTAATATATTTAATATTTAATATATTTAAAATATATAGATCTTTCTCTGTGGTATGATGGTATGATATTTACTTGTCAGAAAGCAAATACAACACTAATGTGTAATGTGGAGCATTAGCTACAGAATTTTTTAAATTTTCTAAACTAAACAGATTGTTCTTAAGGAAATCTGATATTTTGTATGGAAATGTTCCAGAGCTTCTGACTTAATCAAAAGGGAATTTGCTTTTCTGTGACTTTAACTGAGAGATTACCTTACAAGTAAATGCTCAAAAGAATATTTTCAAGTTTTTATTAATTCTCATAAATTATGCATCCTGAAATGGATGTGCATATTTTCCAGGACTCAATCTATGCTTATTGTATTGCTTTTTAAAATAAATTTCAATTATTATGTAGATTAAAATAGCCATAAATATAATAAACATATAAATAAATGTTTTCTATCTTTTGAAGTGATCCTTTATTAATGACAAGGGTTTGTAGAATCAGGGAGAAATTCCGAATTGATGAGCAAAAGACAATAGCAGATGTCACTGGACAGCACTGTTTCCATTATTTACTGTTCTGCACTGTCAAGAAACAACCTCTGCCGTTGAATTTTGGCCTCACTGAATAGTCCTATTAACACTACAGACTTTATAGAAGAGGATAATATGTATCACTTTGCTCCATCTCAGGAGGACCATATCTGATGGTCCTATGCAAACTGATTCCTAGATATTAAGGCACATAAATGCCAACATGAACTTGTCTCAGAAAACATATCTCGTATTTCAGTGTTTTGCTCATTCCTTTTATCTCATAAAGTATTGGAGATGCTCTGAAAACAGATAATACAAACAGGTGGAGACATTTTCCCTCTATATTCAATACAGAGTTGTCTCTGCAGGAGATGATTCACCCTTGTGTATGTTATCATTTCCCTTGACAGACAAGAACAATATGATCTTAAGTATACTTTTGAAAGGAGCTCCATCCAGCTCTGGGATCCTGCATCCATCACCCATCCTGCATCTGGGGTACTGCACCCAGCTCTGGGTTCCCCAGCATGGGAAGGACAATGACTTGTTGGAATGAGTTCAGGGGAGGGCCACCAAGATGATTACAGGGCTGGAGCCCCTCTACTAAAAAGAAAGGCTGAAAAAAATAGGGATTGTTCATCCTGGAAAAGGCTTCAGCGTGACCTAAGTGTGGCCTTCCAGTCGCTGAAGGGAGTCTGCAAGAAGGATGGAGAGAGACTTTTTCACAAGGGCATATAAAATAAGGGGGGACAAGAGGGAATGGCTTCAAACTGAAAGAAAGTAGGTATAGATTAGACATTAGAAAAAAATTATGTACTGTGAAAGTGGTGAGGCACTGGAACAGGTTGCCTGAAGAAGTTGTGGATGCCTGGAAGTGTTCAAGGCCATCTTGGGTGGAGCTCTGAGCAACTTGGTCTAGAGAAAAGTGTCCCTTCCCACAGCAGGATGGTTGGATCTAGATGATGTTGAAAGTCCCTTCTAATCCAGACCATTCTGTAATTCTGTGATTCTATGAACTTTCTTTTAAACTCTAATTTATTCTATTACACATAAAAATAAAAAGCAAAAATAATTACAAATCCAGAATAAAGTAAAACATTTTGACTATAACCCTTAGCCTTAAAAAGTAATTTCACTGTAGAAATTGGGTGTAAGCAGTAAGCTAGACTAAGGAAGTGCTCACTGTTCAGTACAACTAAAAGAATAAATAAAACTATAAACTATTGGAAAAAGCACAATGAACATGGTTTCATAATGAATGCAGTAAATAGGGACAAATTTTATAAAACATATGATAAAAATAAAAACAAAGACACTCTGTTTTATGCAGATCTAGAAACTTCAACAAGGACCAGACTTTGAAAACAGTTATGTATACCTTTTTCCCTTTTAACATCATATTTGCAAAAAATCTCCCCTCCTAGAGAGAGATTAGTAAGTTTCCCTATTCCAACTCATGTTTTAGCAACAACTGATCTCTTGTGAACACATAGCTCAAACTTGAAGCACAAAGCAAATACTGTGCCCTGTTCAAAGGGATTATCAGCTAGATCTTCCCAATAATCTATTTCAACAACAGTAACATAAAACCAAACTACAATATCAAACAGCTTGGAGAATGGAATTCTTTTCATGTAGGAAATTCCAGGAGATTTTCATTCTGAATCAGGATGAAACTTAAGAAATCTTTGAATTGGTTTTTGGGATGAAAAGTCCTCTATATTTTAACAGAGATATGCTAAAGAAAAACATCTCATTTTCACGTTTTGAAGAGTCAATTCAAGATATACTGCTACTGAATTTTGGAAATTAGGTAAGTTAGCCAAAGATGTCTTTTCTCTCTATAAATACTCCATTTCAACAACTCTATGAGTTCAGTTAAATAGTCACCAGCTTTAAGGAGTGCATTAAATATAATTGAAAATATATAAAATACAGTTCTTCTTTAACACTATTTACAAAATTAGGCTTTTTATTTTTCTCGTGGCAGATACCAATGATTTCAGCAGCAAAATATCCACAACTTTGAGATCTGATACAATTTAAATGTGCTCACCTGGGTGGGTGGTGAGTATGCAGCTTTCTGAATTCTGCACTACAAGAGTTCAATAAAACTGGTCAAGTATACTAGCACATAGTCTAGCTGCACCACTGACATAATGGGGCCAGCATTAATCACTTGAAAAATCATGAATGCAATGAATGGATTTTCAAAGAACAGATTTTAAAAATACATTACAAACGCATTTGTAATTTTGAGACTAGAGATACATACTTTGTGAGTTATATGGAATCATAAATTATCTTCAGCAGTCATTAAAAACAATGTAACTCACCTCTGCAAGAAGTCATATTAAAGGACTCACAGTTGATCTATAGAAGCATACTAAAGCATATTAAACTGTTGAGCTGTAGTGTTTCTAATTAAAACCTCATAATGGAGGATTAATTTGAAATGCTGATAGCAGACCACTGGTCAAAAACATTGCGAACAAATTCCAAAACAATTGATACCATCCAAGTGCTATCAGGGAATTTTCTTAAAAATGGAAACAAATTAGATTATGCCAGGCAAAAAAAAAAAAAAAAGGATTATGATTAATAATTTAGTATGTGTATTGAAAGTACTGATTTGCAAGCTCATTTTAGACTTTAAGCATTATTTCTGAAAGAGTCTCAGTGCAACAGCTATTTAAATGCTCTTACATTAGGAGTTCTATTTTGACCTTATTCTTGTCCATGGTTCACATCAGTCTTGAGACCTAAGCAGATCAAGTGTTTTATCTAGCACAGTAAAAAATGCTAGAACACCCATCAGTTTTTTCATTTGCAGGAAACTTCAGTGACCAGAACTGTCATCTCCTATATAAACTGACAAGTTCTTCAAAAGCCTGATCTATCCTGAAATACTAAACCCTACTTCACACACTTCTTTTTAATAAGATCAGCACCATATAACAAAAAGGATAAAACCAAAGTTGATTCTAGACCTAATATGATACAAACTTATATAAGCACCATGGAATCTAGACAGGACATGTATTGCTTTGGGCTAGAGGAGTTAATAGCTTATGTTGGTCCTAGATTAGACTGTTAAAATATATGTTCAACAGTAATTGAAGTGGAGAAGCTGATCACAAAGAGCGTGATTGTAGAGACTGTAGCATGCATGCAGAACACATTCAGAGGAGAACTCATAGGCCACTGAAAGGTGCCTTTAAAACAAGAAAGAAATCAGCCTTCACCAACTCATTTCCCTTGCCACAGCCATAATAAAAACAAAACTCAGAAGTTTGCAGAGTGAATGGTGATGTACCCATAATTTATTATAATTCAGTAACCCTTAATTAAGGTTGAGATCAAGTGCAATCGATAGTGGTATAAAATAATTTAACTGCAAACTTTCAATCAATTTTCCTAGTGTAAATAGCTGACTCCAGAATGCATCACTCCTGAAAGTTCAAATATTTCAATATGTAAAACCATCATATAAAACAGACAAGATTCCATCATTATAAATCAACATTTAATAGAGAAATGTTGATGATACAGATACACTTTGAAGTAGTAAAAATAATTTATTTGTGCCGTATTTTGCCTGAATAGCAGCAGAATTTGAAGAACTGCATGAACCTTACAAGAACACTGTCACTGGAGGTTTCTTTAAACCATAGATTTTGAAATTATAGAATAGAGAAGTGGTCAGACCAGTATAGATTCAGTACAGATTATCCCCCATAAAATACTGTGAGGACTGCTTAAGCTATTGGAGTTGCTATATGTAGAAAAATAAATGACTGAATAAAGCTTTAAAGTGGAACAGTTTCTATTGACAACAGCTATGTTGGTATTTTTGCCGCTTCCTGTTGTTAAAACCAAAGATACATTTTCCCTAGATCTCTGCTTGTAGCTAAAATACAGGTTAAAAAATAAAGTTAGTAATTCATTAGTATACTTTGCATGCCATGATAGCAATGACTTCTACTATCAATTGCACAAGGGACTGCTGCTGTCATGTGTTAGCAGACATAGCTTAGCATGAAATGCTTTGTTCCACCCCTGCTAATCCCTAGGAGAGAAGAACTTCCTGAGTCATCCTTTAATAAGGAATAAAGCTGTCCCTTCCACTGCTGATTCCACATTCCTGAATAGGAAGAGTAGGGTTATTTTACAGCAGAGAAATTGGAAATATATTCCCATGCTCTCCCCTTTACTATATTGAATCATGCTCAGTTCCTGAAATTAAGTTTTCCACATGTTCTGCTATTCCTGGTCAACATGTAGAATGCTCAATTTCAATCAAATGATAATACAGTATACAGTAAGAATTATTAGGTATTTTTAAGTAATTGAAAGAAAAAATTTTGAAATTATCAGTAGTCTCACATAATTTTATGTACATACCTCTTCTTTCTTCATACTTATCAGCACCAATATTGCTGTCTGGCTACCAACACTAGCATTTGAAAATCCATATACTGGAAAAAAAGCCAAAAGTTATTTTGAAAAAGTGAGAAATACAATAAAAAATTCCAGAAGCTCATGTATAATTGTTTGTGACTATTATTTAGAGTGATTCCAAGAAAAGTAAGATTTTTTTTTTTTCTTGGAAACCTCCAGAAAGTGACATCACCCTCTAAGAGGCAGGCTTCAGGCAAAGCACAGCTCACTGTGTTGGGCATAAAGATGTAGCCATAACTGCCTTGGAAGTGAAGAACAAAAGCTGTTGTTAAGCAGCTATGCTTCACTGAAGAAAATTCTTATTTCTTTATTCTCATTATAATGGTATCTAAATCTCATACCTATTTAAGGACTCCTTTGAGCTATAAGGCACAAAATCAAAATAAAAAGACAGTTGATTTTGCTCATTTTCAGTGATAACAAATTTCCACTTACAGTATCTAGATACTGTGTGATACTAGATGGTTTCATGGATGTTGGAAATGAGACACTCTTTTCTTTCATTGTCTAATAAATTGTGAGGCAAACACTACATGCCTAGGCAGTATTAGGAAGGAAGAAGGAACAAGATTCCTGGTTATTGCACGTGGGGTCCTCTCTTTGCTGTACAAAATATTGAATATTAATGAATATTGTAGTGCTTAACAAATGAATCAGTAATACTGTTCATTGCTTCAGCCTTCGCAGGCTAAAACAGATCATTCAAAAGGGATGACAATAAACGAAAGACAGGAAAAATATGTAATCAAAATGATGTAAGAATATATAGTTACAGTGCAATCTTTCAGAAATCCAAGTGTTCTTCCCTTAAAAAGCAGGAATTCTATATAAATATGGAGTGTCCAAGTAGGTCTACATAGGTAACAAATTTTTAATCACAGTTTGCTGTTTCAATATTGTAGCCATACTGTAGCTACCTGTACCTTCAAGCTGCAATATTCTGGAGCAGGATTTTCTTTATTTCTTCAGCACATACTGAACACTGAACCTTTGTCATTGAAAACTTCCATGCAGGGACACAGAAAGACCTTCAATTTTGTTGAGATTTCATTTGAGCCAGGACTTTATGTAAAAATGTCTTTCAATCAGCACATTTGTTAAATGCTGTGTCTGGAAATCACATCAAGACAGGATCACATTTTTCATGCACGCAAAATTCCCTTTCATTTTACAAGAAAGTTGGAGACTGATTTACACTTAGCGTAATGAGTAGACATTTGATTTCCACAGTACTTCCAAGTAATCCCATGGCTGATGTAAAAGTAATAACAGATCCAATGTCAAGTAATACACAAGAAATTTATGTCACTAGGTGGTTCTCCCCGAAGAAACTGTAACACAGTGCATTTATACTATTCTGTTTTTCCTTTTTTTTTTTCTTTTTCTGAGACTTCCACTTACAAAACTTATTCTAGAAAAATGTTCAAATATTTTCAATGCCATTACTGAAAGAATGGAAATAGTAGAATGATAGAAGAGTATTATTATTATTTATACCTACAGTCACAGAGAGAAAAAGATATATTTTCATAAATTCAGATGAAGGTAACAACATATGAGATACAAACAGAACATTCTCAATTGAACAATGTGAACCCCTCAAAATGAAATCAGAAAACAATTACAAGTTTACAAATTTTTTTTTTGTTCTCCAAAAATTATTATCACATATGCAAATTTTATGGGGATATAGAAATCGTTCTCATCAAATTGAGGCTCAGATTCAGCCTCTTTGTGACTGGCCACTTTCTCCTTTCCAATTCAACCATTTTTCCATAGATATGGGAAGTAGCTGGGGTTTTTATTACTTCCAGATCATATGCTTCGTACCAGAATTACTGCACTGATGCTTCTCAACATTGCCAAGGCAGTCAAGCCTTTAAAAGCACAGTTGTTGTTACGTGACTCAAAACTTACATTTCTGTGAAAAAAATTGATAGACACTCTCGGAAAAAGCAATGTCCATATGGAGAGGCCCAAGTTCTTCTACTTTTATTCATTCCATCTAAATATTTACCTAAAAGCATCTATAATCTTGCCAAATGCAGGTCAAATGCAGTGATTCATCTATAAGCTTTCCACCAGGAGAAATAATTAAATTGCATAAATTATAAGAGTATATAAATTGTAGATATAACAATATATGTTTTCTCCTATTTTGAAAATCATACCATCTAATGAGGGAAAATATACTCAACAGAAAAAAACCCTACAACTATGCAGTTCAATCCAATACTGCCACCTTGTGAAAATGAAAATCTATTACTGTTTCTGTTGATTACAGAGAACCATACAATAAAATGGTTTGGGTTGGAAGGGACATTAGAAATCACCTAGATTCAAGATCCTTCCCATGGGCAGAGACACTTTCCACTAGAAAGATTGCTCAAAGCCCCATCCAGCATGAACTTGAATACTTACAAGGATGGGGTATTTTTTAAAAACAAATTATTTAAAACAAATGAAAAATTCTATTTATACTCACATAACACACTGAAGAAATTGTTTCCTTTGAATAAAAACCACAGGCCAAATGTCAAAAGCATAAGACCTAGAGCCTGGGAAAGAAAAAAAAAAAGGAGATTGCTGCTTTAATTAAAAACATCTTAAAGAATATTTTGAAGCTGCCAAACATGAGAAAGAAAACAGATTTTTTTTAACCTAGAAAATTCCACTGATGACACTTAGATAGTACTTCTGTATTAGTGTTTTATCTCTTATTTGAATTCTTCTGTTTTCATTTTTGAATCACAATTGAAAATACAGTCATATATTCAATATGAAACAAATATAACTAAGTCTATTGATTACAATAGTATTTATTTTCTTCAGACAATGTTTTATAAAATTAAACAGTCATTTGATATTTTGAACAAAAAGTAGTAGCAACTGTAGAAGCATCAAGATGGTGTCTGGTCTCAATTGCACCTAATGTTACATTGTATACATGTATTGATTTATATATTTTTAGCTTTGTTTTCATTTTAAATGCAAAAAAACATTTGAAAGCAGCATGTATTTTGGAAGATTTATATGGCAAGAGTTACATAGACTGGCATACATTTGTGCTTATAGTCTTCAATGCCCTTATTAATTACTAAGGATACCAGCTGACATGAAGAGATGACAAATATGAAGCTTCTGCAGTCAAAAACTCTCTTGCGTTAACAACTTATTTTGGATACAAAACATATGTTACATATGTATTAAATTTTTTTTTCAGAAGAAAAGATTGAGCAAACAAAAGCATTACTTGCCCTGTCAAGGTCCTCAATGCCTGTCTGGATTATGAAACTTCTGTTGCTGAATTGCACAGTGACGAAAGCTATAGCAAGCTTCTCAAACCTGCTCCACAGTGGAGTGGAGTCAATAATAGGGTCAATAACACACTGTGTAAACTTACGGATTGTATGCGATAACTGGCTTTTCTCCCTGAAGAAGTCTCACCACTTTTAAGAGCAGTAAAATGTCATGACAATTTTCAAAACCAGAATATATTAAAAAATTGCTGTGATGTATTGTTCTAGTAAAAAAAACCAACCCTGAATAAAACATGAACAGTTACATATTTCATTTGAAAACTGGCATCTCCAATAGTTCTGTTGTAAAAATTATGTGGTTTCAAAGCTTTGAGTCATTTTAAATAATTCGGTTTACCTTACATTATTTATCTGAAACTTTGTCGCAGTCTTGTTCTCGGGAGGGGAACAGACCAGCGACGGGGGTTCTTGCCTGCTTTGTGAGTTGTAGCTAGCAGCAGCAAAAGCTTTGAGGTTAGGTTCACCTGCGCCGCGCCCGCAAAGAAGACACGGAGACGAAGTGAACACCTAGAAAGCCAAGGCTGATCCACTTTATTAACAAAATGGGGGGCTTTTTATACCCCCTGGGGAAGAACAGTCTGGAAAAGAGGAGGTGACTAGGCGGAGCATGCAAATCCGCTACATTCTATGTGGGTGTCAACTGGGGAGGAGAGAACTTGGGATAACATGATTGGATGGTACCTCGAGGTAAACCAACCAATAGGGAAGCGTTGCCAAGCCTGACAGGGCTTACCGGCTAAGGGGGCAGAAGGAGGGAAAATGGGGGATGGTCAACCTAACATTAGGTTTGAATGAAGAATACAAGCTACTACACAAAAGTCCTTGAGGCACACTTAAAGTCCAGTTCTGGGGTGATTTCTCTGTACTTTCCACACATCAAAGTTGGTTTCCTTCTCTCTATTCTTCCTCCATTCATGTGTATCAGTGCAGGTCCCATTTCCAACAAAAATTAGAAGTATTATCTTTATAAAATTACTTACATTTTATAATATTGTTTCTACATGAGAAAATCCTTATCAGCATTGAATATTTACATCCTACCTTAAAGAACACAGTCTAATAGCAATACATTTTTTCCTGAAGTCCAGTGTAAACACACTCTTACAACAGAGAAGTTTTCCTCTGTTGGCTAGCCCTGACTTCCTGGATACAGGCAACATGCCTACAGAAACCTCTCTTTTATTGGCAAACTTATTTGCTAAATACATGACATGGTCTTCTTTCACCATGGTCACAGCATAACACCTTCACAAAACAAGTACTAAATGCACATTCAAATCAATGCTTAAAAAGTTCACCAGTTACATGAATCTGTGAAGTGGTGGATTTCAAATGGGTGACTTTCCATTATTTTAATATTTAAATGTCTTACTCATCCATAACACTGGTGAGGAAACAGTAGAGGGTTGCCCTTGAATCCAGTGTTTTGTGCTTAACATCCATAAGTCTTTCAGAAAGGTATTATTTTTATTCTGAAGATGGTAGATAGGAAAACCCCCACCATTCTTGTCAGATCCTTCCCATTACTCCCAAAATGCACACTTTCTGTGTAAAACCTGACTTTACATTTCAGCTCTGATTTTTTCGTTATACCTGCCTTTGCATCTTGATATTCCTTATCAGTCTCGGGGTCAGATGCTTTCCTTGTGAACACCATTACAGACTAAAATGATATTATCTGCACCATGCCTGCCTGTATCACTTTTGCTAGATTGAATTGTGTGGAGTTTTTAATTCTGGACATTTCCTTTAAGTCTGGGCATGTCCTCCAGGCTCTTAAAATAACCAGAAAGGAACGTTTTATGCAGGCAGACAAGGGGGGAACTAAAAGCAAGGAGATTTAGATTACATGCTAGGAAGGAATTCTTCACTCAAAGGGTGGTGAGGCACTGGAACAGGTTGCCAGAGAGGTTGTGGATGCCCCATCTTTGGAAGTGTTCAAGGCCAGGTTGGATGGGGCTCTAAGCAACCCTTAGGTCTAGAGGAAGGTGTCCCTCTAGAGGAAGGTGCCCAGGGTAGTGGGGTTGGGACAAGGTGATCTTTTAGGTCCCTTCCATTCTGTGATTCCATGCGCACCCCTCCTGGCTCGCCGGGCTGACCACCCCAACGCGCCCAGTGCCAGCGCGACACTGGCCTTTCCAAGCCGTGACAGAGCCCCAATGTGTGAGGACAGAAGGCATGTCTGGCAAGTTTTCATTTTTCATGGCTCTGGAGTTGTCGTGGCAAGCAGGAAGCAAAACCATAGTGGCTTAATCCACCTTTAACTTGTCTTTGGTCTGCCTTTTTTTTCCACCACGATTAATTGCCTATTCCAATTTACATTGAAGACTAAATTCCAGTCTATTACTTAAAACCAAAACCAAACCCACAAAACAACCAAACCAAACAAACCAAACAAACCAACCAACAAACAAACAAAAAACCCGAAATCAAATCAAACCATGAAACCCAAATAAAATACTGAGAGCTGCTCCTCGCTACGCCGGGACACGCCGCCTGCCGCCCCAGCAGGAAACGGCAGCTCCTGGCGAGGTTTGGCTCCTCCCGCTGTCCGTCCGAGACGCTGTTTCCCGTTGCCGTGGTAACGCTCACGGCGGCGCAGCGGCGGGTTCTCGTTCTCCGCACGGAGCGCCTAACTGGCAGCGGCTGGCGGCCGCGGGATTTCGGAGTGGAGGGGTGGCCGGCCTCTGGAGGCGGCCGGGAAGGCGGGAGCTCCGGGAGAGGTTCGGGTGAACGGTAGGTAAGTTGGTACGTGGAATAGACAAGGGGGACCGGAGGGCGGCCGTTGCCCGGAGGGATGGACTACAACTCCCAGTATGCAAAGGGGCGGCTCCTTTCGGGACGGGGCTGGGGACCGGGCTGTTTTCCGCCGCGATGCCTCTTGGGAGGTGTAGTTTTCCTTCGCCGGATTCGCTTAACTCCGTCCCGGCTGAGATGCGCTCGTCGTGCCCTGTCTCCTGTTGCAGGCGCATGCGAGGGACCAGGAGCTGCTCGCTGCCTCAGATGGGGGGGATCTAGGCTGCTTCCCATGTCCCTGGGATGAAAAGGGGCAGTGGTTGCGGAAGGAGGGAGGTGGGAATGACGGGGAACCCGTTTTCCTCCGGTCTGGATCCATCCACAAGTTTGTTCTTCTGTAGGTTGTGAGATTTCTGACTGTTTTCTCTGTATCATTAAAACGTCATTGAGTGCTTTGCGGATGCTTAGTCTTATTTTGTAATTGTTAATACTTATTTATTGTTCAAAACTTTTTTCTGCTTGGTAACTCTTAGGGCTGAAAAAAATTCCTTGTGAGCCTTAGGTCATGGCACTGATACTTTACACAAAGAGTAGACAGCAGGCAGAGGTTTTTCATATTGAAATTTCATAGCATTTGAAAAATTTTGAGTGGTAGCCTGAGGGGGATTCTCTTATCACAAGGTAACATTTTTTTTTATTTTTGTTGTTATGGAGTGAGATGTTAATGTTTTAAGCCAACTGTTCAATAAATACATCTGAATGAACATAGGCTAAATGAAGACTATTTTGGTTCATGCTGTGCTGAAAGGTATTATTTTCTTTGTGTAGCTTTGAAAACAGATAAGACACTGTGGAAAGAATGTCAGAAGATACTGAAGGAATTGAAAAAGAAATAGAAATTGAATTAGGCAGAATCAGTCTTACGTCCTTTGAAGCAGATGATCCTGACACAGAGGCATCAGATGAACCTTTGAGTGACAGTGAGACAGTAAGTATTCAATGAGCTACAACTGCTTCTATTGCTACTTGAAAGTAGTACTGGCATTGGGAGTTCTATTGGATGAATGAACGTACTCCTGACATGCCTAACCTGAGTATTTCTTCTGTAAAGTAGTCTCGGTAGTATTGCGTCATGGAAAGTGAACCTCCGGTGGTGACAGGACAATAAGAGAGATGCATATCAGCATTCTGCTTAAGTGAGAAAATCAGACACAGACATTTTGTTTCAGAATCCTCTGGAGCTGGAAGATTTTATCGAACCTATAGAGGTTGATTAAATTTGGATGAATAAGCCAATGATTCTTCATTGAAATCCGTATTTAAAATCTTGTAGGAGAATGTCTTATGAAATTCCTAATGGGACTTCCACATATTATTTTCATATAAATGAGTGCTTCAGGTCCTCTTTTTTAATATATTCTTATTTATAATTATATATATTTATAGATTTATATAGATTTATAATAACTTTGAATAATTTCTTATTTTGGGGAATTATTTTCCTCTGAAATACAATTATTTATTTGTATCCTTTTCAGCTATTTTTATCTTTTGAACTCATAGTAAAAGGATTGGTTTGTAGGATATCAGGGTAGATAATATTGGTCATATGTGACCATAAATCATGTTTGACATGATGTAAAGATACACAAAGGCATCAGTAGTGTTTGTGCATTCACATACTGAATGTCAGCAGTGTTTACAACAATTTGCACATTTGAGAGAGGGCAATCCATTTTACCAAATTCTTGCAGCAAAATACAGTCTTTTGAATAGAGGGTTTCTATGTAGTAAAGAAAGGTGAAGCATTGGATTTACATGCATACTTTAAACATTAGTAAAATTAAAATTAATTTATTTTTTAAAGAATCTAAACATTTTAAAGAAAAAGATCCTGTGCTTGGTAGTTATTTGTTCATTTTTGTCTCATCCTTTTCCTTAATTTCTTAGTCCAACAGTTATAAACACAGTGTTAATTGAAACATGTTTCTGAAGTCAGTGAAAGATAAGTTACTAAAATTTGATTAGAATGTAATTAAAATTAGAATTATTAATTGTTCAATGAGTGGTAACAGAAAGAATGTAGGAATTGGGAAAAATTTTGGTGGCAGTTGCTATTAAATGTCCATCGATGCTTTATAGGTGAAGCCAAAAGGAGTCTATATTCTTACATGTCAAGTATTTACCTCTGTCAAAACTGTGAGATGAAAATGTAGAATTTATGTCAAAGGTCATGTTTTTCTAGATTTCAGATGGCTTACCAGAATCAGTTCTCTCCTATTTAAACTTTATGAAGAGCAGCAATCAAGATGCTGAAAAGCTTATACTGCAGGACTTAGAAGATGAACAAATTACAAGTAAGCATGGATCACAATTACAATGTTTGTGCACCTCGTAATGCCAGTGGAAGTTAGACTAACGATCATTAGTAAAATAATGCAAAATTTTAGGTAATGCAAGCTGTGAAACCTACTCCTTAGCTTCTGAATGTGTGCTGAAAATCTCCAGGAATAAAACCATACAACGCTATCTTCCGGGATTAACATCTCCGTATGAATTGAACTTTTCTAAAAATTCATTTAATGCTAAAGGAGGCAAGTTGGAAGGCCCTCTGAAACAGGGCCTGGCCCAGACTCTTCATGAGAATCTGAAATGAAATCAGTAGGAGCTGAAATTCAGAGTTCAGATGCAATTGACCCCCATAGGATATGTTTGAAGTCTGTCTTGAGAGATGCCCAAGCTAGCATTAAAAGAAATGACCTTGTAATTGGGAATAATATTGCTGTCAGCTGTGTGACTGAAGCCAAGCTCATAGTTTATATGCTAGAGAGCTGGCATTGTCTGTTCCATTAGTGCAATAGTCATCGTGAATATTGTTCAATATTGTCTATAAATTTAGATATTTGAGAAATGTTTCTTTTTATCCTTTTTCTGTAATGCAGTTTTACTCTTTTTCATTGCTTTTGTAGTTTCTTGTCAGTTTTTGATCTATTTCATACAAGTTCTACTGTATTTTTCTGCACAGAAAATGTTCTCTTATGTTCCATAATGTATAATTCCCTTTCATATTTGTTATCACTGTATTCTTACAGTATCATTGTGTGTGTTTCTGCTATACAGATTTGCTGCTTGTAATGTAGATAAATGATTCCCAAATATATTTAAGTAAAACTGAGGGAGAAGGAAGGAAAAAAAACCCCAACTTTATTTTAGTTTAAACAAATTGAGTAACTAAACAGTCAGACCAAAACTGAGCACTGGTAAGGGATTTTTCTGTCTGTGAATTAAATTATATATTTATTTTTTCTTTAGATGACATTTATGGAGTAGTTTCTAGTCATAATTCTGAATCAAATGAAGATCCAGAACAATTTAAAGAAAAGGTATTTTTTATTTATACAGTATTTATAGTGGACAAAATTAATATTAATAATTTAGATAACTTACACTTGCTTTGGTGACCTCCTAAGGAGACCTATAAATATGTTCAATTTGTTTGTGTCAGACTATCCATAAGGCATTAAGATGAGTTTGTATATACAACTCTTTAGAACTGGGATATCATCTGTAATACACTATGTCTATAAGCTTTAAAATTCAAAATAAATTCTCTGTATCAGTACTTGAGATACTGAGCACAAAAATCAACAAAATTAAATAAAAGTGAATAATCCTTTATTCCTAATTATTTGCAGAATAGTATGATAACACTTTTAAGCTTCTCTAATCTATGTTTTTATGATCAGGAACATGTGCTACTATTAATCTTGCTCCTAATGTATACCATAATTTTATAAAAAATGTAGACATGGTAATGTCTGTGCCTTTCAAAGGCAAATAAGGAGTTATGAACATGAGTTCTATATTTTCATTGGATTTGACTGAATAACTCGCTTAAGTTCTTAGAAAAACACAAAACTGAATTTAACCACTTTTAATTTGTCGTCTGGCTTTTATTACTGAGCACTCTTGCAAACATGATTTTATTTTTTTCAGAAGACCATTGTTTAGGACAGCACAATTACTTCAAGTGACTTCAACTGCATTACAAATATTAATATATGCCCCAAGCATGTGATGAATGAATGATAAATGAGCAGGAATAGATTACTTGCCAGTAAAGAACAATGAAACAAATATAGCAATCTTTGTGCCCACAGTATTGTTTTAAAATAAACTTCTTAAACATTTATTCTGTTACTTGTTCTTCCCCTGTGTGCATAACAGTATTAATGTGTAAATATTGTGCTTGGTTCCACAGAAAGTAAAGTAAATCCCAAATGCAAAATACTCAGTTTTCCAAGTCAAGATGTAAAATACACTTTAAAAAGCACATACAAATATTATGCATTTTGGGAAATACTGCAAAATTTATTACTCCAGAAAACAATATTTTGACTGACATGTTTGCATTAATTAGTATGTAAGAATTCCAGTCAGTAATAAGTTTCATATTGTCATGTGATAAAGTGTTTATCCGTATTCTGAAAGATTTTTATAATTTTCTGCTTTTAAATTTTGTTTCTTGTTTTTTTATAACAATACTAAACTCTATTAGATACTGCATGAAATTGAAAACAATGTCTTGCAGATTACTACAACACCTAGTTATAGTCAATCCACCAATGATGAATTGGTCACTGATGACCACTTGCTTACAGGTAAGCAAACATATTAGTTATTTGACTGAGTTGATCTTTAGCATCATATCACCATTTCCTACTTTTCTGTGTTCATAAGTATCGTAATATTCTTTTAAAGGAATTGCACATAAGATTATACATCAGGGCTTGGTACTTGGTGAATTAGATGTGAGTAAACACCTGTAACTCATTTCAGGATGACAAAATCATCATAGGAATTTGTATCAAAAAGTACTTCCAAAAAAACTATTTAAATAATTATTAATAGAAACTGTAAACCAGATTGGAGGCACTGAGCAGGTTCTGCTTTGACTATAGCTTCCTTTTTTTTTTTAGAAGTCACAATGTTTCCTTTGCCATGGCCTTAGGATAAGTTGAGCAGGAGTGCATGAGTTGTAAAAGCCCTTCTAACAGCCAAAGAAGACAGCCTGTGTAATCTTGCAATATACATTGTTAGAATATGCGTAATAGTTGCAGAGTCAGTAAGTGTGCAAAATAATAATAAAACAGCTATGATGCAAAGGACTCATGCTGTAGTTCTGATTTCCTTGGGGCTATATATTGCTGGCTGTATCAGCACAGCATCCTTTCCTTGTCAAATACTGTAAGACTGTTTAATGTCTCGCAGTGCTTATTAGAAATTTAAATAAAAGGTTTGCTTTTTTGGTTAAAAATTTATAGCTGATCTTGAAATGAGCATAAGCCCTACTCATCATGAAGTAGAAGAAAAGTGTAGACAGGAACTTGAGCTTGAAGATAAGAAGAGGAAAAAGTGGAAGGCTGAGAGAGAATTACGGGAAAAACAGAATGAAGAAGAACATGCAAGAAGGGTGCGGCACCTGGAGCAATTTGAGGCTGAAAGAGTAAAGTTAGACCTTCTTCATAAGGTAATTAATGATATTGAAACCAATCCGTTCCCATCTAGACTATCTGAATTCAAGATCTAATGTGAAAAAGAGAGTACTGTCCCAAACTGTATGACTGCTCTAAGCTCTGTCTACTTGTGTGATTTGTGAGACATATACATATTTAAGTATAATCCTTATATGTGTTTACTGCTTTGATCAACAGCAAGTGAATTTGCTGTGCTAAATGTGAAACTATTCTTGAAGCTTTGCCCTTACAAAGTTTTTATATTATGGCAATAGCCAAAGTATGGGGAATAAGAGATGAGCTGAAATAATCACATATGAAAAATGGTCATTGTGCCTTAATAGAATATACTTACCTACTTTGGACCTCCCAGCCCTGTTTTACATTTAGATGTATAAACTTAAGTGAAGTAATTGGAACCAAAATCATTCAGTTCAGAAATGCTGATGCTGTGCTTCATCTAGGTAAAGGGTACAATAGTTCCTTTTCTTGTCTTTACCTGGGAAATTGACTCAGGCTTTATCTACTGAGTTCTGCCACAACTGAACATGACTCTACATGTTGACTGGTTGCACTCTCACAGTATCTAGTCATGTTTTGCTATAGCTTGTGGTGCATACTGAAAGATAAAATTTGATAGCTCTCCACAAAAGAGTATAAGAATGTGAAGAAATGTAACTCAGATATTATGCTTATGAGGCCACCATATTTTATTATTTAGCCTAAATAACTGTGTTTTGAGAGGTGTATTAACATCACATTTTCAGGTGACTAATTTGTGAGTTTGTGCAAAAGTGGGCACCTTGGTCCTTGCAAGGTAATTCAAGTCATCAAAATTAGGGAAGGGCTTTGTAAGTGAAAAGACCTTTGATCTCTGAAGGCCAGTTCACCGTCTGCTATAGCTCTCATTTCAACAGGCCGCAAAATTGATAGGCCTCCTTGGCTCTTTGATGTCACAAGTCATTTTTGGGTGTAGAATGGCTTTCTTTGTCTAGACCAAGTGGGGCATGGCCGCCTTTAGACATTTCAGTATTGATGTTGCTAGAGCACTCTTTTTGGAGGTGACAGATAGAGACTATCTTCCCCTGTTATAGAAGGATCTAGATGTCTACTGTTGTTGGAACAGCATGCTTCTGAATATCTATCAAAACCAGCGCTTAGAAACCTATGAGACTTTATGCTCCAAGTTGGAAGTGCTAGTTTGTTTATATTTTCTTCATATCCTTCTCTATATTTGATTCAGCTGATACTGATATATCTTGTTTCCACTAGGAGTTGTGTGGTTCTAGATCAGCCTCAGTTTTTTAGCTACTTACTGTCTGCTAACTTTCAAGCAGATGTAATTCTAGATAGTGTGGATTTCTTTTTTCTGATTGAGACTATCTTGGGCAAAGAGGAAAATGCTATTTGTTTGCAAATGGTAAGAAAGTAGACTTGAACTTTTAGTTTTCCATTAAGAAGTAATTTCAGTGAAAAAAATTTCTTTAGCCTCACTGAACAAAATTGCCATTCTAAAGATTTTGATATTATCAGTACATACCAGTACAATTAAAGAGACACTGTTCATGCTGCCGTTCAGATATGTTTCTGTTATCTGCCTGTACTTTGAATGGTTTTGTAAGTGTAGTTTTCATCTTCAATAATAGTACAGAGTTTTGAGAGGAAGGTGGCAGTTGTTTGGGCCAGTACCAAGATACTGCCTCTCTGAAGGTATGCATCTCTCAGTACATGTCCAAATCTGTGTTACTGATGCAAGTGTCCTGTTGTTTAGTTTGATCCACACACAGCTGAGTTTCTCTGTAAAATTTAGGCAGTCATAGAAGTGGACTGTTGGAAAGTCAAGAAGATGGGTGAGATTGGAGAGAGGAGGTTTTATGTTGTTCCAGGTTTTGTACAATATTCATTTGTGTTAATTTATTGTGCAGAAACGCCAAGCTGCAATAGAAGATGAGCTACAGAAAGAAAAAAAAGCGTGGAGAGACAAAATGAAGCAACATGAGGTAAAGTTACAATGAGCTTTTGTCAAAAGACTGAGATTACTGTCACATATTTGAGAATGTTACCCTGGAACAGTTAATATACCAGATCCTGTTTATTGATGATAAATATGTACCAACACCTGTACCATTTTAAAAGTGGTTTTAAAAGTAGTTTAAGAGTCTATCTTAATTTTTTTGGCCTAGGAATTGATCATGAAGCTACAGATGCAAATGGAAGAGGAGAAAAAGGCCTTGGAAGAGCAAAAAGCAAAAGAGAGACAACAATTGGCTGAAAAACAGAATATGGCTGCTGTGAAAATTCAAGCTAGATTTAGATCATTTTTAGTCCATAAAAAATATGCTCCCATTTTAAAAGAATGGAAATATGAAACGAGAAAGAAGCAGAAAATGCTAGAAGAAATAGAGAAAGAAAGGAAAGAAAGGGAGGAAAAACTGAAGAGGCAAATGGAGGAAAACAGGCTTAAGAGAGAAGAGGGAAGAAAGAGACAAGAAGAACTTGAAAGACAAGAATATTTGGAACGGATGAAGAGGCATGAGGAATATGAGAAAAAGAAAGAAAGCCTGAGACTGGAAAGAGAAAAACAACTGCAAGTAAAAAGAGAAGAAGAGACAAAACTAGAACAAAAAAAAGTAAAAGCTGTGATGAGTGAAAGTGGAGAAAATAACAAAGAAAATGTAAAAAATGATAATCACACAGAAAATACAAAAGTAATAAGAGAACAAAAGAAGGAACTAAATAAACAAGGGGAGGAACAAAAAGAAAAACATGCTGAAATGATGGACGGAAGAAATAATTGGATGATGCCAGTAGAAAGAAATTTGACACCAACACCAAGTATACTAGACTATGAGAAGGAACATTCTTCTCAAGTAAATAATGAGAATATATATATGAATTCAGTAACACAAATAGAAGAAAATTGCTCGCAAACTGGCAATCTTAATGAAGCTCCAAATAATCATACTTCAAAGGAGGAGTCTTTTAACTTTGTAGCTAAGGAGGAGTCTCTTAACTTTGGAGCTAATGACATGGTAGAAAATAAGGCAATATGCAGCAGTCCACCAGATGTCCAACCAAATGCTAGTAATAGAGAAGTTGAAGATCAATTTTCTCAGTATGAAACAACGAAGAAAACTGTGTGTCTAGTGGAAAATGCTAATAAGGAAGTCAGAGACAGCTGGGACAGAATTCAAGATGTAGCAGAGTCTTCCAGTAAACTAATTTTTCCTGATGATATTGAAAAGAAGAGAATAAACTGGATGACCATATGTAAATCTTGGTCTAAAATATATGAAGAAAACCAAAGAAAGCAAGCAACTGTTAAAAAACGACCAAGGAAAAGTTCAGTTAGCAAGATGCCTCCATTAAGTGCAGAAAAGATAATTCATAGTGGCCCATGGAGTACCTTGCAGCAGGTGACTATATGGAAAATTTAGAATGAAATGGAAGGCTATGCTATTTTTTTTTTTTTTAATTTAGTGTGTCAGCAGAATGCTGCTTGGAAGAGAGGGAGGTAACTGTTGATCAGTATGTAGATCGTGTGAGACTTCCTTTGCCCAAGTGCAGAATAAGGGCAATGACAATGACTGTTGAATTCCTGTGAGTGTCACAGAGCAGACCGGTGTGGTATGAGTCTTCAGATAATTGATAGTGTCTTAAGCCTGTAAAAGGCAAGAGCTCCTATTGCCTGCTAAATTAACAAGGTTTCACCTTTGTATGAAGGCCCACATTTCAGCTCCTGCTCAACAATGCCCTTCAGATTTTTGAAAAGACTAGTGTCTTCTAGAAGCAAGATATTACTGATCAGCTTGTAGGTGGTGTTTTGTCATAAAGAACATCGCCTATTTCACAGGACTTCTTTTTCTTACCACTTACCAACTTATCATTGTATGCTTGCTCTGTGCTCTCATCTTGCTATCTACTCTGAGATGACGTACTTGACTATAAACATTGTTAATCTGAAGTATTTTTGTCTGTTCTTTTACACTCTTTATTTATGATACTGTGATAATTGTTTTCATACTAACTTCTCCCATTCAAAAGATCAAACCCACCATTTTCATCCTTTTCTATACAAAGATTAAAATCAGTTGCTTGCATTTTCTAAAGTGTTAGTAGACAGTAGTTTTTGTCTCTTTTTCAGCTTAATGAAAATGACCATAATGTGATGTTGTACAATGAATGTTCAATATACAAAAAAATTAATTTTATTTATCAATAAATGCATGTAGGTTACAACACTTATGCTTGAAGATTTGCCAGCTTGTAGCCTCTCAACGTTATCTGAGTGTTCAAATCTTCAAGTTTTGACTCTGAGGCGCTGTGGACTAGTTTCACTGGAAGGACTAAGTAGCTGCAAAGACCTTAAGTATATCAATGTGGAGGTACCAAGGATATTTGATTCTTTATTGTAACATGGGGAGAACTGCCAGTTTTGCTGCTTAGTTGATTATATAGTTGTATCCAACTGAATATATTACTTTTAGTGCCTTAAGAGCATAGGAGTATCAACAAAATACTCCGAACTGTGAACAAACTTATACCAGCAGATTTACAGTGCATATAACAAAAAACTACATGCTGCAAATTAATTGACTGTACTGAGAAATATCAGTCTAGGATTAGCAGTAGTATGGCACAGTGATAGATCTCCATTACCTCAGTCTCTCTGATTCATGAGTGGGCAGATGCTGTTCACCATAGCAGGTGCTCAGCTTGAGCACGAATAGGTAGCATGAAGAGTTCTTTGCTGTACACACCATGAATATTAATTAAAATTACTAACAAGGAACAGCACAGTGAGTTACACTAGAGGCATAATGTCTAGGTTTTCACTACTGCACAGTGTCTTACACGGCCCTGTTTAATGACTAAAGAAAACTTTATCTCTGTGATGCACCTTCATTCCGAAACTTGAAAATTTACATGAAGAAGCTTTGTTCAAATTTTTAATTTCATGGGTTTTAACAACACAAATTCACAAGAAGAAGAAAAGACCAAGCACAGCAAGGAGTGAAATAGAAATTTGAGGTGGCATTACTAAAATAGCCTGGGGAGGGGGATATTAAAAAAGCAAGATCTCTCAAGGGAAGAATATAAGCTTAGAACAGTGTTAATGTTTGTGACCAAAATACCTCTAAATGCAGACTTTCACTGTTAGTAAATAGAATTCCAGCAAAATTAGTCTTCATTAGCATCTAGTAAATATGATGGTTTCTTTGCAGTTTTTAGTTCAGTCTCCCAGGATTTGGGAAGCTAGGAAAGCACATCTGGAAAAGACTGCTCTGTCCTTAATTTTTTACACTTTTTGTTCCAAATTCTGGGCATTTTCAGAGCCAGAATGAAGTTCAAAATATATTTTTATCCTATTCCAGCAGGACACAAAAGCCAGTTTCTGTGACTCATCATTTTGTTTTCCTAATGGAAAAAACAGATGCCCCTCCTCCTAGGTAGATGTTTAGGATAAAAATAAACAGTGATGGCAATCTGCCATATTTTTACTGCTATTTCACTTCAGATGCTTTTTAATATGGTCATTTTGTTTTATTGCAGGAGAACAACATTCAGATAATTGACTGTGAAAATCTAGAAAATCTTTGTGTTCTTATTTTGAGTAAGAACCATCTTTCATCAGTTTGTGGCTTAGATGGCTGCAAAAATCTCCAAAATCTTGAACTTTCCTACAATAGAATCACCCGATTTGGTAAGAAAATTATTCCAATTTGTATATCAATATTCATGCAGTTTATATTTAAAATTATATTCCCCTTAGATTCAGAGCCAGTCAGCTGCTAAGCCCAAGGAGACTGAGGAGACAGAATTAGAAAAAACCCTGCATTCTAAAGCATTCTTAACTTCATATTTATTTGTAGTATGGCTTAGATATTGCCATGTATTCCATCTACCAGGATGGCTATTGTCAGCCAAAGAGAATTAAAATTTTTCTAGAATGGCCACTAATATTATGTGCACTAACTCAGCTGGAATATGTGAGTAGCCCAAGTTTGGTTTATCTACAGACGTAATGAATGTAAATCCCAGCCTTGCAACTGCAGAGAATTCCAACATGTTCCTGACTGACACAGTAAGTAGTTATATAGAAATTGTGTTGTCTGTCTGAGTCTGCTGGACAGCAGGAAAATAATTTAAAACAATTATCAAGCTTATAGATGAAACACATTCACATAAGACATTTATATAAGGAAATAGTTTCCAACGTTAAAAAAAAAGACTGAAACAATATGAACATGGATAGTGCAATTCCATGATAAATGGCAAGGGCAAAGAAAACAGGAAATGGGAAAGCATAAAAATAAAAATAAATCTGTAGGTGTAGAGGCTTTAATGTTGATATTTTCAATATTTTTTGCTAATATGTGCAAATATTAATATTCATGAATATACCTAGGAATAAAAGTGCTGGGAAATCAATGTTTACTGTAAAAGCATATCAATACCCTAATGAGAAACAGTAAAACAAAATGGTTAAAAATCTTCAACTGTATCCTTGTGGCAAGTATTGCTTAATAAGATTCATATTCAGATTTATCTAATTTGATAAAAATGTCTACAAGAGTACTGTAAGAATGATGTAGTATTAATGGATGACATTTAAGAATGTGGCATCTATGTGAAGTTTAGTATCTTTGTTCAGGCCAAGTGGAGTAAAATCCTCTTGTACTTTCTCTTTTGTGCAGTGCACTGCTGCAGTTACCAAGTCTCTAAAAAACTTAAATGGTAAATGAATGTTCACAAAATGAAATCTGAATTCCTCTCTGGAATTGCTTTGAGGATGTTTGGTTAAAACAGATGCATAATACAGGATTTATTTCACACAATAATATGTTAGTTGTGAGTAGTTGCATAGAATACACAAAAAATGGATTTATGTGATTTAAGAAGTTAGCATATCCCTTACATCTGTAAATCTTGCAGGATGTCCCTTGGAAATTTTGGAAGCTGCAATACTGTGTAGTAAGGCTTATATATGTTTAAAATACTTAAGTTTTAATAACTTATTGTAGAAAACTTCTAGCATAATATGATTTTTCTTTTTATTTTTTCCTCCTCTCATTGAAATATAGCATCAGTAGGGGAAAAAATAGAGTTGCCAGAAACCCTTAAAAATATCACTGAGAGAAATAGTCTCAATAATGCTTTTTGACTTAAGAATAAATGATTGCAAATTGAGTAACTGTGGCAGTAATACACTGAAGTTCCGTGCATATGTTTTTATTTGGAAGATGAATGCTTTATTTAAAAATTTTCTTCTGCAAAAAGTATAATTTTGACTGGAATCATTGAATACACTTCTGCGGGGTTTCTATATTGCCATAGCATGTTGACTAAAATCCTGGCAGCTCAAAAAATAGCAATGCATAACCATGGATAGTCATAAATGCTGCTTTAGATCTACTCTTACAAGTAGGATTTTTTTCTTTTAAAAAATCAGACGCCTTTCTGTTTTGGTTTTGTTGTCTGAGGTTTCTTTTGTGTTTTTTTCATATTTACATTCGCTGTCAGCTTTCACTCTTATCATTCACCTTTGTCACGTATACAAGTGACTTCAGAACTGCATAAGTAGCTAAGATAGAGTCCCTAGCCAACAGACTCCAGCTGCACTTTGCAAATTGTTAAGAACTACTCATATAAAGGTTACACTCAAATTTTGCTGAAAACATATGTTTGTCAACAAAATGCTTTTCCCCTACACTACTATAGCTGTTGTTTGATTCAATATGTGTAAAACAAATAATATCTTATGGAAATACACAGAAGACCTTCATGCTTATATTTAATTTTGCATGTGGGCAGAAGAAACATTAGAATACCATCTGTTTGTATTATATTTTTCTCTCTTTATGTTTTTGTTGGACCGCATTTGATAATTCCATAATGTATTGTGATCTTCTTGTATGTAGCTTTGGCATGTCTGTTCCAAATAACACTCAGATGAGGAGAAGGAGATGTAAAATAGGTGCTTTGTGCCCCATGCAGAATAGGAAATTTCCAGATCCTGTATTACCTCCTTGCCTTTTCTTACTCTGTGTTCACTCTCTTCTCTCCGTCCCACTCCAGACTCATACAGTGCTTTTAAAAGTTTCTAGTACTGCAGTGGTGGTAACTGAAAAGAGGAGATTTAAGGATTGCTCTTAGGAGGAAGTCTTGGGAGCTGTTAACACACTCTGAAACGAAAGTGTTTTGAAACCGCTAGATGGTGCTGGTTGCTTTTTTTATTTTTATCCAAGCATAAAAGAAAAATACAGACCAGGATCTTGCAGTCAAGATGGTATGTCATCGGCATGTCTGAAATTCTTTCAGAATATTTAAAGGGTTGTATATTTATTTCCTAAAGCAAAGTTTTGAAGTTACATTATGGAATATTTTTGTTATATTTAGGATGATATCACTTTAATATCAGACAGTTGTATTTTTTCAGTAGGTGCTTTCCATTTTTAAATTAAAATCACTCGAAGGCATATATTTGGGATTTTTAAAATGTACTACTAGTTCTAGTATTTAATTTTTTACTTTAGTTTTCTTCCTATCATTTTTTTTTTTCATTTTGAATTCTTCTCTGTATTCAGTACTCTGTGGTAAAAACTAATCTCTGGTTTCATAATCCAGTTTGTTTTCAGAGGACAGTCACAAAGCAATTAACTGCTGTAAAGCTCACCCAGCTTCCTTGTGGGAACTTGGTTGGGAAGTTTTGGGTGAGATAAAGATGAGATAAACTATTCCCTCAGATAATCCTGTGAAGAATACATGAAAGAAAAGTAAAATCAGAAATTCCTAATTTTAGATACATTTTCTAAAGGGTGTCCCTTGAAAGCAGTTTTACTCCAGAGATACAGAAAAGCTGCTTGGACCTGTAGTAAGTCAGATACATCAGTGCCATTGCAGAACATCTGGCATGTGTAAGACCATGGAAGGACAGTGTCATTTCTGCTGTTGGAGGAGAATAATTTGGGTAACATTCTGTGAAACAAACAGATGCTGATGGGAACCTTTTCCTTTGCTTTTTGGGTAGAGATCACATACATTCTTGCTCTTTAGACTAGCCAGCAGGAGTAAATTTGTTGAGTGTAATGGCTATAGTAATATAGCTTTATTCTTAAAAGCACTAAATTTTCTTTATAAATTTCTTCATTAAAAATATCTTATGACATAATTCCTTAAACAAAATGAACTTTAATAATCAAGCTGGTGATATTTTAACACAATTTTTTCTAACCTTGTTGATACATTAAAAAGAAAAAAGCACCGAACTTTTAAAAAACGAAATAATGAAAATTAACTTTTAAATATAGTGTTTTTATTCTGGTGGATGGTTTTAAAAGAGCTGTTAGTATTCACAGACTTCAGAGCAGTCATAAAGTGGTTAAAGCATAGTAAATACCATTTATCACTAAAAGAATGCTCTCATCCAACAGAAGTACTAAAGAGATTATGACCTGTTATTATTGATTGATTAACAGGATCAGAAATTTATGAACTGTCTGCATTTTATATTTGATAGGGTCAAAATACAGTAATTCTTTTTAAATGTTATGGAGAACTAATCTTAATTGTTACTACAGATAATATACAGAAAGTTCACAGTTTTTTTAGTACTTGAAATACAGAAAACAGGGTTTTATTTGATTGTGGCTTAAATCTTTAATTTTCAGGTGGTCTGGAGTCACTGAAAAATCTTCAGCAATTAACTGTGGACCATAATCAGTTAATCAGCACAAAAGGTCTTTGTGAGGTACCTACTCTCATTTACCTAGACTGCTCTTTTAATCATCTCACACAAGTTGAAGACATTGAGAATTGTGGCCTACTTCAAGTTCTGAAGTTGCAAGGCAATAATCTCCAGGAGGTAAAAGCTTTGAATTTAGTGGCTATTGTACATACATCTTTGTTAACAGTCATATTTTTCAGCATTCTGATCATGTGCTCTCTGATTTGTGTGGGATGTTTCACGCTCTTTGGTAACCTTTTTTTTTTTCCCTTCTTAGAGGGAAATTTTTCAGTTATACAAATGGCTAGCAGTTAAGTATTTTCTTACTCCTAAGTCCTTGGAATAATCAACCCCTCAATAATTATGGTATGCCCTTCGTTTATAGCGTCTAGTCTTCAGGTTTTCTTATATGAATCTAGTTTGTGTTCAAAATGTAACAAAATATTATTATCTACTTATACGTAATGTTATAATAATAAGATAATCATATCAGGCTGATAATAATAATTGTTATTACATGTAAGTAATCACTTTTTATCATTACTTATATGTTATGATAATAATATCATTATTATCAGCCCAATAATAATCAGGCTGATTTGATGTATGTTGATTCCCCAAAACTTGATATTTGTGCTGCAGCATTAAAAATAGGAAAATTGTTTGCTAACTGTGCACTTAATAATATTTACTGACAATTATGCCCTTATGAATTTGAGAGAAGAACACCATTGTTGATAGGCAGCAAATTAGCATGAATAAAATAGTAAGATTGTGACTCTTGAGCTCTTGACCTTTTTTTTTTTAAATTAATTTATATTGACTATTAAAACTTGTTAGAAGACATTAAAAAATATCATCCAATATGTAGAGATTATGTGTGACAACTGGTACATACATCTTAAGGAAAGGATACATATATCCAGAATATGAGTTTTGCTTGTATTTAGTAATGATTTATGAAAAGCATCTGGTAAGCATTTCATTGTTGTTTCTCTGATTTATATTAATTTTAAATAACCATCTCTTTTCTGTTTAGCTTCCAAGACTGGAAAATCATGTTCTGCTAAGAGAACTATATTTGGATGACAATAGCATTTCTGCTGTGAGAATGCTTTCTTTTTATTGGTTGCCTCTACTGCAGATTCTTTTTCTGTCTCAAAATAGGTAAGCAAGAAACCTTCTTCCACTTACAAAACTGATAGACAGGAATTTACTAACATAAGACTTGTCTGAAAAGTATAATTCTCAGTATGGATGAAATTTTACTGTCTTTGAGATATTCTTTGAAAATACATGGTTAGCATGTAATTACTTTGGCTATCTCTAACTAAGAAAATTTGAAACAGCATTAACTATGAAATTAATTTTTTATCTTTTAGATGCTATGTGAAAATAATTTTTGAGCACTGTGGTATTGTTAAAACCATGATGAGTTTTTTTTCTTTAGCAATTGTTTCTAGAGTATGTCTGTCAAACTTCCTATATTTGAAAAAGCTAGCTTATTCAAAACAGACTTGGAAGGCTAAGTTAAGTGCAAGTACTGGAGTTAGAAAGGACAAATAAGAATGTTTTTTATTTTACATACATATGTTAATGCCCTCAAAAACAGGTATATTGTCTTTAATTTTTCACTCTTATGGTTCAGTTTTAAAGGTATAAAATAAAGAAGGATCAAGACAAGAGGCATAAAACTACATCATGCACTCAAGTGCATCTGTAATTAGCTTTCTGTTTGTTTTCTAGGCTAGTCTGTACATCTTTAGAGTTAGAATGACCAGATATCCTAGAGTCAACATTTTTATTTTCCCCATCCCCTTTTCTCAATTTAAATTCTGCTACAAAAATAAGAAGCCTTTATTATAATTTACAATACATTAGAAGGAAAATTACTTTTAAATTGATATAAATTATTTTTCTATACTGTGATCATTTTGCTTTGAACAGGATTTATCTCAGCTAAACAAATAGAATATACTGTTACATACCATATACAGAATATAGACTTATCACTTTACTCTCCTGTTAGTGAGGAGGTTTTTAAAGGGTGATTCATCTGCCATTTTTAGTTGTTCGCTTTGAGACTAATCATACCCTACAAGTGCCTGTTCATCTTCATTAAGTGTTAACAGAGACAACATGTCCAGCTCGTATGTAGGTGTCTGCATCTGAACACATGAATCCTGTCCTATGTGACATTTAGTTCAGCAGGGCCAGTTGCATCTGGAAGCCTGTGGGAGAAAGACTGTCCTGTTCTTATAAGGAATGTCCTTCATGGAAAATGAATATTATTTAAGTATATACAGTGTACATTATATATACCTTTTCAAGTTGTCTTCATATCATCTGTTTTGAAGTACTCTTTATAATAAATAGACTGTCACTGGTAAATCAGATACCTACAGAATCTAATCTTCAGGTTACTTCTTTTAGAATTTGGGATTCTGTCTCAGTAATTCTTTCGGAGTTCAGAGAAGGTGCCTCCTGCCTTTGATTGACAAGAGCATTATTTGTTCCACGTTAGATTTTGAATCATACACACTGATTTAATTCATGTTCTTTGCTTCTTTTTTTTCCCCATTGTCGTGTTTAGGTTTTTTGTGGAACACACAATAATGTGGCTCTATATTCTTGTAGTTTCCTCCTCTTCCTCCTGTGTAGCTATCCTGTAATAAAGTGTTTGCAAAACTCCTTTGAGACCTCATGGACCTGCTAGGGACTTGTGAACACGGTCTCCGGCTTAGCTTGAATGTCACCTCTTGATTTAGATTGTGCTGTATTGGCCATGTAGATGTGCCTTCTGTCACTTTCCTATCCCATGTTCTTACAGTTTTTAATGTCCATTATAGTGCTCGCTCTGGTTTTCCAGTAGCCAAGCCAAGATGCAGTGTTTGGTCCACTGAGTTTCTTCTGCTGCACCAGGAGAAAGCACATATTTTTGCATCAACAGACTGGATGTGCTGAAAATAAACATACATCTCCTTCCCAAACAGTTCCTTTTCTTTTTTTTGATGTATCTGTACCTTATCTCAGATCTTTGTGACAAACAGGACAGAATAGCCTTAAATTCATATAAAAAGCCTCAAAATTCCTGGCATTTCAGTAGCCTGCTCTGGTACACTCACTTTATGTACACTTTTAAGCAGCTCCATATGTGTGTGCTGTAGCCTAAGTAACTTGATGTTCTATAGAAACAGTGAATGTAATGGAGTAAGTTGTTGAAATAAAAGCTGTTTCTTTTCTTTTATCCTACAGCTAGTGCAATTTTGTGAATTTTTTCCAAGTGTGCACTGAGTGCCATTTCCTTTTTACTATTTGCAGGAAGCTATATAACGGTAATGCTGTGAATCTGTATTCTTTCTAAAAGTGAAGTACTGTGAAAAGAAAATTCTTACACTAGTTTACAGGACTTTTTTATTCCTGAGGTGCTTTGTCTGCATCATAAACCAGAAGTCGTCAAAGATAAAATTCCATATTTTAATTGTTTTAAACCTAGGAAGTAGAGATTAACTCCTTCAAATATAAAAATGACTGCTATTTCACCACTGCTGCTTTTATTAAGTGTTTTCATGTGGCTTTCACATACAAAACATATTCTTGATCAGTGTGCAGCTGACCAAAGACAATGATGAATATCCTTTCGACATGGTTACTGCAGAACTGGGACTATGAAGATCCTTGCTCTATTTTATAGCAGCTGGAGAACACAACTGTTAAGTTAGTTTAAAAAAGGTGCATTTTGTTTATTCTTCTGCTGTGGATAAAGGTTTAGGTGTAGGAGAGAAAAACTTGTGTCTGCAACTAAAATTAATGAATATTTAATATGTGTTAAGACTTCATGTGGCATTTATATTTGTGTGTAATCCACTTAATTATGTAGCTTACTTGTTAATGTCTTTTTCATTTAAAAGTTTTACAGTGAGACACTAAATCAATGTGCTGTTTAGGTAGCCATTTTTTTTCAACTTGTACATAAACACAATTCCTTCTACTATTCTGTTTTAGTATGGCAATAATATGACAAAGGTCTTTTTTTTTGCTATCTCTTGCTTTTCATTAAAGTAACCTAAGGGAGATAGATAAAAAATTAATATTTAAAAAAATGCAGTCATCAACAAAAGTTACTCTTTTCTTTGGAAAACTGGTTTGGTCAGAATCTTGTTGACATATTGCTCCCATGATTTTGCAACTATATGCATACTATTCCTAAAATGCTTATGTTAGAAATGCTAAAAAGTCAGTTCAGTACATTCTTGGTACATATTGTTCTCTCTAATTAAATATATATGGAATCTGTATTTTTAACCTAATTTCTCAGATCTAAGCAATGAGTTCACTGTGACTGATGTTTGGAGAATTTGACTACTTTTCCAGAGTCATCATAACTCTAAGTGTCATTGGATGTCTAAATAAGTCAGTCTTGAAAAAGTTATACTTAATTATAGTGGGTTTTCCCATCCTATCCTTACAATTCTACATTTTTTTTATATTTTTCAGTAATTCTTTGCTGGTGTTAAGTTTATCTCTAACAATGTGGCATTATGGGTAATATACTTGAAGTACTGTCTACTAGAGTCTTCAAGAAGCAAGGAGCTAACTGACAGATTTCCTATATTCTATATGATCGCTACTCATAAATATGGCAAATATTGCAACCTAAACTGTTTTTAATTTAAGGAATGAAAAAGAAATATGGGCTTTACTTAAAGGTCTAGATTAAGATAAATTTATTTTAATTATTTTGCCCTCCTTCCTGCCAAATGCTCATTAACATTAAGATATTTTTTCTGGGGAAAAGCAGATGCACAGCAGGATTTAGACCATCTTGAGCAGTAACTGCTATTTCTGTTCAGAAAAGCAATCTTTATTTTCTCTGATGCATACTTGCAACTATTCTTAAATCTTGTTTTCTGGCATAGAGTTTATGTAGTTTATGTGGCAATGACCTATTCTGCTAGAGCGTTAAATGGGAGCAGAAAGAGGAAGCTATAGCTTGCTTTTTTGTGAATATCTTTTACTTTTGTGTCTTCTTTGTAATTTATATCTCTTATGCCCAGGGCTAATGTGACAAGGTCAAGTAGTATTAAGTTTTCAGTAATGTCCTTTGTCTTTCTGGTTTGAATTTTCTTAGGAAAAAAATTAACAAAGAATTTCAGTAAAGGGAAAAGCTATAGAATGACAGGGAAACGTTTTAACTCTCTTAATGCCACCGGCAGGCAAGGACAGTCCGGTAGACAATTTCTAATTCACCACACCGTATACTGCTAAAGATCCAGAGAACTCACTTGCTATAAATAAAAAAACCCTGTATTATCTTTTGTCCCTTATGCAAGATGTGACATTTATTTTCCTAGATATTTCTGAATATGTGAATCTGTAATCTGAGACATAGATTTTCAGTTTTTGCAACCATACTGTTAGCCAGTAATATCTATGATACTATTTGTGTCAAGTATTAAACATATTTATGTAGTATTGACTGATCATGAAAATTTGTAGCACTATGTACAGATCTAAGTATAACACTTTATGCTTGTTAGAGTTAATACTTCTTTGTATTTATTTGATTCTATGGAAAACTTGAATGGCAGGAAGGTAATAGAACTAAGTAGGACTAGAATGAGGACAACTTTACAATGTAGTTTGAGGAAAAAAAGGAAGTATAGTGGCATGTACTCAGTTGTCTTTATATCTATTTCTCTGAATTTACTCTTAAACTGTTATGTCATTGTATAGAAACACTTCTCAGCTGAGGGTGGAAATTATTTTTTGTTTGTTTGTTTTGCATTTGGTTATTTTTTTAATAAGAATAAAGAAGCTGCAACCAACATTTCGCCCATAATCAGTGTACCAGAGCAAAATTCAGCTCTGTCTTTCAGTTGTAAAGTCTGTGCCAGAAACATGACATAGTCACATATTTCAGCAACTAATAAGCATTTTTGGCTCTGAACAATTTTACGTTTAGGTTTCTGGCAAAAAGAATTCTGACTTACACCTTTCAAAGACATTACACCCTCAGAAAATACTACTTTCTGTGAAAATTAGTATCCACAAACTGACCATATACATTGCCATTTGTGTTACCATTTTCCATACTAGAGATGAAACGTTACCGAAATGTGTATATCTTTAAAAACAATACAGTTGATGAGGTGTGTGCTATATATAAACATTCTAGTTTTAGTTGATAGTTGGGGTTTCTTGCATCTTGATTTCGACTTTTCCTCCCTCTTTCATATTTAACATGAATCAAAATAAACTTTAATCTGAATGGTGATATTTGGCAATAGCCTGGCAGCTGAATGAACCATTCAACATTCCAGCACCAGTGCAAGTTTGTAGGTAAATTCTTTAGTAGCAGTGATCATGCACATCTTAGAGTCCCAAATAATTTGTATAGATGTCGTCTCAGTTTCTTTACATTTACTCTTGAATACTACCAATAAGAATTTTGCCCTTAGTACTGCTTTGCTGCTCTATTGAACAAGAAAAGCTCTAATAACACAAGAGCAATTCCATAACTCTGTATAATTAGCACCTATTTGACGCTCTTACAGAAGTAGTAAGACAGAGGAAGCACTAAAATTGTATTACAGGATAGTACAGCCTTGACCTGTTAAAAATACAGCTGGGACAATAATTTTGTTAGTTTTAGGATCTAGGAAGTAATGTACTGAGTCAAGAAGAGAAACAAACTGATAAGAAGTTTGAGCAATGAGAAATGAAGGAAGAGGAAAGAAGACAAGCAGATTTTATTTCTCCATAAATAGGACCTTCTGTTAGTTCCATTTTAGTTGTGGAACCTAAAGAAAAGCCAATTGAGTTGTGTAAATTTTACAAGACTTCAGATCTTCAGCATTAAATGCAAGAAAGAGAATGAAATATTGACCAGATAAAACAAAACATTAATGAGAAAATATTAAATAATGAGCTACTGAGAAGACTAAGAAACACTGTCAAGTTAAAATTTCAGTAATTAGTTCTAGCACCTTGGATAGCTAAATGAGCATTTTCTTATGTAAGCAGGTGAATTGTCATAACTGTAAAATATTCTGGTGCCTTCCTGTTTATGAACTATTGTTTTATTTAATTAAAAAAAAACCCTTTTCTATTTTGTTCTTAGATTAACTGAGCTTGTGCCTTTAAATACATTTGTGTCTTTGGAAAAGCTGAATATCAAAAATAACTGCTTGTCAGGTGAGTTGTATAAAGACACCATAAAGCGCCATCCAAACAAGAATTTAATAATTAAATTATAAACTGATTTGAATTAGACTGTTCCCATGTATTTATAAGAGAAAATTATACAAAAAATATATAAATATTTTCCAAACAGTGATGTTATAGATATTAATTATAACTATACTGGATAGGTAACAGTATTGCTTGTAGGACTTCATGATATTGGTACATTTTACTTTCATGTAAGATTTTATGAGAAATAATATAGTTCTGCATTCAAATTTATATCTAGTTTTCTTTCCTACTATAACATAGATCTTGAAGATGTCCTTACATGGTTAAGTGGCTGTCATAAACTGAAGGAGTTGTCATTCAGTGGAAATCCTTTTCTTCAAGAAAGGAACTGGAGGTAAGAAAACTAATTATTTGATAAATCAAAAAAATCAAAATCAGGAAAAGAATTGGTGTATGTATATTAGTTAAATAGTAGAAATACTACCACACATTGTGAACAGTCTTGCTGCTGTAACAGGTTTTGCAGCAGCTAGAGAAGTAATTCCTGTAATACTGGCTAGAGAAGTGGTAGTGTTTATTAGAACAAGAAAAAGAATGAATGGTTGATTTTTCCTTAGTAGTTGAGGCTTAGCCTTTTTTCTGGTTCTTAGAATTCTTTATCTTTACATCAAAAATTAATAGCTCTAATAATTATGAATTAAAGAGATGTAAGAGTAATGCTGTCCTTTGCCCTTCAGTGATGTATGGTACTGAAAAATCAAAGAGCTGGTCCTATAAACTCTAATGTCTATATAGAAAAAACAGATAGAAAAGGGGTAGAAAAGAAACTTGACATATGAAATGATATGCAGTTACCAGAATCCCTGAAATGAGAAGTTATGATAGGATTGTTAACCAATAGGATGGTTAAACATAGGAAAAAAATGGTACATGGATAGGGTTTTTGTATATTTTTATGTATATTGGACACAGTACTCAAGGTGCGGCCTCACCAGTGCCAAGTACAGGGAGAGGACTTAGTCCTTGGAGAGGACTTGCCTTAGTCCTGCTGGCCACACTGTCTCTAATACAAGCCAGGATACCACTGGCCACCTGGGCAGACTGCTGGCTCAAGTTCAGCCAGCTGTCAACCATCAAACCCAGGTCTTTTTCCACTGAGCAGCTTTCCAGGCACTCTGCTCCCAGCCTGTAGGTCTTCATGGGATTGTTGTGACCCAGTGCATAACCTGACACTTAGCCTTATTGAACCTCATACTATTGACCTCAGCCCATTGATCCAGCCTGTCCAGATCCCTCTGCAGAGCTTTCCTACACTCCAGCAGATCAACACTCCTGCCCAACATGGTGTTGTCTGCAAACTTACTGAGATGCTTTCGATCTCCTTCTCCGGATCATCAGTAAAAATACTAAACAGGATTGCCCCCACTACTGAGCCTTGGGAAAGCCCATTAGTGACTGGCTGCCAACTGGATGTAGCACTATTCACCTGTTGATGTCTCCTCATTTCTTGAGAATTCTGTGATCTGAAACCCCATTCATGCACCAGTGCCATGAGGACTTCAAGCTGTCTGAGAAAATTGCTCTGAGAAAATTGCTCAGCAAAAGCACAGTAGTGTTTTTTTAATTTACCTTGTTCTTTCATCTTCCTTCAAGTTAATACTTTATAGTCTACAGGCCTTCAAGAGCAGAATACAAGTTGGAAATGAAATTTTAGATTTTTAGGTGATATTGTGTGTTGTTATGTGTATTAAAATGGTAGAATATCTATTAGTGACACTCTTACTATAATTCCATTAAATGTAAAAAGAAGCATTTAATCAGTAAGAATTTAAAGCATTACCAATTCTTTCAGCTAAGGAAATCAAGTATTTACCTATGAAAGTGTTAACAAAATAAAATGTCTGAGGAAATGAAATTAGACACAACAGTTGGACTTTCATTTTGGATGTAATTAAAACATGACAGATTTTCTTATTAGAAAAATATGATTTTTCTTAGTAATTTTGAAGAATCGTCAAACTTGTTACTTGTATAATTTCAGATCAGTTAAAGGTAAGCATTTACACTGCAATGTTACACAAGAATCTGTTTAGATAAATTCTGTTCACATTTGCTCTATTAGATTGCCTAATGTAATGACAACAAAGTTTGTGATATGTGTGTGTGTTTTGGAGTGTGTATTGTACTAAGAGAAAAAAAGGAATATGAAACCACTGTTCTGTCTTCCATTTGTAGATTTTTGTACAAATTTATGATTAGTATTCCAGTAGGAAAAAAACTATTTGAAACTTTTAGTTGGGAATGTTTGAGTAGTTTAAAAGATACCTGTATAACTACATTCTTGATTGGTTTGTTTGTTTTTTAATGAAGAGAGTTATTTGCACTCCCGTGGTTCCTGCAAGTAACTTCATTAATAAAATTCCATGACTTTGACAATATTTTAAATTCCCATTTGCATTGTTTCAATTCCCACTGTTTTAAAGAACTAACTCTTATTTCATTTGTAACCTGGAGGGAAAAACTTTCTGAATTTCAATTTAACTTTAAGAACTGACACTTTAGATTGCTTAACCCAGTAGAGCTTTTACGATTAGACAAGAGATTCCTTTGTCTAAAGGATTTAAAGTATGGAATACTATAAAATATGGATTTGCTGAATACAGCATTGACTGTAACTTCAGGCAATATGTTCTAGTGAACTTTACATAACCCCTTGATACCAACAAAGGAATTAGTTGTAAAATTTCCCAATCAGTTTTGTACTTTCATGTCCAGCCAGTGATAACACCAACAAAAGTGAAGTAGTAAGAAATTTCTTTTTAAAAATTAAACCCTGGGATCAGTCTGAGCACTCCTAGGGGAATATGTTTCAATGCTGTAATGATTAATAGAGCCTCTTAACTGACAGAATATTCACCAGGAAGTTTTCACTAAATGAAATGTTTACTCAGCCCTTCACCAGGAGAAACCCAGCTGGAAAAACTAGTGATGAGATCCCATAGCTCTAACACACGATATTTCCAGCACTGATCAACTTTGATATGGCACTTTTTTTGGTGTATCACTATTCAAAACCAATTTTGGTAATTTCTCCTTATAAATTCAGGAACTATTGATCTAAACCCATCATTTTATTCCAAATATACTTCAGACAGTTGTAGCTTTCATTAATGGGCAGTAGTGAAGGACAGTTTTCTATTTGCAAAAAACCTATTCTATTCTATTGAATTATTTGGAATATTATAAGTCAGCCGTAGAAACTTTCCTGATTTTAAACTTAGTGTATGTTGTCTGAGCTGAGTAGTAGTCCTTTACCTTCACAGGGAATACTCAGGGAGTTTTAAAATTTTGAAAACAGTTTTTTAATAGTAGGAGGATTTACAGCCTGCAATAAGTATTCTTTCAGGAGTTCTTAAGTGTTACTTAAGATTGACTTAATGAAAATATTGAGTGATGATGTATTGATTTAAATAATATTGCAGTCTTCAAACTTTGAACAAATTTGGTCTTGTACAAGAAATATGAGAAACAAGGTTTTAGTACTAGATTACATTTCACAACGATACTTTGACTTCACAACGATGCATTGACGATACTGGTTTTTTTTTTTTTTGTTAGGTAAGTTTCTCATACATATTTTTTCTTACATCAGTGGCCCCAGCTGTCCTTTTTATAGCAAGGAAGTGTCATCTCTACTCTCATTCCTTTCACTGATTCAAATTCAATATTTCAAAAGTGGATTTTTTTTCCTGTCATTCATACTGAATATCATGTCACTAGATGTGCTATATGCAAATGGTAAAGGGATTAGAATTGACAACCTCTAATATTTTGTGTGGTTTTAAATTTTATACATTTCAATGTGTCAACAAAATCAGTGCGGTGTCTTAATCCTGTGACTTAGTTTGCTATGCTGCCTACTAATCAAACCAATTACAGGTACCTATGCACAAATGTGTCAAATTTTCCTGTTATAGTCTGTGTAGGTAAAATTCTTGTTCTAGTGAATTGAGAATGTTGCCATTGACTTTCCTGGTGTCAGTATTTCAGCAGTACCCTTTATGCCAACAAAGTATTAAGAAGTCTTGCTATGTTCTGTGTTTTATTCTGAGTTCTGTTGTTTATTAAATATAAAGTTTTAGTTAGTATGTTAACATATGAAATAAGGAAAAACATGTAAATACTCAGGGAACTAACTTCACATTCTGTCTTGTTATCTGATCTTATCAATAAAATGAGTGTTTTAGCATAAGGATTTTTGTAGAACTAATTATGATTTTTTTTTTCTAAGATCTTCCTTGTTTAAGGTTCTTCCTAGTTTACAGTCTCTTGATGGTGAAATCTTAACCCATCATACTTTACCAAGAACTGAAAGAATCAAAGAATCAGACTCAAGAACTTTTCTGGAACTTTGTCAACTTCAAATTGAAGAAAATATTCAACTGAAAAAAAAGGCTGCTGAATTGGAGTATGTATTAATGTGAATATAAATTGCATTCAGAAATATGTTTTCATGTACTGCTAGTGAAGTTCTTGATGTCTTATAAATTTTAATTAGTTGGGGGTTTTTTTGCCTGGAAATGTATCATGAAAAGGAAGAGATGAGAATCATTTACTGCAGTCCAAAGTCTATTTTAGACAGATATTAAGATATGTGGGCCTTGAGTTTTGTTTCTTTAAATTTGAGAAAACAGGTTGTTCAAAGCCTGCATTTAGTAGTAGCTGAATGAATTTGTACACACAACACAACACAACACAGTGCTATGCAGGATTACTAGCTTAAGTTTTGAAAGTTGTATAATTATATTTATATGATTTACAGCTTTAATTTAATCAAATGTAGTTTGGCTGTTAGTGCAATATGCTCTATTTTTCTTTCTGCATTTGTTTTCCATGTGTATATTACTCACATTCTAAATAATTGCAAAAAATTTGACCTCTTTTGTCTTACAGTAGTGGATCAGATAGATCTGTTTACAGGTCTTTGATTTTGCCATACTAATCACCTTTATAACTGTTACCATTGTTAGTTGTCCAGTGACTTCAGCTTAGACCATGCAAGTGGTAATTTATCACTTATACCTGCTATCTTTTAATTGTTTTGTAATATCTAAATAGGTCAAACTTCTCATGTTTCTGCACTTGGTAATATTGCATATTTTTTTCTTTCATAGTCGTTTTTCACTTCCTATCAGGTTCACAATATCCCTATAGTCCTTTTATTATCCAACTTTTCTTTTAATGTTTGGAAAGCTAGTTTTATTCATTCTGCCAGATACTGAACTTATCCCAGATCAGTTGAAGCATGTGATGTTTGACAGTGGTTTAGTCTGAATATTCTGTTGGTTCAGAAAAATTACCCACATTTTTTTCAGAATATGGTTGTTTTGTATTTACATGTAAGCCTGTATATCCATGATACCTTGTTACTACCTAACAGTTAATTACTTTGGTGCATTAGTGGGTTTTACTAAGCTGCAATAAAATCTTCATAGCTCAGAACCAGACTAATTTGAAACAAGGTTTGGATTAAGAATTGGATTGAAATTCATTTGGGAGAAATTACATAGTGCAGTTTTGTATAACAGATGTAATGTGTAAATGGCTCCTAAAACTCATTTATTTCTCCATTAAACTTCCAAGATATGTCTTCTCCACTTGTGCAATTTTTGGCTTCTGGTTTGCATGTGGAAGCTGATACTTCCTAATCTATTTACCATCTTGAAATGGTGTTCCTTCCTTTATTTTTCTTAAAGGAGAAAAGAAGAGGGAAAAAAAAAAAAAAAGCACTCCTCCTCCGTTATGGTTGAGAAATTTTTTCTGTATCTGATATTTAGGACCAGTTTCATCATTATCTCTTGCAGAAAAAAGTACTGATCTATAATTAGGATATGACTTGTGAGAGAACTGTGGTAGAATCTGAGGTCCTAACTTTCACATACATTTCTGTAAGATGTAAAAAAATGGGAGAGAAATATGATATTCATAAAATTTAATATTTTTTTAATCCATGGTCTACATGAATGGACATAAGTAGGAAAGACACATAAGAAACTTGTTGGGTAGTTGGACTCAGACCAACCATTAACTATGAATAGTTGATTACTAGGCTTATGCTACTTTCTGGATGCTGACTTGTACATCTAATATCTTTTATCAAAGACTGGGAGCAGGAGGTGGAATGCACACTTACCATACCCACAGATCACAAAAAATTTGGAGGCAATTATTTACATGCCTGAGGGGAGAGCTACCAGTCAGAGGGTTATACTGGGGAGACAAGGCAAGCTGGGGAGACAGGTCAATAGGAGCCTTGTAAATTCAACAAGGACAAGTGCAAAGTTCTTTACCTAGGAAGGAGGTAAAGAAAGGAGGTCTTCTGCCCACTCTCAGGCTACTTGCTGAATGGAAGAGAGAAGGCCTTGACTTTGTCCAGGCACTGTTCAGCAAAACATTAGTCTTTTATCAATTTAGTTCCAGTCACAAATCTAAAACACAGCACCATACAGACACCTGTAATTCATCCCAGCCAGAGTCAGTACAATAGGACATAAGGAAAAATCTTTTCACTCTAGGGACAGTGTTGAATTGCAACAGGTTGCCGAGAGAGGTTGTGTAGTCTTGTTCTTGGAGATTTTCAAGAACTGACTGGATAAAGGCCTGGGGAGCCTGGCCTGATCTGAGAGCTAACCTAGCTTTGAAGCAGAAGGTTGGAATAGAGACCTCCTGAGTTCCTTCAATTGAGAATTTTTCTGTGATTCTATGTAAGTTTTGTTTAAAGAGCCTGCAGATGTTTGAGAAGAACAGTAGTGGAAAGAGGATATTATGTAAACATCTCTTCTTTCTGCAATATATGGTTTGGGTGGAGAAGGGGAAGGCAGGGTGCACGGAGGAGGGAGAGTTGTGGGGTTTTTGAAATTTTGAGAATTCATTCACAGTCTTTTAAATTGGTAACTTTGACATGGTTGAAACATCTTGTATCAAATTTAGTCTTAAAATTAATTTCTCATGTGTTAAAGCCCTTTTATTTTGACTAAAGTAAAATTTATGGATGACTTGAAAACCATTGAAAACTGCAATTCATAAAAGGAACTCTAAACAACTTGTTTGTATATAAGTCTTAACAGCATAGCTATTATATGTACATATTGCAATACTTTGACTGAATTAATGTGACATTGCTAAAGAACAGGCCAACAATAGAGCAAACTTCTGTCTGTTTTACATCTTAAGTTATCAAGCCTCTGTAGGTGCGACCTCAAGTATGTAAGCTGCCAAAAGTAATCAGTGCTTGCTTCCCTAATTCATGTTTCATACACGACTGCTGCCCAGTTAAATTCTCTGTGCTATTTCTGAAACTTCTCTGTTGTTGCCATTCTTAAAAATAAAACTTACTTTAAAATTTAATTTCTCTATTCTAAGAAATGGTTTTTGTCACACTTTCTTTTCGTGACTTTTAATGAGTAATCATATAAAAATATAACACCGTGGTTGCGACAATTTGCTTTCAGTCATGAGATATGCAGATGTCTGGCTAATAGGTCTTGAACTTTATAAATCCTATATGTATAATACAATGAAAATGACAAGAATTTCATAAATGGTATTGCAAGGAGAGAGTATGTAAACAGTGACCTCTTTCATGTGTTTTTAAGGGACTTTAGTAGGCTGCAGTTGAACATCAGTAATGATGCTTATAGAAGCTTCACTGAAGACAAATTAGATTTTACCACACTATAACAAACACAAGCTCACATAAATTGTACTATTTGACTATTTCACGTAGCATAATTATGAAAATCACAGTAGAGCCACAAAGGGAAAAACATGATATCAGACAAAGTTTTAACTAGCACACAAACTAGTACACAAAGAGGTAGAATATTGTTTATGAGTTAGCTGATAGGGCCAAGAGAAACTGCTGTTCCTGATTAGAACTGACTTGTTTCTCCATTGTCTCTTTTGCCTCAAGAGATTTGTTCTGCTGACTTTTCAAGACTTACAATTTCTTTCTGAGAAAATTATGCTCTTTGAATAACCTGGCAGTCATTGCAGATGTGATTGCAGTAAGAAATTCTATACTAAATGTGTCAGCTCTATATACAAGCTTCTGCCACCACCCTAAACTTCCTAAGTAGCAACATTTTGGCTGATTTAAACTCCCCTGAAAGGCCTTTAAGGATGAATAACTTTTTCCTTTTCCATGTCTTTTAAGTTAGCCTGTGCATGGATCCTTTTCCTTCCTAGGTGCTGCCACTGGGGATTTACTCCTCTCCACCTCTACTCCTCCCTTCCCAAACACTGCATGTGAAACTGAGCAGGGTTCGGACTAAATTAACCAAGACAGTGATGGATACTCTTGGTGGATTGGTGTGAGGACTGAAATTGTAACAGTTGTTAAGAAATGCCTCATTTCAATTTCCAAATAGATTAAAATCTTGTTCTAATGGCTTTGTCTTTCCTCAAAGTCCCTGGAAAATGCTAGTACAAATAGGGAGGTATCTGTTTGGTAAAAAAAGCTACAGGTAGCTTTCTGCTGTTAACATTTGTTTGTGAAAATAATATCTTGGTCTTTAGGTAGTATCAGGGCCATTATTATAGCACACGTGTACGTTGCTACAAAAGACCTAGCCTTTCCTGTTCTGGTTTATTCCCCTTTTCTCCCACAAGAAAAGCAGTTCATCCTTTGTGGTCATGCTAAAATTTGCATATGGTATAAATTACTTTCACTTGTTAGAATCAAAATAAAGCTGTGGGAAGCCAATTAGCCATTGAACATGAGGGAATGCGCTGGTCAAAGCTGGAAGCCATAGAAATTTTGCTGTGGCAAGACCACCATGTTCATCTACATTTCGTTACATACTAAACAGCCAGACACTATGGATACTGGTACTTTCATGAGATTATTCCATTTCTTGTTTTGTCAAGGTGCCAATTTATGCTTAAAAACTTGGTTGTATCATAACCAAGATGCAATTCCAGAAGATTCAGTGTGATCAGACCTCTTGACCGATAGTACGGAAAAAGGTCTGAAAGGCAAACAATGAATTTACATTAACTGAAAAGGAAATATTGTGGTATCAAAAGTCATAATGCTGTCATATTTCTTACTTTGTCTTCTATCTTTCCTTGTATGTGGGGGTTTTTTTCCTATTAAAAAAGTAAACCAGTCCTGCATATTTTCCATTACAGCAGCTTCCTTTCTCTGGTTTGAATAAGCAATCTTTAGGAGCAGGTCTCAGATATCAAGAATGCAGGACCATTGAGACACTGAGAAAGTTGCAGTGCATTGAGAGGATACCTAAAATCCCTGTTTTCCTAAAGGACCTAGCAGCTGACTGCTGCATAGTACTCAGGCCACATGATAATATTTATCTGTGCTTTGGAGCTTCACCTTTGCAGGAGAACCCCAAACACAGCTACCAAGCCACTTCATTCCTTATAATTCTCTGAAATGTCACTTCAGCTTCCTTTGTAGTTTCTTGAAACTTAAGGTGATCTGACTGCCTAAAAGGAAAGCCACTGATACAGAGGGCAGCCTAAAAATCCTACAAAATCAATGTATAGTTGCAAATTGCCAGGGATGTATCAGCTGGGAGAGGGTGCATGCCCACAGACTGTATTTTTCAGCCACTGCTTGGGAAAACTGCCGAAAAAGCAGCCTCTGTGAAAAAAAGTAACACATGTTCCCTGGTGACCACAAAATTACTCCCTGCCTGAATTTTCAATTCCCATCAACTTCCCTTCCCATTTCTGCTTGACATATTCATAGCCACTGGAAGGGTGAAACAGGTGCTTGAAACGTGTCATAGGAGAGGATGCACAAGTATCCTACTCGACTCACTGTTATGGTGGTTTGGCTTTCTTTCTTTCTGTTTTTTTTTGGTTGTTGGTTTGTGTGGGTTTTTTTTTGTTTGTTTTGTTTTGTTTTGGTTTGGTTTGGTTTTTGGTGGTTTTTTTGTTTGTTTGTTTGGGTTTTTTTGGGTTTTTTATTGAGAATGAACATGGATACTCAGGTTATATAAAACTTTCTGGTGTTTTCTGCAACAATTTTATTTTCAAATAAACAACAAAAGAAAGCAAAGAAAAGGGAGGAAAAAAGGTGGACATGGACTTTTTTTAAAAAAACTTTTTCTTTTTTTTTCTTTCTCACCATAGTATTTTTTATAAAAATTTGGTAACAATCTTGTACCAAATTTATCTTTTTAAATACTTCAACTAATTAAAAGTATTTAACTAAAATATTTAACTAATGCTTCAAGTATTTTCTGTTGAAGAAATTGCTATTCTTAGTATATAGTATGTTAGATCCTTAAACAAATATATGTGTTGGTTTAAATATTTTAGGAATTGTCATATTTACAGAACCAACAGGAATAGGAGTAATACTGTGTAATGGACTATCAAATGTACAACTATTGCACAATGAGTTTTGTGCTTAAACTATATGGATTTGGCTTCCAATTTAGCCATTCAGATTTTGTCCTTTAGCACTGAAGTTTCACTAACAGATCTGATTCTTAAAAATCTAAAATGTTTTTAGTTAAACTTCATTAAAGGATATAATGATAAAAAAATCTTTTCACAGTAAAACCTTATAAAAGCTTCATCTTTCAAGAATGATGAACAAGAAGGAAAATTCTGTTATTCTGACTATTATTTTAGGACCTGTTTTTTTCAGACGCACAAGAAAATTGATTTTATGTCTACTTTTTTTCTTGGATTGCTGTCCTAGAATTAACTTCGTGCTCCTTGCAAATTAGCACCACATTAGAGATATCTGCATCTATCTGTGCTGTTGAAGAAAAATGTTTTTATGATTCCAGAAGTACCTGCTACCTAATACAATGGACACTGTCCAAAAGACAGACTGTCATCTGAATCTGTAACAATATAGTTCATATTTACTCTTACTCATCATTAACAGAGTGTAACACAAAGAAGTAATGAGAGCCAGACTTCATAGATTAGTGTTGCTTCAGTCTAGAACTTTCCCTTATATTGATAAATACATCTATAGTTAAAAGTTTCTGTTTTCCTAAATTCTTTCTAAGCATTGTGGTTTTTCTTGAAAAAGGCAAAGTAAAATAAGAAATCTATATGAATATATTTTAAATATGTCCAAAAGATGACAAATGCTACTAAGATTTATGAATATTGCAAATGAGTTCTCAATCAGAATAATTGCTATTTCCTTAAGAATATGGAAACATGTAAGGATGTTTGAAAATACAAGGTATTTTAGAAAATAATAGAAGGAATATATATATATTTTTAAAGCATTCTTACAGTCAGAAACACATGTAAAAACGCTTTTATCTTTTTTTTTTCAGAATTGCCTCTTCTATTGATTCTGCACAGGGACAATGCTGGTATTTTAATCAGTTGATGAAAATTAGTATTAAACATCGATCCGCACATGAGTACGGTGAACTATATGTTACTGACAGAGATGGACCAGAAGCACATCAAAATCCTTTAGAGCAAACATCCACTGGCTGCCTACAGGAAAATAACCTCTTTATCATGGGTGCGACGGAAAATAAACAGGTCTTGTTGGATCCTTCCAAAAGATGGATTACTACTGGCGATACTCAGCCCACATTCATTAACTCCTCCATACCTGTGCACCAAAAGGAAAATAAAGAAGATCAGATAGTGAAGCAGAAGAGTACTGAATCTTGTATTAATTACAGTGGGGAGAGCAAAGGCAACAATAACATGTCAACCCAATGCACATCACAACAATCAGTGATAGGAGCAAGTACTATGGGAAGAAATCTCCAGCATTTTGAGAATCATATGGAAAGGTAAGACAGATGTCAGATTACTTTCAAATAGATTATTCAGATAGTCAATAGGCAATAGGAGTGAGGATTTCTTATTTAAAACAGAGGCACAGAACTTGTAAGATAATATTTTTTTAGCTTATTAGACAATAAAGAGTTATATTGAGGTGTTGCACACTAGGCTTCCATATTAACAAGAATCCTTTGTGGTATTCTTTCAGTTGATATATTAGAATATAGATATGTAAGGACTTCAAATAATTTAAAAATACTGTATAATAAGAGAATTAGAAAACTTTCTCTTGATCTACTTCATTTTCCTTCTTTTTTTTGCAATAATGTTGTGACACCAGTTCAAACACACCTGCAGTGATACGAAGGCAAATGCTGATGTTCTCCAGAAACTCTGGGGCAGTTTGACTACAAACTAGCATAAAGGTTTTTTGCTATACTGTTCATTAGCCATTCAAGATTCATCTCTGTACACTTTACAGTCAGTACCATTTAGAAAGCAAGAGGTAAAAGTTCCTTAAATCAACCATCCCACTCCCTTGACCTCAGGTCTGTCTCCTGCTGTTGTGATGACTGAAAAGCTAGCAGCCTGCCCTCCTTTTGGTACTCCTCCAACATGCCTCAACCTGCTTCTTAAAAGTAGAGACAGGGGTGAGAGGCCAGTTCAACTTGTTCTGTGCCCCTAAATTTTCTCCCACGCAAGACACACTGGTTTATTACCTCTATGGAATGTGTTTACTGCTGATCTGTATGGGTTTGGATGTACAGTCAGGGGAAACAGAAGCTGATTTTTTTTGCCCTAAAGGGTCAAGGCTTCAGTTACAATTTCATAAGAATTCAGTTTCAAAAATAGATGTCTTTAGAACACCATGAAAAGCAGTAATGGTGAGTGTGCTTCTTTGTTCTGTTTAGACTTATCGTAGATAGGCAATAGTGCTTAGTGGATACTTAAAACACTAATAATTTGTCATAAAATTTATTATTCAGGAAGACCATGCAATTCATCATTACCTCTCAGCAAGTTGAAAGCAAGAGTACAGTAGTGTACTGCAGAAGATGAATGCTTAAAAAGATTATTTTTTAAATAGTTAATTTAGTTTTTAGTTAATGCTTTAAATGCATTCTGTGTCTTTTTGGAAATGTCTCTTCAAAACAGAATGCAAACCACTTTTTGTGTTTGTTTTTCTAATTCCGTTAATGCTTCCTAAAGATGCAAAGCTTATAAAGAATTCATTTTTTGAGGCTGATAAACTTAATAAACACATTTAATGGAAAAAAATTATATGTTGACCTCTGAAGTGTGCTGCTTTTTTTTTTTTTTTTTTTTTTTTTCCTGAATAGTACTCCTCTATTTAAATAGATGCACTCTACAAGGAAAGAAATTATATAAAGATTGGGGAAAATTTAGATGTCTTTTCTTAAACTCAATGTCCAATTGAAATGAGTATTTTGTGGAGAAAAGGCTTCCAAGATAGTAAAGATAGTAAAGTCATAATGCAGAGCTGACATTAAACTTTTTCTCCATCAATATAAATTGATTGAACATATATTTAGAAATCTCAATCACTGAACAAATCTAAGTAGTCTGTAATTAGTTCTTGTTAAAAAATGAGAAAATTAGAAAATTTACAGAGATTACTAGTGGTCAGTAGTTCTTAGATTAAAGGGGAAAAGCAGGAAAAAGATGAAATTGCACTTTCTCCATTTTTCCTGTCTGTTCCATTGGAAATACCTGTCTCATGCATTTTTCTATTTAGTGCTTGGCATTTGCTTCTTTGGGTTTTCTTTGTTGTTGTTTTGTTATTTTTCTTTTATATACAGGTGGTGGGAGTAAGTTGGCTCTTCCAAGAATTTATTCTGTCATTGTTAAACCAGTTCTGCTCCTAATATTTCCTTTGAGGACTCTTCCTCTACAGTGATTATAAGTGGAACAGAGCCCAGCAGAGATTAGTCTTTAGATAATTGGATTTCAGAAGTTATAGGATGTGACTGTTCTTCTGAACATATATGTCACATCCGGATTGTAAGTTCTTGTTTAATGGCAGAACTTTTCATTTGTCTCAAAGCACAGTGCTTTGTTTTATGGTTGTAGTTTGGCAGATATGATAATCTGGTTGTGCTGGCTGTGTCATTCATAAAGGCATTTATTTTTCTATGAGACTACATATGGCAGCATCAGCGATCCAGGCTCATTGGCGGCAGTACCATGCTCGGAATAAAAAAAACTGCAACAAAACAGAGAATCATCAGTATATAGAAGCATTGAGACAGAAGCATGATGCTGCCACAGTAATCCAGGTTGGTTTATGGTATTCTCTTTACTTATTTTACAAATTAAATAAGAAAAAAAATCTTACTCATTTTGTGTACTTGTTATATTCTATTTTTGCTTATGAATTTATAAATAATTTCATAATTAAACCTTTTTGGTTTATTTATTCAACATAAGCTTGATGTTTCTAAAAGAGAGACTTCTTTACAAAAAGTTTTATAGAAACATGAAAATATTTTCCCTATTTTCACCAAATATTTCCCTGACTTATTTTTGCTTGATTTAATTCTAATATTATGCCTAAGAGATACTGTACCCATGTTCTTACTGAGGTATGTCTGTGCTATTAAAGTGACAGATGCTGTGTGAGTAATACATCTTGTCTGATATCTGCATGACTAACCACTCTTCCTGTCTCTTCTATCCTACCTATCCATCTCTTTCCTTCTCTCCCCATCTCCTAAACCCAGGATTGCTTCATCCATATTGCCCTTACAAAAAGACCATGGCCTAGGCCATCTCCTGTGGTAGATACTGAGCTGATAACAGTTAAATAGCATGAATTACTATTTGCAAGAGTTGAAGTCCATGCCTTGATTCTGTCTATTTTGCTAACCAGACGTAGTAGTAGCCTGGCACATTTCCAGGGTTAATGTGGTTTTTTTCTACATTTTGAAAGAAATTTACGCTATGTTGGTTTTTTCTTTTTTTTTTTTTTTTTTTTCATTTCAAGTTAACTTAGAGACATTCTACATTCTTATATAAAAATGTCAGAAGTGACAGGGATTTAGGAGCAAAAATTTGTTACTGGAGTATATCGTGTAGCTCACATATTAACAATTGATCTCAATATTTAATACTTTTTTGAACTTATATATTTGACTTCTACTACATGTTAAATTGATGACTTTCACACATTTATATAGTGATTAATATGTGCTTGTTTTCATTTGTTTCAAACATGATGATTTCCAAAGTGAGTATGAAAATAAAGTAATAATTCATCTTCTTAGCATGTTACAGATTTTTAGATCTCTCTTATATCCATCCTTACATACACTTTTGGGAAATATATTTTAGTCTGATTAGTCTCTTTTTGCATTACTCTGTAATTCTTTCTGTCTTTTTTTTAAAGAAGCAACTAGAACTGAATTCCGTAGGCAGATATATAATGAATTTGTACAGTAAGACAGTTTTCCTCTTGTTTCTTGGAAACTACAAACATGCAGTTTTTCTCTCATCATGACTGAGCACTGACCTGATACTTTCATAGATCTGTGTTTATCCTTTTGTAGAGCTACAGTTTATCCTTCTGCATATATCATTAGGATTGCTTTTCTCCTTTGCATTTGTAAAAACTAATTGTGTGTGTTAAATATATTTGTCATTTGATCACTCAGTAATATTAGGGTATTTTATCAGGATGCTTATGAAGATCTGTGGAAAAATAACAATGAAATTATAAGAAAGCAGTTCTAATACATTTAATATTTTTATAATAAACAGGAATTATGTATGTAAAATGGTAAAATTTTCATTAATTTACATGGTCAGACAGTAATTTTCTAAAAATTAATAAGCTAAATGTTAAACCAGAATGTGAGATTTACTCTTCCTGTTTTAGTGCCTTCATTGCAAAGCCATTAAAGGTGGACAAGACCACTTCTTTCATAACAGTGAAAAATTTTACAAGGTGTTTTAAATATGTAGGGCATCCTGAATTCTAGTGATGTCAAACACCGATTTTGGAGAAAATTGCTGTCTTGGATTTAGTTTTTTTAACTCCATCCATGTAACAGTGATCTCTGAAGTGTTTTCCTGGATCTGATTCTGTGCTTGGCATGTGTTCCTAACAACCTTTCTCGTTTTCTAGCGCTTTCATTCCTAATGTATTCCTTTATCTTTGAGATGATTATGCTTACTGGTAATATTTTTTTTTTAAATAAAGATCTTAGACAGTTAAGAAAGAGTAACTGACCTAGGTCAATTGCATGAGATGTCTCCAAGAATTGCTACTTGTAAACTGTAAGACATTAAGTACAACTGTATTTTTATTCTCAGTAATTTGAAAGTTGACACTCAGGTTTTTCTTATGTAGCATTTTCTTTCAGTTTATAATAGTCCCTGAAGGAATTGTCAAATAATTAATTAGTTGACCCAGGTTTGTAGTTGAGGGAGTTGCAGGATTCCTTTCTGCTTAGTTGAGGAGAGCCTCTTGAGTACTCTAAGCTTTAGACATATGCTGGCATTTAATTTGTCTTGTAGTTTTAAATGTCACATAAAGTTCAAAAAACAGATCATTGAGCTATTAAACAAAGGCCCAAGATATTTTATCTTCCTAATGGGATAACATAGAGAATCTGGATTTGGGTTTGATCTATGGCTTTGCATAACATGCTTTACATTTTTTGTTTAGGCATTTTGGAAGGGTTTTCTTTTGCGAAAGAAACTGGCCAGTGCTCTTGCAGCTGTTAAAAGTGATGAAGTGGAGGATGAATATGAAGAAATAAATGTGGATGCTTTCACCTTTTCTGAAGTAAGCACTGTCATTAGGATAAAATGTTCATTATTCCTCTTAAGCAATCATGTAGGTGTTGGAAATAAAAGAAATTGAAAGGACTACCAAAGCTAGAATTAAATGTTGGATGTCCAGAAGTAAAGAAGCATTTACACATATATAGCTGATTTAAATGTATTTGTCATGGATTAATTGATTCCTGTTCTTTGAGATGCTCTGATAGTTACTGTGCTATTCATGTCATAGAACCCCATATATTTCTAGTTGAAATGCAATCAAATGAGAATAAGGAAACAACTCATTTTGTTCCAAAATTTTTATGTTTTTAGTAATTTAGTAGCAGGTTTTAATGTCAACAATATTTTAGTGTGTATTTTGTTCATCTTCATGATAGAATGGAACAAAAATATAACTAAAAATATAGATAATGTAGCTGAGATTCAGTGTTGTAGTATTCCAGTAAAAGGCACACATCCCCAAAACCAGAGATGAAACAAGCTTATCTCTTTTATCTTATATGTCCTGTGCTAAAAAGATCACAGAGGTAATTACGGAAGTAAATTATGAAGAGAAGTACAGTTAAATCAGAAAAAAAAAAACAAACCCCACCCTTAGAAACTCTATAGTGCACAAAATCCAGACATTATCGCTAATAATTTTTGCAAGTTTCATAGAGTTAATAATGTTTTTTCAGTTTCAAAAGGACTGAAATTCGATAAGAAGTTTCCATTCTAAGAAATAAAAGCAGGCTCCGAAGGAATTTGAGTACTGTCACTTTCAAAACTGCATTTAGCTTTACTTAAGTAAAAAATAAAAATGTCTACAGGAGCAATATTGTCATTCAGTAAATAAGGAAAAGAAACTTTAAAGGAACTTTATCTTTTATAGCCTCAAAAGACATTCTACATGGGAAGTTCTAGACCCAGTATGCACAGTAAAAATTAAGGCAGCTGTTGATGACTTACCTATATATTTGTCTGCAGCACTTCTTTGTCTAATTGTTCACATTCGTTGGCTGCCTTTTTTTTTTTTTTTGGGGGGGGGTGTTTGGTTTTGGGGAGGTTTTTTTTGTGGGTTTTTTTTGGGGGGTTTTGTTGTTTTTTTTTTTTTGGTTTGGTTTGTTTTTTTTAAATGCTTTCAGGTAAAGCAAAGAAAACTGACAGCATTGTGGCCATTTGAGACCTAAAAGGATATGACTAAGATTTTTTCGTGAACCCTTGTCTCTGAATGTGCTTATTCAGCTGCTGTGTCTTTGCAAGAGCCGTTTGTCAATATTCCACTGTAATTTTGCAAAGGAGATTGATGCAATAGCCCTACTACTGCTGTACTGGCAGGACTAGGTCCTGTTTATAATCATGTTTGTATTGACCATATTGAGTTATGAAATCAAAGATGTTGTTAGTGCAGTGCAGTTTAAAGTTGATCAGTCTTTGATCACCTGAGTATCAGCCTTCTTTTGCCAACCCCTCTCCATACAAAATAGCTGAACTTTGTATGAAATTGTTACCAATGACTTGATGACTTGGGATAATTTTATTTTTTTTGTCCCTTTCAGCAGCTATTTTAAGATACATTTTCAGAATTATTGCCTTATTTAAGAGTACGTGAAATGGTTGAGGCAGGACTCCCAAGAATCATTTGGTAGACAGGAAATGTGTGTGTGTGTGTAAACATAGAGACCTGGCTTAAATTTTAGGATTTTTTTCATTTTAATTTGAAATATATATACAAAACAGTTTCATTAGTTGATGTTCTCTGATCCCTGGCTTCTTTCTAAAATAATAAAAAGCAGAACATTGAAGGTTTTATTACTTCACACAGGAAGGAAGTATCTGTTCATATATTAAAGAAGGAAAATATCCTGGTTTGAATTATTCAGCCAGTAGGCCAGAGTCTTACACACTGTATTTCAGTTGAGCCATTCTTGTTTCCCTCTGTTTGCCCCAAATAATCTTGTAATAGTTTTTTGTTTTGTTGGGGTTTTTTAATTGCTAAACTGAAAACTACTAGACAATTCTGTTCCGTCTGTCTGTCAGCAAGATAATCACGTTTGAGTGGGTGCTTATGAGGCCAGGGAAAAAAAGAAGGGGTAGAGAAGACAGAAAAAAAAAGCCCAGCTGATTTCAGAAAGATTTGTACTGTATCACCCTCTGGTGTTGCCACATATTTTTTCATTTCTTTTTTTTTTTTTTTTTCCAAATTGTTGTTGAGTTTATTGGGTAAGAAATAAAACATGGGTTTAGGGAGAAATTCTCAGGAAGTGTTTAGGATCAGATGATGACAGGTGAACCATGAACTGACATTTTAATTTGCACAGCATGCCCAAAGGCTGAACTAGGGACTGAGGTCAAATAAGTTACTCAAGCCCTTAGCTTCTTGTGTTGAAAAATATCATCTGTTTTCTACAGAGCACTGTGTGTGATAAATTTACAATGTATGCATCTGTGAAGAATATCCTTTGTTCAGTGAGTGAACATTTCAATGTTTAAGATTGATTACTGTAACTAGAATTACACCCTGTAATATTGGTAATATTTTTCTTTTTATTTTCTTTTTTTTCAAGTGTATATCTTGTCTATGCTGAAGATTTTGATTGTGAGATATGTGTGGCTTAACTATAACAGGCATACACTCTGCTCTGATTGCCCAGATTAGCTAGTCAGTACTAGGTTGCCTATTTCGTCTATCTTTAGCTGTTTCGTTCTTTGCAGTTGGGTAATACAAGATCACATGGACTTTCTATTTCTACAGAAACAACTCACAGAAACTTCCTATTCCTTCCTTTCTGGCCTCAGTGTTTTACAGCATAGTGCTGAAGCAGAGCCAAATAATGACACATGATATCAGTGGCTATCTGTTGTGTCTCAAACAACTCTTTAGGGAGGAGTACATATTGCTGGGCTAAGAGATCCAATGTGCTGGGGTGTGAAGGAAGAGAAATACATTTGGACACCATTTTGCACTGCAGATTTCACTGTTGTATAGGGTGAAAGGGCAGAAAAACCTTTCCTTATTTCAAACTGATATAAATGTATTAAATCTTGTCCAAAAGTTTTTTGAATAGTTCACTATTTTGTGTTTTGGTCATTGTTTGGGTTTTTCTTATTCTGTTACGTAGATTTCAGTCATAATGATTTTATTCAGTATTACCTAATGTTCTGCAAAATGACTAGTCTGCAATCACCTATTTAAACTGTTTGCAGATATCACAGTGCAATACATCATTTGGCATGTCTTCCTTAAATAACTGTTTAATATCTTCATTATAAACTTAGTGTACCCAGTGCTCAGTGGAAGGTGAGACTGTGAAACAGCATGGGGAAAACCCTAGTCTTTGCCAAAGATCTTCACTTTACTTCATTTATGCCTGTTGAGCAATGGTATATTTTTAGTACAAGTTTGACACCATATCTCATGAAAAATGGATTACGTGAGATTGGGCTAGAGGAATTAGCTTTATCTTGCTCACAATAGTGTGAATAGTAATAGTTTCACCTGAAAAATTCCTGATACCTTCTTGTATTCATATGAACTCCCATACATTGTCGAAGACATTCAGAGGCAATTGATGACAGCTTTGTGTCTAGTTTATTGTGCAATTTCAAACAGTTTATCCCAGATGAGATGAAAGGTCTGGCCGACAAATGTCAGAAAGTATGAGCCTGGTATTTAGTGATATTTTCACATCTTTCATGTGGACTTGGGAAAATTCCAGCCTATATGCTCCAGAAGGCTGATTTTAAGGCAACCTTTCATCAGCAGTCCATGCATGTAGCAAACGATCTACAAGGCAGAGCTCACTTTTTACCTCTGGTGGAAAAATGTGACAACACATTTGCTTGACACATCTCTTACTTTCTGTACCATTTAAATATCGGCATTGTTGTTTTCTTGGTGTGAATATGTTGTGAGCCAAATGCAAAATGGCTGAATTTGCCAATGTGTCAGAAAGCTGAATAAATAGAATGAGTATTTAGGCAGTTCTTTACCTTGAGCAGTGATCACTGAATAATTTATTGTCTTTCTACACTGAGTAAGCATATGGACACATCCTATTCTCATCAAGGTAAATATCAATATTGATGGTTACATGGCGCAGAAAGTAAGTACTCTATTTTTCAAACCTTCATTTTTTAATTTATTTTAAATCATTCTAATAATACTTTTTCAAAAAGAAAGTCACTTTGTAAGTTGCAATCAAGCTAAAAAGAAATCCATCACTCCTTTTTTCATCAAAGGGAATAACTCTGTTTCCCTGAGACCAAGCGTTGTTCTCCTTCTGAACTTGATTATGTAGATTTTAAAAGTTCCAGTCTTCCTGACAGCTTTTGAAGTTATTGACCAGGAGTTTCCTTCATATTTTTTTCTCATATCCATACTTGGACACATAGTCATTCCTAATTTTTTGCTTGTCTTCCACAACATCTAGGTAGCATTTTTCTTTTTCTTTTTCTCTCTCTCTTTTTTTTTTTTTTTTTTTTTTTTGAGGGGTGGGAAGAATGAAAATTATCTCATGTGTGCTAACTCTTAAAAAGTAAACAGCAATTTGAAAAACAATTTCCTTACATCTCCCATCTTTAGTATTCTTGTCACGTATCCAAACTAGAGCCATACAATGTGTTTTGTCTTCTTTTCTGACAATTCTTCATAATGTGGTTTGTCTCAGGCTTGTGATTGTGAGCTTGTGACAGTGATTGCTGTTGCTAGTGCCAGAAAATAAATGTACCATATGGATTAGAAGGTCCCCATAATGTTTGTTTCTTGTATCTTGACACTCTTACGTATGTCTAGCTCTTGTAATTGTTTATAAATGTCAGATCAGGATCCAGTTTTTCTGTATTGCATGCTGCAAAGAGTATGATCTTTTTTCATCAAATTGCATATAAAGTTACAGTGTTGTAGAAAAGCAAAATATTGTCTGATGCAAATTTCATTAGATACATGCTCTTTTATTAAAAAGGAGGGAAAAAACCTCTGTCCTAACTAGTATATTGGCCGATCAATCTTTTCACCCTGAGTGTTTATAAATGATCTCTTGATATGTTCCTATTTCTTCAGCTGCTGTGTTAGTGAATTGTATGCTATTCTCAGTCTGTGGCATCAGCAGACGCATAAACCTTCTACCTCTTTCAGCAGTGCTGCTTATCTTATACGCTGAAATCTTGTTTTCTAGTTATCTGATAGATATTCTGGTCTTCAGAGTAGATTGTTGCAGTCAGTAGCTGATAAAATAAACACAAACACAGCTATTAGAAGTTGTGGCTGTCACTAACACTCCAGCTTCACAGCTCATGCAGAATGTGCTCTGATTGCTTTCTGGCCTTCCACCGTGAGATCTGAGTTCTTCATACCACCTGAAATGCTGTCAGTTTTTAAACAGAACCTGTCTTCATGGCTTGTCTCTACTCAGTTCTTGGTTAAATAGCCAGATTCAAACAAATACTTCGCAAAGGAAAGTCCACTAATGACGCGTGGCACTACAGATATAATTTGGAACCTATATGTAGCCAATGGTATATTATTTTTCTAAATTATATTTAGCTTCTATGACATATCAAAGTAGTGATGTCATTAATCACTTCCTAGTCTTATTTCTCTAAATACAAGTCAAGCATCGGAATTGAATAAACAGGCCAAGCAATGGAAAAATGTATCAAAGTAAAAAAGCTTTAGTTCTTTGATGCTTTAAGCCCATTACAGTAGCCAAAATGCGTATGTTTTAAACCAAATGCATCATTGTAAGTGGAAGCAATGATACAGTCATCAGTTCTTCTCAGTAAGTGCATCTGCATCTGTAATCTCTTGAAAGCTGAGGTAAGGATCTCAAATCACTGAATATATCTCCCCTAAGTCCTTTAATTTTTGTGTAATGTTGAAATTGATGTTTTTATATTGGTATAGATTTTGTTTAAAGTATCTAGTTAAATATCTGATATTTAGTATGTCCACATACATTGATTTCCATTAAAAAAGACTTTAGTAATCCGTATTTACAAATTTCAGAAGCTATCCTAAGTGATTTGTCTGTGCTCTGTGAGAAGAGGCCATTGATGCAGTGAATGTTGTAATTGAGTTAAATTGCAGTACTTAAGGAGGGACCGAAGAAGAACATGAGATGTCAGCTTCTGTTCTCCTCTGCACTTATATGTATGCATTGCCTGGAGCTTGAAATCCTCTCAGTTTAGAATATAGCAGTTTTTGTCCAATTGCAGCACAACTTGCCTTCCCTGAACAAACACAACTTCGAGGGAAGAGATAGGGTGCATCCAAGGCAGTTGAACAAGCTGTCTGATGTAATTTTGAGGTCACTCTCTATTATCTTTGAAAGAACACAACAACTGGGGGAGATTACTGGTGACCGGAAAAAGTAGACATCACACCCATCTTCAGGAAAGTCAAGAAGAAAGATCCAGGGAACTACATACCCATCAATGTTATTTCACTTCCTGGGAAAGTTTGGAGCAAATACATTCAGAAGCCAGTTCTAAACCTATGAAAGATTATGACTGGGAAAAACTAGCATGGGTTTACCCAGCACTAATCAACTTCATTGTTTTCTGTCAAAAGGTAACTTGCAGTACGAATACGGGGAGTGCAGGGCATATTGCATTGCCCTTAGTGAGGCCATTGACTATATCACACAGCCTTATTCTCAAAATATTTTGAGGTGTGGATTGAACAAGTAGACAGTAAAAGTCACTGTCAAATTGACTGCACTGCCAGGCTTAAGTAGTTGTGTTCTTTGGTGCAAAGTCCAACTTGTGGACAGTAATTAATGGAGCCCATCATGGATGGTAGGGGGATCAAAGTAGTTGAAATTTTAATTAGCAACCTGTATCATGTAACAGAATGCTATCTCAGCAATTGTGCAGATGATAGCAAATTGAGGGTAGTGGCTGGAGGATCAGAGTGTTCTCTAGAGCAGCCTGCACAGGCTAGATAAACAGTTTGACCGGAGCCTCAACAACTTCAACAAGAGCAAGTCCAAAGTCCAATGTACGGGCAATATGTTGACTAGAGGCTGCCTATCTAGAGGCATACTGGGCTTTCTTTGCCATGCAATTCTTCTGGTTTTGAAAGTGGAAAGAAAGATTGGTAAAAAAACGAAACCAGTCTTCAACGCTTTAACACAGTCTTAATTTAGCCAAAAGCTAAATGACTTTGGGTCTAGTTTGTCCTTGAATAAAGTGGGCTAAGGAATCCTAAATGCTAAATATTAAAACCATCTCCTAGTACTTAGTCTCTTAATTTTTTTGCATGAAAAATACTTTTTATTTTTTTTATATATGGAAATAGGGGTAATTGTTGATAATTTCACAAATCTGAGTTTACACCAGGAAAATGTCCCAAAGAATCAGCTACTGAAGCTCTTGAATTTCCCAGAGAGTAGCATTGCAGGTCCCAAAAGACTAAAGTTGTTGAGACTACAGTTATGAATCAACAAATTTCAACTTGCAAATTCATTTGTGCATAATTTATTTCAAACAGAAGAGACAGTGGTAGGGACATATAAGGAGGACAATACAAGTGAAACTGAGAGATTATTGAGACATACCTTCTTTAGAATTAAGCATATTGTAGTGTAATTAGAGATTTTTTTACCATCAGTTTCAAAAAAATATATGTTCTTTTACTTAGTTCTTTTTTGCTCTTCATCTTCCAAATACTTTTTTGTTCTTGTTTCTGAAATAAGGACTTTTAAGCAAAAAAGGAAAAGTTGTCTTTAAATTGAATCAAATCTCTCATGTGACCTGAACTTTGAAACATGTTAAAGGTTAAATGACTATAAACTTGGGACTAGTCTATTTTTTATTACTCTGTGCTTCTGCTTGATTTCCCTTCTTTTGACAAAACTGCAAGCTGAAGTACAGCTTTCTTTTCTATTGTGTTTTTAGTATTCATTACCAAAACTTGATAGAACATTTTGGGTTATGTTCCTTTGAAATTGTATATTCTTTGAATACACGGTATTTAAGGAGTAGGGATGAAGGGTTCCTTGGCTGTTTGGTTTTTTTTAAGTTTTTAATTCATTGCCCTGTGAAAGTTCTTTTTGTTTGTTTTCACAGAAGTAAAAAAACCTGGAAAAAGGCTTATAGGGACATGGCAGCTAAAATTTGTGTTATGTGGCAGAGTCAGTGGGGGAAAGTCCTGAAGATTCTTGTCATTTAATTGGGAAAAACTATATCTGGGGTGTTAGACCCATTTTGAGAGGTGGCCTGAAGGTTCCAGGAGCTTGATGTTTACTGTGATGGTTGGGCGTATATATCTCAGATTTTTGAAGCATACATTTCTGATGCTTACTTGAAGCATGTCTAACCTTTGTAGTTGAGGTTACAATTTACCCATCTTTATTTTCTTATTTCTATATAAAAGGCATAGAGCTTCCTTTGAACACTGTAAGGCTTAAGACAAAAATGCATTTTTGGTCATGAATGACTGACATGAACTACAAAAAGTTTCAGATTTTTTGAGAAATGATTATGTATGTAGACATTCAACCTTTTATTTGAACAAAATCTTATATGGCCCTTGAAATTTTCATTGTTTCATTTACTTTTCCAAAACAAATTCTTTTGATAATTTTTTTTGTATTTATTTTAAGAAATCACATAGATCCATATATTAAATATAAATACATGCAGTCATTAGAATCTGAGAGAACAGCTAGTTTTCTAAGCTTAATAAAAAGTTAGGAAAAATCACATTTGGAGGAGACATTCCCCAATAAAATTTTCATGAATGTTTTTATTAATAGAATGTTGGAATTTTTTCCAGTAATCATCAATATATCCTTCTTATAAATGGACAACTACACAACTGTACTTGTCCTATAATTTTCCTACAAGAATTTACTCTAATAATTAACCAGCTTTTGTAAGTCTATAAAATCTCTTGGGCTCAATTAATCATTGCAATGCTTCTCTGGAATTCATATGATACTGACTACTTTTTTTGGCTTGAAACTTTGTTTAATTTTAGCAGTTGTAAGAATGCAGCTGTACCCAGCTTTCTTTTCTAATGTATATATATTGTCTTATATAAAGACAGGGCAGAAAGAGAAGCATTGCCAAAGGTTAAAATAACCCTTATGAGGGTGCTAACCTATTTATCTTCAACACATAAAATATGTGAAAAAGAATGAAAGACAAACTCAGGGAAAAGGACTGTTTTTCCTACTGCTTGCAGTTTAGATATATATTTTCTGTAAAATGTATATCCACTACACAGTCTAATAAAAAAGATCTGATTTTTTTATAAAATTGTATAAAACATTTACATATAGAATTTAGACTGAATTTTTGTAGTATTGGACATGGAATAATAATGCTACTAATAGGTGATAAGAGTTAAGGATGTTTATATCTCATATTTTCTTAGCTTTGGAAGACTTTTAAGAAGTCTGGGTCTAATTTGATGCTTAACTTCCTAGCATTGAACTAAAATTTACACTTGAACTTGTGTTTCACAGAAAACTAGTCCATAGAGTAATCTGATTCCTAAAAGGACTGGATGAAAGAAAAGGCTAAATACACAAATATATTCAGATCTTTAATTTCAAAGGAAGTTTTCAATCACAATCTATCAACAATATACAAAAGAGCATAGATAAGTGATCTGGTCCTTCTGTTTCAGCTATAAAAGCTAAAAGTTTGTGATTTCTTAAGAAATTTGTCAAAACTTACTTAGGATTTTAGAGGAGAAATTCCTAGCAAATACTTAGGCTTTGGCAGAAATGAAGTTTAGTTTAAAAAGAAATGAAAGATTTTGTCCTGGACTGGTGTGATATTTGAATGAAATATCCCACAGAATGAAATATGTTTGCCAGCAACCAAGAGAGAAAGTTACAGCTTTCTGCCAGATGAAAGACGGTTCAGTAGGCTGGCTATGAGTATCCACAGTGGTAACCTTCAGCATATGATCCTTCTGCCTGACCACTCCCCTTCCAGTTTAAGCAATTATTTAGCCTACGGGATGTCTAACACCAGGAAAAGTAGTTCTTCATGTGGCATATATTACCCAAAACAAATTTTTTCACCTTATTTGCAATAGTCATGGAAGGCTGTTGAAGGTGCTGCCTTTCACTTGTCCTTTTTTTTTAACCTTTTTTATTGTCGTGAAGCGAGTAAGACTTTAACTACACTATTCAAATATGCTCACTGAAAACTAGGAAAGTAGAAATCAAGGACATCACCACCCTGAAGAACTTTATTCAAATTTGTATTCTGTAGAAAGCTAGTGGAAAGGTTCATTTTGATTCATTTATTTATTTACTCTTATTACATAGTATTCCTATTAAAAATTAATTTGAATGTGGAAAGGGCAGATACTTTGTTAAATCTGATTGAAAAAGAGCCATTCTTCCTGAGAATGATGCTAATGGCCTGCCTCACAAAGGGGAGCAGAAGTCCAGAAAAACATGTTAGACAAAACCAGGCAGATGAACTGAAGGGTGAATCTTTTTTAAAAAGCGAAGAATTCCACATCCTATTTATGTGAAATTGTAATGTGGAAATACTTTTTTGAATAGAAGATCCTTTTTTCCCCTTTGCCATTCCCTGTTCCGCTGTAATGATCAGGAGCCAGTCATAACTTGAGTTCACAGAGTATTTTAGATGTTGATTTTCTTCTGTTTGTTTATATCTGTCAGGTAATTATCCTGGTTTTATCTTAAAGTACTATATAAATAGAAGTACTACATAAATATCAATAAAATTTATTTTTTTTTCTGGCTAAACCCTTGCTGTCCTGAAAACAGTGAATGAGTCAATAAGGAAATGAAAGAAGGAAGAAAAGAGGTATAAAGAGTTAGTTTTTCCTAATTTTCAAAGATAGTTTCACAGTTGTGCTAGGTGGTGATTCTGAGGTAGAACATGTTTGGAGACATGGGGTAGCTTCAGCTCCCATGGCATTCAGCATATTGGTCTTTTGAAATTAATCTGCACTACTTCAGCAGTTACATCACCTGAGCATTGTACCTGATTTACATTATTTCTGGATTGACATAGAGATGGCCTGGCAAATACACTGACTAGATAGTTATGTTTGTCACTAGAAATCAGATTACTGTTTCATGGTGCAGAATACATCCCTAGATTTTAGCAGAAAGACCAGTTTCCAAGGCCTGAAAGAATACACTAAAGGAAGAATTGTCCTCAACATGTCCAGCTTTTTACATTCTTTCCATAAGCATCTGCTACTGAATTCTTCTGGAAGAGGAATACTCACATAGATAGGTATTTGGTCTGATCAGAATAGAGTTGTGAGATGTCAAATGCTGGCTTTACTTTTCAGCCTCTTTTGTTAATGCCTTCTTGTATCATCTGCTTCAAACTGTAGTACAGTTTTGGGGATTGGTTTGGTTTCTATTATACTCTTGTGATCGATCCTCCTTGATCTCAAAGAGATGAAAGGGAATATGTGATGGCATTATTCACATTTTGGACAGTTACTTGTAGAAGCACTTCAAAGCTGAGTGTAGGTTTGACACTTTGTCCTGTGAACTGTTTTTTGTTCATGGTTTAAATATGACTCAGAATAGCCCAAAATACATGTATAGTCATTATAAAAGATTCTTTAGCTCCAGAATGTAATCCAGAGCATATAAAAGATGCCTAGGATTAGATTGTATAAATAATATTGGCACTAAAACTTCTTTTCAGCATTAAGGCCCATTTAAAGTTAGAAGAACCATTCTCACTGACTTTGGTGGTTGCAGGATTGAATTCTGCTTCTGAGAGCACAGAAGTTTAATATTTGGTGTAAATAGTCATAATATTTTGCAAAGGAAGCAATAGAGCAAATATTTGAAAAATGAAGGAATAACAATATGAAAAAGGCTCTATGCTGTGAAAAAAAAATCCTTAAGTCTCCAGAGTTTATTAATGAGCTGCAAAATCAAAGGGGGGAAAAACCCCTGTAAGAGTAATTTCTCAAAGAATAAAAAATGCATTGTGAATCAGAATAAAAAGTTCCTGATCCTAATGGGTGAATGGAAATAGCTATTAATATGAAAGTTTTATTACTTAAAATCAGAAGGAAACGCCCAAACCTGAATTCACACCTCCCTCTTGTTGAAGAACAGTATCAGGGATAATTGTGTAAATTAGTTTCAAACCAGAGGTTAAAATGAATTTATTTCTGTGAGGTGTAGCAAAAAATAGAAAGGTCTGTGCATGTTTTATGTGGTTGTTAAACTTGAAACTTGAAGTAATATAGACTTTTGAAGCAAACACTGGAAATAAAGTATGGAGGATATAGAAGTATAAAAGATATCTTGAGATAAACTTAAGTGTTTTAAATAAACTATTTATGTGATTTAAACATATATGTAAAGTTACATTTTATTCTTCAGTATTTATGAAATCAACTCCTTCATTTGGCTTTAGAAAGAAATATAAATATAGTATGTCTGTTGCTGTTTATGTAGACCATACAATCAAATACTATGATTTTATTTACTTTGTAATTCCTCTCAGATTGTTATCTTTTTCTCTTAGTAGAAAATATCCATAGAAACCGATCTTGTTTTTAGCCTTAGGTGTTGGTAAATCTGTCATAAACTTTCAATTAGTTATAATTTATGACTGTTTATGGGAAAGGTATAGATAGAAGTTTCATGAGCTTAGTGCTGTGAAAATCTCTGGGGAAAACATAGTGGAAGAGCACATATTTGAAAATCAGTTATGTCTTTATTTTTGTTGGACAAAGCAAACACCAGTGTGGTATATTTTTGTAATATGCTACACAGTCATAGGAGATGTGCTTAGTGATAAACCAGTTATCTTTTTTTTGTCTTGCATATTTGTGCCTTTGAATCATGCTTTTATATTTTCACTGATATTGCTTTTCACTTAGAACACTGAAATACACTAATAAATTAATAAATGGCAAGGGATGGGCTAGGAAAATACTTGTGAGAAAAGTTTCAACATCAGTATTAAAAGTAAAGAACTTTAATTTGGCTATAGTACAACTATAAAGCAAAAGGATTCAATCAATGTACTGTTAAGGGATTCTTGTACCAAAAATTGGCTACATCCTTGAGTGTTATCTCTCATGTTTTTCTTTTTTTTTTTTTTATTTTTATTTCTGTCACAAACTATTTCATGAGAGAGGAAAAAAATTCAAATAGCTAAGATGCAGGCTTGGCCTGAAATCTGACACTAGAGCTCAGGTCATATTCACTGCTAATGTAAGACATTTAGGTACTCAGGGAATTAATGGACACATTATTGTACACACCAATGAAGTTGATTGACATTTAAATTGTACAAGAAGTGGAAATCTACATATCTTTCAGCTGTATTGACTCTTCTGGAAATAGAGGAGGAAAACAATTCTTCTGAAATTTACTTTTTATATATCTTTATATACCAGCAAAGTTGAAGACACATCTTTTGCAAATACAGAGTTCACCTCTGGACAGATTGTACACCCAGACTTTGAAAATATGTGAAAAACTCCCATCTGAAAAGCTAAAAATATAATTTGCATAGTGCAATTGAAAAGTAAATTTTAAGAGAACAAGGAGGAATAATATCTGTCTTCACTGAAAGTTTTTGGTCAGATTTTCTCCCTTTTTCACAGCTATTCATTTTGACCATTCTGCCCATAGACCCCAGGCAGTTGTAAATTTGAATATGTTGTAGCTTTGTGTCTGCTGAAGTATGAACTTGTCAGTCTTCTGTGTCCAAACTGTACCAATTTCACATATTTAAATGATTATCTTTGGGATTTGATTTGCTACAGTCTGCTTCTGGAATAGATTTTTTTTTTAATGAAAATTGTTTGAATCAACCATTCAGTGGTTATCAGCATAGGAGTAATCACTGGGAAGACATGAGTTAGTGGGTTGTAGGTAATTGTTATAGTTAAAGTATGTGATGCATTTTATTTGTTGCATGCCTCTACAGTTTATTTATATAGATTTCTTAACATACACAACCACTCAAGAGAGGACATATAATAAAAAGGATAATGTTGTATATTTATCATTAATTGAAATGGTAAGGAGGAGAAAAATGGTAAAGAGACATTATCTTTTAATAATGAGGGTATAGAATTTATCCAGATTTAATAAATAAAGAAATTAAACCCAAAATATACTGTAACCAAATAATAGGGAACTCCTGAATCAGGGAATCAAGGATCACTTTTAAGACATGAAAATAAAATAAAAATTTATTATTTTTAAAAGCTTGGTCAGAATGGAAGTAGAAAGAGTGATTTTCAAGCCACCAAATTAAATGACAAGTACCTGAAGTCAAAAAATAGCTGGAATATGATCCATTTGTCTCTCAGAAGTTGAAAGGGCTTGGAAAACATTCTTGTTCACCCGGCTAAGGCTGTACAAAGTCCTGTTTACACAAACTACACTGTAAGGTATCCAAAGTTATTTCTCAGGGTCAGAAATCAGTACAATTTGAAATATTTTATGAATGGGAGAAAGGTAGTCCCGTTTTATAAATTAGAAATTTTCTAAAGAATGAACCCTAGGCTCTTGCTGATGAAATAAAAACCTGAATGACTGAGCCGTGTAAGTCAAGCCAAATTCTTCAGCAGTATTTACTTACTATGTGGGAGTGATTTACTTCTCTCACTTATCAGAATACATTGAAAGAACATGTGGTAAAAAAACTCAAGGATTTATAAGAAAAATAAGTCATATACAGATTGAGTTTGAACCAAAGTCTGAATTTTGTTTTTATGAAAGAAAACTGAATTCTGCCTTAGGTGCTAGAGACATCAGTTCGCAACTAATTCTGTCACCCCTCTTCATTCCAACCATTACTTTAGTTTTCAAGTTATTCCATTACATCAAAAATAAAACTGCTTAATTGAAGGAATAAGTTCATACAGGATTCACTTTTTTAACTCCAAATTTCAGTGAAAACTTCCCTAATTCAGTTCAACTCAGTGAAAGCAAGTTTGACAGAATCAGGCACTTACATCTGGACATAGAATACTCAATTAGGCAAAAACAGCACACAAAGCTGTTCATGTTCTTTATGCCTTTCAGTACATTAGGTCTGTATCTTTTCAAAGTTTGGCAGTCTTTTGTGATAACTTGGGTCTATTAACAATATTGGAATAAAATTACAGGAATTTGAGAAGCAAGGGATGCATCTTATTTACAAAACAAAATCAAACCCACGAAAAACCTGCCAGAACCCGCAAATACTGTTGATCTGATTTGTTTAAAATAAAACAGTACAACACAGCATCTCCAAAGGTGTTTTAAGTATGATTGCTCTGCAGGTGGCAGTTCTGATATACAACTTGAAAACACAGTCTGTAGGACAATTTAAAAGAGACTTTGCAAAAGTTATCAAAAGTAAACTGATTTTATCAGTGCACTATATGACTTTGCTCATTCATGCAGGCTGCATTAGAGAAGGAATGGCTAACTCTAGATTCCACCCGTTTCCCTTCAAAAACACTCCTGCTCTCAAACCAGCTGCACTGGCCAAAGGTAACATGTCACAGAAACATCTTAGTCTTCAGTCTTTATTCATTCCTTAAGGATATGCTATTCTGGGGTGATTAATACGACAATCTAGTGACTTGAAAAACACAATTACTTTTAGAAGTCTCAGACTTCCTCCTCATCTCCAGATGCAATTTTTCTTTTAGATTTTCTTTCATTTGCCTAGTTTTTCTTTATTTTGGATTTATTTCAACACTTTACTTCACAGTAGCAGAAAAAAAAGATGATGTGCTTCATCTGCACATTTGGCAATGGATTAAAAATTGCTAGTTGACAAACTACTTTAAAAATACTAAAATCTGCATTATATGACAGCAGCTGAATGTTTTCAGAACAGCTACAGGTCATCGAACTGTAATGTCTGCTAGTTATTTGATAAACTTTGAAGTTTTAGCTTTTGTTTTGGTAGGGTTTTCTATTCTTGTTACAAGCACAGTATTACTAGTGTTTTATTTTCTACAATTAAGACAAAAGGGTCTTATAAATGTATAATTCATTATATTTGGGGACGTTTTATATTTGGGGACATTAAACGTAACTAAAGTGACCTTTTTGTCCTAGTTAGTTGAAGGTAAGGTCTGTAATGGGCATATCACTGTTAAGAATCATTTCAGTTATAGCAATAGCCTCTGCAAACCCCAGTGCAGGTTTTCCTGCGCATTTTAAACTCAAGCTTACAGAGACCGTCAGCTGCACCCTTTTCTTTGTCTTACTTAAAAGTTTTCTAGGCCTTCAGATTCCAGTGAACAATCAACTAGTTTGCCACTGTCACCCCGAGAAGTTTGGCAGCGTGCTAACAGACCACATTCATACTCTGCAGAAAATATCCATTTTCATAACAGGTAAGGTAAATAATTTATTTTTTTAAATATATTTAGTTCATTTGGATTTGACAAAAGTTAAAAGAAGAAGAAGAGGCTATTTTCTGATGCTTTTGCTACTTTTGGTTAATGTGATATTACTGGTGTTAAAATGTATTTACTTGCTAAAACCAAATATATTAAATTCAGTTATTATTTTTCATTGACTAAGGGTTAAGAATATAAGAATATATATGTTTAGTTTTATTTATCAGGTTTGACTAGAGATCATAAAACTTCTATTTTTTCACATATATGGCAAGATAGATTGTGAAATAGAGATTTTGAAGACTAGATAAAGATTAAAAGATTTCTTTTACAGCTGCATTCTGTGAAAGGACTGAAATATGCTTCAAGTAATTGAAATATAAACATTTCAAATTGATGACAGACTTTTATTACTCTCCAAGATAAAACCTTCATGGAATATTAAAAGAGATTTTTTTTTATCATTTCCAAGCTTCAAAAGTGCCTTTAAAATGCACAAACCAGTTGCAGAATAGCAAACACTGCAAAATAGTCACCCAAGTTTCTTCCTTTTTTGCCTACTTCTTGGTACTGCTTTTATACTTTGTTTCCAGGTCAGGGAAGGGAATAATGTCACAGCTTTCTGACTGGAAGGACAAAAAGAAATTTTTATTTATGTCTGAAAAGGAAGAGAAAATTTCAGAAGAATGGTATGTTAAACTATTTTGCTTACCTAGTGATTTCAAGAATAGGTATGGTATACTTGGCTGCTGGTGCTTGCTTTTTCTAAGTTCCTCCTTTCAAGAATATCTGTTTTCTAACAAAGTAAAAATTATTGTAATGACTTTTACAAGTGCCTGGGAAACCATCCTAATAAGTTGCAATAATGTAATGGTAAGATAAGAATTGCAGCTATCTCTATAGTTCAGAAAGTTTCATACCATGCTTAAGTACTATATACTGGTACTCTGTTTGAAAAGTGTATTATACAATAATATGCAGCTGGTGTAACATAATACATGTGAAATATTTAGTAAGTTATTTTCTTTCCCTAGGGGTTTCAAAGATATTTCTACTGCACAGCTAATGATGAAGAGGGCCCATAAAATGAAGCCTAAAAAATACAATAATAAAAATTTAGGTAAGTCAAGAGTTAAAATAATGGTTATATTGATGTAATTTTTCCATTCTTAAATCTCAAAGTAGTGTCTCTGTTTTAAAAATTTGCTTGTACAACATTAAACATTAATTTGAAAGAAGCTGGAGTGTGATTCACTAAAAACAATTTCAATCAATTTGTTCCAATGATAAAATACTCAGATTTTAAAAAATGTTCTACTGAATTTTGAAGTTGAATATTTGACAGCTATGAACAACAGAAATTTTGTTTCTTCCTGTTCATATATCTCTTTTTCTAGATGTGAAATTTATATTTCTGCATTTTATGCTTCTTGTATTTTCCTCTTGGCGAAATCTTAGCTTAAAGTTATTGACTTATGCAAGAACTATTTATGGAAATGACAGTTTGACACATATGAAATAAAATCATAGTTCTTTAATTAAATATTCAATGTGGAAATAGATAAAGCTTATCTAGCTTCTCTATAAGTGTCTTCTGGTTCTTCTCTGATACTTCTTATGTCAATGAACCTTTCTTGGAATCATTAATTGTTAGTATGATATGCTAATATGTTACTGGAATATATTAATACAAATATTAGTCAAATACTGTTACTATAAGAAACATTTAAATATGTAAGAGACTGGTTGACAATAGAATCTAATATTAAATGGTCTTTGGAAAATGTACCTTTATTTACATATATTTTCTATCACAAGCTACAGTTAATTTTCCTCTTTTGCATAACTTTGCAAAACTCTTCTGTATTAAGTTTTGAAATTACTGAAAGACATTTTGCTTTTGGAAGGGAAAAAAAAAAAAGGCCTACAGATATAGTTAAGCAAAGTGTTTCTCTGCATAATTTTTTCTTCCTAAGACTAAATATGACAAAATGATCTGTAATTAAAAAAAAAAAAAAAAAGGAGGAGAGAAAAAAAACACGTAATCAGCAAATCATGCTTTGTGGAGAAGAGAATATATGGATAAGAGGTTAAAGTTATTACATTTAAATCTTGATAGCTTTCCTATCATGTTACCTTATTTTTTTAAAAAAAGTAATAAGTATCTTATGTGCAGCTGAAGTTTTTTTAACATATATTCCATTTTGTGACCTCTGTATGATTTTTCAATGAATAGAGCTTATTAGGTTATATCATTTTTTCTCCATATACTATCTGTTTTATTTTAGTAGGAATTAATCCAGTCATAAATGCTATCCTATTTTTGTTGTAGTTCTAATGGATTTTTGGGATACATTTATATTCACTTTGTTCAGATTATTCAATATGATGTTTGCTTGAGCTTTTGAATGTATCACTTGGAATATTCTCAAGGTGTATCACTAGTTTTAAAAAAAATAAAATAACTTTTGCCCAATGTTTTTATAGTTTCAAATTTTCTCTTCTTGAATCTACCTCATATAGAATGTTTTTGTCTTTTTGAGTATTATGTCAAATACAAAAATAACCTGTATATATAATTTGCCTATATAGAGTTCTCTGCCAGTCATTAAAATCACAGGATTTTTTTCAGATGAGCAGGAAGCATAGTTTTTAGAGCTAAAAAACATGACTGAAAATATTCCACTCCATCCCAAAGATTATGAAACCACCTATTCTTTCTCATACGGCACACTGACAAAGTCAGTCCTTCCTTGGTCAGTAAGGACCAAATGGATATTATCCATTAAAACAAGGATTTTTATATTAAACTGATCTTAAAATTCAGATGTTGCACTAAAACAATGATCCCAATGAAATATTCCCTATGTGAAAAGAATCTCCCCAAACATAGTTACGTTTTACATCAGCTACAGCCTCTGAAGTGGTGACAGTAATTCAGGATCTTTTTGAGGGTCTGGTTGAACAGAGGGGCTTTACAGCATTTAAATTAGAATAGATATACCTTATCCTGAGACTAGCCAGCTTCAGATCAGGAAACTGTAACTAGACCCATTAGGTTGTCAGTACCTTTCTTGGATCTCTGTGTGGTACAGCTCGTGCTAGATTACTTGTAGCAAGTCCAGTATAAATAGGGAGAGAGTTCACAAATCCTAGGCAATTGATGTGAGTTTAACCATACCAAAGCAGGAATTCCATAGGAGACTTTGTTCCTTCTAATATTTAAAAGCAGATTGAAATTGATCTGAATAAGTAGATGTAACATTGTCTTTTAATGTTTCCGTAGAAATTACTATCCTATTGCCTTCATCTCCACTGAAATGAGGTTCATTTGTCTTGTACTTACTGAAGCTGTATATGAAATGTTGTAGTTTAGAATTATTATTTCTGTTCTGTCTTTTGAATTTCCAGGTCTTTGGTGTTATAATTGCAACTGTTTCCTTTTTAGCTTTCTGATTTATAATAGTTGAAGGTATGCTAACTATGATAAAATAATTTTGTTAGTGATGAAGTTTCTTACTCACTAGAAAGTAACTAACCAGCATCCACTTAAAAGTGGAAATTATAAGGTAAAAAGGAGCAATTTTTTATTTTATATCCATTTACTACTACACATCTGACTTAGAAGCAAAACCTTAAGTTGTGAGAAAAAACAAAGCAACAACAACTGTAAATGTTCCAGATATAAATAGATTATAAGCTCTTAACAAATAAACTGATAGCTTTAATGATGAGATTTCACCATAATCCCAAACATCTTTTATGTGCTATTGATCACTCTGTGGTAAGGATCTGATTACTTTTGGGGAATGATAAGATATTGATGGATTTCCTAGGAACAAATTAGCTGTCAGAGCATGTTGTCTGCTTCCACTTGCTATCAAGCCCCTTTGCCTTAGACCTGAGATTCACAAGTGCAAAGTGTTAAATCAGCTGGAATTCAGAGAGTTTTGCAGTTGCTCTTTAATATTGCCAAGATGCCTGCTGAATTGGAACTTCAACTGGACAGCCATGAACAGCTTTGATTCTTAACACTCTCAGGTGTGGGAATTTATTCCTTTTCATTTTCTATCTAAAACATTTGTCTTCTCCTAGTGCAACGGTGATGGGATTCATTTGATAATTATAGAAATCCACATCTGAGCTAGTCATCTGCATTGTTTTATGGAAAGAAGTTTCCTCTTAAAACATAATTAAAAACCAGGCTACTCACTGTTAAAGCACTTAATAGTTCTCCATTGCCTAGACACAAAAACTGGAGTGACTTGCTGAAGGACAGAGTTAAAATGTAGATGTGTAAAATCAACTGAGTAGTATCTTGCCTCATATGTCTGGCCACGTACTTACTCAGTAGCAAAAAAAAAATGGAAAATACCAGCAAGTGCACTGAATCCTGTGGTTTGTATTACAAGGAAGAGCTTAAAGTAGCATGACCTTATAATAGGGAGTGATTCAGGCAAGGCTTATATTGCAGCAGACCAGTCCTACCAACTAATGGCCTTAAGGTCTGTTATGCCCTAATCCACTACAGTTATGTATGCTTGTTTATGTAGTTAAATGAAGTTGGGGCCTATATTTTAATAATACCAAATGTATGCTGTGCCTGCTTCAATTATTTTTACTATACAGTAAGATAATACAAAAAGTGGGGGCAACAAACCAGAAAATTTTCAGCCAAGTAAAACTGTCATAACGTCAGAAATATTTCTGTTTATCATGGATTCATAAAATTCTATACAAATTCTAATTCAAAATCTAAATAAAGCAGACATTAATGCACCTCACTGTGTTTTAACATTAAGTGTCTGTGACTCATAACAATCCTAGCTTCCTAAAGATGTCTTGGCACAGCAGCACAGAATTTCTTGCTTAACTTGGAATTTCCTTGTTTCTGTGAATTTTATACTAGCCTCTGAAAGTTAACTTCTTTTCCTTTTAAGATGGCTGAAAGCCATGGCTTACTTTCAGCTTGTCTCACACTGCTGTAGTATTTCTTGTTTAACCCTTTCCTCTCCAAAAGAATAGTCTCTTGTCAGTGCATCAGGCCCACCCAGCACAGGTTTAGAAAAGGCAGGTCCTGCTTGACCAACCTGATCTCCTTCTATGACCAGGTAACCTGCCTAGTGGATGACGGAAAGGCTGTGGTTGTTGTCTACCTGGAGTTCAGTAATGTCTTTGATACTTTCTCCCCCAGCATTTTCCTATAGAAGCTGGTGGCCCATGGCTTGGACAGCTGAACCCTTTGCTGGATTAAAAGTGTGCTGCATCCAGTTGGCTGGATGGTCACCACTGGTATCCCCCAGGGATCAGCACTGGGCCCAGTCATGTTTAATATCATGTTTAATATTGATCATCTGGATGAGGGGATCACAGGCACCCTCAGTAAGTCCATAGGCAACACTAAGTTGGGTTAAATTGTTCATCTCCTGGAGGGTAGGAAGACTCTGCAGAGGGCTCTGGACAGGCTAGATCGGTGGGCTGAGGCCAGTGGTATGGGGTTCAAGAAGTCCAAGTGCCAGGTTCTGCACTTGGGTCACAACAACCCATGCAGAGCTACAGGCTTGATGAAGAATGGCTGGAAAACTGCCCAACAGAAAAGGCTCTGTGGGTGTTTGTCGACAGCTGGCTGGACATGAGCCAGCAGTGTGCTGAGGGGGCCAAGGCCAGTGGCATCCTGGCCTGTATCAAGAATAGTGTGGCCAGCAGGACCAGGGAAGTAATGGTCTGTCACTACAGGAAAGAGAGCAAGGTGCTGGAGTGTGTCCAGAAAAGGGCAACGAAACTGGTGAAGACTCTAGAGAGTAAGTCCTATGAAGAGTGGCTGAGGGAGCTGGGGTTGTTTAGCCTGGAGAAAAGGACTCTCAGGAGAGACCTTAGTGTTGTCTACAACTACCTGAAAGGAGGTTGTAGCCAGGTGAGGGTCTGCCTCTTCTCCCAGGCAACAAGTGACAGGTAAGAGGAAATGGCCTGAAGTGTTGTTAGGGGAGGTTCAGACTGGACATCAGGAAAAGTTTTTTCACTGAAAGGGTATTTAAGCATTGAAGCGGGCTGCACAGGGATATACTTTGAAGTATTCAAGAAATGACTGGATGTGGCACTTAATGCTATGCTTTAGTTGGCATGTTGGTGTTCAGTCAAAGGTTGTGCTTGATGATTTTCGATGTCTTTTCCAACCTTAATGATTCTATGATTCTATGGTAATTCTTGATGCCACAAAGGTAGGAAAAAAAAAAAAGAAAGGTGAAAAGGAGCTGAAGTGGGCCTTGTTCACTAGAACCAGAGCACAATAAAAAAGATATGTCATAGAGGTCAGCAGATATTATTTAGTTTGTGTTTAGAATTTCAGATAGCAATGCAATGCTAATTAAAAAATGAAATAAAGAAAAAGCAACAAAAAACTTAACCCACCTCCCTCAAAACCTGCAAGCCCAAAACAGCTGATCTGACTGAACTGCAGTCGGGATAAAAATTTGGGGTATATAATTAATCCTTGTTACACATTACATAAATGACCATTGTTGTATATTTTCTTAGTAGCAGAAAGAGAGCTGCTTTTGTTGTGACTGTCTATTCCATGTAGCAGTATCATCTGGGAACTCCAGCCATAGATTAACTGGAGTTCTAATTGCTGTTCAATTATGGAAGGAAATCTGGTCTTTCTTCCAAATTAATTTACAAATTGAATTATCTTATCAATAAGCATTTGTTGCTGTGTGCTACTTTGATTTAGCAACCCTTTAAAGTTGTCACAATTATACGTGTGTTTTCCTAATTACAGATATTATGCAACAAATATTAATGACAAACATTTAATTTTTTTCAGTTTCAGTATTACCGAGAAGTTGTTCAGAAATGTGGTGCCAGGTTAGGCAGTAACTATTCCTTCCATATTGTTTCCATAACATTTCTTGTGTTGTTCCAACTTAACTTCTATACTTGGAGGCAGCCAAGCACTGTGCATTAAATTACCTCCCTGGTTTACAGATTGCTAGCACGGATCATCACCTAATAAGCCCCATTTAAATCAGTATGCCAGAATCCATTAAGATATTTATATGATTTTGAACTATTGGACTCTTACACAGTTCTCTGTGTGAAATCTAAAACATTTGATTGCTTGTCATCAAAGCATACATGCAGTTCATTTCCCTAGTTCACTCAGAGACTGAAAAGCACTAGTATTATGAAGTAATCTATGTAATATTGCCTACATTTTTGGCTAGATAAAGAAAAGGACTCAATTTTAATAACAAAAGAGCTGTAGGCAATGGTTGAGGTGATCCAGGTAGGTACAAATTCAAGTAGTCTGGCACTGTGTTAAATCCCTATAGATTATTTATTTTGCAAAGATTCAAAGATAAATCTTCAGATAGAAATCTCTTAGAAGAACAATTTCCATTATTTACCCCTCTTCCCAGTTCACGGACCTTTACTGCTGTTTTCTTTGTGCACAGATAAATGTTTGGAGAATCGAGCTTGGCACTAATAACTTTGTGTGACTTCACCCAAAATCCATGGTATAATTGACCTTTGGACTTGATGGTTTTTTCATAGAATTGAGTGGGAGGTTGGATTAAGGAAAGATGACATTTTTAAAACTGCTTGGAACAATGTCAATAGACCTACATAGGAAAAAAATATGTAATTTCAGGAATTATTTTATGAATCAAAAATACTTTGGAATCCACAATTGCATTTTGTCTTATGAGGTTTTAATTGATTTTGTCACTTTGTATTTGGTCTTCTATTGAAGAAAGACACTGGTTTTTCTCACTGGTATAAAGCTGAAAGAAGAAGTCTTTTTATCAACACTGTATGCTGAATGTTGGGAAAATTACAATTATAAAAAATTTTATCCTGTACATTTTTATCCATGTGTAGGACTTGTATGGCCATGTATCTTACAACTATAGAAAAGACAAAACTAATTCATACTTTACTTAAAATATTTTTTGTAAGTTCTGTTATCTAAAATTTCAGAAAGAACTTCTAAAATACAATGTATTGCTATTTCAAGGTATTTTTATCACAAATCTTACTGTGATGCACTGTACCAAATATTTACGACCCTGAAGAATGCTAATCTGCTACTGATTTGTTTTTTAGTTCGAAGACATACCAAAGTAAGGCTAATTTATGCATTTGCACAAAGTGAAAATATCTACAAGTCTGGTAATCCAGTTTGTGAATGAAGTGATCTCATTATCAGAATCGTTCTAATGATCTACCTTTAAAACTAATGGAGCTAATAATTACTTTTGTGCTTCTTGAATCAGTTCATTCAATTTAGCTATGAAAAGTAAGTTAAGGTTACTTTAAATATGACAACCTTTGGGTTAATCTGAAAGCTATAATCATCCTACAACAAAATGAGAGAGGTTCTTCATAGACAATTTGAGGTAACAAAGTGTAAGATATCCCTAATTCTGTCTTGGGAACAAGTCATGGCTTAAATGATTTCCCTCCCCACTTGCCACAATTCCTCCATTAGTCAAGTCTGCTGCTTTGTGAGAGGTCAGCACCATTAAGAACATTCTGTCAACCACATGCTACTGCAGCATGGGCTGACCAAGAACACCATAGCATTTGGATGAGTTTTGTCAATACATTATCTCTTGCAATGCTACACCCCTTTAGAGAACTTCTCTGGGCTTGCAAGGCAAGCTTACATACAGTATGTCTGCTTGCGTCAAGACAGCATTCTCTTGAGAAAAAGCTGAGCTCCTAGAATGCTTTTAAGTTCTATTAGTTTGTAATTGAATTGTCTACTACAAATATAGAGTTCTAATCAAAACCAACTTTACAAATTGTTGTTAAAATTCATAAGTTGCCTACCAACTTAACAGGACATTCTGATCCTTTATAGAGATGAGAAAAAAAACAAGCTACTTACTTTGCTGCATTATTATAGATGCTCTTATAAACTCTCTAAATAAATACTAAAAAGGTCACGTAACAGGCTCAAAATGAAGCACCTTACATAACTAGTAATTTAAACCTATTAGTCTGGATGCTCTTTGAGTCTTTTCATAACCTCTGTTTTCCTTCTCTGTCTGTTCTGACAATGTCTCACATACTCGTTTTTGCTACACCTGTATTCTTTGTGAAAATTTACATCCTTCCTTTGCCATATCCACCTTCCTGATAAACTGCACTGCTTTGTTTCTCCTCGATTTTAATTTCTACCCTTTTTAAAAAGTTTGTAGTCACCTTTGTAGACAAACTTCTTCAGTGTCATTGTTTCTCAGATATTGCTGAGAGGGGATATATCTGCTTGGGCTTTTGTCATCTTATAACCATGTAAAACATATTTCTTCTAGTTTGTCTTTGGCTTTCTGTTACTCATGTTATCATGCTCAGTGGCGCACATACAAAACCCTATATGCTTTTACTTGTCATTGTGTATCTGCTTTTATATCTATATTCTTTTCAGACCTTTTTTTTCTTTTTCTTTTTAATAACTGGCAGTTTATTCTGCACTGTGCTCAGAATGTTCACATGCCTTCTAAGGCACTGTTCCCTTAAGCTCCTACTTTCCTCCTATACCAAGCAAACAATTCTTCATTCACATTAGAAATAATATATGAAAATCACCTCTACTGACTTGTGTGGGTTTTGCTTATTTACCTTTTGCTAATTAAACTCTATATTTTTCTTCCCGTGTAGGAACCTGTCTTATCTAGATATATGTACAATTCTGTGCTCATCTTTGCTTCTTTGCAGCATTTTCAAAGTAACAGTTCAGAAATTTATCAAGATTTCCTATTTTGGCATATAGATGAATCTACAGACTACTGGGGTATTTTTTAATTTCGGTTAGGATGGGACATGGAGGAAGACTAGATTATCATCTACAAGTTGAGCCTGAAAAAATAAAATGCTTTCTTAATATTTTTTAGGTATATATGTCTTGATTTAGACTGCTGAATAATTCTGGACCAAAGCTTTTGGAAATACTGCTTGGCATGTATCCTGTTAATATTTCTGCTTTAATTTCAAACTTTGAAACTAGACTTTTAAAAAACATTTTCTGCAAATATATGCTTTAAAGTTTATTTTTAATTTAGAGATGAGCAAGCTAAAAGATCAACAGTGTTAAAATCCTGTACAATAGTCACTTTGATTCTCAGTTGCATGTGTATTTATCTTGCTTTATTTAGAAAGTGTAATCCTTTGTGAATATATAACCTACTTTTAAAGGTATTTTCATTTATTAAGTGGCTAAAAGGTGAAAAATTGCTTGAAGGAATGAATGAGCCAGGTCTGACCTTTGATTTTAACTTGTTCTTGTCATCTAGACCCAGCTGTGCGCCTGGCGTTGTTCAAAAACAATGAAAATAAACATCTCCATGTGAAATCTCCAAAGAAGACACAGCCTGTAAATGCTGGATACTTTGAAGGTATGAACAAGTATTTCAATTTATCCCTATGCATATAAGTATATATATCTTGCAATGACTTTTAAGCAAGCCTACTTGAAATGTAAAACAATATGCACAAATAGAAGAAGGCAGAAGTTTAATGTCTTTATCTCAAGTGTATCTCGAGTTACAGCAGTGAAACACTTCAATTTCAATTCATTGTGGAGGGCAGAGGGTTCTCCTAGACCTTAATTCATATGGAGCTGGAGCCTAACTTATTTATTTATTGTTTTTATTATTAAATCTTTATCATAAAAAATGTCAAAGCATGCCACAGAGGTATAAAATACAAAGCTCTAGAATAAAATTTTATAAATGAAATATTACTTCAAAGTGTTAATTTCATTGTCACCTTTGCTCAAGCTAGCCATTAATTACTGACAATTCTTAAACTGTCTTTAGGAAGCTAAATAGATATTCATAGATATTCCCTAAAGAAACACCATTTGATATAAGACAAGGAAGGAAGTTTCAGCATGTAAATATAAAATTTGTTTTCAAAAAATATTTAAATACTGATGTAGCTGTCACTGTTGAAATTCATGTTCAAACTCTCCTTGGTTTCTGTAAAAAGGCCCTTCTTGTAAGATGATCCTCTCCAGAGACATTGTATTTATATATACTGTTTTGATTCCTTTTGCAACTCAATAATGAGCTTGGAAAGTTGTCACCTCTATCTTTTTATCTTTTTCAAAGACATAGTCATATGCTATCTGATCTATTCTCAATTCCACCAAGTAAAATTACAAATGATACTGTATTAAGATTCACTGTGTGAGGATAAAAACTAGAATATGTCTGAGACAGGTGTGAAATCAATCTCAATATACCTGAAGTGCGCTTCAATCAATTAATCTAACTAACTATATGAAAGCCCAGATTTGCCTAACATTCATAAGCCCATGCTCATATTTGTTTAGAAACAAATTTTGATGAATTCTGAAGAGGAAATATTTTTGCACTATTATTTGCTTGTATCCAAGCATGAATTTACCTTGACTATATAGAGTCTGTGTATGCTGTGACTGATTGAGCATTCCCAATGTCTCATGTATGTTCCTGTGGCATATGCTTATATATGTCAGGATGCATCATATGCTGAAGAAAAAGGACATGCAGACTGCCTGCAAAACAGTGGATGCCCGACTCTCTAAATAGTAGTGTGAATGTTCAAAACCATGTCAGAGATAAGCTTGTTTACAAGTTCAGTACCCTAAAGTCAGTGTAGGTTTAGCCTAGCTTTCCTGCCTGGAAACATTTCCCTTCATTTTTAAAAGCCAGTGTATGCATATTGAAATTACTTATTGAATCTATGCAGAGTAGGTAACAAGGCAGATTAGATATCAAAAGGCAAGCACATTAGTGGCATGCTTGATTATCTTTCATTTCAAGGACCATTGTACTCCTTTGGCCAGCTAATAAACAGAGATTTTTTTTCACTGGTTATGGGTACTCACATGCAATCTGCTGAACCTTCAATTCAGGCAATACTGTTCTGCTTGACCAGAATATAAAATTGTCCTTCTACCAGAGGCATTGCTACTTCAGGTGGTATGTCCAGAAAATACTAGGTTGTGAATTAGAAGCAGAGCATTTATTTATATGTATGTGAGATACCATCAGACAGAACTACGAGTTTCCAAATTTAGATTTGGGTAACACTTTGCATGTTATCTACCACAGAGAAAAGCACTTGCATGATAATTTCACAGAGTTGTGCTATCAGTTATTTCTTCCCGTGTTTCTCATTTCCCCTCTCACCTTTTGAGCATTTCTTCCTCTTTTGCATGGAATAGCTTTCTTTGGGTCTTTTCTGCAATGGGAGTTCTTTCTCTGACAAGGTGGAATGTTTTCACTCTGTATCCATAAACCTTGTGGATACCATATATAAAGGGAAAACACAGACCTGTCCTTTGTATGGTGGAAATAAACTTCCTCCATTCAAGCCCCTTAACCTTCACAGACTGGTAGTGAGCCCTTAGGTAGAAAATTTGAACTCCAATCCGTATCCTTCATAGACAACAAAATTAAAAAAAAAAAAAATTGAAAAGGCACATTCTATATATTCCTTCTGTATTTCTTTAAATTGGGAAATAGGAGGGGAAGTCATATGATCAACAGCAAAACAGCAAGTACACATGTGTTGTCTGTTAAATAACAAAATCACTGCTTTTGAAAGGAGATGCCCTAGGAAGTGAAACAATTAGAATGGTTTTAGATTTTCAAACTGGAACACATCATGGTAATGAATATTTAAGAAGTAATCTAGTTAAAATGTACAGTGAAGTTCTTTTGTCTTTGTTGGGCCTTTAGTTTGTGTGTAAAAGTACAAGTAAGACAAAAAGGAATAAAAAGACGTGAGGTATAAAACTAAAAAGTGAAAAGGAATGAGTTTATTATCGGATGCTTGTGTGTTCCTGAGATTATTATTCTGTTATAATTTGCCTTCTCATTTTCCTGTTTTGATAGCTGATATGCAAAACGTTGGTAACAAATTTCAAAAATTTGTCCATAAATTTTAATCCCATAGGATAATTCACATATCTCTAATTTGACATACACATTGTAGGAAAATACTTTTTCAAAACTTGAGCAAAATCATAAATTTTTACTAAATTTTGGAAGAGTCATCATGCTTTACTCACTGATATTAGAAAAATCCCCACAAGGGACCACTATTGCACATTTGTATCACAGTAGCACAGAAAAGTTAGTCAGAGACAACAAACCTCATCAACAGCGTGAGGAAACATTGTTCTGACATACAAGAGTTTACCATTTAAAAATAGAAGGAACATGTGAATGCACAAACCATGGTAATGTAATTCACTGTGTGTTAGTGGATATGCACGTGTGTATGTGTCAGTACATATGCATACAATACATGTGTCTCTGGTCACACAAATATGTAAGCATATACCATGAGTATAAGTAGGTATAATAATTCAAGAAGCATAGCACTTATGCCTTTTTATTTGTGTATTTTGAAAGGAAATTATGAACAGTTACTCTCTGTGTAATTACTAGTATCAGGATGCATTTTATAATCCTATCACATTCTATCAGATGCTGTTTCAGGTTTTTTAAAATTAATTTAATGCATGTGGTCATTGTATAATTGAGATTCATTAAAACTATTATTTAAATAAGTAATATATTTGAGTCATGATTTTGTGTTGTGACATTAACTTGAGTAGGTTGTAAAGTAAGCCATAGTGTAAATATGTATTTACTGTTTCTCATAACAAACTATACCCTGATCAAAAACCTGAAGACAGATGGAAGCCTGACTTGATGTACTTTCACTTCTGATAATTTGATGGATGTTTTCTGGGATTATGTATGTTACAGTGCTTTCTTTGGTATGATGTTTCCATCGTGGTTGTTGAGTTTCAGTTAGTGCCAGTTGGATAACAAACAAAATATGCCTGCTTTAATGAATATTCTGTTTTTAATGAATATTCTTGGAGATTTTTTTTGTGGTTTTTAGATGGTGACATTTCAAAGATCTCAAAATCCTGGAAACTTTGTAAGGAACACAGATAATTGTCATAATTTCCTATTTTGCATCGAAACATATTTTTTAGAAAGCTTTATGACTGCTTCTCCTCTTTTTGTCTAGAAGCTATTTCAGTTACTAATTTAACATAAAATAGTCTTGACAATTTTGGATAAAGTAGATTAGGAATTGAAGGAAGAATCTATCCTTGACTCCTTCTCTTAGGCAGTTCCAATTAGTCCTGGCTGAAGATGTAAGAGAGCATCTCTGCCATCTGTGGGTCTGTAATTACAAGATCTGTAATTTCATTTACACAGAGGAAGGATACTTCTTTTTCCAGCCAACAGTGTGAATGCTTAGTCCCAGTACAGCAGCTCAAAACTAAAGAAGGAGCCCTAAGGCCTAACACATTGTTTTGCTACGAGCTTTAGGAACAGTATATGTCTTTTTGGGTCCTCTTTGATCCAGCTGCCTCAACGGTTTTGGTGGGTTATCCAAATAATTTTGTTCAGTGGAATGGGAAGCTGGATTTCAATCTGTAGATTAGGTTGGAAGAATGCAGTGGATCATCTGAAAGTCTGCTCAAACTATCCAAGTATCATTTGGATATGATTCCCTTAATTTCACAGAATTTCACAGAATGTGCTCTACTTAATTTTGTAGATTAGGTGATTTACTGGCATATATAGTATATCTATTTTTAACCATATCCATATCCATCAGCGAAGTGGAAACAGTGCACTGTGACTTCACCCAGAAATGTGCACAATGATTTACGCCTGGAAGTTTATCTATCTTAAAAATGCGTTGGACTGTGTTGTCCAGATATGTTTGCTGTAGTTTGGGAACCTGTAGTTCTAACTGGCAGCACTGTATTTCCTGTCATTTTATGCTCATTGGTGACTAAAGAAAATGTAATGGATATAATGTTAAGACAGATTTCATCAATACAAATTTGATAATGAATAGGTTATGCTTTCTCAGGTGGCTTTTAATTACAGCAGTATTTATTCATTTCTGTTTAAATTGTCAGTAGAAATAACATTTATTTTTCAAGAGGTAAAATGAGCTTGTGATTGTGTCATATGATTGGAAGATAAATATCAAGGAATCTATTTAGTCATCTCTTTTCCAGCTGGTAGTTCATAATTATGAAACTTCTTGTAGTCTAAAGTGAAAAATATTGCAAAAAATTCTTATATATTATTATTACTAGCAGTAATTAAAAATGCAAATGTGAGACTTCAGAAAGTGATACTTTAAGGTTATCTGTTTAGTTAATTTTGTGAGTTCATTAAAATATTGTTGCATAATGATCAACATAGTTTCCTAGATTTTCTATATTACAAAATATGAATACATTGAAGAAAAAGTATATGTGGTATTTAATAGAATTTATATTTATTCAAATCACTGATGCTTGTAAATATCTGCATGACAGTTAAGAGAAGGTACTGAGACTGTAATGCTAATATTCATCTTTTTACAGGCTTTAAATATTTTGATGTTTGTTATTTAAGAGCATTTAAAATGACAATGAACTATAATAATTTTTGTAGCTGTTTTCACATTTTAGAAATTATCTATTTTCAATGGAGAAATATAAATGGCATCAACTCCCAGGAATAGCATTGTTTGTAAACATCTATTTCTAAATTAAGTCATCTTTTATTGAACTGTGGTTTTTAAAGGATTAATAACCACATTTGAAATCTGTCTTGCTGCAATTCTATGACTTGAATTGCCATATTTACATTAAAATTTAATTATTACATATCTCCCAGACTTTAAATTTGAATACCACATTAGAAAAGAAGTTTCTAAACCATACAGCACTGAGAGAAATGACAGAATAATGTATTTTCAGAGAATATAAGATCTGTCCTGACATGTGATGAGAATGTGTTACAGAAATCTGTATTGTGGAAGGGGATCTATCTTTTAAAATCAGAATTCTGTGGCTTTGTTTCTTATTATTTAGTTTGAGCTCACACAACAGAACTCTCGCATTGAAATATTTTCTCATTGTAAGGAATTAATGGCTCTCCACCAGCCCTTAAACATGTAAAATGAGTAGGTTACTTGTGTCCAGTACATCCAAAAAGAGCCAGGATAAAATAAACATAAGGAGTTGGATATCTTGGAAAAAATCTGTCATGGGTTTGGGTTAATCATCTCCAGAAGAAATTCAACTTGATGCCTGAAATGTAAGACTTCTTGGAGAAAGCAGTAAAGCCTGAGGCAGTGTTGATCTGAAGGACTGCTCTCCATGGGTCAGAGCTGCTCTGCTGGCAGAGTGCAAACCCAGTTCACAACAGCGGTACGCTGAAAAGTTGTAAAAGACTGCAGGGGCCTTACAGTGCATGCACTCAAGCTTCGGTTACATACTTCTAGTGGCCTAGTTTCTTATTATAAAATAAAACTGAAAAATAAAATCTGTGCCTAATTTTCTAGCCTCCTGTCCATCAATGATAGTATAGGATTTTTTCAGTATTTTTGGAATGAAGCAATCCTGAAATTATGTTAAAAGGAAATACATAAAGCATCATTTATGTGTGTTTATGCAGTGCACTTCAGTGTCTGAATATTTATAAATGATCTAGACATATGATATTTTTATTGATATACTTGCTTTTCATATTCAATTACAAAACCAAAGCAAAACAAAACAAACAAACAAACAAACAAACAAAAAAAATGTCGATTTGCTTAAAGTTCCTGAACAGGAGGTACTTGCCATGTATACCTACCAACTTAATATTATGAATTTTCACTGAGGTTCTAGTGTTCAGGGTTCCTGTATTTATATGTTAAAGATTTCTGATCACATATTTCACCTGCCTGTGTACTATCTCTTTGTTCTTGACTCTGCTATTTTGCAGACTGTTGTAATTTGTGGTGTTATAAGGATTCTTTTAATGCATCAGATTTAAATGTGGTCTATAAGTTAGCAAGCGTGTTTTTTCCAGCAAACTTGCAAATCTAGAATTTTAAACCATGGAGTACATATGTATAGGGAATTACCTGTGTTTTCATTGCATAGTAATTTACCAATTTTTACCAGCCTTAGAGGAACTGCACATAAGAAAAAAAAGAATCTTACTGCTCTTTTGTTAATAACTACCCAGTTATGACTTCAGTAGGAATGAAATTTCACCCAAAATGTCATCAGAATTGAAAACTATTTTTCCTCCTTGTTGAATTAGATGTAATAGTTCAGATAGTTATATTTTCATCTCCTGAGATTCTACCTTTCTTTTTTCTCTTTTCCTTCATATTTTATGTCCAAAATCTCTGTAGTGTAGATATCTGCATCTCAGCCAATGTACATGTAAGCAAGTTGACACCACGATCAGATCCACAGCTTTTAATGCTGCATAAGGCAATCATTTTAGATTAATAGATCCCGGAGTACCGAAGCATTTCAAATCCTTTTTCATTTGACCATTCACTGACCTGATAACTATTTCCTGTCCCTAAGTAAGGTCATGACTCAGGTCTTAGAGTGCAAAAGACAGATAATTTTAGCAACAAGTTAAATCCAAAAGGATTTGGTTGGAGGGGGTAAGGGAAAATAGGTTTGGCTAAATTCCTCTAAAATAAAGTGTTACAGCACTCGGATTTAGCATGTCTAGTTGAAAGTAATTGTTGAAGTTGTTGCTGTCTGTTTGGATGCCTGGGGACTGTAGTCAATATTGGTGTGGTTTGTTTATTTGCTTTGCATTTACTAGACAGTACCCAATATTCTTCTTTACACTTCAAAAAGCCAATCGTTAATGAAGAGGCCATTAAAAGTGCATTTTCAGATATGTTCAAAGCATTTTCCAAAGTGATTGTTTCAAGCATTAAAATCATGTTGCTATGCAAATAGTGTTTTAACATAGGCCACTGAAAGTAAAGACTCTGTGTCTGTGAAAGTATCATGAATGTTACATTGCGCAAATGTTCCTCTTGCAAAAGAATTTTCACTTAGTATGAGGCTGTGAGAAAGCAATATAATGCATTCTTAGAAATATTTTATAGGTACACATCTTGCTTCAGCTGGAATACATGACACATTTTAAGTCACATTTAAAGAAATGTTTCCTTTAGCTATAGATTTTAATAGCAATAATTCTGCATTTTTTAAGCACTTTCAGAGATGAATTAAAGGAAGCCCTTCATACCAGAGCTTTTAATTAATTTGAAAATATAATTGATTAAAGTTTGCTTTAAAAGAGATTTTTTTTTCCTATTCTGTAATGGGACCTATGGTGTTATGAAGAATTAATACTATCCATGAGGTCAGAGACCTACAGCATTCCAGAGAGGCCATTTTCATGAGTTTATTGTTAAACACACATTGAAGTATCTTTCTGTTTTTATAACTAATGATATTTTTCAGATGCATCATATGTTTTGGTAGTGTACAACATTTTTCAAGCAAAATATTAAAATAAGACCCTAAAATTGAAATATGGATTTTCAAAATCTTATGCTGTTCAATATTAACACTTACAGCAAAGTTCTATTCCTTTTACAAGTTTCATGTAATCTAGAATATTGAATGTGTGGTGGACAATGATGATTTTACAAGGGATTGCAAGTAACTCGAATATTTTAATGAAAATGTAAACTATGCAGTGATATCTGTGTAACTTTTATGCTGCGTTATGTCCATAATGTACATCTTCTAGCGCCATAACTTTGCAGTTCAGTTCTTATCAAAACATGTTAGCAGTTGCTTGAAATTCATAGGTTTGTGCTGGTTTGATTCATGCACTGCAGATATTTTATCTGGCTAGTGAGTATAAAAAAGGAAGAAATAGTGAATTTTTCAGTTACACAAGCGCACTCACATAGATATGTATAGATAGATATAGATATAGATATATGTATATATGGGTGGGGTTTTTTCTCATATTCCTAAGATGGGCTGAGATAATGTTTTTGAATAAAATTTTGTTTACGTGACATTCTAGAGTTGTTCTTTCTTTGCAGGTTTATTGTCATGTTACCAATCCAACATGGTTGTAATTTCATAAATTACCACATATGTAGAATCTTATAGTAACTGAGTCCAGACAATGAGATAAAGAAATCCAAGTACCCAGAAAAAGAACTTCACTTTCACAGTCATCATTAAACAATTATATTATGAATACTGAATTTTTTTAATGGTTTATAAATACATGTTGAGTATCAGCCTTACTAAGACCCTGACGGTGAAAAGACATTTCCCTAAGGCACTTGCATGCTTTTTGTTTTCTAATAAGAAGCAAGCTCAGCAGTTTTCTCTTTATGAAGAGACCAGGGGTATCTCTTGTCAAGCATAGAATTAGACTTTTAAAAAGGAGAAATTTAAACTCTATTGTGTGTTTTTAAGTTAAGTGTACTGAGTATTTGCTTTAGTACCTGATCTATATTTTGTAATTGAGAAATTAGCAGTGAATGTAAAAAGAAAGGAAGCTATATGGTACTAAGCCAGAAAGTTCTGATTTAACCTACCAATGACCTGGCTTTGTTTGTTCAGATGACAGTTCTAAAAGTGTGCAGAGAATATTCCCCTTTAATACAGTTATTTGCCGCAAGCCGTGACCTCACTGCCTGTCAGGGAGCAGGTCTGAATTGGCCCTTTCTCTGATATCATGACATTGCTTCTGTTGCCTCGATTGTGACCTCTGATTGCATGATACCCCTGAGAGTTCAATTTAATAAGCGTGACTCCTGACTCTTAGCCAGGTCTGCTTTCTTAGGTTTTGTCAGAGTCTACTTTTAGTCTGCTCTCCATATACTAAAATACTGCATAGGCTGTCATCATACTATCTGAGTTGTGTGCATTGTATTCAAAATTCTCCTTCAAACATCTTTCATTTATTGCAAATGGAAATGTTTATAAAATCCTTCTTGGAATAAATATTAGAAATTGCTTCTTCCACATTTATGGCTACTTGGGATTTTTGGGTTTTACACCTCTGTACAAATAGTTACTATTGTTTCACTATATTACTAAGCATGTGTGTTATTCATGCATCATACTAATTTCTTGCTTTGAAATTTGTTCTATTTCCCCTATGAGAGTGTTACTTATTTCTATGACTTCCTGGCAACAGTATGTTTACTCATTATAGAAACAGTAGGGGCAAATCTCTTTTTCTTGTTGCATAATTAATACAGTCACACAAGACAGTATTGATGAGCACCCAGAACACTGTAAGATGTGGTTATCCAGGACCAGTCAGGTGAAAGCTGAAGAATCTGTTTGGAATCCAGGAGAAGGTGAGTAGAATTAAGACTTTTTAAATACCATTGAAAATAAGGTATCTTTGTTTTAGTGATGATTTTGCTACATCACTGCATTCTTCTCTCCTCTTTTCCTCCTCTTCTAGCCAGAATGCTAAAGAAGAGTCTGTTCTGAGACCTGGATGCCTTGAGGGTGATGGTGCTATTCAGATATTTCTCCAGTTTTAGTATCCCTTGATGCATTCACTGAACCAGAATATGGAGAAGTTCGAAGATTTGAAAGAGAATTTCAAGAACTGTGATACAAGTTACAGAGGAGTTTCTGTATTTACTTACATGCATTTTCTGTATTCTTGTTGCAAATATGTATACATTTTTCTAGCCTCTTTGTCAGTACCTCTAAGACAGTGCTTCTAATCAATGTATTCATCTTTTCAGAAAAGCAGAAAAATCTTACTGAAGAAAATAATACTTTTTACTCACTTTTCTAGTTAAATTAAAAAAAATTCTGTAAATATTACCATTTAATATTTTTCTATTTCTTCAAGTGCTTTAAAGAATTCTGTTCACCTTTTCAATCTGATTACTTTATATTTAAATTATTGCATCTTGTATGAAAAGGAAACTATATTGGAATCTTTCTTATAAAACAGGTTCTATATAAGAAAAAAGGGGATATTTTCGTGTTACACTCAAACTTGTTAATGAAATGCTATCATTCTTCATGACAGTGACTGTTACAGTGGAAGTAAAATCTTGGTTTGAGCAGTTAAATTATTTTTTTGATAAATTCCCATGTAAAATTACACAGTTTTTTTAACTTCATTTAGTCTATAAGGTTTTAAAACTCATAATATAATAATGTATCCTTCTTCTGCATTAAATAGTATAAGATTAGCTCCTGAAGTTCCTTAACCTCAAATGGGAGTTTGCTTACCTAATTGGAATTCCTGGGATTTCAGTCCTTTCTGGATCAGACTTTAATGCTCTATAAATTCCTATTTGCAGGAGCTTAGATCATCAGCTGCAAACAAGCAAATAACTGTTTTACCTGTTGCTGTGCGACATGTAAAACAAAATACACCTTTAAGTTATGGCTGTATGAAAAGCTCTTGAAAATATAAACAGAATGCACGTAAGGCAACTTCACCTATTTGGAATCATCATGTATTTAACTTTTTCCTTCCTTTTCAAACAAATTTTATATGTAATTTATATATATATACACGTATATATATGTATGTATACAAAATATATATGTAAATGTCAGTGAGTTCGAGAGTTTGATAGCAAGTTTATCTAAAATATTTTGTGAAAAGAAACTGATTTAAACACACCTATTCTAAGAATAAAATGTTTACACTCAAGATTAAAGGTGTTTAAATTATGTTCAGAAATTGAACTGGAGGTTTTGTGTTAATTTTCTCATTAAAAAATAATTTGAATAAAGGTCTAAATAAAATTCTATAAAAGAAAAGGAGGAAACAGTACTAATTTATTCCTTTTTCAACTCTGATTTCTTCATTCAGAGAGTTGAATCATTCAAACCTTCTTTACATTGATAGAAAAAACCTAAGCCATTGCAACTATCATTAATCCAAAATCAATATGATTAAGTCAGTTCCATACCCATGGGGCTGAATACTCTTGTTGGTTTCTCTAAAATGATGCACTGTGTTTCAATTCTTGCTTTTTTTCCACGTGTTTACAAGCTGAAATTTTCAGTCCAATTAGTCAAGAAATCTATAAAAATACTAAGCTCTTTGAGACATAGGAATTGAGAATTAACCTGTGGCAACTTGTAGGCAAACTGTGGATTTGTTTTGCTTGTTTTACCTGACCTTCTTTACAAATGAAAATTCCATTTTTTTAAAAAGATCTGTAAGACAGCGGAATTTCAGATTATTTAATTTCTTCCATGATGTATCAGCCAATTAAGTATAACCTAGTGGGAAGAATTAGTACTTTTATGTCTATATTTATTTATAGACACTCATAAATTCATAAGTTTAGTGTTTATGGTTATTTCTAAGCTGGATGTAAATATATAAGAATTGCGCACAATGGGGGATTAACTCACTTTGGATGTAGAGTCTTAAGAAAAAGAACCATTTCTATCTGAGACTTTTTTTTTCATTTAATTCAATGAGCATTAAATCAAGCCTTGTTTATACAATGTTTGGCATAGTGACAGGCTTGATCTTCAGTGTTACCTCTTGGTTTTGCTACAAAGTAAATTAAACAGCAGGCTTGCACTTAGTCTCTGAAGGGTTTGTGTGTGTATTTGACAGTGTAAAGTAGTTCTGCTGTTATGCATTACTGCACTGACAAAGCTGTGAATTGTTATCAAATACCAACAGGTATTTCAAGTAAACATCAGAAAGTAAGCCAGAAATAGTTTCGTCCAAACAAAATAAAACCCTTTTAAATTTAAAATATATGATATTTTAATAACTCATATATATCATATGAAATTTTATGGATAGAATAGATAACCAATGCATAGGTATTCATAATTGAATTACGTATTGACATTTTTACAATAATTTCATTATCTCCCTTTCGGTATTACTCTACACTGGAAAGTACCAATCATTTATAGTACTTGTGAATGTCACGTGTATTGATGAACTTGAGTTCTTAAAACAAGTTCTTCTATTCAGATAACTATCTAGAAAAAATGTTTGTTCTCAAGAGAAAACATAATACTTTTTTTAAAATGCAAATTCCCAAGGATAGTTGTGTGCAGGGTTAAGAGTTGGACTCCATCATCCTTGTGGGTCCCTTCCAACTCAGCTATTCTATGATTTTGTGATATTTTAATTACTTGTTCATAAAAACTATAAGACAGTTGTTAATTTGGTGTAAGTCAGTTTTACTGACTAAGTTCATGCTGCTCCTGAGTAATGATTTTTTTTTTTCTTTTTAATACTTGGCATATATATGTTCTTGTCACGTGGAAGCTTCTAATTTTTATTTTGAACAATATTTTTTGGGGTTTTGATTCTTCAGTCCCTTTCTTGTATGTTTAAGTCTCTCAGTACAAACAAAACCTACTTTAATGGTTGTCATAATCAATAAAAATGATTGTATTTTGTAATTTTTGCCCTCTTTGTAGGGTTCAACATAGTAGTTATACCTCGTGCACTCTTACAAAATGTTCCTTTGTATTTGTTATTTTGAGAATTCCTTTCGAAGATCTTATGTCTTTAATAATTTTTCTTGGTTTATTGAATTTTGAGAGAGGTATTCCTCTGGCTTGGACTACATGTGAAGTGATAATCTTTTCTTACTTGAGAATACTGTTTCATTATTGAGCAAGTAAACACTTCTGTTGCAGTTCTTGATTGTTTCTGTCATTTAATTTTGAGAAGTGGGAATGGACAGAAATAAAATACATAAAAATATTCTGTAAAAAAGGGAGGTGGGTTATATTTTGCATATCTTTTCTCCTGAACAGTATAAAATCCTCTTTTCAGTACAGAACATCCATCATTGGGGGTTGATTAATTCCCAAGGATTATGAGAAAAACTAGAGATAGGGTCTGTACTAGGCGGTTTTGGGAGTTGAGACAGAAATTATATGAGCGTGTAGGCAGAAAAGATAAAAAAAATAGGCTCAATCTAGTTCCATATTATTTATACCTTACTATTACTGACAGATAACTAAGCATGGAAATGCTGAACATACTATTTCAAACTATTTTTTGCTCTCCTTGATTTCTTTAGGTCCAAGGGTCTTAACTGTCCAGAGATCTCTGGATAACTCTTGACTGTTCTCCAAATTTACTTCTCAGCAAAGCTGAGATTTGCCTGTGCTGAGTGGCTGAAGGGGGTACTATATAGACTACAGAACACCTTGTTCATAGAAAACTACATGAAATAATAATATGAAAGTCTGTGCATCATACAGGCATAGCAATGTGAAGTTTTTGATGTGCTTTTTGAATTTGTAAGCACCTGGGTGGATCCTGGAAGGATGCTGATTGCAGGTAGAAGTAGTTTACATCAGTAACTCTTCTCTCTCTCTGTGCATAAGGGTGGAATATCACCTCTTTAGTTTCGCCATTTTTGTAGAGTTGAGGTATGGCTTTGGCAGGGTTGTTTTTTATGTGTTTTTTTTTTAAGAAAGAACCAACTTAGCTTTTCAAGCATGAAGCAATTCCATGTTGTTTTTCAAGCTATATGTAAGAGAAATCTTGGATATCTGGACTGAGAAATGTTACTTCTGTTCTTTTTAGTTGCATTGCAACTTCTATTTGTTAATGTTTTGGGAACCTGAGAAACCCACATGTGAGCATATGTATGTGTATGTAGGTGGATGCTGAGTTATCAAATTTTTGATATATACTCTTCATCCTATTTGTGGTTATTTTACATTTATTTCCTAATAAAATACAATCTATCTTCACTTTCACCACAGTTGTTATTATAATATTGCTAAAATATGTGTCCAATGTACAATCGATGCCTTCGATACTTAACTTGGTACAAAGAAAATTACACAGAGTGGCTGATACATTTCACCAAAGTAGAGCCAATGACTATATGGCATTTAATCAATAATTCAGTAAAATGCAAAATCATAGAGTCAGTGACCAGCATTTCCAAACTTGGAAGGTTTCGGAGAACTTAGACTCTTAATATATGCAGATGTTTGTGCAGTTTATTCTCCTGCTGTTCTTCTGCTTTTCTAGGGTAAGAAACTCACAATGGCTTTTTTATTCACTGACATTAAAATAAATAGCCATAACTATATATTTAATTCCAGTGTTAAATGACTGCAGTATCATTCTGAAGAAATAAACCATTTTTTCTGGGTATTTCCTTGATATGAATGTGTTTGACCAGTAGTGTACTTAACTCTGAATGTAATGGTTTAAATGCTTTAATTAAATTAATCAGTTTAATCAAAAGGCAAAATATTGTTTTGTTTTCTGGCTCGTTTTTTTAGAGAAAAAGGGAATCTCATACAATCTATTAGAGAGTGTACACCTGTATTAAATCAGTGCAATACTGTTCCTTTACTTCTTTTTGCATCTCTGTGACTTATTTGTAGTTGACCCAAGCAAACTATTCTTATATTATTACTGTTATTAGCTTTTCACTATGCAATCCCTACATCTTTCCCCAAACAGATCTTCAAGGTCTTATCCTAAGATTCACTTACAGTCATAAATTACAAAAAAAAATGAAATCAGCAATGGCAACTTCCTGTACACACCAGGTGAAATAGTGCTTTAGGTTTATACATCAACTCAGAGCAGTGTCATATGACTGAGTTATAGAAGATAAATGGGAAATTGTATTTAACATAAATGGAGGAGTACAGAAAGTGGTGACAGTTGGATGAATTGTAAGGAAAAGTGTTTAGTGCTGCCTTGATATCAGTGCAAGGAAAATGAACCTTATGAAGCTATTCAAGTGGAAATGTGCCATGTTCACAAGAAAAGACATAAGCCTTTTAATATGGAGCAGTAGTTTGCAATATATTTATGTGATCAGAGGGTTGCAATAGAAGAGGTTAAGTAAACAGGAGATACTGGGAGAACTTCCTAGACACTATTGTGACAGGAATAGAGAGAAATAACTTTAAATGAGGTGTCTTAAAAGTACACTGTTGAAAATAAGACTTGGATTTGCCTCAGTGTGGGAAAAGGAACAAACTGAGCATAAACAGTAACCTAGGGATAAATACCAATTACTACCGATAAATAGTAGTGGTGGTGCATTCTGCAAAGGCAGGAACAAGTAGATAAATAGTAAATAGTTTGTGGGAAGGTCCAAGTATGAAATCCCATTTTCCTTGAATTTAGAAGCTGAAATTTGTGCTGTCTCAGTGGTTTAGGAGTCTCAACAAAAGGGTTCAGCTTTTGCATAATCTAATAGGTTAGATTATAAGACATCAAAGGAAGAACACAGAAAGCACAGGCTGAAATATGATAACTACTGAAGCAGAATGAACTAGTAGATGAAGAGATTGGACAAGAGAAGGAGGTTTGCAGTGTAGTAGATCTTTTTTGTAGTCTGTAAAAAATATCAAATACCTGGCAAAAAGGGAAAAAGGGCACTGTTTGTTATTTGCTTTTATAATTTTTGAAAGACATTCTCTTGTACATTGATCAGTGCTCTCATGTTAAAAACTCCTTTTGATGTACGTGATAAAGCATTTTTAAGCATCAAAAAATGTTGGTCATCGTCTGATGTGATATTCTGGTAACAAAATTCTATTTCAACTTTTATTCGGGTTACTCATAAATATTTTTATTTCATTCATTCTGGTCCTAGAGATGGAAGTCAATTTAGTCAAAAGTCACTGAGATGAAAAAGTAGCTTCTGTTATTAACTAATCCGTACAGTATAGCTATGTTACAAACAAGTTTCTGTGGTTTTAAGGTAGAAATTATGTGCCCTGCTATCTGAAAATTCCAGACCTGAGTTGTAGGTAAACATTATCAGGAGTTGCTATAATTTTTGGTAAAAAGAAATCTGAATCAATTGCTACCACATGGCAGTGTCTGGTAGTCATATAGATATTGCTGCTATAAATGTATTCACTGAATACCTGTAAGATTGCTAAAGACCACTCTGAATACCATTCTTTTTCCAAAACAATCTGGGGCCTGTAGTGATTGCTATGTAATGCTCAGGTGTATTTAGTGACAAAGTAAACCTCTGACAAATGTGCCAAGCTTTGTGTAGAAAAGCAGAAATTCTTCTCCTTTCTCTTACATTCTACTGTAACTTTCTGAGAGGTTTTAGGAGTGGACAGTGAGTGGGGTAGGTTTTATTATTATTGTTGTTTACCTGTCTGTTTCCAAATGCTTCACTTTTTTGCTTTGTTAGCAAGAACAAATCATGTTGTTCTTACTTTCTGTTCTGCATGTATTATACAGACTGTGAAAGAAATAATGCCTTTTTTTTGTTGACTAACATGGAAAAATGAGATAAAAAGTTGGATTTAGATTCGGGATTTCAAGATAGTTTATGAATGTGTATTATGCACATAACAACTGTATAGAAGACAGGAGAAATTATAAATCCTGTATAAACATATAAAGGGTATATATAATTTATATATTATTTATATAATATATAAATATTTATTGTATAATACATATTAGATGTAATTATATAAATATATAATTCCTATAGAATTTTAATTTTCACTAAGAATATATGTTTTAGCATTTGTACATTCAAACACAGACTTACACACACATACCCTTATAATATATATTGCTGACCAATAATTTATGCCGGAATACTGACAGAGAGGAAAAATTTAGTGTATTAATAGCGCAAACAATAATTTTATACACAAGCTCAGCTGCTTCAGTCCTTAAGAATACCTTTTCCAGAATATATATTGAGAAAATTAACTCTGGTCACAGATTTTTTTTATTAAGGGAGGAAAACTTAGAATGCTCAAGAATTTCCAAGCCCTTCTTTCACACTGGAGGTCTTAGATTTCATAGTCTCTTGCTTTATTTGTATTGTACTCTATATGAAGCAAGTTTTGAAGTGAATGAAATCACCCTTTTAACACAAAATTTGAAAAGTTGGATACAATGCAGACTTCTCCACACATTTCTCTGTATCATGAAACATATGACATATTAAAGTTAGACCTTTTATCTACCCAAACAGATTTAAAAAAAACCCAAAACTATGTTGAATCAGGGTCCTTAGCATCCCCTTGCCTGTAAACTGATGAAGAGTGCTGTAGCTAACTGGGATTTACACCAGTCAGGATTGGTGTAGTCGTATTGTTTCAGAGCATGCCCAGCAAACAGATTTGATAGATGGAGATCCCAAAGTTCAGGTTCTTATGAGTTTGCATGTGGATTTGGTGACCTAGAAAAGAATTTACTACTTTCCTGTAATACTAAGTTCCAAGGATATTTCATATGTCCGTGCTTTTCTGAGTTCTCTCTATTTAGATGCCCAAATTTTGTAGAAAATTGCCAGTAGGTGGCCCTGAATGCTTCATTGTATCTGGCCTAAGTACACAATATGTGTGTGGATGATTAATTTGCAACACCTAAAAATTATTACTGTATTAATGCCAAATGTAAGACAATTCCAGTCTTCCAATTATTAACATGTGTTTCATGTAGAAAAAAAAAGTCAAAAAGATTGAATGTTTAGAAGCAATAATCTAATGAGGGTATGATTTAAATACCTCTGAAATTAATTTGGTTTTTGGTGGAGTTGTGCCTTCTTTGATGTATTTCTTTTTTCTTTGGTATTCTAAGAGTTGTCCACATTTAACAATTAAAGATTATGGGTCTGATCCATTTCAAAGATGCAGATGCTTACAGCTCTTTGGAACTTCTGTGAGTGTTAGTACTTCTACAAAATCAGGTCCAGGTTTTTAAAACCCCATAGCCCTAATTTAAGAAAGCTATCAAGCCAATGCATGTTAATGATACTGATACACCAGATTCTCAAACACATGATGTTCATAAGTGGAATAAAAAAGTGATAATACTGTGCTTTCATTCATAACATAGATTTTTTTTAATAAGAATTAAAAAGAGAGGTGTTAATATTAAAAAGTAAGAATATGAATATGTTCCAAATATGAAAATAGAATACAGTATTCTACAGTATTATACACAAATAATTGAACACTCTGCCTATTTGAGAAAAAAAAAGCCACTGTTAACACTAATATGGAACAAGAATATTCTCTCTATATAGCATATATATATATGTTATATATATGCACCTTATTGTGTGCACTTTTATCTTGGTCGCTTTCTTGTTTGAATTGTGTTTCAATAATTAACATGCAAAAATAGACACAAATAAATTAAAATAAAATTTTATTAAATAAAACCAGTTGTGTTTCAAACATAGTTAAATCAAAAATTGAAACTGCAACTAAGAAAAATTGTTTAAAATAATTTTTAAATTTGTCAAGCTAAAAGTGTTCTTTTTTTTGTGAGATTTGCCATAGATTATTGTATGTTCGTCTTCTTTCAACACACAGACTCAGATGTGAACTTCTAATACTGGTTTTAAATTTTAATCTCCTATGTTGATTTCCCTTTTAATAGATGTAAAGATAACAAACACTTTAATAAATGCAAAAATAATACTGATTCAGAAGTAATTATCCTGAGGAAGATGGTAACACTGGAACAACTTTTCTGTTAATACAGATAAGAAAAAAACTAAATATAATTTCTTGGGAGATTATTCCTCATTGGTGAACATATGTAGAAGTCTCAGTCTCCAGAACTGCTCTTGTGAAGTCACACAGAATATGCCTTACTCTTGTTATAAATCAGTATCTTTCTTAAATGGCAAACTCCAAAGGTACCAGTGTAGTTGTGGACTTGGAACCTATAAATTTTCAAACTGTAAAGGTTAGAAAACTGTACTCCTGAACCAGGAGCAGGGGAAAGTAATATCATAAACTTAGAAAAGAAGAAATAGTTCCCACTTTAATAAAGGAAGGTGATGAGCTATGCAATTAGAATTCTTTAATATTTGTCGCTGACTGGGCAATTCACTGCTTGACCTTTTTAATCAGCCCTCACAACCTCATTTGGGTAGATACAGTGACTGTCCATCCAAGCTTTTCATTTGCTATCTTCCTAGGGAGGTAAAGGAGAGTTCTATACATCAGGTGAGGATGAATTCTTCTGCCTAAGTTCTGGTCCCTGAGTGACTAGCAAGACATATATGACTTCATATTCTGGACTAGGACCTTGCCTAATTTTATTAGGGTAACTATGGCCTTGACAACTGAATACATTCAGCCTAAGGAATGGATTTGGTTTGAACTGGGATTCTTTATGCTAAGACAAATGAAAGGCTTAACCAAAAAACATATTTCAGACTATGAAATAAGCAGCTATGATACTAATTATATTTTGGAGCTTATGCAAAGTAAATTATAATTTTTACAGATAAGTTTAAAAAATACTACACGTAATGTGCCAAATGTCTTAAAAGGTGAGTTAATGAATAGCCTGTAACTTCAGTTTATGCTGTCTAAACATGAATCAAAACTATGACAGTTCTGACATTTCCCTTCCCCATGCCTTTACAGTTATTGAAATAGTTAAAGCATTCATAGTGGGCAAATTGAATGATGTTAAGTGAGGTCACCTATGCTTTTTGCTGGTTCAAGTGCACCTGCAGTTTACTAAACAACTTCTAGTAGCTGCTGAATTCATGTATCACTGAGGAAAGAAAAATCTTTGAAAGAAAAAATAAAGGAATAATTAGCAACAGGGATGATAATTCAGTGTTGTCTGAAATAACAATAAAGAGAAAAACAAAAAGCTTTTGTACCAAAAAAAAAAAAAAAAAAAAAAAAAAAGGCAAAAAGCTCCCTGATGTCTCATAAAAGCCCTGAATTGAAGGTGCCAAAAAGAAATAACCTATAAAGATGTATAAGGGTAAAAAGTAAAAAGTTGAATTTCCCCATGCAACAATGATGCTTCCTCTGCAGGCTCTTCCAACTCTGGCATCCTCTTCATGTTTCAAAACATACCTGTTTTTCAGCAGAATGGTCCCAAAAACTGAAGGATCTCCAGAATTATACAGCTTTTTTTTTTTTTTCCCAATAATATCACTATTTTATTCTTTATATTTAGATCTCTTTTGTGATCCAGAAGTAGGCAGTAATTTGTGAAAAATTGCATATATACAATTGCTTTGGAATCCAATATCGGAAACTGCCATTAAAATGTCTTAATAGATCATATCAGTAAAAGATGGATCAGAGTAACATGATTGCCATGTGTCCTTTCTTGCATATAATGGTGATATTTTTTTAACCTTATAGACTGGTAAATACAATTGTAAATATAAATGAGTGTGTTTTTTTATTTATAGAAATAGCACAATAAAAAACATTCATGGCAGCTGTGACAAGCAATTTATGTGTAACATATACCTCTATGTGAATTTCAAAATAAAGGATAGTTTTATTTCCCAATAAAATAAATTTATTCAGAAGGCCAATATTACACCCCAACAGTGAAAATAAATCATAAAATTAAAACTAATTTTACAGTATTTCTTAAAGTTACCTGAAGGAATTTAGACTATTTGGACTGTTTGCTTGAAAATAAAGTAATTGAATTTTTTTTTTTTAAAAGGCAATGGGTTTCAAGTTCATCTAGAGAATCTTAAAGAAAATATATTTTAAAATAATGATGAGAAACAGGAGTATCTCTTTTCCTCCTCAGGTAAAAAAGAAGAATGTTCTCAGCTGGATACTGCTTTAGATGAGAAATTACAAAGGAGAAAAGACTTCACAAACCAATGGCTTCATGCACAGCTTTTGGATTATGAGGCAGTGAGTTCCAGAAATACAAAGTGGTGAGATCATTGCCTTTAAATTAGATTTTTTTTATTTTAAATTTTTCTTGTAAAGTGAAACCTAGGTTAATAGTTCTAAAACAAACATGATTTTGCAGCTAGCAGACAGAACACCATATTTCCAGGTCCCGAATATGTCCCCCTTTAGAACTGGTTTAGTAATTGTTGTATAGATACTTCTTCTCAGTGAAATTAAATAACAAACAGTACAGAATCTCATGATAAATAACTACATAGTTTTATGTTAGCAATGCAGTAGCTTTTAGACTGTAAAGAGAGTATGAAAAAAGTTCTTATTCAGCATATATTTTATAACATTATTGATATATATTATGGGTTTATGTAATTAGATCAACTGTAACATTAGCTATATTGTTAGATTTGATTAAGGAAGTAAAAAAATACCTTTTTTAACCAGTTAATGTGTATTTATATTTTGTCTTAAAAACATCAACCCAACTTTTACATCTTCATAGTATACTATATTAAAATGTGGTAAACATGCTCCTTCTCTGTTCAGTTTTGATTATTGAACAGATAAAATATCAACAAAATTAAGGGAGAGGTTAATATTCTCTAACATGAAGACACAGTAAGTATATTTTGATCATAAATTCAATATGTCACCACTGATATCTTAATGAAGTCATTAGTAGACACAATCCAAAGCACCTCGAATAAAACCAAAGTGTCAGTAGGCAGGTAGGGCTGCATATTGTTCTGCCTTTTGTGGAAAAATATCCCACATACCCAGGTTGTATCAATAACTGTAGAAAGTATATGAAGAATATGTTCCTTAGGAAATATTTATCTGGCTTTGCAGAAATATTTATCTGTCGGTCATGTTCCATAATAGTGAAATACTCCAAAGCATTTAAGATAACTTCTGTGACTTTTAATTTGAATGAAAATGTAATGATGTTTGAAATTAATAAGGCAAAGAAATTTCTAGAAGAATTTTCTTAAATATTATTGTGCTACCTCTCTGGATGTATGCAATGCACTAGTATTTGTACTAGTGCAAAGATCATAAAAACATTTTTTAATGTAGCAAAAGTCCTGCTCTCCACTGAAATGTCACTGGTAGACAGTTTATAACAGCTGATACATTTAGGCAACTGAGAACAATTTTATTCCTACATAGAGTGATATGACAACTGGTTTGGCTACAATTTATGTCAACAAGTGCAACAATTCATGCATGGTTGCATTTATTGACATATATATATTTTAACTTAGTATTCTATCTTTTGAATAGACAATTGCAAATTATTTATTGATTTTAATCTTAAGTACAAAAAAATTAATATTAATTACTCTGCTACTTTATCAGGTAATATTAATTTCTATGATGAATTTTAATAATGGGATTATTTTTAAAAATTAAGCGGGATTGTTGCTAGGAAAAGATTCTGCACAGGTATTTCAGAGAACCCAGTACAGTGGGACATATTGAAATTTCTATCCTACGTTTTTCCCAGCTGTCGTTTTTTGCCTGAGTTAGATCCTGCGATATGTGACAGTAGACGAGTACAGCTTGTGGTAAGAACTTGTTTCTTTGTGAGATTTTTCAGAACTCAGGTGTTTCCAATCCATACTTTATGTAAAAAGAGGAGAATTTTTTCATTAATATAATTAGTTACTGTTGTCTCTGTTTGGCAAGCAAGTTACTCATTGATAGAGATCAGAAGAAATATTTTAGCGAAGAATCCGTGTTTGTAGGGTTCTAGTTTATGATCTGACACTGAGTTTCTTTTTAAGACATCAAATGCCACTATGTGTTTTTTAAAGGTTCTAAATCAGCATTTGAAAAAAAAAATTAAATATGGGTCAGTACCAACTACATTATTTACTAAAAATCTGTATTCTTGTCAAGTGAACAACTTTAAATATTCTCAAATTCTATATGTCACGTAACTAAATCATTCTAATTTGCCTTCAGTGTCATTTGTTGAAATACAGTAAGTTGGAATTGTATATTAATATGGAAACATTATTGAAAACACTGCATAAAATTAGACCTATACTCACTCCATTTATATATATATATATATATATATATATATACACTCTTTACATTTTATTTCCAAATTAGCAATATTCTTATTGATACTATTATGTTAGGTTTAAAAGGTGGGACAAACCAGAAACTATAAAGAATTAGTGCTTTATACTCATATACATGATGTAGAATATTGCATAAAAAGTATTTCCCTGTTAAGTGATGTGTCGTATGCGTCATTTTGTTCTCTGAGCAATCTTGCCCCTTTCTAACCTCTGTCTTCTTTAGCTTCACCACCTGTGCAATTTGTGTGTTTTGGAAACAACTCCATAAACTCTTCTTAAATTCACCTTTGAAAAAACTGCTTTTGAGGCTTAGATATTGCTATTACTGTTTTCTTTAGGACAGATTTTGTCACATATTTTTCTCTGGCATGGGATATGTCCAGTTCTTAGATTCTTTTAAAGTTTAGGGGCTAAAATCATAAGCAAAGTGACAATTGTTGTGGGGTTTGATTGCAGCAGCACCAATAGTTGTTTGTTAGACTGAGTCTAAAACAGTAATTGATCTAATTTGAACAAAGCATAATCTAATAATGTTATCTAAATTACATATCATGTAATTGTTGGTAAGCATATGTGCATATAGGTAGATTGTATGTTATTTACAATAAGCGGTTCTGTCCACAAAATACTGCTGCAATCCCACAGTAGTATTATGTGGTGTGCCCACATAACTGGCAAAGTTATGGAATTGTCACAGCCTGTGCCACATAATTACATAGCTGTTCCACATGAATGAAATAGAGAGAAAATTGCAATAGAGGGTTCAAAAAATAGAAAATGGAATAAAATGTATATCTAATGCCGAAAACACTACCATATAGGCAATGAAATAATGATGTGGTTTGTCCACACAGATGGCTGGAGAATTTTGGGTTTAAAATTTACATGGGTTCTTTTTTAAAGGTTGAAATGTGAACAAATCCTACTGCTTTTGCACAGTAGGTCTGTTAAAAGCTATGAAATCGTGATAAAAATGCAGTTAACACTTAGCTTCAATTATTATCAAACATTTCTAATAAACTGAAAGAAAGTGGAACATATACAGTAAAATAAAAGAAAAAAGAGAAAAAGAGAGAGAGAGAAATAGAAGAGGAAAGCATTCCTGGGCATTTCCAGTAGTTTATTCGTATGTCATATGCTCGATCACAAAGTTTCCTGATGTGTAATAGGATCCCTGGTTTTTATGTGTTCCATAAGCCTGCATTCTGAAAGTACTAAATTAATATAGTTTTCTAACTGCAATTTGTGCACATTCCAATAAGTTCCAATTTTTCATGGATACAAAATGGTATTTCAATGGTTGCATATAAACAGTAAAGTCTTAGCCCTTCTGATTGGGGATTATTCCTATGTAGTAACCTGCAGTAAATCTAAAACCCTATTATCTGAATCTTGGCCAATTTAATGTTTTTTTCTTACTAATACTACCATAGACGTGTTTAGGAAGGCGTGCTGACTTCCTAATTAATATGACTGACTTCATTAATATGATTTTGTTGAATAACAAGTAGGATAGACTTCCTGATTCTTTTTTTATGACTTTTAAGTTACCTAAAGGGTTAACCACTTCACTGTTGATCAGTATCTCCAAATCATTTAGATATAACTTGAATTTAAAAGTGCTTTTTATCTCTGAAGGTTACAGAATACCTTGATAATTTTACATAGGAATAGACAAATATACAGATGCAGAGATGTGTTCAAGGAAAAGATTCTGCTTGACTGAACTTAATTTCCAATTAATTGGAAAAAAAATTTGTAGTAATAAAACCAAGGGCATAAAGTCTGAAGAGTTGACTATGGAGATCACTACAAATGGAAGTCCAATATTACAATATGCAAAAAGCTGTATCAGTATCTTAAATTTCTTCCAAATTTTGGCTCTAAGCTATAAATATAAAAGGGAAGGTTTTGATTAGCTTCAGAGGACTTTCAACCACCTTCTTTACAAACCTGAAATTAGGTTTGCTCCAGTGATTAATACAACGTTAAATATTACTCTGACTGTAATTGGGTGAAAACACTTATCTTTATTTGAAATAAAATAACAAATATTTTACATCAGGGAGACAAACAGCCCTAATAAAAGCTAGCAAATAATCCTGAACAGTTTTGTCTACAAGATAATGAAGCCTCAGTTTATATGATGGTAGGGATCAGATACTGTGGAAAGGCTATCTTTTTAAAATACTGTGGTCTCCTGGGTCTTTGGGAATTGGGATATTAGAAAACTTTTGCATTGTGTTGAAACAGGTTAGATGGAAATAAGAATGATCAGTTCCATTGTTTTGAATCTCTCTGAGCATCACAATGATTGCATTACTTCTACTAATTAAAGACTAAAAGCTTTCTATTTAAAGATTTTTAATATAGAGAGTTCTCACAAGCTTAAAGCAACTGTAAATATGAAGTCCAAAAAATATAAAGAATTGGCAGGATGAAACATTACTCTTTTCAAAACTTCTTGACACTGCTATGGAAGAGAAAATAAAATATTGATGTTGACCACAATAATAAAGCCTGCTGCCTGTGCTAAGCAAAACTTTAAAATCCTGGTCATTAAGTAAAAGGCAAGCATCAGAAAACTTTCTGTGTGGACACAAAGAGTATGCAGTCACTAAGGAAGAGTGTAAAATCTCTGTATCTTTGGAGTTTTTGGTTTGAAAATGCAAGGGCTTTTTAATGAATTTTACATTAAACAGTGACTGAGTAAAGACAAGGAAATGAAACAGGTCTCCATTTCATCTGAGTTCTCTGAGTTAGACTGGACTACAAAGCCTGTCTGCATTGGTGTAGTGCTGCTCTTGGTACAGTGAGCTAGTTTGAACAGGAAGTCTGGAGATTGTCTCCTCCAGAATAGCCTACAACTTCACAGTAACAGGATTTTCCTGAGAAATAGAGAGCTGCAGGCTTTAACTCTCTGGGAGTTGAGACCCAGTCTCTTGATATCTGATTGAACAGTCATGCTACTACAATGTTACAAAAAAGTTTGATGACATTACTACTAGCATAGTCTTTCCTTTTCTGTAGTTTGTTTGGTTTTATATATAAAAAGAAAAGGCCTCTACTCACCTAGCTTCCGAAAGACACCGAGCTTTTCAGCCCAGATGGGAAGGACCTAATCTGTTTTTCTGGACTCCATTTTTGAAAGTCTAGAGACTAGAAAATTATATCTTTATGTTTATTACTTCCAGCTGACTGACTCTACACTGGGAATCTTATAGATTTTGTAGATTGTTCATCTGCAGTGTTTTATTTTTCCCAACATTGTTACTGGCCCTCAGTGTCTAGTGAACAGTATAGTTAGATGGCTGCATAGTTTTCATTTCCTCCATGAGTAAAAGTGAAGTTGTTTCTGCAAAACTCACAATCTACAATTTACAATGTGTGGAAGATCCAGGTCAGAGTTTTTAAACTTTGCCCTACATGCCATTGCTAAAATGAAATGTAATTTTCATTTCTATTTTGCCATATTTATGTGCAGGTAACATGCCTCAGGCCAAAACATATGACCACTGGATGTTAGAAGTTTATAATTCATATAATACTCTTGCCTAAAGTATAATTAAAATGTTGTCTGATAGTTATGGCTAATTAGCAAAAACCTAAAAGATTAAATTACTCACTGGGCCTTTGTCTGATTGAAGTGATATGTGTCCTGGATAAAGCATAAATATTGCAGGAAATAATCCAATATGACATCCCTGACATTCAACTATAACTTAAATTATAGACTGGTCAGTAAATGATCTTAAGCTGTTTAAGGTTTCATCAGCCGTCTGCAAGATTGATTTTCTTCAAAATTACTGTACTAAAATGTTTTCTTTTGTTGTTGCATTGACTCAGATCACAAACCACAATTTTAAGATCGGCTCTTATTTACAAAAGTGCTTTGACATAGTGCATTTGTTCAGGCTAGGCAACAAAAAAGGATTGTGGTATCATTTTGAAGAAGGTTGTTTGACAGACCCTGTTTGTTTATTTGGAGTAATGTGAGCTACATTCAGAAAATGTTACATTTTGTTTCATGATTGTGTACATTCTCTCCCACTGCTTCCAGGCAAGCCCTGTAAGCAGAGAAGACATGGATTTAGAACTTGTTTCTGTGGCCAGTGGAAGTGCTTTGACTGAGAACAGAATAAAAAACACGCTGCCACACAGACACTCAACAAGATCTTCGAGTAAGTTATGGGTTTTTTCAATATCAGTATTAAAGATTGCTTTAAAATGCTAGGTAGAACTGAGTGTGCTTGAAATCCTTAATAACACATGCTGCTTATCCTTCTGTTTCCTTTTTACTTAAAGCCTTTTCATTCATTTTCTACAGTTCTGTTTAAAAACTGCATCTTTAATATCAATAGACTTTGCTCTTGTGATTTTAATGGAAAGTTACCAGTGACATATTCTAGGTCCTCTGATGTTTGAGTTCTTAAAAGATTTCCTTTTCCCTAAATTATAATACAGATTTGGTTCTTTAATCTTCGCCTGAATTTTCTTTTCCAACAGAGCTTTTAAAAATGCATGTTTTGTTAGCTGAATACTAGAACACGTATCCTAAATCAAGGAACAGATTTCTGTCATGTTGTTTACCCGTTATGCTATAGTCTATGATCCCACTGAGCTTACTATAGCTCAGTAGCAGAGGACCCCTTTAATGCCTTATATTTTTACCTCTCTAATATCATACAGCTTAACAAAATAATCTACATATAGAAAAAATACAAAAGTAATACTTGAAAGTCATAAAATGATAGATTTTTAAGTTTCATGCCTTACTTTGTGTAACAGAATTGAAGAAATATTAATATGTTTCTGATAAGGTCGTACTATATTTTGTCATTTGTGTACAATATCTTTTTCAAATACCTAAAACTCCAACCTCCAAAAATACACATTACGAAAAATATAAGCTGTGTTAAATAACTTTGTCAAAGTAATCAGAATTCCTAAAACTTCTAAGTAGTGAATTTTCTTGAAATGTTTTATGTCGAAGAAGAAAACGGATTATTTCATAAATTATATGCAATTAGTGGATTGGCTTTTTGATTACATTTTCAGATATGCTGAGTTTTCACTTTCAGCGAGAAGCAAATTAAAATTCAAGAAAAACATGTAAAAATACTTGATATCTCAATTTTTCTGGCATACTTTTTGAAGGTTTTGGAATAAAGATTTATTTACATTATATTAGTTCACCACAGTAACAGTGAGTACAATTTGTTTGTGCTTATTCACTTTATTTACATTCCTAAAATTAGATTAGATGAAATTTATCATCACAGTCTAAGTTAATTTTATCCATGGAGAAAGAATATGTTCTTTCTCTATGCCTGCCTTCTTAGAAAAGAACGACTTGTGCCCTAACTTTTCTTGCTTCTCTCCATTGGTTAGTGATGAAGCCATACCATTTAAATTAGATGAGATTCCTAGCTGCTAAGATCCTGAATTTAGATGAGATAACTCTAAGCTACAGATGTCAGTGGCAAAATTATCGTTTTATTCATATATCCAGAATAGAATGCGTGCATATCTTGAATAATTGAGTTAAATAGTATACACTGTATTCATATTAATGTATAACTGCTGTCTAGATTGTAACCTAGACTGTATCTCCATCCAGAAAAATAAATAAAAGTAATCTCTTTTGACAAATATAGACATGTAGAACTTCTCTATGTTAGGAGCTTGGGGAAGTTTTTTTCTCCAGGATAGAAAAAAGGTGTCATTGTAGTGTACCTTCAATAAGGTGAGACTAGGAAAGGAGCAGGAACAATAGTCAAGTGGCAGAGCCATACATGTGTGTGAGAGAGAGAGCAGAGGCAGGAGGCGGGGGGAGAGAGAGTTTACAGTAATATACATATACTTCCATAAAATACACATCTACTATGCCATAACTACATATTCATTCTCCTTTCAGTCGTCCAGGAACTACATTAAAAAAGGCCCTGGTCTTACACCTTTTTGCATAAGTTTCTTCATGTGTGTTTATATAAATTTTATCATCATGGATTTGAGAAATTAAACAGTGATGATACATGCAATGGTAATGCATATTCTATATAAAACCAAACATAACTATTACCTTTGTACATTTCATATACTGTATATTGACATGTTTGTTACATTAGTTCTGTTTACCAAAGACTGTTGCTTTTCAATGACCAAAAATAAATTATTAGCCCTGTGGGATCCTTAATCTAAACATATTATAAATTTGCCTCTACTTAGAATGTATTTATTATAAAATACTTTCATGCTGTGTAGTCTCTCTTGGTTTTGCTTTCTGAAATATTAAATAAAGATGCCTGAAAACTATTTCAGTGATTTAGTAGGTGTATCCCTTTTGAGTGAACTTGCTTTTGTATTACAGATTATTAAAAAGATTCTGTGACTTTATAGGTGCTGTCATTTGAATAAGTTATTAAATCATGTTCCTTATATATAACTTGTAATTTAGAAATTGTATCAATAAATTGTTGAGATCTTAAGGCTGGAAAGTGAGGTTTAAAAATGCAAGATAGATGATTCTGGAGCATATTTACTAAAAAAAAAAAAAATCTATGTGATACTGAAATAAAATGCCTTTTAGATATACTACAGGGAAATGTACTATGAATGGTCATATCTTTGTAAAGACAAAAAAATGCAACACCTCAAAGTTATCATCCTTTTATTTGCGGGGGTTTTTAGAAAACCTAAGTCAGGATTTTCAGAAATATTTTTGAGAACTCCCCAACCATTATGTACTTCATTTATTTTCTAACAGTGGGTTCTTTGAATTTGGGGTTAAAAAATTTTAAGTCCCAAATCTACTATTTTTTCTCGAAAAGTTCGAGGGGATAGATAACTGACTTAATTCTGTTCCTTGACAAAACAAAATTAATTAAGTAATAAAATAAATGCTTTTAACATAGTATATCTTAGTTTAAGGAAAGCATTTGTTTACTTTAAAGTATTTGATTTGGTTCCCTGTTACACATTCAAAGGGAAAACTGACTTTTAATTTAATTGACCCAGTATTAGAAAAATAAAGCTAAAAAAAAAAAAAAAAAAGTATAACCTAAAGAAAGAGTAGCCACTGTTCGGTTGGGCTCTTCAGTTATCTATCTAATTTAGAACCTTGCTTCTGTTGATGGACAATTATTATGATCTAAGAACATACTACTTTATATTCTTTCTGGAAACCATAGTTATTGCTTTATAATCCCTGGTAACTATTTTTATTATTGCTTGAGGTGATTTTGTTTGGGTGGGGATGGTTTGGTTTTTCTTTTTTTGTCCATTCTTATCTGACCACTGCAAAAATCTTAATCTCTGTGGTACCTTGTCCCAATAAGTTGCAAATTAGTTGTGTTACTATGGCCTTTTGCTGATTATATTTTCTGCCTATTATTTCCACATAGATTTGCCTTGCTTTTGTAAAAATGGACAGGAAAAAATTTCTTTTTCCCTGCTGAATAACTTTTCTGTGATACACGTACATAAGACATGATGGTTAGTGGCTTACAGTCACAGTTATGTAAGATTCAAGTATCACTGGTATTTTTATTAACTCCAAAACAATGGCGTGAATTGCTGGGTGTATTTTTTGTTTCCTGAACACTAGTAGTGTAGTCATCACTAAGTTGCAAGATGGGCCTAGAAATATTTTGCAAGAATTAGAAGTTATGGATTTTTTAATATCTGACCAAACAGGATGATATTTTTAAATACTAATGTCCAAACTGTGAGTAGGCTATGACAGTCATCAGCTACTGTCTATCGTCCTAATCTGTTTCTGGCCAACCTTTAGATGAGTGTCCTACATAATTACATTGTCTGTCATCACAATTTTGTGGTTTTCTTTTCTGTGCAAATTTAAACTTTTTTTCATTGCACTTGCCTTGGGAACTGCAATCTTTTGACAGGCATTTCAAGAAGCACCAGAATTTGAAAGTGGAAAGCAATGGGAGCTGTGCCTCTAACTATTATTTAAAATACTGTCCAGAATTCTTAATTCTTCTCTTCCCTGAATTATAGCTTTTCAGAGAGCCTCTGATATCAGAAGAACACTGCTTTCGAGGAAAAAAAATTTCATTCCTTCATCACTCTTAGTTAAAAAAATGGACCCAGGTATATCTCCACTAAAAAAAAATAAATCACTTCTGTTTCTCATATAAATTCAAACTTTACTATTTTTTAGTCAGTGAAATTAAATTAACGAAGCTTAATTATGCATTTCTTACAGTGGAAAGTCTTTCAACTCAGAGAAAAAAACCCCATAGTAACTTTTGCTGTATTTTCTTTTTACATCTTTTCAATTGTTTTAGCTCTTAACAGAACCCCCACATTGAATTTTTTTTTTTTTACCTTCCTTTCTTTGGTAATGAGAGTCTTTAGAAAGTCTTCAACTTTGCTTTAAGCAGTGTATGGTACAGCTTCACTTAAAAATATTCTTACTTTCCTGTTCCTTTCTTCTTAGCATCACTATTGTCTATATATTCTAGTTCAAAGACTGCTGTCTTTCATTTAGGATTTGTAAACTCTCTGTGTGTAGTAAACATCTCATTTTTAAGCTCTCCATGCCATTACTTATATTTTACCCAGGGGTCTCTTGTGCATATTTCTTTCTTGCTTGCTTTTTCTTTTTTTTTCTTCTTTTTTTTTTTTTTTAATGGAGGTACATACTTATTTTTCTGTGTATTAGTTAACTATCAAACAACGTATACCTAATCTTTTTGAACAGACTACAGAATGATATTTTACAAGATGCTGCTTAATTCACTTTGAGGTTGAATATTAAAAAATTACCTAATGTAGATTTTAAAAGGCATTTAGAACTTGCTTTCATTGAATTTAACAGGCTAGGGAGAAAAGTGATACATGATCTCATGTAATTTCATCATCTGTGTTTCCAATTATGAAAATAATTCAAGAACAGATACACAGAGGCATTTCCGAAGTTTTAAATGCTTAACTTTATAGCCTGATAGTCGTCTACTAGGGCTTGGGGGTTCTTCAGTGTAGGTGTGGGTTTGTTTGTTTTTTTTTTTAAAGAGAAACAAGGTTAAAAAAAATATAATAATAATAATAATTAAAAAAAAAATAAAACCCCATTCTAAGACATTGGTTTGTAGTTCACTTAAATACCCACTTAGAACCATATAATGATTAGACCAATGACAAGGATTTCTGTCAAGTGATATGAGTAAATAATAACAATTTTAGGTTTCCTTTGCTATGGGATATTTGTCAAGTAGATTCAAAAATATTTCTCAGTTCAGTGCACTGAAAGGTCCAGTAATGAATGTTGGGCTACTTCAGGTTGTTGCACTGGATGGTAAAGGTACTTCTATGAGATCAACTTGACCAAGTCAGCCTTTCTTTGCCTTTTTTTTCTTTTTCTTCCACTTTTTCTCCTTTTAATTGCTGTCTTTTCCACACCTGTGTTCTGTAATCCTTTCTTTTATTATGAACGGTTCCTGTTTCTGCTTCTCCAACTTATTTCAGGATAAGCTTCCTCCTCCATCTACTCTTAGGCGTCTTTCCCACATATGCCATCAAGTCTTGTGTTTGTTTCCCCACATCCTGGTCTGATTACCTTTTTCCTCTCATGCTCTGTTCCTTTTTGTGTCCACATTATTCCTGAGAGTATTCCTCAGATTCATCATCTCCTAGTTTAAACCTCCTCCAAATGTGGCCTGGTTTAATGTACTCTTTAGGCAGATTTTGAGTCCAGACTCTTAATGTACTTATTTTTTGCATCCTTCCTTATCATCACCTGTATTTTCACTACTTAAAAATTATGTAAGTTCTGAGAATTAGGGACCATATAGTGCCCCAGAATTCATTATCTTTATTCATACTCTGTTCCCCTTTGCCAATTCACAACTTCCTTCTTCCCTATATTTTTCTCTCTGTGTCAGTCTATTTGTCAAGTCATTCCAGTCTCTTGTGCCAGCTGTGCCAGGGTATTGTTTGCCAAGTTAGTTTTAGTTTCTTCTACCTTGACTCCAAGTCAGTCTCATCTCTCTCTTGAATTTTAGTGCCAGCCCTCTGCCTTTTCTCTCAGTCTCCTTCCTATAGGACCTTTGATTTTTACTTTCTCCGTGGTTCCTGTAGCTATGCTCCATCTGCCACAGCCAGCATGGAATGAGCAGGCTTTTAAGTTCATGACTTAGCATGAGCTTCAACCTTTGCTTTAGGATTAGTCTTGCTTAGCTCCATATAGTGTCATGGTAAAGCATGTTTCCATGCTGACTGATATTTTAGTGAATATAGCCCAAAAAACCTCCTTCTCTGATCATGGAAAAACTTCAATTTGTGTATACTTGACCCAAATTTGGACATATCCTAAAAGGCAGACTCTGTTACTTGTCCGATTTCAAGTCCTGCAAAGGGCAACATAAATATTTTATTTATTTTTTTTAAAGTGACCAGCATTTCAGAAGCTTCAGCCAAAGGCACATACTCAGTATGTAAAATTTCATCCTAAATAGTCAAAATTGGAGAAATAGATAAGGAGCTGAAACACAAAATAAATTCTGAGCTTTAATAACTAACTGTGTTGAAAATCCTATTTGCAGTTAGAAAAACGTTGTATTTTACAGGAACGTATTTGGAGCACTGTGTTTGTTATGTTTACTTTAAATGTGTGGAATGGAAATTAATAAATGTTTATAAATGCTTCTTGTGAATGCTAATCTCTGTCTACTCCTTCATATGATTCAGTCACATTTTAGGGTTCAGATTATTCAAGTATGTAATTGTCAGCAGGATCTAGTTAGAATAGCATCAATGTTTGATAAACAAAGAAATTTAAGTTCTTGGCTTCTACCAGATTTTAAAACTCATCTCTAGTCCTACCAGTGTGAAGTCAAGAAGATTTATAGACAAAATTCTTTATTTACTTACAAAAAAAAAAAAAAATTAATCATGAGTATATTCTGTCTTCAAATCTCCATACAGCAACAAGATGTATCTTTGCATATCGTGAAGGATTTCCTATAAATTCCTCACAAGGCTTTTCAGTACTATTTAAATATAATTTTGAAATAAAAAAATGTAGTGTAAAATTACAATACAATAGATTTTTTTTTATGTAAGCAGTACAACTAAAAAAATTTTTTTTTCATCTGATTTCAGTATAGCCATAAGTAACATTATAAAAAGTAGCTTTTCTTATATTGTAGCATTTACTTTTTTTCACAGACCTGCTGAACCTGCCTTCTTTCCAGAGCTTAAATTGATGTAAATGCTTTGCTGCTAAGGATTCGTTCTGGTCACTTTCATTAAAATGTTGAAGTTTTTTCTCCATGCCTTCTTATGCTGTATTTGCTTTTAAGTAATACAATATGGTAAAGACTTTGAAATAAATTATATCTCCAGACACACAATGTTAGGTGGATCGATAAATACCCTATGACGTCTACTATGCATCATAAAATTTCTATCATAACCTGTTTAACAAAGCTTTTCTTCTTGGACACCAAGAATTTGATTCAAAGCATTTTACATATTGCATTACTTATCTAAACAGAGGATATGTAAGCCTTAACATTTGTTAAAAGACTCAGACTTTAACAAAAAAAAGACCAGAACAAATCAATAGCAGAAAACAGATTAAAGAACCAAAAAGTGACTGCTTAGAAATAGAAGCATGTGAAGTTACCCCAAGACAAGCTTTCAGCACATACTCAAAAGAAATGGTTGTTTGATATATACAGGCACCTGAAAGTCTTTCAGATCATTCTGGAGCTTCATATAGTAAATTCCTACAACTAAGAAAACGTACAGCCTGTTACAGCCTGTCTTCCAAAGGCTGCTTTGGGATAGGAGAAATCAAAATGTGTTTTTGGCTAAGATTTGTTCCTACATCAATTGGTATTAAAATTGGTATTGTGCTAAATTATACTTAATACACTTGCCAAGTTCTATTTAATTCTAGTACAAGTAGTGGTATAATAATAATTGTTATTGTTGTTGTCAAAAATATCAGTACTCAATATAGTAAACCCAATGTAAATGTTCAAATTTATGTTTAGTAAAGATACTTAGCTTATATACAATTAATATATTTAATTTATATTCAGTAAAGATAATATTTTGAAGAAATGTGAGTCTTTCTGTTGTTGCCTTTGGGTAGGGCCCACTACAAATACTCTTAAGGAACATAACACAAAAGAAAATTATTATGATCATGGTTTCAGTTATTAATAAATCAGAAATACACATGTACATACCTATGTGTGTATGTATGCATATTCTTCAAATATATGCCTTACAGATCTCCTTATTTTTATAGCAAAATATGACGGTAAATGTCAGCTTTTATTTTATCAGTCAAAAAATCTGATAATAGTAATTTTTTTTTTCTCACAAATATGCTAATATGTCAACCATTCATTTGCAGGACACATTGTAGTTAAGAGAAAAATGGAGGCATTGCAAATCCAAGCTTACAGTAACAACTGTTCATACCATACTGTAAGAGAAATATATAGGGTCCCTCAAAAAACCCCAAAACAATAAATATAAGTGAAACACATATAATAAGGATTCAGCTGCCTATTCATTTTGATATGTTTGGGGATTTCAGTTTGGGTTTTAGTTTGGGGTTTTTTTTAGAAAAACAAGACTGTATTTTAGGAATATTTTTAGGTTCAGTCTGTTAATTCAAAGTGGCATTTTTATCCCTTACCAGGCTCTCATCTTCTGTAATCCCCTCAGTATTGACAAGATTTCAACCATTTGCTAATGGAGTTATCTTTACTGAATATTTCTGAAACAATTGTCTGTTTGAAAACTGTAGAATCAGAAAACCTGTTGTAAACACAGGTATTGACAACAACTCCAGAGGTTTTTTCTTAATTGACATCAAATTTTTTTTACTTCTTGCAAGATTCTATCTAGATGCTTACTTTACGCTTAAGTACAAAAATGCTTGTACCTAGATTTTCCCTGGAATAGCAAAAGACATGAAGTAAAAGTAAGCATAATAATTTGTGGCCACGTGTATGATTAATCAGGTAAATCCTATATTTGCAATTCATTCCATTCATTATTGGATTATCATTACTGGATTAGATATTAGGAAAAAGTTTTTCACTGAAGTGGTGGTCAAGCATTAGAACAGGCTGACCAGGGAAGTGGTGGAATCACTGTCTCTGGAAATGTTCAGAAAACATGTAGATGTGCTACTTGAAGACATAGTTTAGTGGTGGACTTGGCAGTGCTGGGTTAATGGCTGGACTTGATGATCTTAGAGGTCCTTTACAACGTTTATGATTCTATGATTCTATCCCTATGTTTTCATTTTTCTTTCTGTTTGGTCTTGCATTAACTAGGAGAAAGAACTGCATATTTGACTAATACTTTAATTGTAAATGAGGTTTCATTGCTTCATGACACAATTTTTCAGTCAAATATATCATTTAAGACACAAGCATTCTGTAAGTATAATGTCTAAGAAATAGTTATGATAGCAATAGGAGTAAGAAAACTGCACCACACTGGTATGACTCTTATGCGTTCTTGAGAATTCTTCTTCAGGGAATAGACTATTGGATTTCCATGCCAGCTCTGTCTTTCACCACTCCAGTTAGACCAATAACTGGAACAGCAGTGGTGACAATAACACCCATCTCTCAGTACTGTTCAGTAGATATCGAGAGTGCTTTATCAGAAGTGCAAGCATAATTATGTCAGTTTCAAAGATGGAAAGATGGGAACGATTTACAGTGATTTACAACAAACCTGTCTTGTAGATACTTCATTCCAAATTAGTTGATCGCTCTCTACAATGGTTTTATTTTCTTTGGCTGAAAGTGCTGACATCTATCTGAAGGATGGAGAGAAAGAGTAGTCTATGCTTTAATTCAGTTTGTCTATGTCACAAGTGTTAGTGAAGTTTGAAGCAGACCCCATGAAATCTAATGAGACTAGATAAAGAAAAAGGGACCCATGACTGTCAGACTTTTGGAGAGCCTCTGATTTTTTAAACCTATGTTCAAGGGAACAGACAATCTACACCTGTAGAGTATCTGGATTTTTGTGGAAATACCTTCAGGCTGATGAAGTTATCCTGCCCTGTTACTGAGGGTCTGCAAATCTTGAGCAATGATTCTCATCAACATGTAAAATGTTGATTTGCCAGATAGCTTATATGCTGATTACAATTGCATATATGCAAGTTTAATAATTTGTTACATTTCTTGCACAAAATATTTGACTGCTCTACCCTCTAAACAATGTGTAAAACAGTTACAATCAAAAATAAAAAAATAACTTCGTGAACTTTTGACTCTGAGATTTAGGCAAGCAGAATTCATGATATGATGGATGTGGCTGTCATTCTGACAAAATAAAAGGATGTATTTGTCATTTATGAAGACTTTTCACAAGTTTCTTGAAGCAAATTACAGCAAGTCTTTGAAACAATAATATACATTTCATACTGACTAGGCTTTGCGAATGAAGATTTGAGAAGGACTCTACCCACTCTTACTGCAAGCGTGCTGGTGGCTAAAAAGGCCAATGCGAGATACGCATTTTATTTGCAGAAGATGCCTGTTGGCCTCGGTGTACCAACTGGGTGAAGGGTGGAGATGAGCTTTGGTTAGGCCACTTTTTCTAGGCCCCTCTCTGTGTGAAGCAAGCAGTGCTCTCCTTGAAAAAGGCTGCTTGGTCGTTCAGGATGCTGCTGAATGAGTCTGTCATCTCCAGGGTCAGACTCAGGCGACCAGTGTCCTGAACCACCTGCATGCAGGGTTAGGACTGCGGCTTCCAGTGCACCTTATCACCTGCTATTTCCTTCCTCACCTGTCGCTGCAGGGCTTTACAAGTGTGGGTATATCCTTTGAGCCTGCACAGTGGATTTTTTAGGTGAGGCACAGCTTGCACAGAACTAGTCCCACTTTTTACTCCTGAGGTTCATCTACCAGGGCCTAGCAAGCTTGGACGGTGACAGCAAAGTCCTCAGGACATAGATTTAATTATGTAAGAACAATACATCCCTTCCAATTGCATGTACTTATGAGTTGGAAGCCAGAAAACCTGCATATAGATTTCTGAAGTCCATCATAAAAATAATATTTAGCAGTATGCACAGATTCATAAACAATTGAGGTTGTTAATCCAGAAATAATCCAGATCAGGCAATTATGATGAATTTGATTGACTGTCTTACTACATTAATCTTTCACTTCTAGACTAGTTTTCAAATTCATTATTGATAGACTTTTTCTAGCATTGTATTTATTCTGTTTTAAAAATAATGAAATAAAAAGTATTTTTTGTCAAAATGTAGAAAGAAAAAGCTGGTAGATCTAGTTTAACTTTATTAATGATACAATCTTGAAGATAAATGCATAGGAAAAGCAGTCACAAGCATAAGTTGTCCCCAAACTTCTTTTCCACTTTAAACATACAATAGCTATTTCCTTTCTTTTTATTATTATTTTAACAAAGAACATATTCCAATCCTAATTCATTTTGTTGTTTAACAATGTTTTCAATTTCTGAAAATATTTCTTTAAATGAAAGGCATGCAATTTTATAAATATTATTACCATGTTAGGTTTATTTTGAAGTTTCACTAATTAACCACTTAATTTTAGCATTAACCACTAATTTTAGCGTTTCAGCCTTCAGTGAATATGTTATGGTTCCCAGGCAAAGGAATTAATGGAAAGTTTACTGCTTGATTAAATAATATTTTTTTTGCTCTTTAACAAAAGAGCAGTGCACTAGAAAGATCTACTTCTATTTGAGGCATTAAATAATCCAAAGGCAGGGAATCTGGGAATTCTGTAAAGGCAAGACATCAGTACTTTAAACCTTTAGGAGGTTCACCTAGAGTAAATTATATATTTTCAGAAAAAAACAAATGACTACATTTGTAGAGCCATAAGAAAATGAATGGAGATAATGTTAATAATACTTGAAAGCTCTTGATTGCCAAAAGAGACAACTGTTTAATAAGATACATTTGCATTAATTCAAGAATTCACAAGAAAGGGAACTAGAGGCTTCTGACATTTAGATCTAGCAGGCTACAGAAAATCATCCATGAGAAACCAGAGAAACTCTTTGAAATTTATAGCTATGTTGTATATATTAGTACATAGAGTGATATTCAGTCATATGATTTAAACTTTGTTCATATGTATTGTGAGAAATTTATTTTGCTGTTGAGAAGTACTAAAAAATTAAACTATCAAAAACACTTACAAAAATGTATAGTCAATAATATTTTCCTTTAGTAATTGATAAGCTATCATTAATTATATATATACATAATACATTAATTATATATATACATGTGTATATATAAACTGCTGATCTGCTGTACTAAAAATATCATATCATTCCCTTGCAAAGTTTGGGTTGTCTTCCACAGGTGCCAAAGAAAGATATTTCTGGGCATAAAGTGTTCATTTATGCTAAACAAATACCCTACCTTGGATCAAGTCTACTGGTTATTTCATTTAAACAATTTTTTTAAGTATTTTGTAGAAATTATTGTCTAAATTACTCAAGCATCGGTATGCATGACAATGAAAGTGATTGTTTCACAGGTTTCTGTGTTTTCCTAAACTTGCTGTGGCACCATCCAGCATCTAAGTTTAAGTATACCTGGACTTTGAACAAAAGAAATCTCTCTTTATTTTAATAAAGTAAAAAAATAACTTTTTAATTAGATATATCTAATTGAACTAGTTCTCCATCCACTGGAAGGATGAGTTTCTGTGTCAAAAGCATTGAGTATCTCTGTAAGTGTTTAAGTTCAAAATGGACAGACAATTGCGCTTTTAAAAAAATGATAACTTTGTGTAGTAATTTCACTTTGATTTTGGATAAGGAGTTTATTTTTTAAGTACTACATTGTGAAAATACTTGTATTACTTTTAAAAGTAAGCAATACATAATTATGAAATTGTGTGCTGTCAAATTAGACATAAAAATATTTTCATCCAAAAAAAGAATATGATACAGTAAAATTTAGGGAGTTTTGGTTGGTTGCTTGGTTTTTAATTTCACATGTCTGTTTATTGTTTAGAAAAGAATATGTCTGCTCCAGAAAAATCATGTTTGGGTCCATCTCGTAAAGAACGGATATCATTTCGAGACCATCCAGTGCAGCTCAGCGGAGGATGGGGAGCAGGCAAAAAAAGGCAAAGGCTTAAAAATATTAGCTGAATATTTGAGATAATTTAACTAGTTGATTTAATCAAATATGGAGAGCATATGGAGACCTGTTTCTTTTTAAGCTGGTGAATATCAATTGTTGGATTTTCGTTTATTACCAATAAAGCAGTTTCAGTTAACTACATTTGACTTATTTTATTATACATGGTTACAGTGGTTTGGGTTTTGTGTTTTTGGTCAAAGTATTTTATACCTGTCAGTAAGTTATCATAGTTTGTGTTTTCAATTGCTTATACGTTTATGTGGTGTAGAATGCAGAACTGATTAACTCTACAAGGTTTGTTGTACAGTGACTAAGTTTAGGCTTGCTTATAAGAACTGGATGAGAAGTCCAAATGTAATAAGGGTTCATGTGATGTATGTCACATATTGAAACACTGAATTCTCATTTTCTCACTAAATAAAATACATGCTTGCAAACTGTGTTCTGAGCTATAACAGCCATCAATGCTATTCTTAGAGAAGTCTGTTTAGAATATTTTACTGAAGCAGCAAAAATTCACAACAACCTACAAATGGTGAGAATGCACTTTTCTTTTTTTAAGAATATGAGAAGTCCTTTGGATTTTTCATCATGAATTGTTGTCATAATATGATAAAGCAACCTGTTATAGTTTTATATATATTTTCAAATGCTTCTAACAGTTTCCTGGAGGATTAAAGAAAAAAAATAATTGTAAAGTTTCCTATTTTGTTCTGGGGTAAAGAAAAATTAGAGCTACATCACACTGTTAACCCAACTTAATTTGTTCACGTAGCCAGGCTCCTTCAGACCCATGTGTAAACATTCTGTGGTGCAAGGAGATCTAGAGAAAGAGAAGAGAAATACTATTTCAACTATTCATGGGTATCTAACTCATTACTTTTGGTGAATGCTTTTTTCATCAACATACAGGACAGAAAATGTTCCTTGATTTCAAAGCCTAACATTATTTTAATGTTTTCCACTTTGAGGGGAGAAGTTGCTAATTGAATCTAGAGAAGACTGTCTTTGGTATTTTCTTGTCTGTTTTTGTCTGATATTGTGAGCCTCAGCTCCCTACAGACAGAGAAAGAGGTGGGGGAAGGCAATGGGGCTTGAAACTTCAGTAAGAAAAGAATATAAACTCTTACGCTGTGGTAGTTTTTAAAATGCACTTACATTGCTTGTGACATTATTTTGTGAAGTGCTTTTTATGCTAACATACACATTTGTATGGTTTAAAAGCAGTTACCTCCATTTTTGTGAATACTCACATTAATTTTCAGATAAAAAGATGGTCAATCTCATGGAAAACTTCCAGTAAATAACCTTGCTTGTTTGAATCAGTGTCCTGTTTTTATTAACATTTTACATTTGGAAAATCAGTGCAGCCTACTTGAGAAAAGATGTCTTTGCCTTTTTTGGGAATTATGGTCATTGAAAGTTGCTTAACCTACCTGATTGTAGAAACACTGCAGTTGTCAGCAGGACATAAAATATCACTAGGTACTTATGCTATCTATTCGGTTTTGCAATGTATGTAGTTAGCGTTAAACTGGATTTCAGAACCTGCAGTATAAATAATATTAAATGTCACCCCCAAAGACTGGAACTTTGTGATTTCAATTTTAACATCAGGTTTCTAAGTTTCATAGGAAAAAATTTTTATTTTAAAATATCTACCACTATGTGTGGCAGTGTGTTTACAACTGTTACAGGTGTTAACTGGAGATCAAAAACCAAAATAAAGTAGTTCACAATTTAACATTTCTTGCAGATTATCCCCTCTATTTGTCTAGAGTAGCCATAATATACTGCACATCACCAGAGCTGTAAATAAGATACTTCAAATTTCATGCATCTTTCTATATTTATATCATCTATATAATCTATATCTGCATCTACCTCTATATCTAAAAACAACCTTCTGTATAAAAGTTATACCTTATGTCTTTTGTTTTCTATGTGTTTCTGAATGAGAAATATATCCCAGCCTAAATAAAATGTTTTGGCAGCATTTTTAAAGGCATTCTATTTTGCAAAAATAAAAGGTAGCTTTTTAACATTCAATTTACTAAATTAAAAATTGGAATAGCAATATTCACTGACAGGCCTTTTTGGATTTATAGTATGCTTAGTCTGCTTGCTATTCCATGAGCTAATATTGTTATGCATAGGTTAAGTAGTATACCCAACACAAATGAAATTATAAAGTATGTCAAAACAAATCGCTGTTTTCCTTACATAATATTGCAGTGTGTAATAGTATGAGGTCTTATTATTGTATCCAAAACATCCAAATTGCAGTGTTGAAAATACAGTGTGTCTGATCAAATACAGATAAACGTGCAAGGGGCAACTTCTGTTCAGTCTAGCAGAAAGACCTTTATGGCATTCAGGAATAAGGTGAAGCAACCATCATGCCTTGCTGTTCATAGTCACATCTTACAGTATGTAAGCTCAGAGGTGACACAAATGATACACATGGTGAATATTTATGACATGAATTTTTCAAGCCCTACTCTGCAAGCAGTTCCATGATTTTTTGTGTCTTTTCAGGGTTTTCTTTTCCTTCTTTCTTTTACATTTTCTTTTTGTTCTTCTTTTCTTTCATCTTCCCCCCTGATGCAGCAATTCCCATTTAGGACAAGAACATATTCTTAAGTTTCTCTGCCTGTAGTGGGTTTGAACCCATGACACTGCCAGTCTGCTCTGATGTTGGAGTGTCTGAGTCACAGTGACAGTCCAGCAAAACCTGCACCACAGATCCCCAAAACTCCGTTTCTGGAAGTGCTACTGCCTTTGTAGTGCTTCAGACGTCTTCACGGCTTACTAGCTTCATCTCCTCAACCTTTTTTTCTGTTTCCTGTAGATCTTTTAGGAGGAGGGACATCATATGAATAAGCTCTTTTAAAAAAATCTTCCTTGGATGTATGAAGCTTGAGACTTAGAAATGTGGGAAAGCATTCATTTGAAATTAAGAAGAGAAAAACTAAGGTGCATTTATGCTTTGAACCGCTGATGGATGTCATTCCCCAAATTGGAAAGCTTTCTCCGAACTCTCCTAAAGGGAACCCTGGAGTGTCATTTCCTGTGCAACTTACCTGAAGGTATGCACAGTAGTTTGTTGAATCCTCTGCTGTTTGAATGGGGACATAAGGAAAAACACAGCAACAAAAATAAAAACGCTCCCCAAAATGCATATTCTGAATGATAACGAAGTGCTAGTGGTACTCAGATCACCCACACCTGAATCACAAAACACGGGCAGATTTTCCTACTTAAATGTTCAAACATGGTAACCATGCTGACTCAAAAGATTATTTCTTGTTTTATCAGGTATGTAAATGACCAGTGTATAGCATAGACATTGCTTTGGCCAGGCTGAGTTGGTGTCACATTTTGATTAGTAAACAATTATAATTAATTGTTATTAATCCTATTATTCAAATGTGCATTCATTAAAGGTGTGTCCACTGTACATTTTTCAAGAACATGCCTCAAGTTGAATCCTATTCTGGCCTCTGACACATGGCTGCAAAACTGCTACTTGGTCTTCTATTACAACTGTTAAAAGCGTTATGAGAAATGTATTGGATTAATATCCCTTTAATTTTAATTTTAAATTATCGTGATAATGACAATGTGTATTTATGAAGGTACAGTCTTTTCTTGATACACATTGAAATAATAAGCACTCTTTATATGCTTTTCTTTAGTAAAAAAAACCACATGAAAAGTAGCTATTAATTACCACATGGCCCCCAAAAGGCAGGAATAGAACTAAAACTATATTATAAAAGATTGAGTAGCCTGATATTACATCTGAGAGTCAAGCAGTTTGTTCTTAGCCTTTCTAACTGGGGAAAAAAAACCACAACAACCAACCAAACAAAAAAACCCAGCAAACGAAGTTGTTTATGTTTTGTTTATTTCTTTTTGCAGTCATAAGTGAAAAATGAACTATTTTTATAGGAGTTTTGAAAAGCATAAGAGCCTTGAATATTAGTCCGTGTCAGTCACTGCAGCAGTTTCTAGAGCCTATGAGAGGAATTTATATCTGTACATTCATATATACTTTCGTATAAGGGATGTCAAGTGGTCATGGAAGTAGCTGTGGATAAGCGGGAATAGACAGCTCTTGCTTCTCACATGAAGTCATACAAATATGCCTAGAGTAGCGAAGGAGACTGGTATGGCCTGCAAGTAACAATATAAGTAGACTAAAGTAGCTGTTGCATCTTGTGGATAACTGCTTTCCTGGTTTCCAAGGTAAATGATGGACAGAAAAATGCCCTTGGCTTCATCTACCAGGCACTCTTTGAGCCCCAAGTTGTGTTGAGGGTTTGTTAGCACTGATATCCCTATTGGAGAGGTGTTCATGAAGTCCCATGATGTCAAAAGAACAGGGACTGGGGTTTCAAAGAGATTTTTAGTAGAAATACTGTGTAACTGCCCCAGACTGACCATCCTTACGAGGACTGGAAGTTGAAGTGAATGACGTTGTGAACTACCCTGTTATTTACAGAGGGTTTTGACAATTGTAGAAGCACAAATGGACTTCCTCCATTATTTTGGTGAGAGATGCTGATACGACTGGTTAGCACATACCATCTGCCAATGTCTAGCATTTGTTCCTCTCCGAATCTTCATTCGAGTGTTAGGTTTGTTTGGAGTTAGTAACCTTTTCTTAGTTGATTGTTTGCTATTTATATAGTACTTTTTTCTTTTTGCAAAAAAAGTTAAATAAGCCAAATACCCAGGTATATGTAAAATTATTTCTGACTGAAATGCCACTGATAGCTTTTTAACAATAAAGCAGATAAGAGCATTTTATGTTAGTAACAACCAATGCCGATTCCACTAAGTTAAGAAGTGACTTAAAACATGTTTACTAATAGCTTAAGGTCGGGTTTTCTTTATTCCTACTTTATTCATTTGTTAAATTTTTCTTATACAAAGAAACCAGAGATTAGGTTTTCAGGAGAGATCGCTATAACTGTTTAGTTAAATTCTACTAAAGGATAAGTGCCTCTGTTTTAAGACAGCTTAGTTTTCTGTGCTTGTGAGCCATACTATGAAAAAAAGGAGCATACAAAAATAAAATGGGCTCTATGTTCGTGCTGCATTCCGGTCATGAGATGAGAGCTGCCCCGTCCAAATGGCATGTTTTCTGCTACCGTCGCCGCGGAAGGGTGGTTCGAGAGGTTATTCATTGTAAGAACACAAATAAAGACATGAGCTTGACTCTAATTTGCCTAATACCTTGCCATTTGTAGCAATTGAATACATTTTCCTTTAAACGACGATATCCTTATTGTGAGAAGGTGCGCTGAGAGGTTAAAAAAGCACCACTAGACGAGAAGATAATACATCAGCCACGCAGTCTCAAGAAATGGTAATTCCTGGTGGCTTATTCTCTTCCCCCTGCATTTTACTCTTAATTTGCAGGTTCTCTGATAGCTGCGGCGCGCCGAGCGGCTGCGGCCGGTGCCAGCCCGGAGCGGCACCAAGGGGCTGTGCCCAGGAAACCGGCACAGACCGACTGTCTTCCATTTCACAAGCGACGGCTTCATTCTGCAGCGCGGGTTCACCCCCACTGAATTCTGTGCGACTTTTGACTGAAACTAAAATAAATTACCGAAATAAAAAGAAAAGAAAGAAAAGCATCAAACAAAACAACCCCTCAAAAAAAAAAAAATAGTAAAAAGCTGCATTTTATGCAGCCCCTTCATGTTTGTGCCGTTTTCATTGGCTTTTAATTGCGGGTAATTACTCAGGAAGTTGTTGCCTTTATGTAATGTACAGCCTGGCCGTGTGCCGAGTTAAGTTCAGAGCCGTGGCCAGGGCGGTGCGGGAAGGATTTATCTCTGCTCTGGGGGGATGCGCTGGTTGAGGTGATAAGTGGTCAAGGGGCGACTTGCGTTCACCTGGCCGGCACCTCTTGCCCTGCGAGCAGGAGGCGAGATAGGGACTCATGCTTATCCAGTTTCGCTTTACCTGATTACTTGATAACATGAAACATTTTATGCTTTGCCGCAGCACAAATGCAAACACAAATGAGAGATTGGCCTGCTGGGTCATGTCACCTCCTGACTACCCATCGCTGCCTGATACCCTCTTAAAAGAGCCAGCACACAAGCGGGCTAGGGAAAATGTCTCCTGCGGTGACATATGCCAGGTATGGGTTTTGTCAGGAAAAGTGAAATATTTCGAGGCAATTTGTAATACAGTGGATTAATTTTGATTGCCTAGGGTAGAAACAAAAAGAAGACTGTCTCTAACCATAGGCTGGGGGCTGGCTTTATTTGCCAATATCAATATTTGTGTGGAAAGCTTAAAATATGCTGTTTTTCCAAGAGCTGAAGTTTAAAACAGGGGGGAGGAGGAGGAGGCCCGTGAATGAAATATTAGCAGCATATCGGTTAACCACTAAGTTCTTTTTTGTATTCATCTAGCCGTTTCTGGTAAAAAGGGCAAAGAGTCTTAAGACTCGGGGATAGATGCTCCTTAATGCAGGCTAGCGTTTCAAAAGATACAGGCAGCTCTTAGCTAGTGACAAATAAGGCTGAGACTGTACAGAGGCGGTGCTGAAAGACCGGAATAAAATTGCTCTGTGGCTTTCTGCATCTCTGAATTATACATTTTTAATCGGATCTAGCACACATCGCATGGGGGGGAAAAATGCGTAAAAGCAAGGGTTCTTTCAAACGAGGTAGACTTGAAAACCGGCAGTCCCTGTCAAAGCAGCTCAATGCATCCGTTTGTTAGTGCCTCCCACTTGAACAGGGATTTATTTCTTAGCCCCTGTCCCTTCTGCCTCACACCTTCCTTTAGCTTCGTGCTTAGAAACTAGAATATCAACCCATATTTCATACCTTAGAAGAAATCAATTCATCTGAGATGACAAGGCAGCCCCCCACACACTCTTCAGGCCCCTCAATACATTCAGAGCCTCGGGTCGCTGCAGTAATGTAGCCCTTATATTTTCGGTATCTTCCCAGTGCTAATTAAACTGTCATCAGGGAATGCTTTGCTTTTGGTTTGCTCCCTTGCAGAGGTGCGCTAGTGCCCGACAGTCCAGCGCTCAGTTGGTTCGCGACGGGAGAGTGCGAACGGGTAATTTAGTCAGAATTGTTCACTTAAAACTCACAATCAGCTCCTTTGGGGGAGCGTCTCCTCCTTGGAAATTATTTCCCGAGGTGGGGCTGGGGGAGAAGCAAATATTCACCCGTAACATTCTGCAAAACCCGATAGTGAGCTTTTCCACTTATGGATTTTTCTTCTAAGGCGTCTATTTCTATGATGTGAAGAACGGAGTTTGTCTTTTGCCTTGCGAATATCTCTATAATTTGTAGGAAATCTCGGCGGAGTGAGAAGGATTTGGCTTCTGAAGAGCTGCTCCGGCTGCTGGAGCCCGGCTCGGCCAACGCCGCCAGCAGGTTTGTCCTCTGGCGAGGGCGGGGAGACAGCCACCTCCACCGAGGCTGCAGGCAGAGCAAGTCTGTGCTTGTCTTCCCTAATATCCCGCTTGAAAAGTCAGATCCAACTCCTATTCGAAGTGCGGGTTGGGGAAGAGGGAAACTATACATCGGAGAAAGAAGTATCTTTAGGAGAAGGTCTCTTCTTCCTGATAGTGCCAGAGTGCACAGGGCTTTGAGTCCCACGGCCCAACTTTCAAATCCTTTCTAAACTTGATAAAGGGCTACAATATCAGTCCAATGAAGTATAGATTAAATTCTTGTATGATTTGTTTTTATAGCACATATGTAAGTAGGATTTATTATAATTTTAACTAGATCAAAATAAGAGATTAATGCTTTTACAGAGCATCTCTGCCGAGATTTCTTATGGGGCTAAGATTAAATCTACACATTAAAGATTATCTCGTTCCATTTTGTGTTGAAAAAAAAAAAAAAAAAAAAGTTGTATGGTTTAAGAAGAGTCACTCCATGTCAGAAGAAGAAAAGTTTCGAGGTTCCTCTTGCTCTGACAGCAATCGTACTTTTCCTGACCGGGGTAACGTTCCTATTCATCAATTTCTTGTCTCCCCTCTGAATATGCCTTTGAGGGACATGGAATCGTGCAGGTGTCATACAGGAAACCTCCCAAACAGCTGAGGTATTGTCAAAGCGCCAAACTACAGGAACCGTGAAATGATTGCTGTCGTTACATTTGGGATGGTTTGTGTACTAAACTTGGGAAAGTCTGAACCTCGAACCTGGCTGGAAAGTGAGAAAGGCTCCAGGCTCAGGCCCACCTAAGGAGACATCGCTTTCCCTGTGCGAGGTGAACGGGGCTCAACAACTCTTCCGCTGCCCACACATAATTAACATTAAATTGCCTAGTAGAAGAGTAGTCGACTTGCTCTTACACTTTCACTGATCTCTGAAACTACAGATCCCAGGTTTTTAGTAAAGTCACTCCAAACAGTGTCAATTAAACACTTCCTCTCCAAACGGAAAATCTTAAAGCTACACACGTACACCAGAACCGATTTGTGTTTGTTTGGTCAGGTGAACAAAACCTGCCTTTTAGGAAGAAAGTTCGTTAAAAGGGGCTTGGATGGGGACCTTTTTGCAGCCTAGCTGTGGAAATCCGAAACATAATCTTTATTTTTAGGGATTAAATTAGTGATATTTCACATGCTTTAAAATAAATAATAATAATAAAAAATAATATAAAGGAAATCCAACCGTCCCCAAAACTCAACTTCTTTCAGTGTTCATTGAGAGGCAATGCACTTCTTTTTACTGGCAGCAGCAATATTTCACATTATCCTCACAAACAGGATGTCTGGAAAATTATAACTCAGCCACGCTAAGTTATGAATCTGTAATTTGCAATTTGTCATTTTCCACTGGGAGAGAGATATGGAGCGAGTCGCGGAATGTCTTTTTACACCTTTTTTTTTTGCCTCCGCAGGTCAGGTCGGTTCCTAGGACCGCGTGGTGGAGACCGAAGTGCTGGTTTCTCGAGAGGTCTCTGTGGAGCCTGCATCCAGCTCGTGCAATAAAATCTCCGGATCTGAAAGTGAAATGAGCTGCTAGGTAAAGCCTCGGCAAAGAAAACAGAGTGCTAGTGGAAATACTAAACCATTTGAGCACCTGTTTTTAGAGATAGACAGTTCTCTTCGTGTTTCAGGAACCTTCCTTTCCCCCCGGAGGCTATTGGGGTGCTTGATCCCATTCAAACAGAACGCATCGCTTCCTTTCTTCCCCTGTAGTCAGCCCTCAGCCACTCCTCACCGCAGGGCCACCTCCCACCTCTCCCCCGAGGGAACACCCAGCTCTCATCTTCATAGCTTCATTTTCCATTTTCTTGGATAACTGGAGCGTGCGTATGTGAAAGAAGGTGAACAGTACCCCCAAAATTCGTTTAGGCCAGTCCAAGGTAGCACGAATTTAATCTCAGTCAATCCGTAAATACATTTGGTGTTGTAACTTTTCTGAAGGGAAGAGAAGCGTTAGTGTAAAGCAGACTTGAAAGAAGTAATCTTCTTTCTGTACTGAGATCCATAGTTAAAAACCGGTATAGAAATGGGGAGAAGGTGCGGGAGGGGATTCGGACTCCTGGGCATTTGGAAGGTATTGATACCGTTCTCACTTTATTTAAACAAACGCAAGAGTATGAGGAGATCCCTCAAACAGTAGCCCTGTTCGGGCTGGAAGCTGCCACGCCGAGCAGCACTACAGCAGCGGCTGAGGACACAGAAGCGGACAGCGCAGGTCCGGCACCGCACTAGCACACTTCACCCAAATTCCTGGACATTTCGGCAGTGAGACGCCTGCAATTTATGCGGGATCCTCATTCCTACGCTTGGTCTGTAACTTCTGTTCTCAGGAAGAGAAGGAATGCGAGGGCGGCGGGGGGAAGGCAGCCCGTCGTCCCCGCAGGAGAGCCCAGTGGTGCCGAGGAGCCTCCCGTGATATGCGCGCCCGGCCTGTCCCAGTGGACAGGCTTCCTCGGAGAAGCTCCTATGCACTGCAGGGGCAGTCTCCTTCACACCACCTCTCGGCACGAAATGTCTCTCCATCACACATAACACCCTTTCACAGAAGGTTTAGGAGATACTCCATCTCTGGAAACACAGCGGCACATCTGCATGCAGCTCTTAGTAACTGGGCTGCCTGGCGGAGGGAGTCGGTCCCTGAAGAAAGATGCTTTTCAAAGCTGTCTCACCTCAGCACAGATTTTTTTTTTCCTTTGCCGCCTTCTACCCCGGGATCTGTCCAATCCCTCTCAAATGATTTTAGCCCGCTGAAGTCAGCTTTCTGTTTTCAAGCTTTTAAGGAGAACGATTGCCCTACATGGCGCCAATTCTCCCCTAGGTTACATCTCTCCTTCCCTTTGAAGTCCGCTGGGTTGCACAGAGGAAAATGAGAGCAGAATTTGGTCCCTGGAGCTAACAGTGATGTGGAACCATTCTGATTTTCATTTATTTATTTATTTCCTGTGGAGGAGGGACGGATTTTAAGATCCGGTTATAAATTGTGTCGCGCTCTAATACTCAGATACTGTAAACGCATTTATATAAATGTCGGCCCTAATCTTGGCGGGGAGCGCTTCACAAAGACGGGACGACAAGCGAGCGGAGTCTCCGCTGGGGTGAAGATGATGCGGGAGGGTCGTGTTTTCTCAGCGGAGCGGGGAGGGGGTGAAGAGCACAGAGGACGCGGCAGCCTCAGTCCTCATCCCGGTCCCCAGCTGAAGCCGGCGCCTCCCGCCCCCCGCGGATCAGCGCCGCCGGGGTGGCCAGATCGTCCTGGGAAGCGGAGGGAGCGGCGGGGTTGAGGCTGCGGGCCAGCTCGAGGGGACCGACCGCCGCAGCCGCCGAGGCCGCTCCTCGCAGCCAGCTGGACACGCGTGTCCCCGTGGCGGGCACCCACGCTTCCTCCGGCCTCGTTAGGGAGCCCCTGGGTTTTTTACGGTCCCAGGAGATGCTCCCTGTCCTCGGCTATCCTGGAGTTTAATAGCTGTCTTTAAAGAGGGATATTTATTGGGACAAAAGTGGATTGCAAGCTGCAACAACGTTGCATGTGTCTTTCATTTAAAATACATCTAGAGCTCCTTTTTTCCCCTCTCTCTCTCTTTTTTTTTTTTTTTTTTTTTTTATCCCTCTCCCCCCAAGGCATTTAGTGCTTTTAAGGCACAGTTATAAACACGCTGCCGAAGTGCCAGCACACGGAGATGCGGGGGCAGGGAGAGGATCTATTTCGCCGGGTCCGGAGCAGGCGTTGCTCCAAGAGGTTCAAGGAGGATACGCGTCGTTTTCAAGAGAAATCCGGGGACGGGAACTGCCCCTGGAGTGGCTCCCGGGACCGTGTCCAGCCCCTCTCCCGGGCAGGCAGAGAGCTGACCCTGCGCCGCACCTGGCCGCGCACTGAGGGCACCGCTCGCTCCCCGTCTCCCGGAGGCTTACGGGAACCTCTTCCATCTCTCCCTCTCCACAGGAGAGCAAAGCGACACTCCACCCCACAAAACACACCGGCCACCCCAAGTCACCGAGCACCACCTCTGCTCTCTGTCCCGAAGGGGTTCCGTGGTGGCGGCAGGTAACGCTGTGAAACAGGACGGAGTTGCGGGGGTGGCAGCCTGGTTCTGACAGATCACAGGGAAGGGCAGGTTGTGCGTGTGGTGGGTGATGCCCGGAGCTACTCGACTGTGGATGAAACAAGCATCCCTCACTTAGCTACCCCGTTTTCCGGGAAAACATTAAATTAGAGGTTAGCTGAAGAAGGAAGGGAAGCCGCTCGCCGAGAAATACGTTGGACCTGAACTGGTCTTTCCCTTCACCTTTGGCTGGGTTCACAGGAAAGGTCTCTAAGCCCCATGGCCATCATTGCACTGATACTTTAGCCACTCTTTAAAGCCTCACTGCTTCTCCCCTTCCTCGCCCCAATGGGGGAAGGGCCCACTGAATTGGATTTTAAAACAGACTCACTAGAACAAACAAGCGCGGGCCCACGATGCTGATTGAAGTCTCGGGTTTACTTTACTTCACCGAGTACTGCTTTCACGAGGAATCAGGAAGCAGCCCTTCTCCGTAATTCAGGCCCTTTTCGAAATAGTCTCCTATCTCTCGACTGTGTTTTAAATCTTATCAATGTGTGAAAGGGCCCTGGAATTCAACACTTCAAAGTTCACACTTTGTGTGAGAACTACTCGCTTTTCCAATATCCACAGGAATGCATCCATACATGGCTCATTTCTTTTCCATTTTATCACCTAAGACTTTTTAAAAAATACTTTCATTTAGAAACTAATCTTTTTTTTTTTTTTTTTTTTTCAAACTCGGTAGTAATATTTCAGATTTAAAATAAAGGTCCGTTTTAACCCTTTGCACACACGCACACACCCCCCAAACACAGACAGAGAAGCAGACTGGATGAGGTCTGTTTCATGACAGACAAACTCTCTTTTAGGCTGGTTTCTGATGAGAGATTTCTAGTTTTAAGTTTCTCTGTTTTCCATTGCCTCTACACAAGTAACCGCCTATAATATTTCTTTCTCTCTTTAACCCTAGGACAGATTTCTGAGCTGTTTAATAAAGAGGGAACACCAGTTCTTAATTTTACAGTTTCAGAGAACAGGGCTGCAGCTACCGACGTATCAGTCAAATCGATTAAAGAAGACCCTTCACTTGAGGGTATGTGCCCCTGAAATTATCTTGCTCTAAGCCTCTCGAGGAGCTGGGGGGAGAGGGATAGAAGCAAGGGATTACTCTCGTTCAAGGATCCCTGGAGAAATGTAAAGAGGTTGCAGAAGGGAAATGTCCTTTTTATCTGTCCTCCCTTCCTCACTCCCTATCTCCCCTCACGCTCCCCTAACGCTTGTATGTGTGTGTGTGTGTGTGTGTGTGTGTGTCTGTCTGAAACAGATCTGTTTGTCGAAAATGGGCCTGGAACTCCCTCCTGTGTTGGGATTAGATCTTGAGGGACCTGGGTGGAGTTAGACTTCTTGCCTATTTTCATATTCATTAGAAATGGGAGGTTGCATAAGAAGTCCTGCTGAGCTTCAAGATATAAGAGCAACTTCGGGTCCCCCCTTTCAAGACAAGACAAATCAAAGGCTCGGAGGCAAAACAGCTCCCTGAGCTCTGAACGCCTTTCCCTCCCTCCTTTCCCTCCCATCCACTCACTCTCCCTCCCTTGTTCACAGTCCAGCCTCTGTCTAGGGAAGAGGCTCTCAGGCAGCCTTAGATGATTATGGATTTTCTGAGCGAGAAGTTTGCCCTGAAGAGCCAGCCGAGCAAGAACAGTGACTTTTACATGGGAGCAGGAGGCACTTTGGAGCACGTTATGGAAACTTTGGACAATGAATCCTTTTATAGCAAAACGTCAGGCAGCAAATGCATACAGGCCTTCAATCCTCTGCAAAGGGCTGAGCATCATGTGAGGCTGGAGAGGACATCACCCTGCCAGGACAACGGTGAGTCGTCGTTCCAAAGTTATTCTCTCTCCTGGAGATGTAAAGGGGAGGGCAGGGATTCTCCTGCCCCGGGAGACTAAAGGCAGCTGTGCAGCCTTTGGGTGCAGGCATGTTAGGCTGTTAGGTCGTAGTAAAATAATAATAACAAAACCAATAATAATAATTAAAATAATAGTTTTTATTATAATAAAAAAAATACAGGGAGAAGGCAACTGTCTACTGTAAAGAGCTCTTTTCCTTTCAGTGCAACCCTCCGGCTACTGCCTTTCTTCCCGGCCTCTGCCCGGCTTGCCGAGGAACACCGCTGCCGGCACTCCGGTACGGCCCGCCCAGCCCCGAGCCCACGCTCCTGGGGCACCGACGGGCCGGCGGGTCCCGGCCGATCCCAGAGGGTGCTGCAGGGCACAGCCGCTCCCCGGTCGCCCTCCTGTACCACCCGGCAGGCCCCCGGTCTCCCCTTCGGACGGACCCCGGGCACCCCCGGCCCCCCCACCCAGCAAACTCGCAGGGAAAGCATCCCCGGGTGTCGGTGTCAGAAGGACACCAGACATGGCCAGCTCTCCGGTGCCGTTGCAGGAGGGGGACGGAAGGTCAACTGGTCATGTTTGCTTCTTTCAAATACCGTCCTCCGAGGGTAGCGGGGTTCTCTCTGCCGTGTTATCAAGTAATGCGTAAAGGTGATTCCTCCGAAAATGATGTAGGCAATCCAAATAAAAATGTTAAATATTCCGCCAATTATTATATTTTCCCAGCCAATAGGCAAGACGACTGTGGAAGGTTTTATTTTTGAGACATTTAAAATTTTTCCTCATTATTCCAACATGCTGGAAATCGCATATAGAAAAAAAATTGAAAAATTAATTTCCTAGCAGAATCGGAAAACATGGTTAAGATCAGCTGCAATAAGGTGACTAACAATATCGGTTTTGACTTCATATAGTGATTAAAGTATATTTTTTTTTTGAAAACTTGCCATTTTTCGTACGAAAAAATTTGTAAGAAATAATGACAGATTTCTTCAAGTGCCACTTAAAAAAAACCCAAACTACAGAAAATTGATTTATACATTGAAGTTTTTCTTAATTAGCTTATTTAATGGGTGCCTGGAGGGCTTTGGGGCATTTCCTATCTATATATTTGTTGATGGTAAATATCTAAAAATTTTGTTTTGCTACTATCAGCTCGGATTGAAAAAAAATATTATTGAGAATGTGGGAAAATCCCACAGCAAGCTTCCCATAGTATGTTACATGCCATCTTTGTAGATTTTAATTTCTATAGAGTTTTAAACTTTTTTTCACCTTTTTCTGAGAAAGGAAAAAATAAAGCTTTTTTGAATCCTATAACTTATGACATTTCCAGTGATGTGAGATAAACAAAAATATTAAAAAATGTGAAATATTTTAATTTCCAATTAAGAACCTATTGCAGAATATTTCTTATCTCTACCACTCAGGTTTTACCTAAAGACAAATAGTTCCTTCAATCCTTATACAAAGTATATGAAGCGATCTTTTTTAATAAGTTAACATTTTGCAGAAATGCTCTGTATTTTGTAACCATAACAAACCTAATTGGAAACAATTCCACTTTACAAATCCAAGAGAAGGTATATGGAATTTATTAAGCTTGTAAAGTGAAGTTAATTTGCATTTTCACTCGCTTCTTGATTTGTCAGTTTATAGCTATTTAGTTTATTTCACTGTTATTTTGTATTTTCATAAAAATAGAAGTTTTTCCATTTGCTTCCAAGTTTAAAGGCACCATTTATCAATAGTCTGTGCCACTTCTATGAAAATATGATTTGGGCTAAGATTCCTTATCTGTGCAACTTTATTTGACACCAATTTCATGGATTATTAACTACTTTAGTGGCAGTAATGGAAGAGTACTCCATGTGCTCTTGTGCAGTCCCCTTACTTTGAAAGATTTTAGATGACATTTTCAGATACAATTCTCAGTTAAAATTCAATGTGTTTTAGCACTTTTATCCTGTCTGTGGTTAATATTACAAATTCCTCCTCCATGATCTTGTGTAGGAATAACACAGCCTCCTAGAATCATGTTCCTTGTGAAACTGTTTTATCTGAACTCCTGAATCGAAACCCCCGTGCGTCCCTGGCCTCTCTCCCCACTCTCACTCCCTGGTCCCCTTACCCCCTTAATCAGTTATTTAGCCAGTTATTAACCCATTATTAACCCACTTTGTGTACAGTGAACTATGGGATTACTAAAGTGGAAGGACAGCCTCTTCACACAGAGCTGAGCAGGCCCATGGACAATTGCAATAATCTTAGGATGTCTCCAGTGAAAGGGATGCAGGAGAAGGGGGACCTGGATGAACTTGGTGATAAGTGTGACAGCAATGTCTCCAGCAGTAAGAAGAGAAGACACAGAACAACTTTTACCAGTTTGCAGCTGGAGGAACTGGAGAAAGTATTCCAGAAAACTCACTACCCCGATGTCTATGTAAGAGAACAGCTAGCTCTGAGAACAGAGCTCACTGAGGCCAGAGTCCAGGTAGGAACCAAACTTCAGTATTTCCATGATAAAATGTGTATTGTAGGCACTGGTAAATGACACTCCTGGGGATTGTACAAAAGCCTGTAAAACTAAACTAAACTGCTCATTTTGCTTTATTTCTTCATGGATATGAGCTGCAGTACTGAAATAACTTCTTTTTTTTTTTTTTTTTTTTTTTTTTTTTTTTTTTAATAGCTTGTGTTACTGTTCTAGAAACTTGTTTAAAGGATGAGAAAACATCATCAATACTAAAGCTGTCTTGATCTCTTGTAGAATACTAGGCAGTGAATATGTAAATTGTTATATGCAAAGATCCCATTAAAGAGACGTATTGCGTGTAGTTCAGATTGAGATGCAGAACCCAGACACAGAGGATTCTCTGTGTGTTATGGCATGAAAAGTAGAGTCTAAAAAGTAATCACATTTTTTTTAATTTCCAAAGACTATATAGTGAAAATGCACATACATAAGTGTGTGTGTGTGTGTGTGTGTGTGTGTGCATATATATATATATATATTTATGCCTGTGTAAAGCAATCCTTTAATCTCTGTTGTGTGGAATGATGTTAGAAATCACAAAATTAGGAGGAACATTTGCTGATTTTTAAACTTGCATAACTGATAAATAACATTATTCTAGTTTTTGGGATGAAAAATACTGTTGATCACTTAGTGCATTATTTGAGTATCTTCACTGCGTACAAATGTGATTCATTCAGTATGTGCTCGTACAGTAATCTCAACAATATTTATGGCTTTGGATGTGTAATAGTGAGAAAAGAAGCTAAGTGTCCAGGAAACGCAGCCTTTCCCCTTTATAGAGATCTTCCATAAGGAAAGGGTATGAGCCACATTTTGCAAGTTTATCCTTATTTTAGATATCTTCCCTGTTCTGGTAACAATCATCACTTCAGTGTAGAGAATAGCACTCCTGTTGATTCTCACAGACTGGGATTAATTTTTTTTAATTTAGTAACTTGAATATGATAACTTCACAACTTGTAATTAAACACATGCTCACGCATGCATGTAAAGAAATAGACATCAGTGCACATGCATACAAACTGAAATTAAACCAGTATCACTTTCAGAAACAAAGTCAGCTAATTAATTTTATAAAGAAGTGTTCTTTTCATGTCTATTCAACCAGACATCATATTCACTGTTGTCATCAGAAAATAGAGTCCAAAACTATGTGTTCAGTTACACTGACACAGTATCAGCAATGCAGAGAGAATTGTTTCAGTGACTTTCAACTCCTCAGGCTCTGTGCAATCCCTCTCCCTCTGAATTTGGTACAACTTTCCAAGTATGATTTCCATTCACTGCCATTTAGTCTTGACTTAAAAAAAAGCTTTCATAATGCTAAAACACTGTTCTAACAAATGCATAATTCTGGAATAAAGAGAACTACTTCAAGAACAAATCAGTAGTCAGAAGAGGGAAAGGAGAATTGGATTACAGTGTGTCAATAGACTTTTTGTCTCCTTTTTGTTTTAAGGTTTAGAGGCTTCATATGCCAAGAGTATTAAAAAAAGAGAGTAAATGAAAATTATATGTGTCTGTACCAGATTTTCACAAATTTCTAATTCTATCTTATTTAAACATGCTCTTCCCTTTCTTAAAAGATTACTGATCTTTGCATTTCTCATATGCTAAATATGAAAGGACATGGTGATCATTTCTGTCCAGAGTAACAAGAGTATTCCATCACAAGATTAAGCAATTTAAAAGGTCTTACGTCATTAGAGGCAAGCATCTGGCAATTGAAGGATAACAAGCAGCAGATTTCTACATTGCTTTGTGGAGGCAAATGGTTACTTTATCTCTGCCAAGAGTCAGTTTCTAGTAAAGTGCTGTAAACAGAAACATTTTGGGGGATTGTCAAAGAAAAAAGAATGTGTGCTTTTTTTCTTGTTTAGTTACTATAAATTCAAGCAAATTGTTTGATTTAGTTTAGCAGAGTGATCAGCTGGATACCTTACCCACAGTTCCCTTCACTGCCATTTCATCAACATCCAATTTAATATTTGTCCTGCACACATGCAGAGAAAGCCAACCTGAATCTAATTTATCTAAGTTGTTCTCTTCCTGCTGCATATCAGTGCAGTAATTGGTACCCATTTTAAAGAGATTGTCAAGGTCTTTTTTCAGTGAAAAAGCCCCATGACTAAATTCTCTTATCTTGTCCCTGATGAATCCTGTGGAGACAGGAGAATTATTTTTGTTTTGCCTTTTCTTTTCTTTTTGTTGAACCTCAGGCATCATAAATAACACAAATTTACCAACAAGGTCCCTAACAATACATACTCAGGAGTTACATGCATGAGACTTGCTTTGACTGTTGAGTATGTTTTAAGAGATTGCACATACTAAATCTGCAACATGTCCTTAAGAATGAAAATGAGCAAAATTTTGCCCTGATTGCTTAAGCAGTATCAGAGGACAGTTGAGTTCTCCAAAGATCAGTGCAAGAATGGAATTACAGTACAAGGTTATTTTAACTATTCCAGAATCTGGGATCAGAAATTATCCCTCAAAATACAGGAACTGTCTTTACAAAAAACCCCTCTGTTCAAGTATGTATGTATCCAAATTGATTAATGATCAGTTTAGCAGGAAGACTAACCTATCACATTGTTTCCTTTTAAAAAAATAATGGTTCTGTTAGTACAGTGACTTCTTAAAAAAGCCGTAATGAGTGTGCTTATATCAGAACAATAAAGACTTGTTGGATATTACTTTTATACAGTTTTACTTTTCTTAGGACTTGCTTTAATTTATCAGCGCAAGTCTTAACCAGTCCAAACTAAAATGTCTGAAACAAAAAATAAAGTTTGGAAACCATGGGACAATGAAAGATATTAGTAAAAGAAAGAAATGTGTAAATAATAGGTTTTGATATAACACCCGACACTCAAAATATTACAGAACAGTCAAAGGCTCTAAAGAACTTCAAGCATAAAGAAATTAGCTTTTAGTTGACAAGAAAGCATTCAGTTATAAATTATTTCATAGTCTAAGTGCAAAGTACAATTCTTTAGTTTTCCATTATCAGATAGAGATTTCACCTTACAACACTGCAGAAAAAAAAATCACAGGCTGTGTCATGGTGAATTTTATTATCTTCCTGCCCTTTAAGCCTTCCTTATAGAAACCTTTCCTGCAGTGCCAGTTTTTACTGTCCTGGTGCCAGTTTTTTCTGCCTTTTTATTGCTGCACTTAATAAAGATTATGTACACCCCTAAGAGGCAGATTATGGTTAGGCATGGCAAGTCAGTGGGCATAGGAAATTAAAAGAAAGCTTAATTACAGTTCGACTTGCTATGGACTGATCTTTCTCAGGTAGGTTGCTGCTTTTGATTTTGTTTTTGACTGTTTGGTTTTGGGGTTGTTTTAGGTAATAAAAAGAAAATAATATGTACTTTTAAAATAGACAGGAATAACTTAAGCAGGTTTAACATTGACAAGACTGAAACTGTAAGAATTTAATTCTTGGGTGGAAATTGTTCTTTCTTAGATAAACAGAAATTTTCAAAGCTACTGTCAAAAATCTCTTGGCTTTTTCCTAAAACTCTTTGCACAGTATGTAATTCAGTTAATATTATGACTGCTTCCTTGTATACTATAGGTTTGGTTCCAGAATCGAAGAGCAAAATGGAGGAAAAGAGAACGCTATGGTCAGATCCAGCAAGCTAAGAGCCATTTTGCTGCCACATATGATATATCTGTTCTTCCAAGGACTGACAGCTACCCTCAGGTATGGCCAATACCAAGTAGTACTTTGGTTCTACATTTGGCAAGTGTTTTAATAACTCTGGTCTTGTACGCTTTGCTAAGATGAGGCATAAACTGTGTGATCTCTAGACAACTTCCTTCTGATATATTAAACATGCATCATTTCTTTATGGACTTTGACAGACCATTAAATAGAACAAGTCTTCTGCTAGCGTGAACACATATTATAGCCATGTACAATCAGAATTGAATGTATATGGCTGGGAGAGGGAGGCAGAGAGACAAGACTGCTCTTTTAGATAGCTGTAGTTTGTTTAATTTGTTTTATTCTTTTTCAGTTCTCTGTTAGTGTATAATAAGGTATACTGTGTAATAAGATTATAATCTTCTGTCTCTGTTCTCCAGTCCTTTGGTTTACTGCCTTGCCTTACTCTCTGCTATTGTTTTTCTGCTTGCTTGTTTTAGCACATTGAATACTTTTATTCTGAAGCCATTGTTTTTCATCTAAAAGCTTCCCATTGCTTTTACCACATAATTAATAAAAAAAAAAAAGCACCATACATAGCAAAATATCTTCCATAAGTCCCTTCCACTGCTGATGTTCTGTTGCTCTTCTACTTCATTAGGTAGAAGAGTCTTTGCCAGCCTTAGGAATATACTCATATTCTACATGGGCTTGCTTTGGTCATGCTCTGCATTCCCCCAGGCTGGGAGAAGAGTGGCTGGAAAGTGGCCCAGTGGAAAAGGATCTGGGAGTGCTGGTTGACAGCCAGCTGAATGTGAGCCATCAGTGTGCCCAGGTGGCCAAGGTAGCCAATAGCATACTGACTTGATCAAAAATACTGACTTTGATATTGACTTGTATCAAAAATAGTGTGTCCAGCAGGACCAGGGAAGTGATTGCCCTGTGTACTCAGCACTGGTGAGGCCACATCTCAAGTGCTGTGTCCACTTCTGGGTCCCACACTACAAGAAAGACATTGAGGTGCTGGATCGTGTCCAGAGAAGGTCAATAGAGCTTGTGAAGGGTCTAGAGGGTGTCATATGAGGAGCAGTTGAGTGAACTGGGGTTGTTTAGCCTGGAGAAAAGGAGGCTCAGGGGTGACATTATCACTCTCTGCAAGTACCTGGAGGGAGGTTGTTGCCAGGTGAGGGTTGGCCTCTTCCCCTGGGCAACAAGTGACAGGACAAGAGGACATAGCCTCAAGCTGTGCCAGGGAACGTTCAGGTCAGACATCAGGAAGAAATTTTTCTCTGGAGGGGTGGTTAAGCATTGGAGGGAGGGAGACACTATCCCTGGAAATGTTGAAGAAACGACTGGATGTGGTACTTAGTGCTGTGGTTTAGTTGGCATAGTAGTGTTTGGTCAAATGTTGGACCCGATGATCTTGGAGGTCTTTTCCAATTTTAATGATTCTAAGATTATGGTAGTGATTAGCTTTGAACCAGGGTTTTTTGGCCCATGTGTCATCTACCCTGCTTAACCTGCCTTACCTCTGAAGAGGATCCATGTTACTAGGTTTGGTGCCTGGGCCAGATCTGCCCTGTGCTCTGTTACTCAGAACATGGACATAACCAGGTCAGCTTGTTTTTATTTTATAGTGTAATAGTGCATTAACCCAAATTACATCAGCAACCACTGCACGACACACTCTGTGTTTAATTAGGTGGACACAATACTTATCTGAGACTTACCGAGGTAAAGGTGTGCAAAAAGATCTTAGGTACTCATCTGTAAACTTACAGAGATGCATGGTCACTCACAGATCTCACTCTAGATGCTCAGCTCTCTTTTGAGGGCCTTTCTGACTTATCTATAACATCATAAGAAATCATACAAAGAATCATACATAAACTTTGGGATTTCTAGACAAAATTTTGTGTCTGCAAGCTCACCTTCTAATTTTAGTAGACATCATCTACAAATTTTCTCAATCGACAGAAGTTTCATTAGCAAAAGATAATGGAATAATGCATGTCATTGGTAAGAACTTAAAATGATTTTCCTAAAAGTAATGTTTTTCAAAAATCCCACCTTTTTTAATTATTTGGTAATGTGTGTGGGAGCCATAAAATTCTAAACCCAATAAAATATCTATTCTGTACTTTCAGATTGTTAAAAAGATAAGTGAGTTCACAGCATTTCTATTTACAGTTTTGTGAAAAAAAAGTATCTCCTAGACTGATGACGTAACAGAATTTCAGCCTGGCAAAGCCTTCTATTATTAATTTATAAATTCTTAAAAATAGGAATTGAAATTCAAATGTTGGTCCCATAATCTTAAATCAAGCATCTCTAAAATATATATACATATAAAATATATACTCATTCATAAACACAAATATGTTGTGCTCACCTACAAACACAGACTGCAGATAAACAGAGGCATAAACATGTAACTGAGTCTGGTCATTTGCTTAAGAACTTTGCGTTGCACTGAACTGTACTTCAAGAATAAGAATAAGGAGCTAAATGAAGGTCTGAGTCCACTTTACGTTGCCTATTTCAGCTGAGTGCTTGAATGCATAGTTTGGCTATATGATAAAAACATGGTACCTTAGTCCTCAGTGATAAGTGGATACTTTGCTGTATACTGGAATATGAACAAGTTTCCAGGTAATTATCACTCAACATTCAATAAAACTCATGTTCTTGCTAACCTGCTGGTAATTCTTCATAGTTGTCACATTCTTAAATCCTTATCTTCAGAAAAACTGCATCTCTATAATATACATAGTATTTCCAATAAGAGCACTTGAGACAATAAAAATCTGTTTTAAAAACACAATGACCACTAACATCACTAAATTCAAATCTTTTGAACTGGATGTCTATTTATAAGTGCCTTACTTATGGAAAATAAACAAGTGCATGACTTGTTATAAATTCATCAATCTATCCCACAGTTCAAGCAGAAAGAGGTATTTAAAATTGTTATCTGCATGTTTGATTTTAGTGCTATAAATTGATTTCTCAAACAATTCTATTATTTCATTGTAGTTAATAAGAAAAAAAATCAAATATCTTTTTTTTTCTTCACTGTTATTCTCACCACCTGTGTAAAAGTGCTCCTATTGCAAAAATGAAATAAGCAAATATTAGACAAGTTTTACCATACTTTTGAGTAAATAGTTTTTCTTCAGGACTGTGAAACACAGATCACTAGATCTTCTTTATGAAGCCTTTATTAAAACTGGGAAAACCAGATTCCCTGTGCCTGGAAAAAAAGTATAGGATGAATATTGAAAAAGGATGAAACCAAGATGAGATGTTTACAGCTGTGTGGCAGAAGGAACAGGAAAAAATGCGAATCTCTGGTGTGCATTAAAAGGATTTGCAGCCTGAAGATTTTCTTCTCTGAGTCCCACCATGGATATGTTGACAAAACACAACCCTCTTGCATTCCAGCAGAAGCATCAGTCTCTTGCAGTCAACAGAGGGTGTCATGGAGACTTCTGCTTAGTCTCTTCGCCAATTATCTTCATTGAATACAAATTAAGAACATAATGCTGCTAGGCTTTGTGTGACTATATAAACCTGAAAAGTTTGTCCTGTGAGAAAATGATTCTTTCAACTTATTTCAGATAGAAGGTTGACTCTGAAATAAAGGAAGGTTGAAGTTGGATGTGATGTCTGGAGGTGGTCTGGTCCAACACCTTCTATAATCCAGTTTCTATAATCCATTTTAATTTTGCTATTAAATTGCACATCTTTATCTTCAAAACAGTAATAATTTAGGGGGTTTTTTTGAGATCATATTTTTTTGCATTGCTTTTTCAGTCTAACATTCATTACTTTTACAGTATGTTGACTCTAGGTGTTGCTTATTGAGTAGAATACTCATTCATCTCTCTGCCAAGAATTTCAGTATCTCCTGAACTGCCCAAATTCTGCATGCGTACATCTTCTATTAATTATAATGAATTACAAAGGAGGGCAGTTAGTACAATATTCTAGCACAATCATCTGTTATTCACATGTTTTTTCAAGGCTTTAATAACATTATGCTGAAAACCAGATTTTTCTAGGAAAATGTTATACACAGTGCTTTTCATTCATTTTAGTAAAAGGTTTCAGTTTCATTAGTTTCAATACTTGAACTTCAAGCTTCTCTTGCAGATGCAAACACATTGTGGTCTGTTATCATAAGTGCACACAGAAAATGATTTACTGGTTAAAACAAATATCCCAGACAGTTTGAGCTTTATTAATTAGCAATATTCTACCGATAGTATGAAAGTTAAGAGGGAGCATCTTAATATCAGTGGGAAAATGAATGAAGATTCACTTTATGGGGAAGAGAAATCTTACTTCAACTCACCTCTGTAAATGTTAGTAAACAAGCAATACTTAATTCAGTCACCTAAATACAGTGTCTAGTGTTATTAAAGATGTCTCAGGATATCCGAGACATTGTTAGACTGCTGATGAGGAGGATTTACAAGAAGTATGCACCCCTCACAGTAGGCAGCTGTGGTCATATAAATATTAGAAATTTCTATTTAGGAAACTTAATGGAAGGGACTCTTAGGCTAGAGATGGGTTCCCTTTATAGTTGGCAAAAATATGGGCAATTTTTTTTTTTTCTTTCTAAAGTGAAAGGTATAAAATAGACAAGATGATCTCTAAAAATATATTTTTAATTCTGATGTCTTGTTCAGCTGCAGTCATCTGTAGTTATCTTACATGGATCTATATATTTTGTATTGGGAGAGGAATAATAAAAAGCTTCTTTGGCCTTCTTATTCTCTTACCTTATTGGTTTTTATTTCACTACTTTTGCCATCCTGTTAGTGGGAAGACTAATGTTGCAAAGGGTACTTGATCTCCTCAGATTCAATGCTTAAGCATGAGAAGTAGCAAGGCACCAGAGACAAAATTTCATTGTACCTGCTCCTTATTCACACTGAAGAGTGAAATTTGATCCAAAGTCTACACTGTTATAGCACAGACTTTCAGCTTTCCCTGTATCAATTAAATTTATAAAGATGTTATCTTTAAGTGCATCGATATTTAAAGAAACATTAAATTGTATCACTGAAAAACAGATATATGGGGCAACACTTTTTCCCCCACCAAGACTCTTTCCTTACTTTGCATTTTTCCTCCTTCTTGCTTTTCTTTGAATCCCATTCATTTGTTGACATTTTTCTTCTAAGTTCTTTTAAAAGAATTCATTTTGTCACACCATTCTGTTTTCCCTCTCAGTATCATATGTAAAATGTTTGGGGTTTTTTATTTCCTTGAAAATGCAGGCAAGAGTTAGATAGAATTTAAATGTTTGTTTTGGCTGGAAAAACCACGTCTAGTGCAAGTGGGAGTCCTAAGGAGACAAAAACAATTCAAAAGTATGGGAACTGGAATGATGTAGAAGGTGTAGAAAGAAAGGAGAATGTTGAAATCTCAGAAATAGAAGGAAGAGGCTGCAGTTTGCATTCCATCCACCAGACTGATAAATCAAATTAATATGTTGAACTGCAAGACATCACATGATTTGTTGGCACTCAAAGAGTGTAGAAGTGATTTCAGTATACATGTGTTAAGTACTAAGTCCTTGGATCATCATTAGAGTTTGCCCTAGTCTTAGTACATATGGGTAATCCTCATTAGCAATAATCAAAGTTACATGCTCCAATTAAATGCTCATATGGAATATATTAGAGATCACATGTTAAAGGACTGAAAATGTCTTTTAACTGTAGTAAGCATATAAATGACAGTTAATCACAATAGCTCATTAAGCTCATAGCTATGGGTACACTGATTAGGTAGGAGTAGATGTGGTAGACATATCTGAGTTAGCTTCAAAGAAGTTTACGCTCATGCTGACTAGATGTGACAGCATGAAACTCAGGCTGAGCCACCACCTGGATAGTATGTGGCTTGCTGCATGTGTGCTGGCTTGCCTTGCTGTGACTGATTTTTCAACAAGAGTAACACTTCTAATCTTTTTGAGTGATGTCTGTTCCACAAAGTGGTTTGTGCACTGCACTTTTATTTTTTCTTGGTTCTAAACCACCGCTGTATGCGGTTCTCCTCACAGTGTCAACATTCAGTTTGCTATGGGTTTTTTTGTGAAACATGCATTTCTTTAAATGTGTGAGTGACTTTCCTGGGCCTTAATTATAAGACATATTCATTTTTTTCTGAGATAGATTTTTTTCTAATAGTATTTTTCAAGCTACGAAGTTTTGTCTTTAACTGTATTATAAATGTGAAATATAATTAATTCTTATGATAACTGGACCTGAGATTGCAGTAGGGAGAATTTACAGTTTACAAAGTATCTCATACAAGAATGAAAGCTTGATGACTTTTCAAATCCTACATTATTTTTCAGCTTAGCAAGCTTGTTTAAGCGTGATCAGATTTTTATTTTGTTCACCACATGTAAGCCTAAATATGGACTGAATGGGTCTACCACATATTTTAGAACTGTATTATTAAGCCTCTCACTACCATGGACCAAGTAGCATTTTATGCACATATCTAAGAACAGTGTGCTGCAGTTCTCTCTTATGTACCTGAACCCAACACTGTACAGCTGATCTTCACACGTTCAGTAGGTCCAACAGCTCCTACAAAATGATTCACCAATTAAACTGAGAAATATTCTGTCTAGATGTAAATAAAAAAAATACAGTGAGTGTGGTAAAGCTTTGGAACAAATTGCCTGTAGAAATTAATGAAACCCTGTAGCTGGAGCTACTCAAAATGTGGCTGGATGGGGCTTGGTTAACCTTATTCAAGGTTAGCTGTGAGTGAGGGTTTGGAATAATAATCCCAGAGGTTCTTTTCAGTTTAAATTCTGAGAATCTATAAACTTGGGAAGTACAAGCAAATCTCTACCCATATTTTGGATCTTCTTAGGAGGACCCCAGAAAAAAAAAAAAGGGGGAAGTGACACCGGATTAATTGTGCTGATGGACTAGGAACAACTAACAGATCATGAATTGTGAACTAGCAGTCTTGAGCAGTTTAACAGCTATTGCATTTAATTTGCCTAAAGTGCCTCCTTGTGCTACCACAGGTTTGATGCTTTCTGGACAAGGATTGTTGTTTCATACAAGAAGAGGACTAACAAAAAATTAGCAAAACAGTCTGACATTCAAGTTTTATGTAATTATGTAAATTCTTAACTGTTCAGTTAGTGTCACTCTTGATTTCCTTGCAGTGTCCAGGAACACCCTGAAAACAGAGAAAATGTGTAATTTCTAATTAGTTATTAGAGCAATAAGTATAGTAACATAATTAACATACATAACATTTGTGTTGTAATAAATTAAATATTAATAACAGTGATAATTTATTAATACCTAGAGACCTTAACAGAGATAAGAATGTGAAGACTAAAATACCTGTCTACTCAATTAGAAGTTGTGTGCTCATATGCGCGTGCTCATATGTGTGTCTGTTGGAAACAGACTCCACTCTGGATAGGCAGGTGACTCAAATAACATGAGTCAAGATATTTGTTGATGGGAGAACCTGACAGTAAAACTCAGAAAATGTTGAGACTTGAGTTTATGTGATTTCTCCAGGTGCTGTGTAAAAAGGCTGAAGCTCAAGGAGCTTGAAAGTTTAACAGAAAAAAGCAATGACACTAAGTGAGATGACCAATTACCTCAGCTCATTTTCCTCTGAAGTGTCAAGCAGAAGGTCATGCGCTTAGGAAATGATATCATAGCTGTGTTAACAACCATAACTCTCCCTTATGTTCTTGTCACAGCTATGAAATCCTATTTCTTTTTCTATCAGGAAGGGGGTGTGTGCATGTGTATGTGTGTATAAAACATACAGTAGGTAAATATATTGAAGGGCTCTGGTAATTTCATGGTAACCACAAGAGCAAAGCTCAAGTTGTTTGTGATGTTAAAAGAAACCAGAGATGTGCTGTATGTATAGCCTCATTCACAGCCTCTGAATTGCCTTTTATATAGTTCATGGATCACACAAGATTTTAAGAGGAAAAATATTTTCTTTAAATTTATGTACATAACGTCCCTTTTCCTTCTAACATACCAGAAGAAGGTTTCATAATTTTAACTTATTGTGAAACACTACTGTATTTATTTTTAATACAGAAATACCTTCTGCACCTAAATTTCACTACAAGATATTTATGTTGTAATTCCTTGTTAAGAAATTAAAATCTAATATAAAAAGTGAAGTCACTCAACCAACTAAAATCAATAGAAAATTGATCTGACTGAAACATTCTTTTGGAAAACAACTGCCTCATAAGAAAACATGTAAAACTTTTCTAGCATTCTTTGGCATTCCTGAAGTTAGGTTTACTAATTTGGATTCCTAGGAAAAAACCTAGGACACCCCCTTGAAAGTTTTAGGAATTAATAGTTTGTTCACATATTTCCTTAACAAGACGTTGGTATATTTTAGGATTTGCAGCTGAATTCTGTTCTCATTACCTGTGCAATTTCACTGAAGCTAGACTGAAAGAGATTTGTCTAGGAAAAAATATCAAGAAAATTAATGGTACTAAACTTAGTTTACTGCAAACCAAACTGCTAAATATGGAAGGAAGTACTGTTTTTGTGATTCCTCCAGACCACATAGGTTATTGAGCACTTTCAAACTGAGCCTCTAAACCTTTTGAAGTCTTCCCATCATGATTGTATTAAAGGCAAACTTGTGTACGTTCCTATTTAAATAGATTTTTTGGGAAATTTTTTCCCATAAATATCTGTGCAGCTTGAGTGACTGCAGCATTTGGCAAAGCATTTCTTAGGAATAAATTTTAGTAAGTCTGATACATGAGATTTTTACGCATATGAGTTAGCTTTGGAGATTATAAACTCCTTCAAAAACAGCTCCTGCTGTTTTTGACACTTTTTGACTAGATTAACTAGTCCCTCCCTCGGCAAATTTGTCTGATTACAAGTCAACATTGTCTTAGAAGTAACAATGCAGCTGATGATCATGCCAAGACACAGAGTGGTTTCCCATGGGCTGATGTTTCAGAGTCTTCTGAAAACTGATTAAGGGTAGAGGGAACTGGAAAGTTCTGAAACTCTCATTAGATTCTCTTTCCTCATGTAGATTTTAGGAGGCTGACAAGAAAGAGGAAAAATCCTCTATGTCTTTCCCCAGACACTTTTCTCAGTCCTTTACCTCTCAGCAGACCACCTCAAATAAACAGGAGCAGATGCCTGAGATGTGTCCAACTAGCTGTGTGTATGTGTGTGAATGGAAAAGCAAGCTCCATTCACAAGTGTGTGTGGAATTGTGTGTATGACTGAACAAATGAATGCCTGTGTAAACAAGGAGCTGAGCAGACCATGAGTTTGGTGAGATGTACCATGACTTTTCCTGAGGCTTCTGCAAGAAACCAAAATGATGCATTTTGGTACAACCAGTAAATACTGGTTGTTTTTTTTGCTGCTGGAATTCCCAAGGAGATCAAATTAGTTTGTCAGCTCCTGGTGGCCTCGCTAATATAACTGTTTAAAACTAACTTTTAAAATAATACTATTTCGTCCTTGCTATCTGCAATAGATCTCAGCTAGATTAGTTCAGTGAACCATAATTTATTGCTTTAGTTCGTTGGTGGTTTGGTGAGTATGTGCTCTTGCAAAGTGATAGGACAACGGGAAAAAATCCCAACTCATCAGCATTAGAAACATGTTTTCATTCTGTATGAGTGTATATGTGTGTGTTTGTCATAATTCATTACTTCCCCTGACCTCTACTTTGGCAGAAAAAAAATCAGTCAGCTAGAGAGATAACCTTGATATCTTAAAGTCAAAATTCCTTTGTCTGTGGAATTGGAACATGAATGTAAAATTAAGTTTGAAGTGGGAATTCACTTTACAGTGCTAACCAAAGACTAACTGCAATTACTTCAACATACAGCAGAGAACAAAGATATGTGAGCTCAATCACAGTGCATCGAAGCAATGATATACTGAACAGACAGCAGATTTTTAGGATGAAGACAAATTTAGCAAAGTAAAACAAATAAAAGGGTATAGTTACTGGCTGACAAGTTCTGTGCTGTGAATGAGGGCTAAAAATGTCTTGCATGATGTTTTTTGTACATTGAAAAAAAATCAGCATTCAGGAAAGAGATATAAGTTAAAGTGGAGAAGATATACAAAGCTGTATATTTTATAACGGTGTGTGCAAGTAAGAAATGACTGAGGGAGTTTGAGTTTGTGAGAAATTATATCATATCCCTGTAATACTCATAAAGAGATAGAGAGTAGAGGTTTTTAAAGAAGAGAAGGCCACCTGTTGAGTATGAAGTTTGCTCAAATCAAAGTGAATAAGGCAGGAATAAAAAAATGCACAGTCTGAGGTAATTACAAGAACTGACTTGTACTAGGTCTTTAAAATCTTCGTGCCTGTTTATCTAGTAACAAATAAGTGAAAAACGCCTATCCATAAATAGCATCTATACACAGACGACTGAAGGCCTGAGACTCAGAATGAAGCTTTAAATGACTGCCAAGTATAGAAAGGATTACACATCAAAGCTTGACTACACGGTTAATCCAGGCATTGCTGGTAACCACAAAGTTTGTGTCCTGGTCTGTCATGCAACATTTTCCATGGATGCACAGTGCAGCCTGTTAAGGTTAAGCGCTGAAACAGAAATGCCCTCAAAGTATCATTTGACCTAAAAACCTAATGAAAAGAAATCTTATCTCAAAACTGTTGAGTAACTCTTGAATGTAGAAAAGGAGAAAAACCCTTGAATATATTATCACCCATTCCTGTGTTTGATGGTTTCATTTTTTAAAGTAATTATGCAAAGATTCTCAATATTAAATTTTGAAAATACTCATTGGGCTTTGTTGCTTGAGAAACCCAAAGTGATTTCTTTTGTTCACCATTTTCTACTGTTTCCTACCATTACAGTAAGAATTCTGATGAGGAGAAGTTTTATGGTAAAAACAGCTATGATATTTTACACTCTTTTGACATCTTTTCTCCAAAGACAGTTGTGTGCTCCCACTAAGTTTATTGATTGGATGGGCTGATGGCATCCTGAGGTTCAAAGGTAAACATCACATATGGAGCCATGGAGCATATGGATGGCAGAGTAAGGAATATGACTCATCAGCCCTTGCTCTTAAATGAAGGATCTAGTATTTTGACTCTTGTGATCACTTCGTGCTATTTTCTAACATAATTGCAGAGAATTGGTTAAATACTTGTTACTTGTTTTAGAGGAGAACTAATAATGAATATGTGAAGTAAAGGAAATCAAACATTACAGAAAACAAAAGATGAACTGTCTAAATTTAATTGTATTAATTTTATATGTTCCAGATTCAGAACAATCTTTGGGCAGGGAATGCGGCTAGCGGTTCTGTGGTTACTTCCTGCATGCTGCCACGAGATACGTCCTCCTGCATGACACCTTATTCCCATTCACCCCGGACAGATTCTGGCTACACAGGCTTTTCAAACCACCAGAATCAGTTCAGCCACGTGCCCCTCAATAATTTTTTCACTGACTCATTACTTTCTGGGGCAACCAATGGACATGCTTTTGAAACCAAGCCAGAGTTTGAAAGAAGGTCCTCCAGCATTGCAGTTCTACGGATGAAAGCCAAAGAGCATGCAGCCAATATTTCCTGGGCCATGTAATATAGCAGTACCCTTTCTCAATGTCTTTTTTTAATAGCAAACTAAAACCATTTTTATTTCCTATATTTAAAGGGAACAAAAATAAGCTGCTGTGTGTGGAATGCTAGAAATTACAATATACACAATGTCTGCTTAAACAAATGCAATATAATATTTAACAATAAACCAAGAATAAACCAATTAGATTTACTGTGCATCAAGCTCAACAAGCCTTCTTTGTTTTGGTTTTTATATGTAAGTATGTTTTGTTCTACCAGTTGATGAAATATGATTATAGAACCTGCAAAAAAGAATAAAACTACTAAGCAAATATGTCTACTCCATGGTTTTTAGCAGTCCTATATAAAAATTTCATGCTTTACAAATTAATACTTCATAAGGGAACAACTCTGTAAAGGATAATAAATTTATTATACTCAATCCATGATGTAAATCTCTAAGCACACCATGCAAAGAAGGAAATATGTTGTAGGTGGAATTTGTAGACTGAGTTTTCTCATCACTGCACTGCTACCCTAAGTCAGCTCTGCTGTTTTACTAAATGCAAGTTGAGATTGTTGAACCTATATCAATGAACAACTAATGTAATAAGAATAGAAAGTAATTGTTTATCTTATGGACTTGTGTGTATTCATATTAAATATAATGAATTTTTTTTGTGTCAGATATACCACTGAAAGCAGCATCACAGAGGTTAGTAGTTTTGAAAGACATGCATAGATTATGTAAGTCAACCAGTGTTTAAATTAAATCTTTAAGGTTGCAGATAGGGTATCATGAAACTTAGGTTAATAAATGAGAGCATGGAATAGTACTGCTACACTTTCAGCAGAATCCAGTTTTGGGGAAAAAAACCCACAAAAGTGAAGTCTTACTTCCAGTACAGTCCATCTTACTGGGTTTTGCTAATTATAGTCAAATTAAAATGAAAGAAATCTAACAAGGCATGCCAGTTTCAGTTTGTAACTGATCTTAAGACATTATAAAAGTACATTTCATTTAGTTTTAGTTACAATTTGTTGATACTTTGCTTATATGTTTTCCAGAGTATAAAACTGGCTTGCTCCCTTGAAAGTATATAGGAAAAATTTTTTCTACTGCAGTGGCAGAAGAATTTGGCTCTAAGGTCCCAGGCTATCATAAAGGAATTAAAATGTCAGCAGACTTTCTGACATTTCTGGTGGAAAAAAAAAATAGAGGAGAAGAAAAATACTTTACATCTGGAGAATTGCTATCTGCTTTGATTTACTTCTCCTCCCTTTCCCCTTGTCACATTCCAAGCTCCTTCAGATGAGTGAAATGTCAGGCTCTTTGAAAGCAACAGTCAGTCTCTCAGGTTCATAAAGGCAAGCAAATTAATTGAAATAAAGAAGGACTTGCATGGCTCTGATTAGAACAGGATACAACTCTCTAAGCACCCTGTGCTCCTTCTTGCTTTTCTCTCTGACCGTTAGTTAGGAACAGAGGGTGAATGGGGGAAGAAGGGAAGATCCGGGAAGCACATTTCATCACAGAAACTGCAGAACTACCAGTACTCACAAACAAAAAGGAACTCCCAGATTTGCTCTGCTCCCACTCTGGGGGGCTAAACTTGAAACAAAAATTGGAGATGGATCCATTCAGCAGCCTGTCAGAGGAACAAACAAACTTAACTTTGAAATCATCAGTTGAATTATTTTTTTTACAGCAGATTCTTAAACAGCTGAAAGGAAGGTTGTCCTATTTACCACTAATAATAAACTCAAAGTGTAACATATACATATACTCCAATTTGTGGTTTCTTGATTTGTTTCTCCTTTTAAAAATTAGCTTCAATTTTGGCCAGAGGAACTGAAAAAGAGTTTTCTGGCTGGAACTTATCTTTTCCCTTTTTTATGGTCTGTTTAGATGGCAGTAAAATGAGTCTTATAACTTAAAGCAGAAAAAAAGAATTTTATTGGTAAAGGTAGGGACACTAATTTTATATAGACAATTGTGACACATGCAGAAGGATAGAAGTGATGGAAATACAAAAGATTTTGTAGCAGGTCTGATTCTTTCCAGCTTTCCAGTTGAAAAATGTGGCTTGTTTTTGTTAATTTGTTTGTTTGGGGGATTTTGTTTGTTTGTTTTGTTTTATTTAGGTTTTGGGGTTTTTTTGGTGTTTTATTTTATCCAGTTTCCACATAATCCTTTTTTAAGATATGGTATTTAAAACATGCCAAAGTGATTTCCAGATAATTTTTAAGAGCATCATTAGTGGATAAAGAAGCAAAAGTCTAGCTGGAAAACTCCAAACCACTTTTATTGTTACCTCTTTCAGTTTACTTATTTGTTTTCATAGCAGAATTTTCTTTTGCTGTCTTCTGAAATCTGCTCCAAAATAATCTGTATGAGGTTTGTGTCAGGAGTAAAATCTAGCAATTACTAGGAATTTATTGCACTGACAAATTACTTGGGGAGAATAAATATCCATTTTCAAAATATTACAACATTTTTAGATGCTTGAAGCCTCCAAAATCAAAGGGAAAAATAAAAGACCATGTCATTTTCCTTCTGATTTTAATGAAGTGAAAGCAATGCAATTCTAATAATTCTTCATCCTCAAATCTAGCAATGGAAATTATTTGTTACATGTTGCTAGCATAATTTTATGCATTAAATAAATAGGTATTCAACCCCTCATTAAACCTAGGGTGTGATAAGTTGCAGGCCTGCATTAAGCTTGTCATGGTCTTGCATCAGCCTCGTCTCAAAGCATGAATGATAGCCTGTTGGTTGCAGTGTTTCATTTACCTAATGAAAAAGTATCTTCGTGTTAGATGTCAAGTACTACAACAGGGTCACATTCTGCCACTTTTATTTAGTAGTGCTTTACTCCATGAGAGCATGCATTGATGGGAGTTAGACTACTCACATAGGCCAAATTGTGAATCACTTGTAAATGTTTATTCACAATGCCTCCATTCATGCAGAAAAAAAAGCTCCTTAGCATAACTTGAGTAATCGGTTCATAATCAGGCCCAACTTAAGGTACTATTCAGCTCTGGTAAGCATGGCAGAATCTGGGCCACACTGGCTTAAGTCCAGACTCAAATTTTTTAACCAAGATGAGTAGCTCCTTATTCCACAAATAGTGTACATACACCCAACAGGGCTATTTGCAATGTTCTTTTTTCATAAGAAAATTCTAGAAAAGAGACATTTCAGTTTATGCAAATAATTTGAGCAAGTTTCTATTCAAGGTAAATGATTTTATTTTCCACTGGATTACCCTCCCAGATTTGATAGGACTTGTATTCTTGTGCTTTGATTTTATACACTTAAGGATTTCTTAGCATGAGCAACTAATATTTTCACTACTTCTTGAACATGTGCAAAATGCACTAAAACCAAAAGGAGGTGATTTACATAGCCGTCCTGCCAAGGACTTTAACTAACATGTGAGATATGTGATCATCATGCTGTGTTGAGAAGTAAATTTATAGAACTTCTGGACAGAGTCCCTATCCTGTTAAAAGAGAAAGTGAAATATTGTTGTAATTATTGCTGTGAAGAATTTGTCATGACCTAGCACTGTGACATTTTTTCTCCTATGATTGATTCATCAACAATTTGAAAATCTTAAGCCCGTATTTGAACAAATTTTTGAACAAATATAAATTTAGCTATGAAATGTAAATTTATTTATATTATGATTTTTACAGATTCACATAACTGATGGACAACACTATTTAAGAGCTAAAGACCCAGTCTCCATATGATAAAGATGGTCAGAAAAGTTTGACAAAACTGATTTCTCTGTACAGTTTAATCAGCAGTGTTACATACCACAGGAACATATCAATGAAAGCATCTTTTGTTACTGAAAATAAGCTACAATGAACTATATTTCTCATTTCACTTCTTTACTGTCATAAAATTTTACGCTGCCAAGTGCTGAAAAAATCCAATTGAATATGTTAAAGGTATTTTATTTTGGCTGTGAATTTTAGGATAAGGTATCGAAGTATATAATTTACCAAACATAACCAATAGTGAGATAGTTTAGCATAATAGAAGCAACTTATTTTATTTGCAAAGAATAAAATATTACATTTTTTTTCAAATGACAAGAATTAATATTTTACTGAAAAATTTTTAAATGTCAGAGCTATTTGGAAATTAGAGTTAAATCAGGCTGATCAGAGTTAGAACACGATGAAAACATTATACCTCTTATTTTCAAAATGTTTCCAGGGGAAGTTCTTTCTGTCACAAGGCACTGATTTTTTTTCCCTGTTGCGGTTAAACCCCAGCCAAACACCAAGTCTCATGTAGTCCCCCAGTTATTCCCCCACCAGTAGGTTAGGAGTGAGAACTGGAAGGGTAAAAGCCAGAAAACTCATAGGTTGAGATAAAGACAGTTTAATAGGGAAAGGAAAACCCACACACACAAGCAGAGCAAAACAAGAATTAATTCACTGCTTCCCATGGCAGGTAGGTGTTCAGTCACCCCCAAGAGAGCAGAGCCCCATCATGCATAACACTTACTTGGCAAGACAAAGGTCAGCACTATCACATAAGACATATTTCAGATATTGGCCTTTTTCTGCCAGTAATTTTGTCACTATTTTAGCAAAATAAAAATTACACAGTTCCTCACCAAACACTGTGTTTTCAAACACAGTCCACATGAGATGTCATTGATTTTCCAATATAAACCTCCCCCACCCCAAACAAGTAGGTGAGTTTCAAAATCATTACCTTCTCAAAGAATACTTTGTACTTGTACTTGTGAGGCCTCACACTCAACAGCTCAGAACTTCAGCTTAACTCATGTTGCCCACTTTCATAACAGTGATTATTCCCATAGGAATAAGCAGTGGACTAGACTAATAAATACATCAATGCATAGGAAATAATATTGGTTAAAGTAATTGATGTTAGCATGAAAAACATAATTTCAAAAAGTGTAGGTTATAGGATCGGGTCAAAAATCATCCTTTCTGACTGGCTTACAGAGTGGAACTTGATGGCTCACAAGATGCTGCTATAGGAGTGCTCTGGTTCTACCTGTAGCAACCCCTCCACAAGCTAACAGCTGGTCACTTCATCTCTCAGAAGCTGAAGCAATGATGGTTTCTGCATTATTTAATTGTTAAAAATTATTAATTATTAAAAATAATTAAATAGACTTGATCCTCCATTTCGAACTCCTGAGCGAATATTAAAATATGTGTATCAAACAGAGTATATTTTATTCTCACCGCCATTACAGTGGGGCAAAGTCTTCTGCTATAATCCAGTAGTTGCAAAATATTAGATTTTTGATACCATTATTGCTCTGTGAATGAGCAATTTATTGATACGCAGAGGGATGAATAAGTTGCTTAAAGGCTTTTTTTTTTTTTTGGTTGAAAACTAAAACTTTAGTTTGCTTGGTTTTGGCTAAATTTAGTCTCATTATGATTAACAAAATCGCTTGTAGGTGGGAAAAAATCCTGGTTAACACTTTCATAATATTTTTGCCCGTCTGAGAAGAAAAGGGTACAGTTAATATGAAAGCTGTGTTAAATAGCAACCTCAAAACCAGAAGTATCTGAATCTTTGTAAGACTCTATTTACTCAGGTTTATCTATTGAAATAAATTTTTTTGGATCATAAAAATGTAAAACAGTTGAGAACTTTAACAGAAAATTACAATACATAACATCATAATTGCATTTTTCTTTCAAAGTGATATTAGGGGAACAAGTCAACTTCTAATATACTAAGAATGATTTTTTTTCTCATTACTTGTTATAAACATTTTAATGTATAATGAAATGCACATTTGTTTATGGAAAAATCTGTCAGATGTCATTTGAACACATAGGGTAAATAAAATACTAAATGATTTTTGGGCTTTTTAGAACAAGGTCTGGAATAGAGATCAGAGTTACTGAATATTATTTAGCAAATGCTGAAGTAGTATATACAATGAGAAAAGAAGGAAATACATTCGTTGGCTGGAAGTTTATGGAATATTTAGAGCCAGAATACTCAGTGTTGGCAAGAAGGGATGAAATTTTCTTAACTCTACTCAAAAATCTCCTTGTGATCAAATCCTACTTGAAGTTAACAGGAATCTTGCCAGTGACCTCACTTGGGAGTAGAATATGATCCCTAATAAACACATAATAGATTTACTATGCTAAATCAAATTGTCCTGGAACAACACTACTTAGTTTATATGAATTTTTTGTTCTAAGGCAGTCCATTCATCTATTTTTAAAACACTGAAATTTATTAAATCAGCATTTATTTACATCTATTTTACTAGAACATTTTCCATATTTGTGTCTGATTTTTAAAAATATTTTTATTTTTAGGGAGACCCAAGGAGGAGTGTTAGTTTTGGTGTGAAAAATACATATGCATATGCTAAATTTCTAGTCAAGAGTAGAGCATTAACTCTTGTATAAACTAATTGGACTAATTCTCTTATGGAATTTAGGCAAATAATGTAACTAAGATAAACAGAGTCACTTACATGTCCACATTTATCTACACTTTCTATTTATACTGCTAAATGCTTAAAACAACATTGGCCCATAAATTTGCCTTTTTGTTCTCATTCTTTTGGCAGTGTTTCCTACATGCTGCACTTTTAAGAGTGCAGTTTGGTCTTCTCTCAAATAAATAAGAGCTGTGGAAGGAAAAAACTGCAGCTACAAAGTAGTTCTAACCCATTAAATGCAGATGGCCCACAGGGGGTTTAATCATAAGAGAGAGAACACACATCATGCTGAAATATAGAGCTGTTTTCTATCACTTGTTACCATTTGAATGTCTGTCCCAGGAAAGTGAATTCAATATATCTTCCTGGCCATCAGTTGCCCTCTGAATACTCCTTCTCTCTCTGATGTAGCTAGATTTCCCTTTAGAACATACAGAGATGAATGAGCTCTTACCACACGTAGAAGTGAAAGAAAACATTTCTTTCTGCACCAGAACAGATGAGATTCATCATTAAGAGAATGGATTTGACCTTATCAAGTGGACCAAAGCAATTTATAAACAAACTCCTACAGAGGAGGCTACTTTTGGCCGAGTACTATATTAGCAGTGTTTTACTTATGCCCGCTGCTACCTTACAATAACTTCACAAACAGGCTGACTTCCTGAAATATAGAGTGCTGAGAGATATCACAGATGTACTTAAAAACACTGGCATTGCATAGGTTACTTCCCTCCCTAGAGGCTATCTGGAAATATGTACACCCACCTTGCTTTCTTGTTCTTGGCAAAAGTTGCTGATCACTATCCAAATTAAATCTCAATTTCAAGTTTAGCATATCTGTCAAATATGTACCATCTGTATTTATACTTCAATTTGATGCTATTATAGTTGTTTGTGTAAGCTCTACCCATATGGATGATAGTGTCCAATATGAAATCGAACGTCATCTAACTATCAGAACACTCGCAGAATAACAAAATAACAAAAGCAATTCAGCATGTGTCTATTTTATTTCCAGAGCTGGAAAAAGAACATAAAGAGTCAATAGCTTATTATAAAGTTGTCTAGATCAGCCAATACTCCTACCAATAACTTTTCTTCCTTTAGCAGGGTACTTAAACTGCAGGTAGGAATTTTAACTCTCTTCCCAAGTCTGTGCATATATTTTTTAAGTGACAGTAGTGTTTTAGTGGTAACAAAACCACAATGGTTCACATCTTTTTTTTCTATCCAATGATCATAAGAAAGGCAGAAAAGTGAGGTTATTCAGTGGCACAAAGATAACCCTGCTGTGTGGGAAGAGAAGACCATGTGGCAGCCAAAGGGAAGGGTTGCATGGTAAAGAGGAGAAAAGACTCACTAGATGAGTAAGCTAAGTTTTTACTAGACTTATAGGACATACAGAATCACAGATCTACTGAGTTGGAAGGGACCCACAAGGATCATTGAGTTCAAATCAGCCCTGCACAGGACCTTCCTCAACAGTCACATCATGGGCTTGAGACATTTCTTGAACTCTGTCAAGCTTGGTGCTGTGACCACTTCCCTGCGGAGCCTGTTCCAGTGCTCAACCACCCTCTGGGTGAAGAACCTTTTACTAATATACAACCTAAACCTCCCCTGACACAACTTCAGGTCATTCCTTTGGGTCCTGTCACTGGTCACCCCAGAGTGCTCCCTCCTCCTCTTCTCTTCAGGAGGAATTTTTAACTGCAATGAGGTCTCCCTTCAGACTCCTCTTCTCCAGGCTGAACAGACCAAGTGACCTCAACCACTCCTCATATAACTTCCCCTCAAGGCCCTTCACCACCTTCATTGCCCTCTTTTGGACACTCTCTAATACCTTAATATCTTTCCTATATTGTGGTGACCAAAACCTCCCCATCTGAATCAATCTTAGTCATGCCAGCAGAGCTGATAATATTATAATTTCTATGTTTCCAAAAAGAGAATCATGAAACATTTGCAGAAGAAGACCAAGATATTCAGCTTTCTTAGATTCACTTTTCCTATGGCATCTATCCAAACAAAAGAGATGCAATTACTACTTCTTCAAAGTCTATAGTAATAAGCTTGTATAAGTAATAATGTTTTATTGAATTTTTTGTTGATACTGCTTTAGAAATTATAGTTAGTGTTGATGACTGAGAGAAGGAACTCTTTCTTCTCATATTCATAAATTTAATAGTCTATATATGGAGTCCTTCAAGCCATTAAATTTCCCAAAGCTTTCAGGAATCATGGAGCCTCCATCATTTACGAGTCTAGATACATATACAAAAGCTAAATACATATTTTAGCTCTGGAGAAATCTGTGCTGTCCATGTCTTGCCTGATTCATCATAGAAACTCTTTAGTGTTCAAAAACCAAGAAAACAGTCTTGTTTTATTGCCAGTCTATGTTTCATTGCCAGGAGATATCAAAACTGACCCTCTTGAGGTCAGAACAATGAAAGGAATTTCCCAAGTCCTTAAAAGGCACTATGTTACATATATTCATAACTGCCTAGCAGATTTATGTCTTGTTCTTCATTAGGTCGAGTTCTCAAAGTCTTCTGCTATTAGACTGAGAAAAGAGGAAAGGCCACTTGCTTACTTCTTATAGCTATTATTCAATATTCCTGCACCTCTGTGTGTGTGTGTGCTACATGTTTCTGAGTCAAATACAGAGATGAAGTGCCCAATTCTAATGCAATTTCACTAGTTTTATAATCACTTCTCTCTCTGATTTAGAGAGGTGTAAGGAAGGACCTTGGTCCCTGGACCCAGTATACTTAGAGTGAAAATACACAATTTACAGAGAAAGGGAAAGATTGTAGCAAAGAACCAGTGATTGAGTCCTACTGTATAACATTTATCTTGACTCACATTTTTTATAAGCATGCAACTGTTTACACTCTTTAAGAGGAAGATCAAAGTTCACAGAGAATTTTTATTAGCCTGGGAAGACACTTATCTCTTTTTAAAGGAAGAAAACATGGTTTATTATCTGCCTTAAATGAAACAAAAACAAATCTGTCCCTCTCTCCACTTTTGCACCACGCAGTAAGCATCCAAGATGGGTGACACTTAGTGAAAGGAATTCTGTAATGTCTTAAAATTTCTAAAAAAGCAGTAATCCATCAAAACCTCACAGTTTTGATCTGCCTGAAAATTCATTGGGATGTTTGCAGAGATTGTATTTTGCTGTTAAATTTGGTCCTGTGGATTAATGGGATAATTACATTTCTACTGTCCTTCAGCTTTATTGATTCTGCTGGAAACCACAGCCCAGGATAAAAAAGGATATTTTCCATTTATTCTGCGTATCAGTATTCAGATGGGGGACCTTAGGAAATTGTCAGAGGCAAGAACTCTATAAACTGCAATAGCTTGCTACAGAAGACATTTTATTTATTTAAACTTCTCCACCTCCATTACTTTTTGGCATCCAATATACATATTTAAAGTGTGTTTGCTACTTTCCAGTTTGATTTTAGAGCTCTTTGTTTTTGTATAAAATAGTCCTGTTACATTCCTGTAGTATGTCAAAGGAAAATAAAGCCTGTTTTAACTCTTCAGGGCTTTAAACATCTCTGCTTTCCTTTTGTTAGCATACAAGCTGGCTGTCAGCTATTGTCTCTGCTTCATCAATGTTAGCAAAGTTGTTGCATGGCAACTTAAATGCTCCTTTTACATAGTCCTAATAGAATATTAGAGCATTCAATGATTTGGCTAGCCCAAAAAATGAATTCTTTAAATTGTCTTCCTCGGTTCTGTAGGATGTTACGGATTTGTACAAAAATGATCTAGTGTCATTCATTTGCCCGAATGTCAAAGCAGAAACTGTCCATAATTTTATGCAGAATGATTAGCAAAAAAAAAAAAAATCTTTGTAAAGTAATTGTTGTAGGTCAACAGATTTATGACTTTCTCCCAGTTTCCTCACTTTTAGTTCTCATCTGAAGAAAACTTCCATGTTTGCTTCCCGTTTGATATCTTCCCTCTATGCAATTACCTGATTGTCACAAACTAGTTTTCTTTAACATTATACTGATTCCATTTTCTTTCTCAGCTGCATCCCTCTTTTCATCAACCTAGCACCTTTTTCTGCTTGCAGTCTTCATATAGGTTTCGTGTACTGGCCAACATATTTTTCCACTTAAGTGTGTGCATAATGTGTTCTTGCTGATGCTGTCTTGTATGTGATTCATACTCAAAGACTTCTTCTATTCAGTGTTTACTACAGAAGTGCTGTCAGCATCTAGCTTTTACTAGCACAAACTCTGGTTGCAAATATATTGGTAGTGGGAAAATCATGTTAGCAGGAAACTAACTACAGGTTATATATTTTTCCCTGTGAATCCTGGAGGAGTAGCAATAGACATTTGTCAACCTGGTGAGTTCTTTATCAGCTGCCCTTCTGCAAAGTTCAGGGGCCATGATGAAACAACACCTGAATCCTTAATCACTGCAGAAGTATCTCATGAGGATATCTTTTACATACAGCTTTCTTTTTGACTGACCAACACATGAAAAATAAGTTTATATACTGAATATGATGGAAAGGGAAGAACTATATGAAATATATGCTGCCGGATGCCTAGAACAGATTGATTTTACATTTGTCACAGAACACAATAGATTTTCTGTATAACAGTCATTTTACTTTTTTTTAATTTTAATTTAAAGTTCCCAGCCATCACATTTTCTCCTGACTTACAATATAGATATATGAATCTATATTCATATTTTATCCTCACACCTTCCTAGATAAATAATAAAAATAATGTTTTTTAATGTAGAATTAGAAACCATTTTCCCTATATTTGACCCATTTTTACTCCTTCTTCTCTGAGAATTTGCCCCATGAGCTTTACTTAGCCTAGATCATAGGAGGTGAGAAGTGGCTTTTCACTCCTGGCACAGGACTTAACCTGAAGCAGAAGAATCTTTCTTTAATAGACCATTAGGAGACATGAGAGAACTACCATTTAGCTCAAGGCCATCACTTGGAATTCTGATACATGAAGTATCATAAGATAAGACTTCAGTTTTTGTTCTCAAGAATACTTAAAGGAAGAATCTGGCAAGTATCATTGGAACAGAACGGGGTCTTTTTCAGATGAGAGTCTGCTTACTAGATGATAAAAGTAATTCTTTCTCACATTTGCTCTCCTTTTACCTGTGCGTGATGATTTCTTAAGCTTCATCAGAAGGTAATAGAAGGACATGCCTCCCTAAAATATCTGATAGCTTGTTGCAAAGACGGTGCTTAGGTAAAACATATAGTTTTTCAAGTAGAAGAAGAAGCTGAGCCTGCGGTCATAAAAAAGCAGAATTTAGTGATAATCCTACATGTCTGAAGTTTTCACATACTCTGAAAATTCAAATCCACCTTTTGCAAAAGATTTTGTAAATCCTAAAAGTTTTAGCTACGAGCTATGCTTTTGTTGAAGCCTAAGGAGAAGGTGGCCTTTCAGGACATGCCCAGAAACAGAGTTCTTCTCACCTTACACACTTTAAAGTTGAAGACACGAGCACCCCTTGGGTTAGGCATCATCCTAGATGAAGTGTTGAAGTTGAAGCCTTTAACCTTTAACCTTGTATAAAAAATGACACTAGATGCCTAAGTCCTCAAGGGTTCCTATACATATCTATCATAAATCCTCGACTCTGCTCCCAAATTCTTCTCTTTTTTTCTCTTCTAAGAGATGTTTCTCTTAAGGTTCCTGATTTGCAAAGCAGAAATGACCCTGCATGTTTCAAAAAGCCTAAGTCTTCCTTATGTGCATTACATAAGATTTAATATTTATTACCATACTTATAAAATGATGTTACCATGATTAAGAATATCCAGGCTACATTTTTAATTTCAATATTCAAAGGCAGCTTAACACAATATGTTGTTGATATATTCCAAATATACAAGCAAATATTTTAACTGCCATAAAATGTTTATGCCTGAATTTCTCTATGTATATTTTAAAAAGACTGTCAAATTAATTACAGAAATTTTTATGAAATATGTTAAAATTGAAACTATGTGGCTTTTTCAGTGTAGGGGATATTTACGGTAAAGTGTTGATCAGACAAAACCACATGAATCTACAACATTTACAAGCCTTAAAGTGGGATTTGTATCCAATTTCAGAAACTAATCTTGGTTTCTGACTTTGTCGTTCATAAAAATATGGTTTCTCTTTTACAGATTTTGGAGAGACTTGATATCAGTGGTAAAACCAGTTGCAAGTTCTGTGTGGAAGCAATGACTGATTGGTAGTTGGAACTTGGTTTGAGGAGAGCACCTGGTGCCTATTATCAACAAAGACAAAATTTTAGTGTTGTAATGCTGATTCTCAAACTCAAGCCAGTGGACTTTACTTACTGAAAATGTCATTGTGCGTAGACGTGCAGGTACTGGCAGCTGGGGGCTGCAAAGGAGGCCTCTGTGGGATACGGGCAGGGTCTGCTTTGTGCTGAATCCCTTGCAGAGCATAGCAAAGCCCAGAAGTGAAACTGGTGGTGCTTCTGAGAAAATCCTTAGAAAAGGCAGAATTGCTGGGCAGAGAGAGGAGGAGGTAACAAAGAGAGTGAGAAACAGTGGACAGAACACCAAGATCAGAGGGAGGAGGGTGTGGGTGTGGAGGTTCTCCAGGCACCAGAGCAAGTATCTCCTGCAATCTGTGCAGTACCCACAGTGAAGTTTCTGAAGGACCTAAGGCTCATGGACAGAGTCCATGCTGGAATAGGATGAAGGTGTGATAGGAAGGAGCAGAAGAGAGGAGCTATTTCCTACTGACTCACCTCCCCACCCATGCTGTGCCAGTGTTGGGGTGTGGAGAGAAGTTGGGAGTGAAGGAACAAAGCTGAGTGTGGGAGAGTGGGGAGGAAAGTTGTTTTAATGTTTGCCTTTACTTCTCACTACACTCATCTATTTTAACTAGCAAAATTTTAAACTTAAATTAGTCTTCCCCAAGTTGAGTCAGTTTTGATCATCACAGTAAATGATAAGTGATCTCCCTGTCTTTATCTCCACATGCAAGCTTTCTAATCCTGGTTTCTCCTCACCTCCAGTTGGGATGGAGAGTTACTGAGCAGCTAAGTGGGAGTTTAGCCCTTAGCTAAAGTTCAGACACCACTAAAACCAAACTGGTTCTGGCTCTGAACAAACTGGGCCTATCTAAGACGTTGTGCAGTCATCAAACTGAAGATATCAAGTGATTAAAAGTCAGCCACTGCTCATGAGAAATTTTTTTCACTTGTCAGTCTTTCCCACTGTGAAATGTTTTTTTATTGTTTCTCAAAAAATTTCACGAGTCCCAGTTAGCAAAAAAAATGCCCACTAATTTGACAGAGAAGTTTACTCTTCATGGTTATTTTGATGACCACATCTAATACCTATTTATGGTGTGTTGGATGGAAAAGATGTTTCATAAGTCTGAGTCTGAAGAAAAGTTCTTTCTTATTTTGAGTTTAATGTCACATTTTAGAAAGATCATCTCCAAGTTTTACTCTTTCACCTTTGTTTGCAATACACTGGAAACCACTGAAAGCAGTTATGAGTATTTACATTGAAAAGGACTCGTATACTGGAAATTAAACTGCTTTAAAAATTTACAGGATTGAGAATACTTCAGAACCAGGTCTTTGATGAGTAAACTGCATTACTTTATGCATTCCATTAATCATAAATAGAAGTTACTTTAGGAGCAGTCAAACAAAAATATAGCCAAGTAAATATTATAAGTATCAAAACATGCACTGCAAAAACATATCAGTCATGCAAGAGGGAGTACATAGGACTATCCCTTTCAGGGGTGCTATTTTCTACCATATTTCTACATGATAAACATCTTCTATATACCCTAAGTCCTCATATGTGAGAACACATTAAGGATGTTTTCCTGATGCATTACCGAGTGCAAAGGGTAAAAGGTGAGCTGTGTAATGCTTAGCCCATGGAGATGTACCAATCCACTGCTGCTAATCTCTTCTGTAGGAAATAAGTGGGACAAGATGATGAGGCAGCAACATTCTGTAGTAATAGAAAGAATATTTCTGTTCAGGCAACTTTAGTATCAATGGAAAGTGTTAGTCTTCTCAGATACTAAACACAGATACTAAACTTCTAACCAGCCTTTTTCACAACATTGGCAGTAGAAAAAGCCTAGGAAAGCTGGCATTGCCTATCTGAAGATATTTTTGTGAAAGCACTAGTTTTACTGAAGCCTTCCTACTGACCCACTAGGCAGAAGGTACATATATCTTTCTGGCTTTAAAGCATGGATATGAAAGATGATTGCAAGAATGACTGGTATAAATTAAAGCCTCCTTAGGTTTGCAGTGGCTTATTGCAGCCCATGCCGAGATGATTATGGGTACTAAAGAAGAATATAAGGTGAATTTTGTGCTGTCCCTATCTGAGTGCTCAGTCATTGCTCAGGTTGGGACTCATTACTCTAAACCTCTGCCAGAAATCAGATCAAGTCTGGTTCTGTTCACCCACATGAATCTGTCTCTGGATCTTTCTTTTGTATTCCTGCCTGCTCTGTTTAGTGGAGCCATGCATAAAAATTGAGATGAGAAGCAAGGAAGAATAAGGAGAATATATTTAAAAAAAAATTAGCACAGATCTGCTCATATATAAAATATCCCACAAAGGTTTTTGGAGTTAGGTGGTTAAAGGTCCTTAAAGTTTTTATCTTCTTCTGTGGCTAGAAAATTCTCTTTCCCTTCTAAAGGGGAAGGGAAACCTCTCTGGAGAGGTAATCTGTGATGTTCATAATCTCTGAAATGTAACTGTTTTAACTATTTTATAAATCAGGTTCAAGCAACGTGGAGTACACAAATGTATGCAAACCTCTGAGGGCAAGTATGTGGAAAGGTTCCTCCCTCTTCCTACTTCCTTCTCCCTCCCCACAAGCAAGGCTTGCAGATGTTTTCTTCTGCTCTTTATTCTTTTGTTCCTGTTTGGCTGTGACCCTTACTCCCAACTGATTCTTTTTTGTCAAATTTTGTTTTTTCCTGAGCCTTTGATCCTGGGCTTTGACTCTTGCAATAAAGAACATGACACTGTTATTTTGCTAGATTCATTTTATGATTCCTTACCTTTCAGAGTCCCCATGAACAATAATATACACTTGTTTTGCCAGTATCTTTCAGAAAAAGAGGGAGTCTCACAAAAACTACCACTTCGCCTAAGGACAGGTGAAATATAACCTTTCATATGTAAACTAAATACTTTGGATTGTGTGGTATAACTATACATTTGATTGTCCAGTCTGTCTTTGTTTATATATCTTCAGTTTCCCAGAGAGGGGAAACTAGTCAAAGGTTAAAAAACCTGCTGGTAGAACCAAGTTTAGAAGACACACAGCAGACAAGAGGCTAGGCCTCCAGTACTGGGTCAGGAATAAGAGTTTGCTGTTTTCAGAAAGAAATGTTGCCTTATGCCAAAACTGAAGGTACTCTTATGTCTTTTGATGCTTTCCCCCCACCTGCTTTCTGAGCTCAGACACTCAATTTAATCACGAAAAGTGGGTGAAAGAGGATATCTGTCTGCTTCAAAGAAAAGAAATGTACTTACACAGAAAACATTCTAGTGGTTGTAGTTGTGTATCAGTCTTACAGTAGAGGACATATGCTGTGAGAAAATCGTAAACCATGAATCCAGACCAATCAATCCAGACCTTACTAGCAAACTGGAAAAATTTTCCTCCATGAAACTGTGATGCAGATACATATATTGAGTAGCATACACGTGTAACAATAATTCTAGGAACTATAAATTAAGAAAAACTGCAAGAATGATTTTTCAAACACCTCCTTTCAACTGCTCCAGTGATTTACTAGAATCTTAACGTGCCTTGCCTTTGAAGTAAGATGACTCTCTAGTCAACACAAAGCTGATCAAGGAGCCTGTCTCTCCTTTGCAACAACAGTGGAGGAAGTTATTTAAGGTTACTACTGTCAGCTCCACACAGATCTTCGGACTATTTTAATTTATCTCATAGGCAGGCAGGCCCCAAGCTGTGCTCAGATGATCAGAAGCAGCAGTAGTAATTTGGAAAAAAAATTTTTTTCTCAAGTCTATGTGTTAAGTAAAATTTGGATGGAACAGAGGGAATGAAGTGCAACTTTTGTGATCTGATTGAGTGAAATCAACAATCTATGTGAAGAGAGATAAGGGAGATGATATAGTCATGGAAAGTAAATCATTGTCCAAATATTTCTTTTCCTTCTTTTTTTTTTCTTAAATAACTTTGTTTAAAAGCAAAAAAATTCTAGTGAATAAGCAACAAAATCAGTAGGAGAAAAAAGATTAATAAAGAAAATTGAGTAAAAAGGAAAGAGGGGAATAGGAGAGAACAAGAGTCTTATGATTCTTTCCATCTTTGTACAATATTTTTTCATTGAACAACCCCTGAATTTGAATGGAACACTAAAAGGAAAAAAAAAAGTCCCATAGGACTATAAAGATTCCATATAGGACTATTTGGATCAAGAAACATATCTTTGGCAGACAGTAAACCAAAAATGACCAACTGGTTCACTCCAAGACTAGTTGTCTACAAAGTTGCCTGGAATCAAGAGAAGTAATATTGAGATCTGTACTTTCAGAGTTCACACTGCTGCATTTAGCTGAGCTCCAGATAATTCTGCGCCACTATCTCTGACTCATAACTAAGGCAAGTGACCTGCCCAGCTATCGGTGCTAGGAAAGGCTTCCAATGCTTCATTCTCTAGTGATTATCTTTGTGTAATTTCATATTTGTGTTTCCCAGACATACACAGCAGAAAATACAGTTGTACTTATTGCAGAGTTGCTAGCAGAAAATGTGGATTTATACATAAACACATGTAAAAATACAGATTTATATATAAAAATAAAATATATATTTGACCATATAAAAAAATCCCAACCCTGCTGGGAAATTGCCTGAAAGCTGGAAATCTTGGTTAGGATCACAGAAAGGTTTTTGCTGGGTAGCAAATTCAGGAGGCATGTATACTTAAATGATGATGTTGAGCCATATCCATACTACAGGACAAAACCACACATTTCCGTTAAATTTTAAATCCTAGTGTAGCCACGATTTGGATGTAGTTCAGAAATTCCCCAAAGTTTAGAAATATTCCAAAACTTTATATAGAAACTATCCTAAAACAACTGGGGACAAGAGCAAATGAAGCCTTATATTTATATATAAACTTCATGAAAATGTAGACATATTCTGTTTTGTGGTTACTTTTTTATTTAAGAAGAAAATTTTAAGTACTTACATAGACTAAAGCCAGATATTTAGTCCACAGATTTATTGCACAGTAGAACCAAATTTTAAATGTCTTAAATACAAGAATATGGAATAAAGCATCCTTGAAGTTTTCAATGCCCCTTAATGGAGATATGCTTATTAGGATGTATACAGAACAGAGAAGATTAAATCCTGACTTAGATGAAATTAAAGAAAATCTCCCCCAAATCCTAATATATTAAATCTTTTTCTGTGTCATGTCTGCTAATGTAATATACTTACATTGTTTTCTACAGGCCAAATGCAAAAGGATTTGAATTTCTGCTCTACTGAGGATTATTTGCTGTTAAACCTCGAAATTATTTGTAGCGTTATTGGTTACAGATTTTTAACTCAAACAGCTTTTTAGTAGCCTCTTCTTTTCCTCTTCTTTTATAATATATGAATATTATAAAATTTCCCTACCTCTTTGTTTGCTTGTTTGTCTGTTTTTGTTTTTGTTTTTCGTTTTGAACATTTTTCAAAGTCCACTAACTTTTCTATGAGACCAACAAAACATTATTTGCATTTCACTGCTCAACTTAGATGATGCACAAATCACTTACCACAGTAGTCTATTCAAATGGGTTTTTAAAGGTATGACCACACATTTATTGCTCAGCAGTGAAACGACTATCATTCTTTGAAGTGCTTTAGTTCAGAACTAACAGCTCATGAAGAGGCATGGTAGGACTGCTTCTCACACAGTTCTCAAGTTTGATGATATAATAAATCCAACTTTCCAAGCTCTTGGATAAAAAGCACCATGGTCATACAGTGCAAAATATTTCTTTGATATGTAGTTTATTTCTTTAAATTTAATTGATTGTTCAAAACAGTAGGGTTTTTTCAACTTTTTTTTTTTTTCTTCTTACAGGTACCTGTTAAAGTTATTTTGTAATGTATGGTTCATACCAGCAATTTAAAGCATACTAGCTTTGTCAGTGTGAATGTAGGCTTTTATGCTCAAAACACTACCCCATACATCTTCTGAGGTAAGATCACAACAGGGTAAAATGACACATCATAAAACCAGCATTCTAGATTTTCTTTATCCCCAACTTATTTATGTGACTGTATCAAATATTGTCATTATTTATAATGAGTCTTATCTAGATAGAAGATTTTGTTCAGACACTTCCGCTGTGACAGCAGGCATATTTATTAGTATCCTAGAATTAAGTTGGAGCCCTTAGGGTTAGATTTAGAAGTCCAGGCTTCTTGGTCTGAGCTAAAAGAGAGTCAAATAATTTCATAGAGACCAGACAATCTTGTACCACTTGTTCTTCTCTAATTTACACTTACCTACTGTAAGAGCTGATTTAAAAAAAAAAAAAAAATTGTATTCTTCTATTTCAGATTGTGGTCCATGATTTTCTTTTTTGGAGTGAGGTCCTTGAGACCCAGTATGTAAGTTTAAAACATTAAGACGCACTGACAATCTAACTTTTAAATGGAGTGTTTATGAAATCATCACCTTTGTGAGAAGAGGTGAGAAAAAGCTCATCCAGTACTGAACTAAACAGGAAATCCCTTCTCTAGAAAAACAGTCTGGAGCTTGTACTTCCTTGGCTTGTATCTGGAACACCCATTAAGCTTCCCACTAGTTACTAGATAATAAAGTAACTTAAGACTTTATTAGTCTTAAGAAACTCAGAAGACTGAGTTTTCTTTTACTTCTTTTTTTTTTTTTTTTAAATTTATGCCACCATTGGCAGTTCTGTCAAATGAATGTTGAAAATTATATTTTTCAATTCTCTATTCTTATAACAGATGTCTTTTTTTCTCAGTACTCATGTAAATATAGGTTAGAAAGAGAGGAGAAAATACAGGCAAAATTCTGCCTTTTTTTCTTGTATAAAGCATGCAGGCATAAAATGCAGTGTTCATTGTGGGATTCTACTAGGTTTATTTTAATATCCAATAACTTTAGTGGACAGAATTTGTCTTCTCACACTGATAGCATGAATTTGGTACCCCGTGTACATGCACACTTAAAACTTCACAAAGGTGAAGGGATGCATTTAGAAATAAACTGAAACTGTAGCTTCCAATCAGTACAAAGTAGGAGTTGATAAAAGTCTGGACAGACTTGGCTGGCCTTATCAAACAGCAGATGGAAACAACTGTGATAATATATTTTTATTATGAAATACCTGAATCTGACATTTAACTGGAGAGGTGGTCTTATATATTAAAGAAAAACAGCTTAGCAGAAGCTGTCACCTTTGGAAGAATTAGGAAGGATAAGTTGGAGAGAAGGAAAATATCTTGCACCAAGGATGACACCCGAAACAGAGTCCCTATATGACTTGTGGTGAGTATGAAATGGTGTTATTCTAGCATGAGTCTCTGGTTTCACTAGAGCATAAGTAAACATTAGTATTTCTGCTCTTTGACATATTCTGGAAGATGGGAGAAACCACAACATTCATTCCAGGAATGTGCTGTTGGTGACACGCTGATGCTCCAGACCCAGCCAAGCCACTTCATGAAAGGCAAAAGGCCGTGCCACTCAGGTTGCATTTTGAATTCTTGCTGTATCTGAGCAGAGAGTGATGGATGAGCTGTGTGCAAGAAATGGCATAAACACCTCTTAAAAAACCACAGCTGCACTTACATCAGTCCTAAAAGGCAAACCAAGGGAGGAGAAATCATGAAAAACTGAAGAAAAATGGATCCATTTATATTTACTGAGGAAACAATTTTCAAGCACATATAGAATGCTAAGGTAAAGTACATGTTAGCTGGAGTCCCTCTTTATTTTTGCAACATTGCTGAAGTCTAGCAATGTCTCTTTCTCATTGTTACCTTATTCTTGTTGTGAATGCGTTTTTTATTTGGATTTCCATGGAATAGTGAAACTGGGGTCAGAGGATTCTTTTCTTCTTTGCCCCATACAGAAGAAGAACATTCTTGTCCTAAAGCTTTTACATTCAAAGAGCTCAGTCTTACAACTAGTAATACACAAGCAAAGAGGATGGTACCACAATCTTAAATAACTTGTTTTTTTAACTGACATCTATAAAACTTCACTGCTTCAAATACAAATGAAAGTTGCAGTCACCACTATTTCACACACTTTACTTCCTAGCTAGAAGTACAAAAGTTTTTAACAGAAGACAGATAGAAACTGGAACAGTTTTCTTATGGATGCGATAGATTCTTGACTGCCCTCCTAAATGCTGCTATAACTCAGATGGAGGTTGCAAGTTTAGGACAAGTGATAGATGATTTTATATTACCTGTATTTTTGCAATCTAATCAGCATAGCTGATATCTGACCTTAGGATATATACATTTGTTTACTAAAAGAAGAAATGAAAGGAGAGGTGTCAATTCCAGGGTTTGATTAATTAATGTATTTGTATTTAAAAATATTTGGAATAATAACTTTCAAAGCTATCAGGCAAAATTAATAATATTTTGATATTTTTAAGTTTTCTCTAATGGTTCTTGTAATTGAGTTGGTGCCAGGGATGAAATTATTTTTCTTTAATATATACTTTTCTTTAATATATATTTCTAATTGCCTAAGGTGCTTGGGCAATTAGATCAAAAAATAACAACCCAGAAATCCCCACACAATTCTCCTATATTTATTAGTGTTTTGGCCCTTGGTAGAGATTGCATTGCTGTAGAAAAGCTCATGCACTTCTGCTTCTGGGTTGAACTGGGTTTGTGACAGCAAGGCTGTCATATGTTAACTTTCTGTATGTTGCTGCTGCCTGCTTTAGACTAAAGAAATGCATAATACTTCTGAGTTACTTTTCCATTAAACAATTGAGCAGCTATAGTCATTTGCCATTGATTATCATCAGAATCCCATGCATTGCTAAAAAAACCCAAGGAAAAATACATGATATCTCAGAGGAGAATGATTGAAGGATGGATGAAACATCTTTATAACTTTCTTTCCAGTATGTTCATATTTATGAACTCCGATTGTTCCTTGTGCATAGTTTTTCCCTCAGTGCCTTACAAATTGAGAGGACAATAAGGATAATATGTAAATAATATCATGATTTCCCCCTTTCTATCACTCTGACTTGGGTTATTTTTCAAAATGCTAGCATTTATTTAGGTGCAACTAAAGAAAAAATGGGTTGCCCCAATACTGATACAGTCAATGCTCTAAATATCCTGTATCTGTGATGCTTTTTAGTAAAAAAAATTACCTGAAATTGTCTTATTTTATGGATTAAATACAAATACTTGATAAGTTTCTTCTGTGGAACATTTTATTTAGTTAGTTTAAATTCACTGTCTTTTAACCCACTGGTTTCTGTACTAGAAATTTAGGGATACCCACCCACACAATAACATATGTACTCTACACAAAGACTTTCATTTTATGTGCAAAAACATCCATCTTACTAGTTGTGGGAGGGAAGGGAACTCTCTCAGAGTTCATTCCAAATGCAATGTCAAGTTTACAATAAACAGAATAATTACACTGTTTACAGGATTTATTTTGTTACTATCCTTGTGATTGCTGCAACTGTAAATAAATCTGCTCCTTGCTACAAATTTATTTTGTTTTCTAGAAAGGATAGATTTGTTTCCCTTTCCTGCAACTATAATAATGGACAATACGTGTTTGTATTTAGTTTTCTTTAGCCAATGTGAACCAGACAGCCAGGCAGCTATTGATCTTAAAGGATTATCAAAAAAAAGTTCACTCAGCTTTAGATAGTAAGTTATCATTAGCAGCAAAATCCTGATTGTGTTTTTAAAACAGTTGTATTTAAAAAATGGCAACTCCAAAGTATATACAATATATGAGAAACTACATACTCTTCCATGAGAAACTGCACCAGTCCATAGTGATCTTGTCTGAACACTTAGTGAGGCCATCAAGATAACCTCATTCTCATATCAGCCATACAGCAATTGAACACAGAAGTCTAATATGTGCTGACAAGAAAGCAAATTTTCTGCTGGAACTTCTGGCTGCCTTTACTCAGTCAGATTGGTTTTATGCCACCTCTTTCTCTAAAAACTGAAGGTAAAATTAGAACCATTAATGCCTGAAGGACCTCCCCAAGGAGCCTTGATGGCTTTTGGATATCAGTGATGTAATTTTATTTTTCTGAGACTGATTCAAATCTGAGTTACACTATGTGTAAATGTATCAATAATATCAATAGACATACAGTCTACTTAATGAACTGATGTGCAGTGTTCATTTTGTGGTCAGTTCTTCAGTTGCTCAAGTGGGATTTGTTGTTGTTTCATCTTATAGCATCAGCAGATCACACAGCACTATTGAAAAACCATCTCAGGGCAGGACAGTCCCTCAGAGCAGAAAGAGGGAGAAAGCTGCATCCTGCTTACCTCTGCCTCTCTGGTGTAACAGAGTGACAGCAAAGAAATGTTGTCGTCTTGTGTCAGGCCTGGCTACACCTTTGACTTCCTAATACATTTATTAATTAATGTATTTTGAAGCAGTATAAGAATTTTCAAGTACAGAACAGGGGCAAAAACCTCAGATTAGTTCACTGGAAACACACAAAGGTGGCACGTCAGTGGTATGTCCAAACCAAAAAAATGGAAAAAAATATTGGATATGGAAGGTTGCAGTATAGTTTCAAGATGCAGACAGAAGCATCTTATTTCAAGTTATGTAAAGACTAGAGATATTAGAGTTTCTTGCCCCAGAGAAAATGTGTTACTATAAACTTTGAGATCACATGCCCATATTAATTAAGCTCTTGAGAAAATTAAAACTCTTCAAAGATTTTTTTGTCTTTTCTATTTCTTAATTTGACCCAAAAATATTTTCTTCGAAAATTTTCACTCTATCAATCCATAAGAAACTAGACTCTTTCTGGAACCTAGTCTGACATGACATTATGTGTTTTTAAACAGTACTTGTCTTGCCAAAAAGTAGAAATTAATGAAAAAAAAGCAAAAACTACTCAGAAAGGGTAGTTAAATTTTATTTTAATAATTGATCTCTCTTCTGTACAGTAAACACAAGCAATGTTCTTATTCTGCCACTTCTACATCAATCCATGTGTCTTAAGGATTTAGAAGTATCTGTCGTCACTTTTTTTTTTTTTTTTTTTTTTTTAACGAATAAACTATTTGGGTTTTCACTATTTGATAATGGGTAAATCCTGTGGCATTTTACTAGTATGCAACACAGGACATCATTAGCAGAGGAAAAAATTCAGCAATAAAATCAACTGGACATTAAGCTCATTCACAAAACTTAAGTCCTTGTTGAGTGCAGTGTTAATCATGCTTGACTGCTTCATTCAATGGCACAGCCACTGATGGGGTCCCAAAACCCTAGTTAAGTTTTTATAAGGCTTTTGACTAGAGAACATCACTAGAGAACATAATTGTTATTTCCACATACCTACATTCAATTTTCAGGGATTACTTTAAGTGTGAATTCTCAGGTATTTCTTCCAGCTGCCTCCTGTCAACCCATAATCCCATATATGAGCTTAGTCCCTGCAGGGTAGGCTCTTGATCCTAGGGTCAAAGGTCTTTTAGCTCTTGACTAATGCACCTCATTAGAAGAGGAAAGCAGAATGTCTCCAGTAATTCAAATGTCATGAGAAGTAACAGAACTAAATATTTTTAATTGTGTTAAACAGGTTTGTTTTATTTCAGACACAAAAACAACAACCAAAAAAAGCTGAAGGTTTCCCATTTATAAGCACTGGAAATACTGTCTAGTTTGTTGTGCATCCATGTGAGGTGTAGGAGTGTGTAACTAAACTGGGAGGAAATTAATTAATAGTTTAATCGTGTTTAGTATCCTTTTTATTGAGGTAGGAGGCTGGTCATAAATTTGTAGCTATTCATTACTCAAGTATTTGGACTAAAATGAACATATCAGTTAAATGAAATGCTGTTTTTCTTAGTACATTATGTATGGTAGGTATGTTAAGTAATGGTTTTATCCTGTGCTGAAAAAAATAATCACCTCATAAAAAGCAGGTTTTGATTAAGCAATGAAACTGGAACTTAAGTTCACCTGAATCCCCGAGCAAATGTGAGCTACTACATTTTCTACAAAATTTTTTGATGGGTTCACTGTAGTAACAAAAAAATTCCCTTTGCTTTAGGACTTGAACACATTTATTTGCATTCAGAAGAGACTGTATTTTGAATGCTTTTTTACTTTAAGTTGACATTAGCAATTCTAGCTATTTGTCATCATTGCATTCTAAAGGAACTTTACAAGGTAATTATGTGACTTAAGTTGTTTGTTAAATTTGAACTCTAATTATTCAATTATTGAACTTCATTTATTGCAGTAAAACAATTTACACTCTGGCATCCAAATAAATTGAAATAAAGAAATGTCAGCTATAGTTTTACACCAAGTGTTTTTTAAACAAAACAAAAAATTTTGTATATTAATTGAATGGAGATTATAGGACGAAATCTTTCTGTCACCAAAGCCAAAAGCACTGTCATACTAATTTCAAAGGTGTCCGAAATGTCCCTGTTTTGTTTCATCAGGCTTCTGCCTGACAAGCATTTTGGGACTATATGTAGTATTTTTTGGATTTTTCAGATATTTTCTGGAATATAGTGAAGCTTTAAATATGTGCTTTTAATCATTAGAGGAAACAATAACACAGGAATAGATGTGATGACATGATCTCAGGTTTTATATCATGAGTAAAAATGGTTTTCTGGTAATATTTTGATGCCAGAAAAATCCTGACACTTTTCCTATGCATAACTATTTTTAATGTAATTATAAAACATAAATGTGAGACAGGGTATTTTCTTTTATTGGATTAACTGATAAATTTCAAGGAAGTTGGACAGTTCAGGCTCACAGTTCTTTCTTCGTCTTGGGATTGTCACGGTTACAACAGCAGTATTTCTATACCTTATTTAATGTCTCCCATTCTGAATAAAGTCGGATTTCATGCTGGTTTAGAGATGTGTTAGTAAGTATTTTTATTATCACTTAAGCCAAGTAAGCCTTGAAAATTTGGATAATATGTATTATGGATAATATATGTATTATTCCACCTTCTTCTAAGTTAAAAGACTACACAAATGGATGTTTTGTACCATCTCAAGACAGTTAATTGTCCTTTAAATTTTTTTTCTGTTTGTTAACAAAAAACCCCACCCTAAAACCAAACCAAACAAACAAAAAACCCCACCAAACAAAAAATTCCAAAAAATCAACTTTTCTAAACAGAATGGGTGCTGCCTAATCAGGTGTTTTCCCTACTGAATTCTCTTTTAGCTGGAACCCTTACTGAAAAAAGGTTATTGTTAAAGTCCCTTTTCAAGCCAAAAGCCAGGTGTTTAAGATGTGCAACATTTTATTTCAGTCTTTATTTTAGAGCGTATAACTATTATTTTTCTACCCAGATTCAAAACCCAGCTCATAAACAGTGTGTGCACTGATTATTTTCTTCTAAAAACACTTGGCTCACACTATTCACTTCTCTTGAGTAGTCTTCCACTTGTGTCTTTTTCCTAGCAGCTTCTTTAAATGAAAACCAGTAACAACTCTCCAGCTCAGGGAGGCTAAATCATCCTGTAACAACAACATGGTTTAATCTGAGCTGTAGCAGTGAGAGCAGAGTTACTGGACAACCTCATGTTTGTTTCACCAGTACATATTATTTCAAAGTGTCATTTACTGCAGCTGTAAACTCTAGCCTTCTGGTTTGTAAAAGCTGTATTAAACCCATCCTGCTCATTGAAGAAAAACATTTGCATCTGAGGTAGCTTTCACTACCAAATTGTTTTGTGCATCTATTTTCCCTCTGGCTGTTGTTAGCTACTATGATTCCCTCCATAAAACAGCCTTGTTGGCTGTTGGCCCTTTCATAACATTCTTACCTATTCTAGCCTTGCCTTTAGTTTTACACATTAATCTACACGCAAAAGCCCTCAAAGTTGCCAGAAGAGCAATTTCTCTCAAAGTGTTTTATTGATGGTTATTGATTGCAGCTAGAGATGTAAAGTACTGTGATAATTATGTCTATTTGGAGATATATACCTATGTATACTTAACAGGCCCATTTGCAAACCACAGAATCATAGAAAGGTTTGGGTTGAAAGAGATCTAAAAGATGTCTAGTTCCAACCCACCTGCCATGGGAAGGGACACCTTCCACTGGACTAGGTTGCTCATATACTGCACACAAGTACTTGCGTCCTTAGAATTTAGTAATGTTACTTTTCTAATGGTGCCCAAAGACAACAGAAGTTTTTGCCCTTCATTCCACTGGGCTTGTCACAAATTCAAGCTGCTGATGGTCCTGTTCCTTAGCCAGAGCACCGTTGAGAAGCTGACAGCTAACCACATATAGCAAAGACCTGAAGGGCCACCTGAGGACTGGCAGTGCTTTTCTGTATCTCCTGTAGAGCTGGGAGGTTAACTCTGCTTATGATAAGTAAGTGTTTCCCTTGTCTGTTTCTCAAGAAGCATCAAAGATTTTGCATGGTACGATATTCTTCTCTATTCAAGTTGCTCACACAGGAAAAATAAAGTATCTTTCTATGAAGGCTCCAGATGCAAAAGCAGAGCAGACATACTTTGACAGAAAAATAAATTGGGAACATACTTGGGTTAACAGAATACTTTCTCTCCCTCAAAGATGTTGAAAGGCACACATCTCTACTTCATTTCCATTACTGGGGTGAGCAAAAGTTTATCAAGACAATAGTTAAGAAGCTACAATCTCAATATTAATGCAAAAACCATATATTTCATATTGCTACTGTTCTGCATCTGCGGGTTTCCTCTTCTGTGTCCTGTCTTACAAACAATATGTGTGCTTTTGATTTAGGAACCAATAGCATTTTAAACTCTGGCATTAAAGGAGAAAAAAAAAGGAAAAAAATAAAAGAAAGAAGTGGGGAAATGATTGAATTACATAGGACATATTTTTCTTTTAAAATGCAGTAAAAGATTCAATAGTTCAAATTGCTGAGGGGTGATCGCATTTCTTTCAGAAGGTGCTCTGTATCTTGGGGCCACTGTATGTATAAAATACTGCTTATAATTCAGCAAATACTCTTTTTTTATTATTGAAAGTCACAAAAAAGAGTTGTAATAAAACTTGCATTAACAGCCAGAGCTGAAACTATGGCTGCCTAGTGATTTATGCCCTTTCTTTTGGTTTTGATCTTTTAATGAATATGCCTTGCCATATTGTATACTCATCTGGGATTTTCTCCCTCACCACTCATTACTATATTCTCACTGTCAATCTGATCATGCAGTTCCATATGATTCAGGGAAAAGAAAATAATCCATTAGCAGTCAGCTATGCACGATTTTGTATTTTTTTGGCTAGGGTTCTGATTCAAAATGCAATCAGATGAGTGAGAGGACACCAGTTGTTTTTCATGGGCTTTGGATCAGGCTATGAGTGCCTTTCCAGGGCACATAATTTTCGGTTATTCTGTGCATCTAATTGATCTTTTTAAGTGTCTTTCACCTCTCCATAAAGCTAGTCACAGAACATAAAATAAATTAAAATAAAATAAATTCACTGTTTCTCTATTTTTCAGAATGGACAAATTGATTTTTTTCTTAATTTTAAGGGATAATATTCTTTAGGAACTACCTTAGTTCAGAGACTGCAACACACGGAGAGTTCTTGAAGTACCATCCATAGCTCCTATTTACATTTAAGACTCTGTGCAAGTTTTTACATTTTACTTGCCTCATGAAAATAACCTAGGATAAGAATAATTTTTCAAATGTTATTAATAGATAAAAAGTAATCCAAGGATAAATGCTTCCAGACTGCAGCTACTGTGTGTATCTGGGCTAGACATACATATCTCAGTGTTTTGTTTTTTCAGTCTGACTAATTGTCTTTGTCTTTAATGACTCCCCCTTATATGTCTGCTTTATGTTTCACAAATACTTAATCATTGCTTTTCTTCATCTATTTATTGATGGAGTTTAAACATGCACATATGAACCAAAATGAGATTAACTGAGGAAAAGTTGGGTACGAATCTTTTTTTTTCTCCCATCATTCAAATAAAATCTTTTCTCCTACCTGAACCTAACAAATCCAATCATGCCTTTGCTCCCTTCCTGTAAATACAGGAAGAATAGGGCATGGAAATGGGAATTGTTGTAGCATGCATAAAATATACTTAAAAGACAACCACAGGAGAAAACTTCACTGCTCAGGATCCCGTCCTGGCCTGTGTGAATCGTACCAAGAAGACTAATAAGCCTACTCATGCAGGTAAACGTTACACTCATGTTAAAAACTATGAAAATAGTGTCTCATAGATGGAAGTTCTTATGCTCTAATGAAACACCTTTGAGTATGATATAATGTCAGTGGAACAGCATGTGGCTTTGGTACATATAAAAGCAATTATGGAAGCAATTTTATAGGCTGACTTGCTTTTTTCCTTTGGTTTCAGGTTTTCAGACTCCCTAATAGCTCTAATCTGATTCAGAATGATAGCACTTTCCTTCTTGTCATCATCTCACAATAAACCTTTCCATTCTTTTAATTGCCCAGAAGCCCCTCAGATATGTCATTGGTACTTATATTAGAAACATATTGATTAGCTAATATTTTATAATTTGTCCAGAGTTTTTCTCTTTTAGAAATTGTAGATCATCTGGGATAGTCTATTTATTGACTTTTCCCACATGATGTGTCTTGAAACTACAGTATAACACATGCCCAGATTTCAGAGAAATCCAAAAATATAGTATCAGATGATGTAGCTACAAAGAGTATGTTATAGTGCTGGCTTGACTGTATTTGCCACTGATAACTTGCTTCATCTGTCTTGCCTCTGACATGTTAGCTGGACAGGGGAGAGATGGGGCAGCCTCTAAAACCAGAAGTCATCGTGAGAAGAAACAGCAGCCCAGCAGCAATCAGGTATTTCACTGAAAAGTTCAAGAGATCATTTTGGTTGGTTGTTTGATTGTTTGGTGGGGGTTTTTTGTGTGTTTTTGTTTGTTTGTTTTGGTTTTTTGTTTTGGTTTGGGTGGGTTTTTTTTTTGTTTTTTTTTTTTTTGTTTTTTTTTTATTTAATGTCCATTTATAGAGGATAACTCAGTTTTTCTAAGCTTCAGCAGTGCAGTGTAGTTGGTTTAGAATCCTGAAGCCCATTTTGGCTGGTCTCCTGTTTATGTAGCTCAGGACTTGAATCCTGATCAGCTCTGGCAGAGTTACACTGCTTCAACACTTCATACCTATCCTACATATATATCTTTAGGATGAGTTCTCCTTCAAGTAACAAAAGCTTTCTCCCTTCATTTTTCTTGTAAACAACTTTGAAATGCCAAGCCCATTAATATAAAAATAGTCTGATTTGTGTACTATACAGTGTACAATTTGTTATGTTATGTGTAAGTGCTCTATATGCTCACAATGCACATACATATGTAGTAAGTCAAGACGGATTAGTGTCATTTGTGCATGCATACACAGCAAGTATTAATTTTTTAAATGCTTTGTGTTGGAGATGATATGTAGATCTTTGCATATGGCTGACTTCACTGCCTAAGAAAATGCAAGTTTCTCTGTCACAAATACTTACAAAAATGAATTTTGCCTCGAGTGCTCTAATACAGATAGAAACATAGTCCAAGCCCATCGTTTTATTGGAAATTTTCATACTAGTGGTTCGTACCATGCTTTCTGGCTACTGACTAGATGAAGTGAGAATTTGAAACAGCAGAGTAACTCAGTACTTCAGTATTAAGCATGAAAACCCAGGGTAGGGTACAGGGGGAAATGTCGAAAGAAAAATTAACTATGTTATACATGCCAACTATTGACCACTCATTCATATCATGCTGTGTTTTTAGTGGTTCTCTTTTTTTGTTAGACAATAAACCCACTCCATATGTAAAAGGAGTATAACCTTCCATTTCATGGACAAAAGTCCTCTGTGAATAATAAATTTTACCTCTTCCCAGACTTAATTTAAAATTCTGCCTTCTTTCTTTAAATTATATTGAATTTTCATACAATTGTTGGTGTTGACTGTGACACTTTTACTGAGCTGAATACAATTCCAGCTCTGCTATTTGGCTTTTGTAACTTTCCTAGCACATCCTGTGAAAAGAGCATGAAGCTTTGGGCTAGTGGCTTCTATTTATTCAGATTTATTTGGTTTAGTTCCTCATCCTTCTGGTTTGAAAGCTAGCACTGGCACAGTAGATGGAGGTTTTCTGGGAAATGATTGTAAGTTCCTAAAAGCCATAATTACAGCCTTACCTTATCCCTAGCTGCAGCGGATACCAGACACAGCTACTGTAAAATAGTGATTATGATGCCACTTTTTTTTTTTCAGGAGCATGAAAATTCATTTTCTAATATGTAGTCCTGATCACAGCCAAGATCTCTGCTATAGCCCTCCTCAAAGGTCTGGGGATGCCCAGGGAGTCCCCAGAAACTAAGAGATTCAAGTACATAGACCAAAGGCTGCTTCTTATGTCTATAGAGAAACTGCAGTAATTTCCCAGCCTTAGTTAATCATCTCTGCCAATTTTATCTGTGGTTTCAGGAAGACCTCAGTGAGGTCTTAATAATGGTGCAAGTATTGTACAGCAGTTTTTACTGGCCCACTGTGATGCATTTCTTTCTCAGTATGAGAATCTGTTTGCTTAAGGACTGCCTACCCATGAATGTTAACCATTTGTGATCACATAACATCCTCCCCCAAAATGTGTGTCTAAAATTAAACTACAGATGGTGTTCACAAAGGTTGACCTTAGCCTGGGGTGCCAAATCCCCTTAGAATCCCTCCACAGTCAATGGAAAAAAGGAAACGTCTCCTTTAATGCAGTGTTCCTCAATCTGTGCTCTGCGAACCAGTAGTGATCTGGAAGACATCTGATGGTAGTTCATGAAAATGTTGGGAACATTTAACCTTCCCCTGCAGAAAACACCTCCAAACTATATACAGAAATTCCTATGTATGCGCACAAGCAAACAATCAATTTGTGGGATTTTAAAAGTAATAAACAAAGCTTGAAAGGGCATTTGGCTGTAAATGAAAACCATTGTGACAACACTTCATAACAGTACTTTGATTTTTTTTTTTTTTAAGGGTTTGGTAGACTTTCTATTTGAAAAAGAAAAGAACTAAAGCTCTAAAGCAAAATTTTGAGTCTTTCTTTCCGAGATCACCACACAAAGGTGTTAAGGCGACACATATACCTTAGAAAGGACTTAGTTCTTATAAAAACCCTTACATTTTGAAATAATAAAATATAAAAAATTATGTTGATGGAGCGGTAAATCCAGCATGATACACTCAGTCATCATTTCTTGAAGGTTCATCCATTAGATAGTTAGCATTATATCAGATATTTCCAAAGTATAGATAAAGAAGGTATTAAACCTCAAAATAATTTAGCAAATTCACTTTAAAATGAGTGATTTGGGTCTTTACTTATTTAAAAAATAAACCTAGTGATGTTGGCTTTCAGGGCAAAGAATTAAAATCATAAGCATTATTGAAGTCAAAGTTTTTTGCTCCGTCACATGAAATTATTCTAAGTTGCAGCTTGTAAAAATATAATCTAGTAAGTGAAATTTTTCATTTGTTATTTTATTTGACTAAAAATTTTCGAATTACAACAGCTTTGTGATTATTTGTATCAAGTAGAATTCATTCCCATGTGGAAGGCACCATAAGGATTTCTGCCTAACAGATGGGCTTCTCATGCTTTTAATTCCTTTGGGAAATCTTAGCTTTGTTGTGTATGAAACAAAGAAGAAGAAACCATTATGAGGGTCCTATTTGTGCAATCCTTTTCTACTGTGAGCTGCACAAGAGAACAAGTTTGATGCTGTATGCGGTGAAGAGACCAGGTTAAAAAACCCCAGCTCTTTCAATCCATCTCTTTGGGGGTTCAGCATCATATTTTCTAATTTTAGAATTTCATATCTTTACTGGTTTTTGCTCAAATTTGTACTCTAGATCCACTGACAGTAAGTTATAATAATCTGTACTGTGATAAATCATAAATCCCATTTTAGTTAAGAATTTATTCCAAACAACCTGTGGCTGGCTTCTGATCCTATCCCAAAAGTTGCTCCTTGGGACATTTGTTTCTCTTCATTTGGACTATGCCAATGCAGGTCATGATGTGTATTGCTTGCATGTCTCAAGGGATATCTCTCCATAAGCATTCTGAACTTTCATCATTCCAGAAGAAAAAAAAGGAGATGTTCTGTATGAACAAAATAGTAGCTAATAAGCTAAAAAGGTTTCTCCAGACTTATAGACTTTCTGAAAGATGGCTTAAGTTCCTAAATAATAGACTAAACATCAATGCTAAGGAATAGAGACTTGGTGACATTACAAACTAATACAATTTTTGCATGCTAATTTTAAGGAACTGTTTGATGAGAACTTAAGCCTAGAAATAAATTTACAAGTGTAATTTATAAAGCATTGAATCAAATGATACAGAGAATCAAATCATACAAATCACATCCCAGGATGCCTTATTTTCCACATCGCTCATGTTTTGGAGTTCTCTCTGACTGTTCGCTAGACAGCAAGTCCAGAAAGGGTGCTTCAGGGGAATTTTAGGGAGTAGGTGAGAGCTTTTGCCTCAGCATGGAGTGTTGCTGTTAGCTAAAGATTTCATCAGAACCAAAGAATTGTGAATGTTTTCCCATTGCCTACCTGTAACTTCAAAAAACCTAGATAGAAAGTATAAGTTTGTGAAGGCCACTATATTCTGGGGGTTTTTTAGTGTCTAACTTCTGCCTAGGTTGCTATTAAGAGTCCTTCACATTATTTTGTTAATCCAAAACTAGATAATTTTGGAAGTGATGTAAAGGTAATCTTTCCAGAAAAGAGTATGGAAATCAAAAAGTTGAAACCAGAAAAAAATTTTTTAAAAGGGATGACCAATACTCAATAATTTCTTCACATGATTTTTAAAATATGATTGCCTCCAATTTGTGAACTGAATATGAAAACACAACAATTTTTAATGAAATTTCGTTTAGCCATGAGAGAAAAAGAAAATGTAGCCTCATTTTGTTTCTTAATATAATTTACAACAAATTTACATTTTTGGAATAAAAACCCACAATCAAATGATTATTAGTATATATCTATAACAAAAATGCATATCAAAATGCATATGCATATGGACATTACCAAAATCTTGCAGGAGAATGAAAATGCCATTTGGCAAATGATGTTTTGAGACTGTTCTGACTAAGAGCAAACTCTGCAATTCTATATACTCCACAAACCAAATAGCTAGGTTTGAATAAGTTTTACTTTCATTCAGTCAAAATATTTCATTTGGATTTATCTTGTATGTTTCATCACAGGATGAAAAGTTTCAACATGAAGATCACTCAAACAGAAAAAAAATGTTTCTGAAATAACAGTGTAGAATATTTTTTCAAAACTACTTTTATATTTTGCTTAGTTTTGACATGCATTTTCTACAAAATTAACACAATTCCGTGAAGCATTTTCATTCCAAAGTTGAAATTTTTTTTATGTAAAAAGATTTAATCAATTTGTAACTTATGACTTTTCAGGTAGAATTGATACATTCCTCAAAGATTTTACAGTTAATAATTGCAGACTAATCATTACCCTGACTAAAAATTACCTCCTAAATAAGAATCTGCTTCCAAACACACCAAACTTAAGTGCTGTGCAAATGAGTCAATATGGAAAAAAATGTTGTTATCAGAGAAATGAGATGAAGAGACATTATAGATTCACCTGCATGACACAGTGAAGTGCTGTGTAGAATTATGTGACTTCGTTCTCAGTGAGAAGCAGGGAGATGAAAAAATGTTCCTTTGAAAAATTCCCAAGTGGTTCTACAATGAAGTCAAACAGTTCACTTATCATAATGCTATTGTAGTACCCCCTTCTAAATGAAGATTAATAGCAACATGTTGCATTTGTTCCTAAAGATAAAGATTTCCATTTAATAAGCTTACCATGAGTTATATCCTCAATGCAACAATTTTCTCCATCTCTTGTAAAAATATCCATCCTTATTGGCTTTTAGTGGTAATCCAGGGCAATGTCTCTCCTGCATACTGCGTGCATTTTTCACAAACATGTCAACATAACACTCCTCAAGAAGGACATTGTTTACTTTGGAAAACCTGCCTCATGCAGGATAAAACCATTCTTTGTGAACACTTATGAAGGAGAAGAGTGAGTGTGCTATTTATGAAATGTTTTGTTATACAGTATGTGGTTTCCATTATATAAATAATTCTTTCCCCCTCATCTACTTCTCTGTGGGAATATTGAATAAATAATTAAAGGGAAAAAAGAGTAGGAAGAAATAAGTATAAACAACTTGAAAGATGATTCATAGGTTGAGTTATGTTAATTGTATTTCCTACTGAAACATCAAAGTACATTTGGTAATATGAAATATATGCACCTTTCCAAGATTTTATATTTTTAGCTCTCTAGGGTTGCTGATAATTATCCACAATAACTTCATGGAAAATATCCACAAAAACTTTGTTTAGTATTTATTTTTGCAGGGCAAGATACCACTTATAATTTCTTTATTTTAAAAGATTAGTTCTTTGCTTTTTGTTGCAGCGAAAGACAGTGCTTTGTCCACAGGCAGAGTATAGAAGTGCTTATCATAGCCACATGACTTCTCTTCTTATTGTCTTTATGAAACTTGTCAGCCACAAGAGAGAGAGGAAATCACTACAAAAAAACCCCACAAGAGTGGCAGTGTACTAATAAAAATAATTGCATTTTGGCTACACTCTTTGAGAATTATTATACACCAAAATAATTGAGGTTTATTTATATTTCAGTAATGTCTGGATGCGCTGGTTAGAGATTCAGAGTAATATTTCTAAAGTGAGTAAGTAATGCAGCAGCTACAGCCATAAAAGAACAAAGGCAACAGTTTCACATTTTGGATCCCTAAGTCCAAATTTCAGATACATTGTTGCCCTGGTGGACTTTGGTTGCCTGAATTTCTTTTGCTGGCTGTTTGAAGAACTTTCCCAGTCTTTCCAAAACAGAGGTGATCATACACACAGACATACACCAGAAGTCATGATGCAGAATTTCTACAGCCTATACGTCCTAGTAGGCCTGGTCTAGAAAACAGTTCATATGAAAAAAGAGGAGCACTCCTATCAAATCTGGACAGACTAGAACCAAGACTCAGAAAGCAGCATCCTTCTCCACTGTCCTTCGAGAGCTCTAAAATACCCCTGCAGCTTCCTACAATAGTGAAAAGATGGAAAAGGCAGGAAGCTCACTATTAGGTATGAATCAACCATTATCTTATTGTCTTTATCTGAGAATAATTTTTTTTTTTAAACCTCTTCCCTAGAATGGGGAATAAACTTGTTTTGCATTTGCTATGGTTGGCTGGAAAAAAGTGACAGAAGTACTCTGAGGTTTTAACCACAGGTTTATTTTGTTATTGTTGTTCTACCTGAAGACATCTCAAAAAAAAGAATTTCCAAGGCAAGGAAAGGGAGAGAATGCCAGTAAACAGCCACCTGAATAGTAGCACATCCATTTATGTTTATGGTCTCACACTATGTGGTTCAGAGCAATGAATATGTCTGCTGTGTGGCATGGAGTTCTCCAGAAACCAGTTAATGAATATTTAATGAGAGCAAAATAGTTTCAGTGGGAGTACTTTAAAGACCAAGAAATTCACTATCCAGGGTGAAGTAATATACTAAGGGAGAGGGAAAGGTTTCACATCAAATTTATCACTCAGTCTACATTTTCCTCTAGAATATTAAGTTTCAAATATGCATGAACCTGGCTCTTCAAGAAAATTTCTCTAACCTTGAGGAGTACTGGCTATTCTAAGATCTCATTCATGCTTTCTGGCTTCCATCTAAATTTACAAATGACATTGCTGAGAAATGCATTATAAGGTATGGTTTCTCTTAAAAAAGCTCTTAGTTTGCTAAACTGTGCAATTCCTAGTTACTCAGAACTTCTGTTGACAACGGTATTGGTTTAAAGATGGTGGCATTTGTTTTAACAGAAATTGTAGAAGGTAATTATTTTCTCAGGGAATAACAGAAAACTGGTATCATCAACACTGATTTTAGACACACATATACACAATAGTCTATCTTCTGCTAGCTGAAAATGATGGGTTTCAAAACAGTTGCACATGCTGTACTGTAATTTTTCACCCTGCTTCAGGACATATTTGATTGTTTTTCCCACTGATAATATTTAAAAGGTGATTTGTTTGTTAAATTGAATCATTTGTTTGTTAGATTTGAAATCATGCCACAAGTAACAGATTGTTTAGTTTAAACTAGCTTTATCTGATTGGTCTTATCTTAGTTTATTTTAGCATTTCATATCATCATCAGGATATTCAAGAGGTGCTGTATGCTATACACATTCAGACTGGCTCCTGTGAAGGGAATTACCAGCCCACCTCTGGCATAAGCCTCTTTCAGAGTTTGCTGACTGTAGCACTGTATCCCAAAAGTCCTGGCAATGACTAGGCAATACGAAATTGTTAAATTTTGGTACATACCTTGATACCACCTCTTGTGGTTCAATTGAAACCTCAGATAGTTTTCAGCAAATTTGCTCTCCCTGCTACCCACCCTGCTGATTTTCATCTAACTATGGTTTTTTGATTGCACAGCATTCTATTGTTAAGAGAAGATATATTATAAAAACACTGTGGTTTTTTTTTTTTTTTTTTTTTTTTTTTTGAACTTGGGACTTATTTCCTTTGATACTTGGCTTGGTTAAAATTCATTTTTTCTAGTTATAAGGTTGTCACTCCATGGTAATTCCTTTGCCTGCCGCGAGAGGTCTCTTCCTGTGTGCCGAATGTGAAAACTAAGAGCCAAACATCCTCACTATTCCTCCGTGCTCTTCCAGGCTCAAGCTCACCATCCAGTGCCAGGGAAACTTCATGCTTGATAAAGAGTCTGTGTTTACGTATTTCAACAGTGATCAGGATCCAAACTGTAGTTTCAGAATCAAGAGAGATCTGAACACAGCAAATAGAGGTGATATTTAAGTGCTGAACTTAGGATATATTCCAGTTACCTTTCCAATTTCTCCTTTTCCTTTCTGTGTGTTACAGCAATTTCTGTGTTCCTTCACCAGCTGATGAGTGTGATGAACATATATGCTGTGCTCACAGGCCCAGTGCTCCTATGCTAGGGTTTCATGCTTCTGATCGAAAGTTATGATAAAGAGCTTTGAATTTGATTTACTGAATTTTAAGTCACTGCAAATAAACTTCATGTCCCCATTGAGTCACTTTTCATTTTTTTCCCTTTAATCTAAAATTTTCAGTGTTTGTTTTTGACCTATGAAAAATCTGAGACTTTTGAAAAACATTGTCTTCTGGGATGCACTGCAATAGCAACCAAGTTTTTAATGAGTAAGAAGCATGTTTTTATTTCTCTAGTCTTTCAACCTTATGTCACAGATTTATTCACCAACTGCAAGGAGAAAAGAAATAGATATGAGAAAAAGAAATGGAAATATATGAAAGACCAGTTAGATAGCTGATATGACCTAAGAAGAAGATTCTCTAAACCACAACTGTAGATTTTTTATGTTGAGTGATAAGCTAGTTCTTCAGTTTTTAGTATGGACAGTGAACTTCCTAGATAGATAATTAAGTCACTTAGACCTTATGAAAATTTTCCTGCATGCACACTGGTAAAAGATATTTTCATTAAGTCTGAATAACTACTAGTGTTGTGAGTTCTACAGCTTGGAACAGCAGCTGTTAGCATTCAGTAGCAAGTAGGTGGTCAGATTTCATTAAAAAAAACCCCAAAAAGTTATAATATTTTTTCTATTAATTTATCTTACACCTTTCAGATGGTACATTAAGTGGTACTTGCTATCAGCAATGCAATAAAAGGGAAAAAATTACGTTATGACAAGCATAACCATGTTTCTATTCTTCTTTTTTTTTTTTCTCCCCATGCTAGGCTTAGGCAAGGTCTAATGGCTGCCAAAATCATCACAAAAAAAATTATGTGCCAAGTACAATGGATCAACGAAAGTTTTAGATGGAGAGAATCCAAATTATGTTTTCAAGAAAAATACTGGGGATGCGGGTTTGGGGTGAAACCTTAAAGAACCATCCTCTGGCTAGGAGACTAGGAGTCAATCTCATTGAAATTCCTCCTGCTTTTAATGTCAATACTTGGCAAAACTCCCCTAGTCAGATAAAGGCACCATGATTTCAAAACACTGTAAACTATGTGTCACCTGATAGCATGCCTCCTTTGACTCCCTTCCCACACCCACTCCAGAGAGAATCACACAGAACTTTATGGGCAGAGAAGTTAGACTCTTTTGGCAGTCCTTCAAAACATAAATTAAGTTTGAACAAAAATACATGTAAGGAAACTCTTTGGTTATGCCCTCTTATTCCAGAATTACTGTATTTTGTTTTATATTATTTAGTTTCTATTGCCTCTGGGAAAATATTTTCCATCCATGAAAAACTAATTTCTGATGTTGTTCATGCGCATAATCCCAGTGTTTTCCTATAGCATTTAAAGGATGCTGGTCTCTGTGCAGCTTACTGCACTTTTTACCTTGGGTTCTGCAGCTCCTCAAAGAACAAACATGGAACTTCTGCAGTCGGTTGCATTCCTGAAAGTAAGTTCACCCTGCATAATGGGCAGGCTGTGCAGCTATCCATCCTAAATAAGGAATGAAAATGGCTTGAAACAGAAAAGAGAGGGCCCAGAGATAGATGATGCACTTTTTTTCCTGAATTTTGTTCCAGGCAACTTCATCAGTTCTTTCTACCCAACAGCAGAACATACCTGAGTTTTTCTTTATTTGTTTTGAAGCAAGTGATATTTTTCACCAAGTTAAAAATGTTACTTGAAAGAATATTTCTAAAAATTCTGTAAAAAATTTCATTGCCATAGCACAATTGCTAAATTATACAAAAGTCTAGAATACCACTTACAGATTTGGCCACTCTCTAATTTTACCAAGAGAAGAATGAAAACAAAAGTACAGTCATCTAACAGTGTAATATACTGCTGAATAGTAAAAACCGGGGACACTGCCAGACTGTTCCTAAAGAAGTATGTACCACATATGTGGTCAAGAAATAAATTGCATTTATCATCCACCCTTGCTTACCTCATTCATTCATCTCTGCCTGGAATACCTTAAGCATTCCAAACACTGAGTTACATCAAAGTCTCTGTCCAAAACAGTAAGAAAAGAAGGAGTAGTAAGATAACAATTAATTTTCCCCTTCCCCTCAGCTAGTACAAAATTAATCTTTCCCTACAAAATATTGACACCTGTTGCTGCTGAGCTTTGAGATGGCCAGCAGCAAAGCATTGTCTTAGTGTCTGGATAGACAATTCATAGAGCATTTGATCAACATAAGAAGATATCGGCCCGTTTCCTAAATTTTTGTTTGTTAAACTCATTTTTCTGTAATCTAGATGAAGAAATCAGGCAGATTAAACTAGATATGGCAGGAGCTTGATAGTTTATCTAAATCATCCCCTCTTGCAGTGTTCTATATAATGCTTTCTGTCTTTATTATTTTTATAGTATTGTCAGTCTTCATGGACTAAACGTTTTTAAAAATATTATATAAAAATGTTACATAAAAACCTAAAGACCAACAACAGTACTGAAAAATTACAGATCATTATTTCTTAGCTTTCTCTCTGTATTTGCTCTTTAACACCAAGTTCAGTTTGGTATCAGATATTTATTATACTAGAAAAAATCTCCTAACCCTTACCTGGCCTTACCTTCCCTTGCATTTCCTTGTTCCCTTTTTTCCTATCTGAATAGTGATATAAAAGTGTCACATGATTCAGAAATACCTTCCAGCTAATATCATCAGACTAAAATTTCAGTGATCCAGAACCTCTGGAGACAAAGAAGGTTCAACTTCATCTGAGGTCCTACATTAGAAGCAAAAAAATTTTATCATTATGTAGGTGATTGGCTTAGGTTAAAGGATATATATACTCCACTAATAGAATCATCCCAGCTGAGTTTTGAAGAGAGCTGAAACAAAGAACCTAACTAGAATGGGAGGAATATAAAAATACAGAAGGCCATTTCTCTGTGCCAGCATCACATCCTTCCAGATCTGTAAAACTGGAAGAAATATATAAGATAGCACCTTTTGGTAGAAACTGAGGAACAGGAACAGTTTAATAGCATAGTCAGGAAGATAAGCTGAAGATTTATATTATTTGCTAAATTTGGAACAACTGACATTTTAGAAGAGTGAATTTTACACTTTGTGTAAAATTTCTTCACTTCTTCACTAATCACTACAGGTCAAATCCCAGGCAATGTCAGATCTTAGTATTCTTTGATAAACCTAGACTCAGAGACAGAACTGTTTGTTAAGGCATTATGCACAGGAAAGCAGGGTAGGGACTGAACAAGGAACAGAGATGCTCTTAACACTTGTTATCAAATCACACAACTCAAATAGTATTTTTGTGTAATTAAAATGAAGAAATAAATGGTGAATAACTAAAAAAAAAAACAAACAGTAGTTCACAGCCACCCCTTAAAACAGTTTAGAATAATGTAGTGAGAATGCTTTTATGAATAATCTGAAAATGTGAGTAACTACTTTGCCCAGTATTCAAAGGCAAATCACCTATCCAAACCTACGGGAATTTTGCCTGTGTAAGTCCTCAGTAAAGCTTGAGAAGACAAAGCCCATGATGTTGCTATTAGCATTAAATATCCTTTGGATTTTTTACAAGACAAACCCAGGATTTATAAAAAAATGGACTCCATGTGCTGTTATTTGTCATAATAAAGGCACAGCAGAGAGTTGAAGGAGATGGTTTTAATAAATCTCTGTCTCCAGCCTGCGACAAGGCTTTCATATCTCCTGCTACAAGGCTGGAGAATGTTCAGGCTGTATCCCACTGGGAACTTCCATGTGGACCTAGAACCCCTCTGAGGAGATTTCTACCTTTCCCTGAAGCTAATTAGAATTCATGTTTTCTTAGCGAATTAAGGACAGTGATAGTCACTCACACTCTAATCACAGTTAAGCCTAATGGACAGCCCAGGATAGGTAGTTACCAAAGTATCTAACCTGCAAATATTTTGACATTTTCCTCCGTTTCACATTTACCACTGAGCACTCAGCAGGTGCTCCCATTATGGAAAGGAAGTGTTAATGCCTTAAATCATCCTCTTATTCTGGTTAGAATGCATCTAATTGATGTCTCACCTCTGCGAAAACAAAGACAGCAAATTCAGGTTAATGGGCCTGAAGATTGGGAGGCATGGCTAAGTTTATTAAACCAACCAAGCCCAAAACACTGACACATACAATAAAATGAGGAGAAATTACAAGATTCCTTAGAAATACCATCATGCATCAAATGTAGTCTACCAATGGTGTCAGAAAAAAACTTAAGAATAATGTTTGGAATTATTTTTCTTGTGTTTAAAGGATATTTGCTTGTAAAATTAAAATAAATGCATTTTTTTGGGAAGAAACCTGAATAAAAAACTAGGTGTTAAGGCCAGAGGATTGAGGAAAGGAAAAGTTGTTACTCCACTGAAGACTAACATTTTTTCAGTGCTGCATTGAGGGTGGTGTGTTATCAGTACAGACTGAGAAATCCACATTGTTTAACTGTAAGTACCCATATTTCAGGCCCTGGGGTAGATCTGGACTAGTCATTCTTGTCTCATATTGACTGAAAAATGAAAAAGGATTTCAAAACATAATTTATTAGGGTGTTTCAAGTACCTCCCCTACAATGAAATGTTTCCCACTTCAGATGTGGTTGTTTCTGTCCACTGGTTATAGAAGTCTGGACAACTCTTTCAGTTGTGGTTTCTCATTTGCTATTTATTTCTCATCTGTTATCAGTTTCTTTAGGAAATCTGGTATGTAATTAATAGTATGAGGATGTAGAGGGAACTAATATTCAAAACACAGGTGTAGAGCTAAATATTAGCTGTGGAAACATACTTCACTATAGTTACTGTGGGGATTTATGTCCCCAGCTAAGAAAAAATGTCAGGATGATGTACAGCACAACTCAGAACCTCAAAGATTTCTGATTCTAAAGAGTAATGTACACCTTAATACTTCTGAAAAGTACAAATCTATTATTCAGAAATCTTCTCTTTTGCATTTAGTAGCTTATTCCCTTGCAATGGATTTCAAGAGTTACTAATTCATTACACTCTAGAACCTAGAAACAGCTGAGAAGTTAAAAGCATGAAATCAGGTTTATTAGCTATGCCTTTTTATAAAATAAATTTACAGTTTTTCTAAAGACAGATGTTAACATTGTGTTGCTAAATGGTTCAGTTCCCAGAAAGGATTTACTGATTTATGTGGTTCAAGGTTAAAGAAATCAGCAAGTAATAATCAAATATCCAGAGGAAAAAAGTAATGGACTAGGGCTGACCTTTTTGCCGTGTGTTAAAAAACCAGCTCTGTCATATTCATATCCAGTACATCAGTCTTTGGGCTTGTTTATGCAATACATCAGACACAGGTGTACACAAAAATGCAAAACACCATCATGCTTATGTGCATGCTGTGGTGTGTTTCCCAGCCCACAGGGATGTAATTGTGATGACAAATAAACAGTGATGAAGGATTTTCAGTCTTGGCGTGGCGAATCGTATGATTTCATTTGAAGTGGTGTTTGACCTTAAAATGATGTTGAGCACTTTGCACTAAGGCAAATAAAATCACAAAAGCACTCATAAGTAAAAATATAAGGTGGAAAGAAATTATCTGAGTGCTGAATTAACAAAAAATATAGGATGAAAATGTTACTTTAGATACAATGGTAAGAGGTTTTTCCAGAATTTTTTTGACAAAATTAATAAAACTCAAATGAAAAAAGAACCACTCCAAACCTCCATCTCTCTTCAAAAATTTCCTGTCCATTTGCAAAAGAAAAATGATATTTTGACTTAAAACCAATTTATTATATCCCTTAAGAACATTTGAAAATTCCGAAACATAGGACTAAGTGGCAGTCTAATACCTTCAAGTATTTTGCATCCCATTAGTCAGTTCCTCAATACATCCACAAATATTCTGAGCTCCCCAGAAACTGAGTTTTCAGAAACAGATTTATTTTTTATTGAAAAACAAAGTCTGATGTTGAATCTGGATCACATCTAAAGATCTCATCATTATGAATCTGATTTTGTAACTCTGCAATATGTTTTTTATCTTCATCCATTCAGTAAAAAGGGAGAGCTTGAGCCAAAAACTTTAGATGCTTTAGTTAAAAAGAAATTGTTACATAGATAACATAGAACAATGATCTGGTTTTATTTTGCATTTCATCCCGCTTGTTAGGAGCGATATAACTAGTTTATTGATAGCAAATTATTGTCTCTTTCTTCCAAATATAGGCTTATATAACTTACAAGTCTGGAAACCTGCATATCTGAGAAAGAACCTTGGGAAGTACCTTTTCAAGTACCTTGAGAAAATGTCAGTATGCAAATTGACTTAGTAATAGATCATTGACTACTTTAGTGGGTAAAGACAATCCCAAAAAATGGATTTTCAGTGAGAACAGTCGCAATTAAAATTTTGATTTTTTTCTTCCCATTAACATTCTTTAATAGTCACTGAATGCTATAATTTTGAAAAATTAATTTCTTAGAATAAACACAAGCTATTAATAAAGCCACAATCTAGAGTTTTATAAATTCTGATGACAGCTGTAGAAACTGTTTGCAATGTTTCAAAAAGTTGCTGTGAATCTGGAAAAGCAGATTCAGCCAAACAAATCACAACTACACACACAGAGATCAAAATATATCAAATTTCTTTTAGATTCAATCTTCGGAGGGACTAAGTAGAATCTTAATCTCTATACTTCTACTCTGTAAGTTTTATTTCAATGAATAAATGTTACTCTTCAGATTGAAGGGAATAAGAGTTTTCCCATTCCCTGCTAATTCTTTATGACCTTACAAAATATCATTTATCAGTAAGGGCCATTTAACAATAAAATTAAATAATTTAATAAAGAAAATGGTTACTGCAAAGAAATAGTAGCATTAAATTGCAGATGGTAGGTACTTTCCTGCTATGAAGAATAAAGGATTTTTTTTTAAATCTTTTTCTCAAAAATATGAATACGTACACTGTAAAAAAGTCACACAAATGTATAGTTATTTATCCATAAATTCCAACCAAGTATTTAAATTACAGTCACGAGGTTTTGCAATACACTTCTCTATAAAACCTACCTGTGTGAAAATCATTCCAACCTGTAAAAATGATTGAGATATTATTGTCATGAAAATGGAAAAAGAATACTCATGAACTGACTGAAGACAGTAATATGGTCAGCAGAGAGCTTGCAGGTTGGAGCAGATTGTCTGTCTCCCTTGAAGAGATACAGGTTGGATGCTGTAATCTAAACGATCTGTCCCTGCAATACACCCGCTTTCCTGCTGTAAAAGCACTGAAGATGGATCAGGCTGGGAAGATCACTGGAGGATGAACAAAGAACATTGAGTGGAGATGTGGAGCACTGGTGTCTATGGGACCTGAAAGGTACTGGGCTGAGAGTGTTGAGGTCTCAGCTTGTGGCTGATGGGGCAGTTAAATTTATTTTTTGGAAATGTCTCTGAGGCTTTTCCCTGCATCTTTCTCACAACCAATACTGATTATTTCACCCATTTGTTGATGACTTCCAATGACCCTTCCCTCTATACTACCCAATTACTCTGCAAAACATTGCACTGCAGTTCTCTAGACTGTTTACAGTGTGGAAAAACCTTTCACTGGATGTATCTATCCTACTGCAAAGTGGTATCACTCTGAAAGCAGAATCTTGGTTGTTCTCATATCAGTGTTAAGTCTCACATGGCCTTCACACAGCCTGAATTTCACCCTGCAGACTACACTGAGATTAATTGTTCCTCCTCTTGTCTGGGGCAACATGATCTGGAAATGTAGGCAAGTTACAGTCTTCTCTTTCTCACTTATCAGACAAATATAAGAGTAGCACATATTATACATGCATTATACATTTCCTTTCTTATTGTCAGTTTGCATGTATATTGACAACGTAGTCCTAACTCATGATAGTATTTTAAGCACATGTTTAAACTTTAGCCAGAGCAAAGCCAATTCTCAAAAATTTTGCTGTACTGACATCTTTAAACACATCATCATTCCTATTTTTTCATTTGAATCCAACTTGGCATGCTCTGTGTTGGATAGGGCCAAATTTCAACTGCACTATTACATTTCCCTCCTTTCAGAGAAAAATTGTTTTCCTTAGGTCTTGACATGGAAATGAACTAAAAATGTATTTCCAGACAAAATTGATTCAAAATATAAGGTAATCAGATTTGGCAGAATTTGCCTTGATGTGAAAATCTGAACAGTTCAATAGGGAAATAATATTTAGATGAATTTGTAGTTCAGTTTTGCTTCTGCCAGTCATCTAAAACCAATAAAACACAGGACTGTCAGTGGAAGTATTTGGGAAGGAAGTAAGAATGTGAATATTGTAGCAACATGATTGTTATCTGTCTTATTTCTAGCCAGGACAACCTTATTTATGTTCCTAGGTATAGTTTACCTGAATCCAAAGGGAGAATAACAGAATCTATTTACAGACATCATCTGGTGTTGAACAGCTATTATGGACAACCTTTCTAGTCTATTTTGTTTTGCATAAAAAGCAGTCAGTTTTTATATAGTAGAATAAATAGTTTTGTTTCATGTTTTCTTTGCTGATTGAGCTTTCTGTGCAGAGTTGTGGGATGTTATCTATGTGAATCTACAACACTGAAAAGTTCAATGCTTCAGAAAAGTTTGAGACTTGGAAATCTGTGTCTTTTATCCTCTGAATATGATTAATGATGCTTTGTGTTTTGCAAGACGTTATTAAAAACAGAAGCCGATGACTTCATTGTCTCTGACAATGACTTTGAAGGTGGGGTCAGTTATTCCACTTTTACATTTCTTTGCAAGATTAAAAGAAAGTAAAAACAATTGCATTGAGGAGGGGGGAACTTTACACAGATGTAACAAAGCAGGATACACACACGTTTTCAATATGCTTCTTCCAATGAAAATTCACCTCATTCATATGATACTGCTGGTAAGCAAACACTAGTGACAGGCAAATCTAGCCATCAGGAAAACATACTGGGTTCAGGATTATCTCAAATACCACATGCTAGAATTGTTGAAAATGTTAAGGAAAGAGTTCAGAGTTTGATTGAGAAAATTACAAGTAACAGATGCAATTTTTGGTTGCATTCCTGGACATTCAGTGACGGACATGAAAGCTATCATGCAGAACTGAAACAAAGTGTGCAACAGCAAGAATTTATTTGAAAATATTAGTGAGTTATTAAATATCAGTACTTTTTTATTTTTGCATAAAACACTACTTTCATGAGTGGAATGTGCTATATGTTTATAAAGTTTATATTCAATATTATTTAAAGTGCTGGAAATACTAGGTCTTCCTTTAATAGCTAAACAGGAAATTATTTGCTCTTTTGAGCTGTTCTGTTCATCTGTGATGCGTTATTTTATTGAATTTCTGCAATGTAAGGGTTATTTTTTTAAACTGATATCTTCACCTTTTATGAGTGTCGACAACATTCCCACTGTACTAAAAGCCCAAAGAGGGAACTGAAAGCCTCACAAAAAGTAAAATTCAGAATTATTTCAGCAACATTGAAGTTTCACTGAGTGAGGCTGGGAATATGGTTGCAATAAAACCACTATCACTTCAACCACTGACAAAGGAATGAATGTTATCTAACACTGTCAGTTTTCTGCCTTCAGAACACTCATCTAGAAAAGTCACTAGAAAATTGTGGTACTTTGTCAGCTGGTTCTGTTTTTCACTGTCTTTAATTTTGTTGTAAAAATTGGTCTGTCCAGTGAACCTTGCTGTACTGACTAGAATAAATATGAGACTCACAAGTAGTAAATTTATCTTGCATATTATCAAGGTTACTTTTTTGAGGTCTTCCCTGACCTTTTCATGTTTCATTGGCCTTAAATGATGTTGTAAACAGGCAGTAATGTAAAATAAATTTTATTCAAGATATGGTCAATGAAGAGGTGGAAAAGTCAGGAAATATGCATCAGAGTTTCTTTTTGGATCTTCTCTGCCTTAACCAGAAGATTTTCCTGAGCTGTCTGATTTAACACAAATTTAAAATGTCTCCTGCAATATGATCTACTTTTCCATTGTTTTTTACCCATCTAATGATTTTAAAAAGGGAATTCATGTCTCCCACTATCAGTTGCTCAAGAATCATATAGGAATTATTATTAAATAGTTCATACTAGCACTGAAACATGAGACTTTCTTCACAGTTAAGTCTTGAAAATGAATCAAACCACTGCAGAATTGTAGGAGCCTTTTTGTTTCCGTGAAGTGGAATAATAAAGAATTGATTACTATTGGAAGGTTGCTTTTTCCAGCAGAACCTTTGGAAAATGGGATTATGGTTCTCATTTGCACAATTTTTGGTGTGTCTGATACAAGGATAAAAGACAAGCATAAAAAAAAAAAAAAAAAAAAAGAAAAAAAGGAGAGGGAAAAAAGGTGAAATTCACTTCATTTTATTTCACACTGGAATGTGCCTCATGAATCTTAATATTTCTGTTGAGGGGTTCCCATCAGCCTGTAGACATCCTTATAACTTAGGCTCAGAATTGCTTTATTGCACCACTGCAGTAAGACTAGACAGAAGATAGATTTAGATAAACCCTGTTACATTTTTCTGTCAATAGAGAAATGTCTGAAAAGAAGCATCACAAAAATATTTGGCCCTGATATATGTGTATTTTCTTATATAGGAGAGATGTAAATGTTTCCATAAGGAAAAGCACAAGGAGGTGTTGTATTTACCAAATAAAGGTAAAAACCAATGACAGCTTTTGTGTTCCTCTACTTATACTTTTGTTTGTGTAAATAACAAGATTCCTATTTTAAGCAAAGATTTTACTATTTTTATCTAGCCAGATATATGTGGCAGCATATGTAATATTGACATGATCTATGTGTCTTTTACATGCACAACCTATATATAAGTATGAAAAGTAAATAAAACACACTATACATGAACATAAAAGATCATTTTCTTGAAAGTCTAACATGTCTATGTCATTGTGATCCACTGATGGATTCTGCCTTTACTTATCAAGAATATAAATCTGAAGAAGTCCATTACTTCATACAGTAATAGAGCTAATCTTGTTTTAGTTTAACCAAGAGCAGGCTCCTGTCCACTCTTCCTTGGATTCTCTTCATAATCAGTTTCAGAGAATTACTGTTCTAATGTTACATACACCTCACTGGTTACCAGGCCACAACCTGACCTTAAATTTGTATGAAAAATTAAGTGGAAGGCAGACGATTGAGCTGTGGTTTCTTTCAGTTTCATATCATTGCCCTTGCATCTGGCAGGGAAAAAAAAAAAAAGAAGAGAAAAAAGAAAAAAAGAAAAAAAAAAAAAAAAAAAAAACAACCAAAAAACCCCCACAGCTGCCTGATACCATAATGTCACTTTTAAGTTTTACACTGAAAAAGCACTAAGCAGGGCTTACTCAGAGTCATTTTTCAGCCAATTCTTCTTCCTAGAAATGTGATGATGTGAAGACAGACAGAGCTGAGGGAAGAAACAGTCCAAAAACCATCTCCCTCACTCTATTATTGCGAATCACCTCAGTTATAGAAGGAAAACTACACATACCCAGCATGCTTCAAAGAAGGAAAATGATGTGACAAAGCCATGAAGTTAAATTAAACAGATCTGATCTACACAACCAATTTCATGTCTGCATATTTTTCCTTTTAATTAAAAAGTAGCTTAAGACTGTTCTTACAGTATGTGACATCAAGTTAATACAGTAAATCAGAATGTAACTAATAGCATATCTATCCAAAAGAACTTAGATTGAGTTTGATCAAGTTAATTGAATTAAGTATTTTTTGTAAAGCTAAGGTAAAACTGGCTTATAAATAACAAGCACTTTGAATTAAAGTTTGTCAGTGTTTCAACATGTCTTACAAACCATTACTTTAAGATTTTAAAACATGTGTCAGTAAGTACATTTTAAGGTTAGACAGATACTCATACTAGCATGCATTCCAGAATTAGACAATATGTTACTTTAAGAATGAGACTTTATTTACACAAATTTTATTTAAGCAAATTTTGCACATTAGAAATGAGTGCAGCAAAGTTATTAAATAACACATTTCAGCTAAGCACTCAGTGAGGCAGATGATCTGTTAAATAAGTCATATGGTAGTTATAAAAATGTGGGCAATTAAAAGGGGATAAAATAGTCACTGCTGTGTCTCTGATGCATTAAAAATTCTTTTGCAATTTATGGAGCAGCATGGAGGGAGACTACTTATTTCAGTCCAAATCCACTTTCCAAGAGTGATAGAAGTGTTCTCCTATGAGCATTTTAACAGATAAAGCAAAACTAGAGTAAAGTGATAGGGATTTAGGATGTTGGTAACTGATACGGGAAAATTACTTACCTAGAAACCCTAATCAGAAAAAAGGAATGGATTTTCCATTCCATTATCAGCTTTGAGAAAAGGTGTTATCCTTGGTGCTTCTCTTCCTCCTTTTTTGCGCACAGACTGCAGACTAAAGAAGAAAAAGAAATCAGAATTATTTCCTTCATATACACACAAATCACAAAAAAGTATCATGACCTCCTAAAAGAGAGTGTGTTGATGGCTGTGGACACCTAGCTGATGGCAAAGTTTAAGTTCTGCCAACCTTTAGACACTTATATACCTGAGTTAATAATACCAAGCCCCCATCTAATTAACAGAGTAAAACCAGAGCCTCTAAGGCAGTGTTTGCCTGACCTCTTTTAGACTATGCCCCTACTTTATCACCGAATGAATTTGGCCAGGATGTTCCTGCCTGTCTCCGCTGATTTGCATAGTTAAAGTAGACCTAAATCAGATGAATCAAGATTAGGAGACAGGAGATAATATGTCAGCAGCTCTTTTCATAATGTTGTCACTAATGTCTCTGCTCAAATTATAGTGTTATGCTGGAAAATCTGAAGAAAATGCTTTTGCAAGGTTTATTCTCTATGGTTTTCTACGAGTCCAATAAATGGTACTGAGGTCATTTCAATCTTCAGAAGGTGATAAAAGAATTAGGTCCATTGTTTCTGCTGACAGCTATCCAACTTCTGAGGACTCTGGACAAAAGACATCTTTGTTTGAATGTTAGCACTCTTTCTCTTCAACTATTATGCAAGAGTTCACAATACACTTTTCTGACTTTCCTTTCTCATTCCCTGGAGCAAAATTAGGATACATCTCAACAGTCAGCTGGTTAATTTTGAAATAACTGAATTGAAATAACTAAATTTGAAATAACTGTGATGTAACAGAGTTAAAGATACGGAACTGTTTGGATACTGTTTCTATATAGGATATAGAACACTACTACTCCTAAAGACAAGCCAACATCAATTTGATACCATAGCCAACCTTATATTGCTGTCTAGGTCAAGTGCAATTATTACTGCAGCTATAATACGACAAAAATCCACTGAAGGATTTACTTTCTCTGGTTGTGCTATAGCTCTCCAGGTTTCTTACTAGTAAAATTTTAACTAGGATTTTTTTTTTTCTTCTCAGCTATTATCTAGTTCATTAACTTCCAAAACACAGCTAACCTTCACACTTTCTCACTTATCAGCTTGTATAATTTTTAACTGATCCGACTGAAAACAATACAAATGCTGTGCTCTACAGATTCATGGGCTGGCACTGGACCACTGACAGTGACCTCAGTGATAATCCCGTCAGATCACACTGCAAAAATCAGTGAATTGTGTCTTTTTGTTCTCACTCAGGGCAACCAACATTGTCCTATGGCCTCCTTTAGCTTGTAATACACAAATACTTAAGATGACTCAAAGTGAAAACACTAAAGCAGCAAAACTTCTTCTTTCAATAAACATCCACGTTCCTTTCCAATGTATGAGTTACTGAAATTTGAAGAATAGAAAAGTAGATAAAATGTGGCTTTGATTAAAACCAGTATTTGTTGTTTGTATAGTTTGGGTATGAGAAGACTTACATAATCAATAGGTTCCAGAGCAATGGTTGCTTACTAAATTCACTCAGATGCAGAAAAAAAACACTGGGAATATCAATCACCACTGGACAAGAGATCTTATTTATTTGGTAGAAAACCAATTTTTAACATTATGGATTTGGTTTATGTTAGTGTGCTTGTTAATGAGAGATTCAAATTAATTTCAGCTGATACCAGGAAAAGAACACATTCAGCATTGTTGGGTCATACATATGTGAGGAATACCATTACTGTTTTATTAGACTGTGAAATTACTACTCACTCTTATGGAATAATAAAAAATATATTGTGGAAAGGGTCTTTATGCAGTTTCTAGCTATTAAGAATAAATATGTTTTATACTGTAGGCAGTAATATTCTCTCTAAATGTATGCCATATAGCACTTTAGTTTCAAATGAGGGAACAGTCTACCGAGACTCAAACCCATATGTTATGGCTAATGTCCTGTGGAATTTGCAAGCAGACTTCTAGTATAACTATTCCTACTTAAAAACATTCTGGAGGAGAATATAACAGTGGACAACAGGATTCCAAGTACTATAATGTAATTTAGTTATAGAATTCTACTTTGTTATTTCTTGATCTAATGAGAAAGTAAATATTGTTCAGAGGAGAGATAGAGACTTCAATCACTTCTATTTATCTAACTCTTTCTCTAGAAAGAGTAACAATATTAATTCATTTAAAAAATAAAAGTAATTTAGTTTGGGGAAAGAAGCCTGTAGAAAATACAAATAAGATTTTATTATTCTCAGTAAACTCAATATCATATATTACAAAGAAAATTGAGTATGCTTTTGATAACTGCAAAGTGGTAAAGTTTATATTTCTATTAGTGTAAAGGAATAAATTAAGTATTGTATAAATATATTCTAACATTCAGCACATATAAATCACTAAAATTGTGATATTTTTTCTAAAATTTTACTGGTAAAGATACGGAAAAAAGACTAAATTCTATAATATTTTTTAAGTTTCAGTGAAATTAGAATTCAATAAAACATACATCCTTATGAATGACATAAGTGTATATATAAGGACTATAATTTATTGGTAATTACAGGACAGCACAAAGCTCACAGAAATGTTCATATCATTCTGCTCTATTAAGATTTTTACTTCAGGTCATTGGTTTCCTTCATTTGGTTAGTCGTAGTTAGAATCCCCTGGTGCTGAAGTACAGGGTCACAGACACTAAAAATAATAAATGTGATAGTGTCAAGCCTTTACTGGTGTTTTGTGTCATTTAGACCTGCTCTCTGAAAGGTTAGATGACAATATACATATATATATTTTACAGAAAAAAAGCTAAGTTAGATGACAATATACATATATATATTTTACAGAAAAAAAGCTAAGATATCCACCATAAGCCAGTTTGATTTTGTCTTTCTATGACTTGAATTATATCAGTGGTTATTCCTCAATGGAAATTTTTTGTAAACAGAAGGCTGTGTCCAGATATATTAAAAGAAATTTAAAAAATGAAGGAACAATATGTTAATCTCAATAGAAAGTGTCTTATTTTAATTTGGTGACTAAATATGACAAATAGAAATAGAGTGTATAGTTACGCAGTTAGTCTAGTAATTTTATTCCCTAGTATTTAGAGTAAATAAAAGTTCCTTACTAATATTTTCAATATTTCCTTGAAAAAATGCAATCCGCATCCAGAAATCCCTGTAAAAGATCTTTGTCAATGTCTGAAAACACTGAGGGGCAAATCCTAAATCATAAAATGCTCAGGATTAAACAGAAGAAATAAAGAAAGGTTTAGCACATGAAGGAAAATAGATGTAAAATCATCCAATAAACCTATGTATCTTACAATGCAGAGCAAAAATGGAACCATGAAAGCTCAATGTTCACTTTGAAAGGAGTCATTCACTTTGAAACTAAATTATTTTCCTAACCCCATGGATATGCTGTCATCTTAAATGTAATACCTTTGGTAACAGGATTTGAGATCCACTGACATTACCAAGTTTCCCACCTTGGTAAAAGGGTCTATCTTTCCTTCTGTACTTTTTTCTGCAGACCTCTTTCTCCTAGAAAGCCATTTATGAAAGTTAAACCAAAACAAAATTGTGTGGGTGTCTGTGTATTATTAAAATTTGGTTAGAAAAAATTTCAGTGATCTATTCAGACTTAAATTTGAGGCCTAGTTTAATGGACTCACATGTTTCTTTAAACATATGTAAAAGAATAATTAAAAAATTCTTCTTTCCCATCAGATTAAACCGTACATCTGAAAAGTCTGGGCATCCTGTGGAGCTATTTGTGTACTAGTTAACGGTGACTGACAGGACTACCCAGTGTGCCAATGTGTCTCTTGTTTTGGTTTATCAGATAACTGGTGAAATGAAACACTGATGGTGTCAGATTCCTATTTACAGTACTGGTGGATAAACAAAAACTGCATAGGATTGTTTGGTTTTATTTTCACTCATTTGAATTCTTAATTTGTGCTTTCTTGTAATGCCCCTGTTTTCAATTAACAGCATTTAAGAGGGACTTAACTGTCTTTTTGCTTTTACCAAATAGACCTTGGCCAGTTTTACACACAAGAGGAACTTTCTACTGTAATTATAACTTATGCTACAGAAACATACAAATAAAAACATACATTCCTTTCTTCCAGGCTTAGTTTGGCCACCTCAATAGAAATGATTTACATATAAAACCAATTTTATATACTGTGGAATGAAGTTTATACTTTTTGGAAAGACATTTTTAGTAGCATAGAATAATTCAAAAGTTCCCTCTAAGTAGCTCAAATAGTTTTATTGACAGAAAATTCCAGCAGGAGTTGGGAACTCTCAGTTTTGACTCTAGAAAATTAGGAGGGCTTTTAAAGTAGTTCATTGTACTCATTAAATTAATCCTTAATTTAGATGAAGGCAACGCAAATAACTCAAAGAAACCTGAACTTCAATTAGCTACACCGGATTTCTAGCCTTAGTAGATAGTGAGAGACATGAACTCCCAGAGCACTTGCATTTAAAAAATGTGTTTCCGTGCTTTATTATTTAGGCAACAGCTTGTGACATGTTCTTAATTATTTCCCATTTATGCTGTCATTATTAAAATATAATATTTGGTATTGTATATGTCCAAGAAAGCACTAAACTTGTACTTCTGTCAGAATATGCAATTATTCTCCAAACTTACTCATGCATAGAATTCTTATCCAACAAATGACTAAAGTTTACAGAAGGATAAGGTTTAAGACTACTGAAATTTACTGATATTATCAGACTTCTCTCCTCTGTTGTTTTGTTGGTTCCTCAACTTTCATCTATAATTCTGCACTAAAAATACTACTAAATACACTAAAAATAGAAAAGCCTTAATTATGACAGAAATGGAATCTGACAGATATAATATCCTCTATTATGAATTACTGAAAATTTACTTTCATACATTCTAGGCAGAATAAATAAATTATAAACAATCTGATGCTTCAAATTATATTTACCCAATAATAATAACAACATATCTAGAAGTTATAAAAAAGGTGAAGTGCTATCTTCTCAAATCAACAACCTGGTGACTTTAAAACAAAATTTTACAGTTTCCATTTATTTGCATTTTCTTCTCCTGAAATCTGAATATAATTAAAATATGAGTCTAGTGTGTAATGCAGAGTGACATGAATTGAAAAACAATCCCATTGTATTGTAAGTACAAATGTTGACCTGGTTAACATGGTGATGAAATGAAATAAAGAGGACTGCTGCTGACCTGTTTCAGGGAGACAGGGCGGAGTTAGGATTAGTTTTCTGAAGACTTTGCTGAATTCACAGCTATGTTTTTCTTATAAATCAGGCTATCGGCTGACATTCATCTGGAATTTCATGAGTTCCAAAGTTGTCGTGAGGTGTTCACTATTCTTTTGTGATATATGAGCAACAAAGGATTCTGTTTATTAAAACATGTAGAATTCTCACACTAAACATCTTTAGAGGAAGGTTGAGATACACTGGAGATGGGTATTTGTGGTGTCACAAAAATCTGCATTAACAGATTCACAGAATATGCTGAGTTGGAAGGAACCCACAAGAATCATCGAGTCCAACTCCTGGCCCTGCACAGGACCATCCCCAGGAGTCACACCATATGCCCGAGGGCTTTTTCCAAATGCTTCAGAAATGAGTGCTACTCAACAATACCTGAAACATATGGAGTGCTGTCAACTGTGTTTGTAAAAAATCCCAAACGTAGCACTCTACATGCTGCTATGAAGAAAATTAAGTCTCTTCCAGATAAAACCAGTGCAATAAGAAAATGGCATCACAAGAGATACTTTTCTGGGCAAAAGAACTCTTGCAAATTTAGGATAAAAACCAGAAAAACTTCCAGAGGTCTGTGAAGAGTTCTCCAAAATACTTCAAAACTAAACTTTAATCCACATCAGACAGAACCAGACACAGGGTACCAAATAGCGATGACAGCATCAGTTAATATGCTCCTCATGCAACATAAATTATGGAACATAATCCAAAGATTAAAGTATTCTCTGCTGTCCTCTATTAAATTATAGGAGCTTAGAAAGAAAAAAGCAAATAAACCACAACTTCAAAAGAAAAATTGATGTACAAAAAGAGGAAGAAACAATTTTCTAAATATGTAGGAAGGAAATTTTGGGCACATTAAGTCAGTCATACTATTTACTCACCTACAAAATTATCCCTTCACGAAGTACAGCTTTGATCTATTTAAATTTCTCTTTCTTTAGATTACTTATCAAAATAAGCTGCAAACTGACTAACTGAGGGATAAGAGGTACTCAGAAGTGTTGATACCTTTCTGGATTGCCTGATTAAGGCAGAGTGGGGCAGAAATTTTTAGAAGTGAGAATTACGTCCACATTATTAATGTAGTCAATGTTTATGTGGATTAACTAAAGAGGAGGAAAGGAAAAGTATAAAATGTTCTCTTACAAATCAGAAAACACTTTAAAACTTCCATGACAGAATATGAGTCAAGTTGAGTCACTTTTGGTCTGCTAATGCTGCTCTGGGCTGAAAAGATCAGTGGTGGTGGCAACTGAATTTTTTATTTTTTGAAAACTTAAAATGCTGATCTGTGGATTTAGTTTAAAATTTCATTTTCTAAGCTCTATCTCATTGAGATTTTCTGTAATACCCAAATGAAATTATAAAAGGAACAGCACAGAAAGGATGTCAGAACTGTACTAGGTGGAAGTATTTCTATATAAGTTTGAAGTCACATCTGTAATACTGTTGATTTCCTTGTGATTCTTTGGTGAGACGAGTACTACACAAGTCTAGGAATCTGAGCAACTGTAAAGCATGAAAACCTGACCAATTACTTGTAAGAGACTCTCCATAGCTTGTATAGCAAAACTAAACTGTTTTGCAGTGAATCTCTATTTCATGCTTTGCATTAAATATAAGTTTTATAACAAAACTATTCTGGTTTTATATTTGAGAAAAGTTATATGAACAATAGGAAATTGTAAGTAGCAGTTAGTAGTAAGCATTTTCATGCCACTTCCTTCTCAATCTACCAGTCATCTTCAATGTATGTCTTTCCATGCTTCAGGAGTTGTCTTTTCAATCCTCTCTACACATCAATAGCAATAGTTTAACTCTGTCAGAAAGTATGGCCAATTTTACAGTACTTAAAGAAATGATTTAGTGCTCCTGACTTTCTTTAGGTCCTGACACTCAACCAATCTTCATATTAAATAGCAAGCTTAGAATACAGAGGTTAGGAGTACTTCAGATATTTAGGATGCTTAATATCACATAATTATTCTTTGCTACGTATTCATGGAACGATAGGTAACATAAAGACCAGATGATCCTCAGTGCTAATGTAAAATTTAATTAATCTTGGGATCTTTCTCACTTTGGAATCATATATTGTCTATACTGGGCTCATATCATATCAGTTCCAGGATTGCAAGACCCGAAGCAACAAAAGTTACTTCACGTTTACCGATCTGCTAGATTTAAGACTGATGCAATCCCGTTCTTTCAGTGAAGTCGCCCATTGACTTCAATGAGAAGAAGAGCAAGATCTGGTTTCAGGTTTTCTTCTGTTTTTATCTGTTAATTTGGCATATCAAATAGATTGCATATATGGACAGGAGACTTAATAGCACTGAACCCTTTGAAGAAAACAGTATGATTCTTAATGGGTTAAAGGCTCCCCACCTCTGTCTTCTAGCCGCTAAAATCTGCAATTACAAAAAAGGTCTTGATCTCTGGAAACCATGCCTTGTTAAATTTCCTTAGCAGACAAGATGGTACTCTGTAGCATTACATGTGGTTACTGTTAGTCATATCCTTGCTGTAAGTTACCATAGTGTACCTAAGGTAATAAGATGTGACAAATAGTAGCATGGCAAGTCATTCTGTGTAGTTTCCTTTGGAATATAATAACTATTTAAGAAGAGGCTTATGCTGCTTTTCACTAGCTGTTTGCTCATGGATGTAATGAACAACCATTAACTTGAATTTGAGCTGCACTAACCTACAAAGAGAAAAAGGAAGATCCTAGGGAACTGGATCTGTTAGGGACAAACAGAGAAGAAAGGCAGAGTGAGACACTGCAGAGTCCATCCTGGGTCATTTATTTGGATACAATTACTTCACAAATAGACTTTGGATTTTTTTTTTTTTTCCTAAATTAAATCCTAATTCTGCTTAGGCCCATGAAACTCTAGGATACAGTGGCAGATGCCCATGAGATAAGATTTTGCAGCTGGGCACGTTCAAATCCAACAGCAACAAAATTATTCAATTGCTTTGCAGATTTGACCTTCAGAAGTAAGACTGTCAAAGTAGGAAATAGTAAGTGTCCTAAATATTTTCAGCACACATACAGTGTGGGCTTCTTTGTTCTGCTTTACTGAATGCTGGTAGATTTTATTAATTACCTTATAAATTGCTGTTTATTCCAAAGGGGTTTTGAATAAAAACTTCTGGGTTTTTTTTAAAAAAATAAGGGCTGGAAGGAATGATAATTTTCATCTATAAGAAAGAGGAAAATACACAGCACTTCTTAATGATAGAAAATTAGAAGCATTTCAGAGGGCCTTTCACAGCTTTATGTCTTCCCAGAAATTATAGAACTACTTGCAGTAGAAATAGCTACAGGCAACAAATTACTTCAGTGATTATTGGGAATGTTGACAAAATGTTCAACCCCCCCCTCCCCCCCCCAATTAATTTATATTCTGGTCTTTAGACACAGCAATATAAACGAAAGAAAATTATAATTATTTATTTTCAGACTTCTATTCTATACAGGGTTCTATAAACCCTATTCTGTGATTTAAAAAGCAACAACTACCAAAGTTTTGAAAAATGAAAAAAAAAGATACAAATAGACCTTAAAGAGGCAAAATATATTGCAGAAGTGTGTTTAGGTGCTTTCTGGATTTGTGCTCTGTTAAAGTTATTCCTGTGTACCATCATTTGTTTAGTATTTGCCTGTGTAAAACACCAAGCAACCTTATAAAGGGATGATATCTTGGCTGTTGTCTCTGCAGAAGTTGATTATAACACCCATTTTATTTTTGGAAATGGGATTCCACCGTAGTTGTATTATGGAAAACAGGCAACAACTAAGATAGGTGAAAAGACCACTGTAGTCATGTAACACGTATAAAACTTGGAGAACACTGTTTTAAAAATACCAACTGCTTTAAAATGGTTGTATTGGTGTAAAATTCAAATGTATTAAAATGAATTTAAGAAAATGTGAATTTTGCAATTCTGTTTCCTTTCCCCCCTTTTTTAGCTAAAAGTAAATTTATTTTCAGTCTGCACATGACACTTCTTCTGCTTGTATTTACCTTCATCCAGCCAATTTTTTAAACAAAAAAATGAAAGGTCCTTGTAATTTCTAAAGCTGAATAAAGCTGAAAAAGTTGAGAAAGTTAAAGGGCAAATTTTGCACTCTCTGTTTGGCACTCTGGTTGTTCCTTGAAGTTTGAAAAGGCTTTAAAAGTTACCATATGGGGAAAATAAAATAGAAAACCCCAAATTAGGCATTCCAAACACATATGAAATATAGCACTTTACTAGTGGACCAATTAAAAGTTATGCCAATGACCAAAAATGTTTGTTAAACTTTTCACAACTTTTACTGTGTTCAGGAATGACTTGTCCTTTCCAGTAGCACACCAGTGTGTCCAATTGTGTGCGTCCCAGGGTGTGAGATATAATCTGGACCATGAACTGAGACTGAAGTCAGACCAATAACTTCAGACAGAGGAGATGACTGTCCCACCCTGCCCAATGACCTGCCAGGTTACTGACCCTGGCCATTTATTCCTTCTCCTCTCTCTCATCCCTCTTCCTACCAAGGTTGCCTCCTTGAAGTCATTCAGTTCTGTTACGTCCTGGGCAGAAAAATGTAGCTGCAAAAAATACTAACTCTGTTGACTGTGGAATTGGGACCAGACTAGGGGCACAAACCATTTTACATGGATCAGTGAGAACTAGGAGAGGATGCCTGACTCTATCTTTTTTTGTAAAAAACTGATGAATTTTGTCCCACTTCACATTCCTCAGATATTCACCATCTGAGTACTGATCTTTTACATCTATTCTCCTACAGGGTTAGAAAGATTTCCAGCCTTACATCTTCTGTTTTCTATGGACATTTTTGCCTTTTCAGATACCTAAAAGGTATTGATTTTCTCAGTTGCTAACGGAGCTCTGAATGGTAATGGCCTCATGGAGTATTTTATTTTTTGCTCCTCTCAAGACTTTCTGATTATAAGAAATTTCCTTTGGCTGGAGCATGCATGAGTCTTCAAAATGTGAACAAAATATTACCATAAAGTGTAGTGGAGTGGTTGAGATGTCCATTCTCTATGCCCATGCATTTGCTACAGTATATTATGTACATTGAAGGGTTTTGGAACTGCCTTACTGGGGATAGTCAAGAAATATTAAGCCATTCATAGCTGCCAGAGGGTCTAGGCAGAGGAATGCACCTTTTGCAAGGCAACAGATGGAATTCAATCAATCTATTTTTTTCTGTTTCTTGTTCTCAAAAGAATAGTACTTCTGTGGTGATGTTGAATTTATTAAATGTTCTACAATCATCCTGAATATCTGAATAGAATTTGTGAAGAAAGTGTTTTTTCTGCATTGAATTAACTTTACTTTGATGGAATAGATAGTTAATTTGGAATAGGGATGAAGAGTCCCATATATCCCAGTTCTGTCTTATTCTTAACCATTTTTATTCCGATGTTCTAAAAATTCATTTCTGAAAATAATTTATTTTTTTTTTCACAGAGACAGTTACCTATAATCAAAAATTTACCTTCAAATATTTAATGAAGGAATTAATCACAGCTAGTGCCATATGGGATTTTTTTAAATTTTAGTTTACATTTTAAAAATTTGAATTAAAAACACAGCTGATCTTATCCTGTGTTTAATTTAGTTGCATGAGAAATAGTCTAAAATATCCCACGTAATGTTATTAACCAATCTACTTTTTACCAGGTCAGTATCCACATGATATGCAGACATTAAGAGTCACTCTGTGCTAGAAGTTAAATAAATTCAGAGAGAAAAAAAAAAAATTTAGTCAATAGCTATTTGATGTCATTTCATAAAATCTATATATAAAACATTTTAGGTATTACATTGAAATGTGTTTTCTAGACAATTATTTCCAGTCTGAGTAACCATATGGAAGCAGAAAATTATTTTTTAAATGAAAATAAGATGGTTTATATCACCTGCATAACTTGTTTTGTTCTCTGCCTTCAGGCTTCAAAACCCACTTCCCATACTTTTTCCTTTCTTTAAAAGTAATGTACATCAGCTTAATTTATCCCAGGTCCCAACAGAAGGATCAGATTTTAAGCATTTAATGCTGTGGTTTCAAATCCAATTTTACAGTGCTCATCGTTTCAGAAATGGCAGAATCCAAAATGAGCTTTAAAAAAAAAAAAAAAAAAAAAAAAAGGAAGCAAAAAAGATCAAGCTGTTTGGGACATCCACTCATTTTTTTTTTTTTTTTTTTTTAAAGTAGAGTTTTAGTATGAAGCTATAACCTGAAGAATGTTTCTAAAGGTGTTAGTTAGGAATAATTCTCATTTTAAAAACAGTTTCTTATTGAAAAGAAGCAAGGTTTTGAAGGATAGGTTTGCATGTATATGCAATTTTTTTATATGCTTCCTCTGATGAGCCCTACTGATATTAGTGCACAGGAAAACAGTACTTCAGATTACAAGGAAAAAACGAAAATCTACTTGAATACAGAATTATTCCTTTGCTGGTGAATATAAGTAGGTAGAAACTGGTATAATATGATTCTTCCTCCTCATGGGATTGTCTGAGCAGTTTTGGCTGTCTTTCAGGATTGACACTATTTGTAGGGTACAGGAACTTCACTTTTATTTTGAAAGTGTTGTTAGCAGAAAAAAAAATAAATAATTGGTTCAGATAATATCTGCTGCCTTTGTGACATGTACCTGGCGACATCTTCTGCCACCTGGGCCTTTCTGCATGAGTTCACTTTCTTGCTGGTCAAGTGTACCACTCTTAGGGGATTACTCTCTGCATTTCCACTGTCTGTAGGGTTCAAGCCCTATAGTAAAGATCCTAAGCACAGCAAAAAATACCATCAAGGACTCATTAGGTAAAAATTGGCAATGCTGCTTTCAGCAGGTAACATTTGCTTTGTTAAGTCTGCCCGTGCTCCTCAGTGAGCAGCAAATGCTATTCACAAGTTCAATTCTATTGACTTCAGAAGCGGGTGTCTTACTGAAAATCAGTGATTTCTACAGGTCAAGCAGAACTAGAGTGTGCAATAATTGGTTTCTGGGTCCACACAGAGTTTATAATTTGTGGAGTACAGAAGGGAACTTTACTTGCTGAGAAAAATAAGGCCTGGTCTAGGGCTTCCACAAGTGTAGAAAATGATCCCAAATAAAAGATTCTTATTGCCATATATCTGCATGACAGTAACAGAAAATATACATGTTAGTGTTGAATACCTCTCTTCTCTTCACAGAAAATCCTGCTCTATTTCCCTCAGGATATTTTCCTTTATGGAAATTCGTTGCTGATTATAAAACTAACTAAAAGTTAATAAGTGAGATGGAAATTGTGGACTTAAAATTAGCCATGTGGATTTTTTTATGGCAAAAAGTTGTCTGTTGGAGGAATTTTGGTTGTGGTATCTTAGCTGAATACAGATGGGCAGTGGTGGTACCACTGAGGCTTCAGGCATAACCGTGAAGCAGCATCTTCTTTGGAACCATTGTAAAATTGCTTGAATTGACTGTCAGCTTCTCAGAGGCTGTGACAGAAGACTGCGTGGATAACCTGATTTTAATGCTGGAATAAAGACAAAGATTTAACGGATAAGGAAGGTGAATTTCCTTCTTCCCCATGAATGGACTCCTACAGGTTAAGGTTCAGGCATAATGTTCAGACACATTAGTGACGTAATATGACAAAGCTTGCACTGATACTACTTCTAGAGATGCTTGGATGATGTTTGTCATATGAATGTCATAGATAGACTTTATTTTAAAGTGTGTGGAGAAATCTTATATCATCCATTTTGACATAGCAATCCCTTTTAAAGTATTGTAAAACAAGAGGTTTTAAACCTTTTTTTTTTAGCTGATTTGTAGCTTATTGTTATATGCAGCTTCCCTGTGTTACCTTTTATTTGCTAAAATTCATTTCTTTTTTAACACAGTACAGCCAAAAATAGCCTAGACACATGATACTGAAGCTGCTCTTGTGCTACCCATTTAAGTTATGTATCAAGTCTAAATTAAATCAAGGCCACATTTTATTTATGTATTTCATGCATTAAACTCATTTAAACTTTTAGTCAGATTTCATTAGGGGAAATACTACCGCACACATCATGCAGTAGTAAAGCTAATGTGCTTCAGGAATTTGAAAGGATTTAGAGATCAGAGGGTCTGATTTCAAAATTTCTTTTTCTTTTTCTGCTTAGTACTTGGAGCAGGTCTGTACGCTGCACATAGTTTGTTTCCTAGGACACTAATACAGTCAGCATGGTCTGTACAAATGTGTAAACACAGACATTCTCTGCAATCAGTGTGTTTGGTGTCTTAAGGCAAGATTATGTTTTTTTAGGAAATGTAATTTATGTTCAAGATTAAATTTCTCCTTCAGACTGATAATGTCTTGAGGTTGAATGAGATCATAAATATTGTGTCCTGACTTCTTGTTTTCAAACTTCGATCTTCATTCCCTTTTTCAGTGTTTTAGAAAAGGGGAGCTGAAAGAAATACATCTATAATGAATTACTGTCATGAAAATATAGTCTGCAAGGCTTAATAATGCGCAAATAAATTTAAAAAATCCAAAATTATGGACAACTAGAATAAGTAACTCTCCTAATCAAGATTGCTGTTTTGTTTTTATTTCTTTCAATAATAACAAAAATTCCCAACCACACAAAAAATCTCACACATAAGAAAACAATAACATAGCCTTAACTGAATTTAACTGTTCTGGTTTTTCAGGTCTCTTTTGGTCAGACTGTCCCTGATGCTTAGTCACCTCATTGCCTACAAAGTTGCAAAAACTTCATATTTTATATTTTATTTTAGCTTTAAAAAGAATATATATAAATCTATATATATATATATATATATCGCAGATTCATAAGACAGCTTCCTTTATCCATGCTGGAAAAAAGAAACAAAAGAGAAGATAAGAAAAAAAAAATTGAAAAAGGTAAATAACACACACACACATATGTGCTTTTAAAAGGAAAGCAACTGTACTTAATTTTATTGAATGGCTTATTCTCTCCTGGTGCAATTTCACCATGGTCCTCAAGAATGAAATTTTGTCATTCTTGTATGCATTGTGTCTTACAGTGCTGAAAAGCCAGTAGAAGGCAAAGCTTTAGTGACCCAGGGCATATTTGAACTTGTGATTTAGAGATGAAAGGCTTCATATTCAATTCCCAGTTCCATGACTCATTCAGTTCCCCAGCATAATTTTGGTTTGGGAAAGAAGTTTTTGAATTATGGGTGTGCAAAGAGCTTTCTGACAGAACTGCAGTTTAAAAACAGAATGGCCTGATTTACAGATATGTTGAACCCTCAGGGTCCCACTGAGTTAAGACTATGCAACAGTCAGAAAAACAGACCTTACTTAGCACCTGTCTTCAAAATACTGCACAAAAGGTAAACATTGCTGCAGGATCTAGGGATCGTGATCCTAGAACCAGATACCAGGCCAGGTTTGGAAAGGAATGGCTTCTGTAGCGTCATTCCTTCTCTCCTCAGCCTGCAAGGAAACCACTACAAAGGAGCTTTTGAAGACTTTGGACATGTGGTGTGTCCTGAAAGACTAACGAGTCTAGGAGCTCTGCTTTCTAATAGCAGAAAGTATGATTACATCCCTGATCTCTAATCGTATCCCTTTTCTCCTCGATATCTTTTGAGGAAAAAAAAAATTTTTGTCTCATATCAGCAGCTCTTATGGTAGAAATGCATTTCTGTCAAGATCAAGTACATTGTTTCTCCAACAGAAAGTTTATTTGCAATATGGAATCAGACTATGATGGGTTGAGTGTGTAAACCTGCACAATAGAAATTAATCCTTACCTCTGAGGTATGGTATGTCATTTCACTTCTCAAGTCAAACACATCAGTGTCCCCCACATCATGCAAGTCAGCTCACCCTCAGAGCAAGCAACTTCTCCAAGTGGATAGTTTCAGGCACTCATATTCATGCTTAGATCTGCTTCATATTATTTAATATACTCAAATCTTGCCTATCTTAGCAGTATGAACACAGCTTGTGAGAGGTATGTGCTGTGGTTAAGGCAAAGCCCAGGCTCATGCACAGCTAACAAAAGCAACATAATCGTTCTTGTGGGTTTTAGATAGCCTCTTAGCAGTTGAACTCCCCTGTGACTACACAGTCATACCAACCATTATTCCTCACAGAAGAATTTGCGGAATGTGGTAGCTAAGTTAAGAATCATTTTCACAACAGTATTCAAGAGAGATGCTGCCAAGACAAAGAAATCATGAGATCAGAGACCTAGCAAAATAACTTTGAGGGATTTCTGCTAAACAGACTCCTTATCGGCTCCCCACCTTTTTGCATCTTAAGCACCTTAGGCATAGTTTATAGTGCTTTTATGTACTCGAAGAGGCTTTCCTGCTAAAATGAAAAATAAATTACTCCTGTCTTGAGCTAGCTATAATATGCTTCATTACAACATGGATTAGTGAGTAGAGACACTGGAACTACTACAGCAAGCTGAAGTGAAAATTCTTTGCTGGTTATTGGGCCTGTGTGGTGAAAACAGAAGTGTAATTAAACTTTCATTTAGCCTAAGAAACCTGCATAATGCAGTCAATGAAAAACACAAACAGAAAACACAGCTACAGTAGTTACTAGCAGTTTATGCAGCTGTGCCCCTCCCTCACTGCCACTGAATAGCACAATACAGTCATATTGATTTCACACAAATCATCTGCCTTTTTGTTAAACAAAAGACAGCAAAGTTTCATATAAGGAACTAGAAAATTCTCATCATATGAACATGAAATTAGATAGTTACAAATTTTCAATAGAAGACTTACTAAAGCACCTCGAAAATAGAAGGCTTTCAAAACAGAAAGAAGGATTTGAAAAATTTTATGCCTAGTCTCAGTTGCAGAGGAATTATATACTTGGGTCCAATTACCAGTGAAGGTAGAAAGCACTACTTTTTTACCTCTTTTGTGTGTAGGAAATTTACATTTCTGCAAGGGTTCCGGTCAGCCAGATTTTGTGTATGCTGGAGTTAACTGTGCTTTATTTTTTTTTCAGATAGAACACAAATGTAATTGCTAGGTTTACAGCACTTTTAGAAAAAGCTATTATTCCTTCCCATGGCCTTTGGAGGAGGAAGCAGTTACTTTTCAGTTTGATCTGTGTTCAAGCACCATTCCTACTAAAAGTGGAAACCATGAAATACCTTGGGCTGACACTGGACTATGTTTTTGCATTCAACTGTATTCTCAAAGGACATGACTTTCATGTGGATGTGTATTTTATATCAAGCAGTTTATATAACTTTAATGCACTTTTCAGTTCAAAACCCAAGATGTAAGCTTCATAAATAATTTTTTAAGCTGGAGTGTTCTTTTTCTCCACTTGGTGTCACCGTAAGGCAATGACACTGGATTTGGGAATCTCATAAAAAGTTTCTTAGATCAGAGACTTTGTATTTATTCCAAAAGGTTGCTGTGGGATAATCATTTTTGCTAGTTAATCACTGAAGAAAGCCCCACTTAGTCCTGAGGTCCTCACAAAGATTCCTGCATCCCAGAGAATATCAGAACAGACCTGAAGGGGCACACCAAATAAAAACCACCCAAACAAAACAAAGCCCAACAACCTCTTTTTCAGAAAGATTGTAAGTAGATTTTAAAATTCCTTACTAGATCATGAAAGAGTTTCATTGTAATATTTCATTTGAGAACAGAGGGTAGGTTTCAACAGTTTCTAGAATAGTTGCTATAGGGAAGAACATTTTACCTGACTTCAGAGTAATAATTGATCATAATTTCACCTACTTATATGACTGCAACCTTTCCATTAAAAAACTTACATCCAAGGTGTCAGTCATCTGACATGGATCAACAAGTTATGGGAGTCTCAAGTGACTCACAGACCAAACTCACAGAATTACTCTCTTCACCTGGAACAGCTACAGCTGGATCTAATTGTCACCAAAGTGACCTGCAGCTTCATCCCAGAGGGAAAAAAAATATTTGAAAAGAAGGTAGCCAATAACCTTGTATTTTATTTTTTAAAAATATTTTTTCACAAACTCTATTAATTAAGGATTATTTTAAAACAAATTCATACCTCCACCCCCCTCCCATTCCCCTGAAGTATTTTCTTAATTTGTTTTTATTCCTCTTCCTTTTTTGTTCTTCTTTTATTTTTTTCCTCCACAATTATGTTTAATGTCACAATCAAAAGTCTAGACACTACTTGGTTCTATTAGTTCAAATTTTATTATTCTGGATGCCTATCAATAATTCCTCCACTGTACAATATGAAAAAAAATAGAAAAATTTTGACAAATTTTTCTACATTCAAATACTGACCAGACTGCTATTACAAAATACAAAGACAAGTTTTGTGGTTTGGTTCTTTGCTAAAGACTGTGGTCAAATTAGGAAATTCAGAAACAGGAAAAATAACTAAAACATGAATTTAAAGGCTGGCCATTCCATCCCACATTATCACAGCTTTTTTCCACTGTTTATGTTGAAGGTGAATAGAATGTAAAAGATTCAGGCTACAAAACTAAAATGCATTTGAGCACTCCAGATGTGTTCATGTTGACTAACAGTAAAAGAGACAATATTTATTTTTAGTTATCAACTTTTGAGTGGAAATATAACACTTTCAGTGTAACTTCATATTTTTTTTCAATCCACCATCCTTTTTTCTATGGGACCCAGGACATGTGTTTTATTTCTGGTAAGAGGAGTTAATATTTTGTAAAAACTCTTGAATTTTCATTTCAATGTGACCAAACTGGACTTGAAAAAAAAAAAAAAAAGAAGAAATAAAAATACAGAAAAAGAAAAAAAAAAGGTTATACTGGAAATGCCAGTACACCCAGTAGGTCAGGAATCTTACCTGAAATATCTGAGGCTTAATATCTATTTTGAAATTGGTTCCCTTTCCCTCCAAAACTAAAAAGAAAAGCACTTCCTGCTCTGTTGAGGTTTTATTTATATTCTGGGCCTACATTCTGAAGCTTTCAGAAGCTCTTATGGATATCTGTCTTAGGGGATGTCCAAGCAGACACTGTCAGGAGTACAACCTACTGGACTTTCAAATTAGTAGGAAGATCACTGCTGGGAATTTGTAAGCATTGGGACTTACAAAGCTACGGGTCTGGGTTTCAGTTATTTGAAAATCCAGTGACCTCAAAAATACCATGCAATCCATACTAATGACAAAGAAATGGGAACCCAAAGCTACAAATAACCCTGGACTAAAGAGGGGTTATGAGAATTTTCTTTAGGTTAACATGAAGTCTGAGCATGAATTTTATGTAGATTCAGTCACAAAAAGTACAGAAAATTTAGGCTGCTACAAAGGAATATATTGTTGGTACAAGGCTATTTGTTTAAAGAATAAAAGAACCTTTTCATTTTTAATTTTTTAAGTTATTCTGGTGCTTTTACCTCCAATGAAAATAGTATCTGTACTGCTACTTGAAAAGAAAGACAAATACAAGGTGCAAATTACATCCGTGTTTTTGTAAGACTTCCGTGAAACTTCTCTTTCCAGACTAAGGAGATAGAAGCGTTAAGGAAATTTCCCAGTCTGAACATTCATGAGAATCTCTGGCAGTCACATTTCCAATGCCAGAAACTTTTAACTGCTGACATCGAAGCCCCTTCACAGCAGCTCCAGTGACCCAGTGGGGGCCCCACTTTACTCCCTGCACACCCCAATCACACACAGTCAGACCAGGTTTCCTGACTGTTTCAACCCCAGGTTTCCCGTAGCAGAGTCTTGGATGTCTCATTCCTTAGAGCTCTTTATTCACAGCACTGTAAAACAGAAATAGTCCGAGCTGGTGCCTCCGAGGAGGGACTCCAACAAGGGAAGCCCTCGGTTTTCATCGCTTCACGGTCTACCCAAGCAGCAGTCTTGCTCTTCTAATGTGTCTTCTGCTCCTGCTGTAACTCTCGTGTCCATCCACCTGTTTGGCACCACCTTCTTCATTCCCTATGTTAGCCAAGGGCTGGTCGTTCACACTCTCTTATCTTGAGCTCCCATCCAGGGCTCAATCTGCATCTCAACCTGTGGCTTGCAAATAGAGCTACCTGAACCAGATGCAGTCTGCTTTAATTGAGTTTATAATAGAATATATTAAAAGGAAAAAACCCCAAACTTTCAAGGCATTTATCCCTTGCCCTTATATACAACATTTTTTACAAGTAAAAAACATAATGATTTAGGCTAACAATTATATTACTCAATGGAAATCTCTATCAGCCCTCTGCTTAAGATAGACACCAATACTTCCATGTACTCTGTGCCAACTGCTTAGCGTCAGCCTGGAGAACACCAATTTATTTTTGTTTGATATCTGCATAGATCCATGTCTTGCCTCTAAAGCCACATTCTGAACCTTCTATTGAGGTGACTGGGCACACTGCAGTTCTTGCAATAGTTTTCAGTGTCAGACAACGAGTTTTGCTTTCAAAACACAAAATTATAAGGCTTCTGGAAACTCTTAATATCTCTGATCAAAAGCTTTAAATTGTTTTTTATAAGACTAATCAGTGTTTTGCCTTGAAAGCTTCTGCCAGTCTGTAAAAGGAACAAACGAGACTACTGAGTACTCTTGATACAACACAGAATTCTAGCTTCAGTAGTCAGTTATTGAAGAATTTAGCTCACTTAATATAACACATATAAAGTTATTTGAAAACAAAGATAGAAAGATTAGCTGCTAGAGCTGAAACCTCTTAAGTTTCCTAGTAGATGGTGAAGCTTGAAGGTTATTTTTTTTACTGCAAATTCCATCATGTCAAAATCAGAGGGCAGCATCACACACTGGAGTAACCAGAGGCACTTATCAGTAATTATGACTGATGCTAGGAGCTAGACAAAATTTACGGAATGATCAGAAATTTTATACTTGTGTAGTAAATGGGAATGTTTCTTGGGATTTCTGTAAAGATATTTTGTGAATTATCTGGCCTTCTCCCTAGTGCATAACTGTTCCATAGAGTTCTTATCTTTGCTTTTCAAGGCATCAAATGCAGTAACCCTCATCCGAAAGATGATTGTGCAAAGAACCAGATAGACTCAGGCTGATTGATTACTCCTGAGTACAACCTTGATCTTCAGAGAACAACAGTGGCAGTCCTGATAACATGACTAGAACCAATATAAAGCAATATAGCAAGGTGCAGTATAGGAGGACACATATTCCAATTTTTCAAATGGAAATGATGTTTACTAACTAAATTCTCTAAGGCTGAGTTAGTGGCCGTCTGTCTAGTAAGTCTCTCTCCTTGGGACATTCTTCAAGGACAGACTGAAATAATTCTAGACCTATTAACAACATTGGGAGGATCATATCAAGGCCTTCTGGCTCTCTACTTGCATTCTGAAGAGGTCCTATGGAGAAAACACGGGACTCTAAGTAAGATGGATGGTGTGTTCTGCTTGCAGCAAAGGCAACACCTGTGCTCCTTCTCTCAAGAATGCATTTCTAAAAAGGAGGAAGGTGCAATTTTTTCCTCCTCATCTAGATAATGAGCAATTAGGAACTTCAAGTAATGACTTATGGCCCACTGCCCTAGGTAAAAGAAGTCTGGCTACATCTAACTCCTTGTTTCTCATCCTGTGGTAATCTGGTTCAAGGTTCAAGGGAGTCCTCTCTGAAGATGGAAATTCAGTGTTACTAAACCGTTGTAATCCTAGCTTTCTGACTTTGGGTGGTGATCTTTGTTTGACCATAGCTGCATGGTATGATCCAGTCACAGAAAGTTTTCTGCTTACTGGTCATGTAACAGGGATAAGATGTCCAGCTATAGGTAAGCACATGCACCAACTGTTTCACTGCTGCGTTTCACTTCTCTTTCTTTTCCTTGTAAGCCACACTTCCTTATGGTTACTCACAGGAATATGTTATATAGTAATTTATTTGCTTTATTTAGTACTACTTGCAGCATTTTTGTTTCTACCCTCTGAAGTTTTCTACTCTGTCTCATGAAAGCAGTTGTTTCCACCTTGTCCTGAGCATATATGTCTTTTATCTTTTTCACCATAACCTTTCACTGCTCTTCAAGGCTAACCATATTGAACAGACAGTGAATATTCTGATCAATAATCTTTGAAGAAAGATGGCTACACTTCTTTGGAGCCAAGGAACTCCAGGTTGTCTTCCGTGTAACAGCTGCCAACATTTAGATGATGTGGATAGCTAAGGAAATTAGTATCAGGTGTTTGGGGCCTTTTAACAGAATAGTGTAGATGTGGCCTTCATAGCTCTGCCAAACCACATATCTTGCCAGCAAGTTTGCTTCATGTGAACCATGTCAAAAATACTTTCAGATAAAATGTAATGAAAACAATGGACTGTGATATAAAAGGCTCTAAGAGAGGTCGTATCCCAAATATTTGTACCATGCTGTTAGGCTGAAAGAAGACTGGTCAAAGAGTTTTCAGTCATAAAAAGAAAACTTGTTTAGCTATCAATTTCTTGGTAGCTGTTTGCCACATGATTGGAAAAAGATAAAAGCACACTCAATGAGGGGTAATAGAACACCTTGTTCTGCTGTTCAGTCACTCCTCTTTTTCTCTAATGTTTTTGATTTAGCAAGACATTTATGTTCATGGGTCAGTGTTTTGTTGAGCTGAAGCCTATATTTCTTATAATGGTAACATACTTCACAATTAAATGACCAGCATAAATTAATTTCATGTACTACCTGGACGCTGTCACTGAGGGTAGCTCCACAGTTTCTCACCAAGATTATAACTGAGAAATACATTCACAATCACTGTCATCCTGAGACCAAGAGGAAAATATGAACTTTACATGTATATGCATGTAAGCTCAAAGGGCTAAAAATTTAGACAGTTTTTACAGCTAAGTGAAAACTCAGAGCTGCAGTTACAAAATAAAAGGGCTCCTCACTCTTGAAAAACTATCCAGATTTCTTTAACTCTGATTTACTGTCTGTAAAATGCATACTCAAATTTCAGGCCACTGTTTTTAAAATAGACAAGTAAATCCAGACTCCTAGGCGATTTGATCACCTCTTAAGAGCAGAGCCTGCTGACCACCTCGTCCTTGCAGCCCACACATGCCTCGGTGTTGGTGGGTCACCGATGATGAGCTGTGCTGGAACACAGTGCCATCTAGCGAGCCACAAAAAGCAGATTCACACAGATTATGGTCTAAGAAAATCAATATAAATTATAAAATTTTAAAACAAACCTAAGTAAGACCTAAAGCCCCTCTTTCTGCAGAAAAGGAAAGCTTAATTATGGGAGGTTAGCCTTTATTCCCCCCTTCACCCCCCTCCCCCCCCCCAAAAAAAAATGATGCTAATATCTTAAAGTTATTAAATGCAATGATCAACCGGCACTCAATTAAATTGCAACAAAGGCTTGGCAGACTGTTATTCTACATTTATTCATATACTATAAAAAATAAAAAGTAGTTTTTCAAAGATTAATAATGTCCTCCTAAAGAGTTATCTTTCGAAGAGAACAAGAAGGGTGGATTTGACTGTCAGAAAAGCTAACACTGCTGTATCTGACCTGATTCAGTGATTTATTTACATGAAAGTAGCAAGACAGATTAAAATAATGCCCTGTATGTTTAACATGATCATGTTCTCCCTCACTATGGCAACATAAGCTCAAATTTTCCTGTGCAATCTGTTTTGCTGTGCTAGGAGCTATCTGTAGGATGGTATCTAAATCCATCTCTGTGCTTTTCCTCTCCTGTTATCTGTGTTGCTCTTATGACATTTCCCTTAGTAAGTTCTCTGAATCTTTTTCTTACTCTTGTATGTATGCTGTCTTCCATGTCACTGTTATCACTCCTTGAAAATCTATACCACTTAAAACAATATCCTCTTGGGAACTTTCTCAACAAGGAATCAATTATTTGAAACAAAACAATGCAATCAGCCTTGAGACTGCCCAACCACAATTACTGGTACACTCAGTATTATCTCTTGAAAAGCATATATTACTTTGAAAAGTAGGCAGTCTTCTAAACATTAAAAAAAAACACAACAAACCAAACTAAACCAAAACAAATGAAAACAGGAGAAAATATAGCCTCAGGTTAATTTTAATTTGTTTTGATCTTGTTTTTTTTTTTGTTTGTTTTCATTTGGGTTTTTTTGTTTGTTTGATTCATTTTTTGTATGAGAAATTATTTAGGACAATCCCAGCTCTTTTTAAAACACACACCTGTGATGAGCCTTCCTACTGACACTACTGCAGTTGAAGTATTACAAATCAGAGGGGTTTAGTGACATTTCCTGATGTGATTCTAGGAGCACCTGATAAGCAAACATATTCAGTTGTCACAGATACAGTATGCAGAGGTCTCTAACTTACATGACAGGATGTGGATGGATGCTTGTAGGATAATTTTTGAGTTGGTTTATTAGTGCAAAAGATAAAACACATTATATTTTCTTAGTGGAGGTTTTGATTTGAAACAAGTGAACTTGAGGAATCATCACATCTGTACTTAAACATTCGTCCCAGAATTTCCTGAGCTTTGGAGGTATTCTTTCTACCTGTAATAGACTTTGCTTCTATCAGGGATCTAACTGTACCTTGACAGAGTCTCAGCTGATCTGGGTGTCCAGGCACAGGAGGGAACAAAGGATTCTGACAGCAACTCAGCTCTTGACATTCATATTTGCATATTGGCAAATTCCTTAACATTTCTACAACTTTATTGTAATGAAATTATCCTGATGCAGCCTTTGGCTAGGCCATTTTTCAAATCTCATAATGTTGATAAAAAGACATTTCTAGCTTCTATTTAGGCATATTTACTTCCAAACAAATACTCATGTTCTTCACCATGGAATACAATCTGTATGTGAGTTATATAGAATAATTATAGGTCTGAATTTTCTGTAAATATTTTCTTCTTTACCCTTAAAAATGTTTGGCTATTTGTCTGTTTTTTCTGAGCATCTAGAGACATTGTTAGACCCTTGGATGTGTCAGGTTTGCATCAGCTGTGCTGTTTGATGGGCCTGTATTTTTTTCAGGCATGTTTTAGTCACAAAAATGGAAGTCTCAAACCAAAAATCTTTTGCAAAATATAAAAATATAAAAATTACTAAACATATTAAAAAAAAAGAAAAAAAAAGAAAAAATTTTATTCATAATTTGGAGCATCTTATTTTTTTAACATTTCTTTTGTGTCCTTGAAAGTGGGCTAGTAAATGTAATGTTATCAAAGTTCTGTAACAGTAATTGCTCATAATACCAGGTCATACAGCCATAAGTAAGGGAAGTCAGAGAATTGCTCTGTGAGACCTGAACAAACAAAGCATGGTTTGGCTGTACTTTGATCCAATTTAGCAGCTCTGACTCTCACAAAATCACTCAGAGAGAGCTAAGAAAAAGTGTTGTTGCACTTCTAATGTACTTTCACCAGACTCATTCCCAAAAACACATTCTTATAATGTGGCTAGGCATTGATTCACTGATTCAATGATGCCTGCTCTCTAAAATCTGTGCTTGCTTACAGCTGTTCTGTTTTTTTATTTCTTTTAACCACTTCTGGTCATATTTTATACTTACTGGGTCTCATCCCTATTGAAGCTTTAAGGTCTTCGAGTTCTTAGTATAGCAATACGAAAATGACATAATTTCCTCCTATTAAATTCAGATACAAATCTAAGGGTGACAAGAAAAGTCAGGTAATTAACATAATTAAAACAGTTTTCAAAAATTTAGAGTCTGAGATCAGATTCTCCATGCTGATGACTGAAATCAGTTTACATGCAAAACTAAAGACTGCAATGAACAGACATTACAGTATCCTGAGCTTGATTCACTTTTCTTTATTTTTTTATGTCTGTTGGGGTCAACAAAATGGCATGATATTATACTTTGCCCTTGAGGAGATGTATGGATTTTACGATTGCGAAATCAACATTTACCCTCTCATATTATGTTATGCTGAAGTTGTGCATTCATAGGAAGGAATGCAATGCAGTAGGAGTGGGTCTGAGGTATGTTTTAGACCAGCTCTAAACTACCCCTAGACTAGTAGACTATAAGATTATTAATAATTGGAGACTATTAGATGTGGTGCTGAATGGTATCTAATTTAATATAGAAGGAATCCACTAATCACATTGATAACACTTCAGGATGTGAGCCCAAGCTGCTGCAGGCAGCAACATCCAGGAGATTTCCTTTTGCAACACACTGATCTTAACAAGAATGTTAATATCTTCAGAAATATCCCAAGATATTCCAGTTAATTGCTATTCGGAGTGTGTGAGCAATGTGCACTGATTTCATAACTATTTGCAGTGGCAGGTACTGATAAAGATACTGCTATCAAGTTTTAGTCTTTGCCTAACTTCTTAATATAGTATTCTTGATTATTATGATAGATTATGCAGAAGATGAATATAAAGATTTTGTTGAGTGGGACCTAGGCAACAGATTTTTAATCCAATTAGGTAAGAAATAAAGTTCTGTAGCAAAGAGTGAATTCTGCAAGCATTCTGAAATTTTAGGTATATCATCTTTGTATTATTTCCAAAAATACATGACTTGGATTCTAATTAAAATGTATTCATTGCAATTCTTGAAAAAATCTTCTATCTCAACCATGTGCAGTAAACAAGACCTAAAGATCCTATTTGCATGAATATGTTTTAAATCTACTCAATAAGGTAAAAATTATTGAATTTATTTAAATGGGTGCAGAATTTTAAATAGGCAGAAAAACTTGACTTCAATAATATTTATACCTTCATTTTTAAGTGTTCAGTTCCCACATTTCATTTTTTTGTTTAGAAGGGTGTGAATAGTGCTTTTCTCTTTCCCTTTTCAAGGTATTTTGGTATCTTTTCCTTCAAACCCACACACGTCATCTCTACATTCCACATCACATAAAACACAGGACTTTAGAGTATTCATATCAAACCAGACTTTTTATCAGAGGATTAAATTCTTTATAGGAAATGTAGAATCAATCTATGCATTTCACATCTGTTATGCAATCAGCAAAATGTATAATAATGTTCCACCTGCTGCCTTGAAAACAGGCTGTTTTTCCTCTGGTACACCCAGAAATAAGTTGAGGAAATATCATGTTGACAGAGCTTGAGGGAAGAAGAAAATAAGCATTGTTCTTCAACAGCTCTCAAATTCATCTTTGGCAGCAGAGTAAGCAGCTACAATGTGATGGCATCTTGTGTGAGTTTACAAGATGTCAATTTTAGGGATCATTTTCCTGTTATAAAGTACATATGGTAAGTAAGAATTTTAGGCAGAAAAATTATGATTAGTTTTATGCATAACTCTTATGGTTTCTCTGACAAATTAAGTTTCATTAGCTTTAACTTTTCTCCTTTTGGAAATGTATCCAAAGCTCATACCTGTCATAAGTGGCCTTCATGAAAGGCACAGGATGGGAATACCTCCCCCACATAGCCCCTTCCAAAACCTGTCAAATGGACAAATAACTTTTCTCTTTTTTTTTTTTTTTAATTTTATCCTTAGACAAACAACATCCATCATAATTAGCGCCAAACATTACAAAACACCTTGATACTAGAAACTGTGTTAGCTTTATTTAGTCAAAGTTACAAAACAGTCTTGCACTTATTATAAGCTTTGTTAGTTTTTTAATAGCAAAGTGGTGAAAATTAATTTAAAAGCTATTTTTAGATATGAGAATTCTTATTTAAAATAGTTTAAAATATGGAAATTTGTATTGGTAATATTGATATATAGCTTTTCAGGATATGTGAGAGGATGTGGTAATTTGTGGATCCATGCCTTTACCTTTTCTTTGTCTATGTCTGGGAATAGAAGTTACATTGATTAGCAAAAAAATCCTGAGAGCTTTCACCTTGTTTCTGTTGCTAAGGTAACCATTTCCTTGGCATCAATGCATCCAGCATGTCTGTCTTACTTTCCTGTGAGCTCTAACAGAGGCAGCGTTGTGGAATGGCATTGGGGGACAAAAAACCACAGAGACAAACAAGGAGGAACAGATAAAAAAAAGTAGCTGAAAGCTAATACAGGGATATTGCTTAGTTGAATTGAATTAAGTCTTGTTTCTGTGGGTCATTTAGGGAGCTCAGTGTACAGGTAAGGATTTAAGGCTCCAACAAGACTACAGCTAAAAGCCAAAGAGGAACAGAAATCTTCACATCAGAAAGCCCCAGCTACAGCTCCTTTCTCCCAAAAATAATAATAAAAAAAAAGCAACCAAATAAGAAAAAACTAAGGGGGAAATGTGGAAGCATGTGGTCTGGATACAAACTCTGAAGGTAAAGACGCTGAATTTCCAAGCTTCTATCATCTAAAAAAATATAACCTTATTCTGAATAGAACACTGTCTTCTACTGCTCCCATCACATAATTTACCTGTTCCTATGTCAGATAGGGCATTCCATGAGAATGTAGTAATGATGTGCATTTATTATCATATATCAACATTTCGTTGGTCTTTTTTACATCTGGCTGATGTAATTTAATTCTTAATTCACTTCTGCAATGTATGTCACAAAACCAGCTAGGGAGAATGAGGAGACAGATGAGTGACTCCATTATCCACTCTTCCTAGCTGACTGTACAATGTCTCAGCTGTTTCCTTTTCCAGCCCTAGTCCTTGCAAATAACTTAAACTCTGCTAAAAATGAAGTGAGCGACAAGCAGGATACACCAAACACCACATTTGGCAGAAAGCTGGGTGACACATGAAAACCTGTCAAATAAGTTATATTAGTAAAACTGAAGGAAACCCCAAGTGGCAAAATGGTTGACTTCAAAGCACAGTAGTGGTATACAGTCTCTTAAAAAAAAGCAACAAAAAACCCCACCCAAAATAGAAAAAAGAAAAATCTCTAAGATGGTGATATGAATCTAGGCCAGAGAAATAGGGAAAACATCACTGTCACCTTACAAAGTTACAACAGCCAAGCATGCCTGAAGGCTGTTAATAATCTCTGTACAAATTCTTGTTCAAAAGTCAGGCCACAAAACTGCCATTACAGCTAGAGGTATTTATACTCTTAAAATGAAAGTTTCAAAATGATTGTTGGTATGGAATTATGAAGGCACTGAAGCTGGTGCCTTCAGAAAGTGAAGCAAGGAGAGATATTTCCAATTCACCTATCCAGTCTTTGTTCCTGCACATAAAATATGCATGTTGTTCTGTAAATTTCCAGGTTACTTTTTGTGTTCATGAACACATACTGGTAAACATTGACTCATTTTCCTGAGGACTGTCAGGAGCTGCAAGGGTGAGGCTACTCCACAAGGAAGCTATGCTGGGAGCCAAGGATGCCCGCAGAAAATCATGAAATGTGCAGAAAAGCCCATAACCAAGGCATGAGGGAGCAGAGCAAGGCGATAGTGGCAACAAGTCCCATTGACATGTCATCAGGTAAGGTAAGGTAACCTCTGAGAAAGCTCCAAGGTCAGTTCAGGAAAGTCCAATGGAAATTTAATAGTAGATGACAAGATCGGAACCAGTTACACCTGTAATGAAGTTCAGGCCAGCCCAGCTCTGAGCACTGATATACCTCCTGGACCAAAGAGCACATGGGGTTCTGAGGTCAGTCCAGGCAGCTGAGCCTATGGGTGCTTTTAGGGCCCTGACAGGGATTAACTGTAGAGTGATTTGGAAAGTTTTCATTTATTCTGCTAGCATGGGTAGGTAACAAAACAATGTCTTGGATACTACTGGAAAACACATCAGAGCTAACATGACACATGACTTCATTAGAAGACTTTAATTGTACATAATTATCTGAGTATAGACTCACAAAAAATTTTGGGTTTTGCCCTCGCAGATGGAGGATCTGGAGGGACTCTGGGGATTTTAGTTCTGTATGTGAATAAAAGAGCAACAGCGAAGGCATCACTGTGACTTGAAAACAGAAGCCCAGTGACACTAAACATTCTCTCACAAACCTGCATGCTCTGGAGTGCTACACCATGCAAGAATGAGGTCCATCCCTCTGCGAAACCAAGATGGATAAGTAGGGTGGGGTAAGTAGTAAAAGTCCTTCAGAATTCATAGTAAAATAATAATTTCTAGAAACAGAATAATACATCTTGAAATTTGATTAATACTTTAAAATTTGGAGCACACAATATTTCAATTTTTTAAAAAATAAAATATTAAATTGGCCAAAATCAGACACCTATTTAAATTGTCACCATCCTAGGCAATACTGATGGAACAGAGTAGGTTTCAGTTAATGGTAATGAGATCATAAACACCTAGTTTATCTTGAACACCCAGATATCTACATTGAAATGCCTTAACCAAAATTCCCGGTTTTCAAATCTAGTGAAAAGTGACCGGCATATCTCAGTCTTTGCACTGGGACTTGTTTCTGCACATCTTTTAGCTCTAATCTGGCTAATTTTTTTTTTTTTTTTTAACAACTCAACACAAAATAGACAAAAAACATAATTTTGAACTTATAGCTTTGGCCAGATTTGGACTAAGGTTTAGTGTGGGCTCTTTATTTACAGCAGTTTCCTATCTATAGCAACTTCCTAAAGAATGTGTGTATTTCTGCTCTCTTTCACTTGTGAGTTTCATCCAAAGCAAACTGACATCACCCCTTTATATTTTGGATTTCTGTGAAGAGATAATGTGAGAATTTTCTCACACCTTGCATTGATTCATATACAGAGCAAAATACTGGAGCTGTAGGATTTCTGCAGTGTTACTCCTTTGGTCGTAAGTAAACAAAAGACCTTAGCCTGAGAAAATAATCAGTATGAAAGAAACAAACTCCCTAGTCACACAGAATATCTCTAATGCTCATTTGCTGGAGATTATGAAAAACTCAGGGAATATACCTTAAAATAAGACTCTTCATTTACAAAGATCTATTTTTTTCTTATTTCTGCAATTTTTCAACAATTCAGATAATAGTGTTTCATTAAGTCTTCTGTTTATCAACAATCACCTTACATTTCCAGTGTCTAGTGCAGTTAATAGTACCAGTGTGTTGTGCATTTTTAAAGTCATAGATAGACAGTGTAGAACTTATCTCCAGAACAGAAGATTTTATATAAAAATTAGTAATTTGTAAGGCAGTAATTTCTTTACCTGTCACATGAGAATGGAAATAGGCTTAGTGAGAAACAAAAGGCTTGCTGTTGAAGACTTTATATGCTGTTGCTTCCAACATAAAAAGTCTTGGTATGTCTTTCATGCCCCCATCTCTCAGTAATCAAAGCACGTTTCAAGAGGCTCAGAACAGAGATCTTCTTTCATATGGGTGGATTTACTTAGAAGATTTTACTTTCTATTCCAAAACACTCCATAACCTTGGAAAGTCTGCAAAGTTTAGCTGAGGGACTCAGCTGAAGAGAATGAATTTTAAATTAAAGAAATATATATATAAAAAAATCAAATAACTAAGCTTCTGGGCTTTAATTCATAGTTCTGTTCAGCTGCTTGAAATGTCACTGGAGTCCTCATGAATAGAGTTGAGAAGTTCTGAATGAAAATGTGAAAATCCCATCACTGACATTTCCATTCCTGCTCACCTTTAATTGAAAATGTAAGACAATTTGTCTTGGCAAATATATAGTAACTATGAAAATAAAAGATTTCTGTTGCATTCCTTCCATGCATACATTGAACATAGTAATCTGCCTAGGTTGAACTGAGTTGTGAGGAATTTGTCCTAATTTTACAGAGAAAATCTCAGAGAGTGAACTACACAATATGAACCCCCAAAAGTGTTTTCCAGTTTTTGATCTGATTTCTTCCTTTCCCTCATTCCTCTTTTAAAGTCATTGAAAGCAACTGAAAATAGGAAAGATACACAAAGAAAATACAAATAATCCCAAATAATGTTCATAAGGAATTTTAAAGGTGAGAATAATAATTTTTTTAGTACAAGTCAGTGTCTTTTGCAGGTAATTTGTATATAGGAAAAAAGAATTAAAAAGTGGCTCTCATAAAAAATTATGATTTTTTGGAAACAAATAGAACATTTTCACAAATGACAGCAGGAAACCTGAGAACTCACTCTTTCTAGATGAAATATTGAAGGCATGAATCTTTTTGAAAGTGATGTGTACTTCTGGAAATATCTAATCTAAACTTCAGTATACTGCAAGGTAGTTATAGGTCATGGCGTATTCCAAAATAGATCTTATAAAATACCCTAAATCGCTAGATAAATGTCTTCTTATTCCTTCTACTATTCATGCTGCCCTGAAGTGAGCCAGAATGGTGGCCTAGTTGTGATGGCCACAAACTGAAGGAAAAGAAATCTATTTCTCTCCATTTGAGTTACCTCCTGGATTCTGCTTGACTGAAACCAGAGACATCATCATCAGAATAGCAGAGAGATGCTGCCAAAATTCATAGGATTATCCAGGGTACTACCAAAAGCTGCTGTTCTTAAAGCTGAACATTAGATTGGAGAACTTCAGTGATAGCTACAAAATTGCTGCCTGAGGAAGAATTTTACACTCTCTCTGAAGTATCACTGCTGCAGATGATGCTGAGCCCGCCCCAAGGGCCACAGTCTTGAAGTGGCTTTGAGACCTCTGAACCTCAACTACAAATTCTAGGCTGGCTCATCAAAAGATGTGTAGTTAAAAATATCCCAAAAATATTAAAAAGTATATATAGCTATAGTTTTGTATGGAATTTAAAAAAGTCTTTCTAAAATCCTCTTTTGTTCATCTGAGTATCACCTTGGTAAATCTACCCATGCAAATAGAAAACTAGAGAGCAACCCTACCACAAGACTGCTTGAAAAAGAATACTGTGTCTTGAGCTGGCTGCTTGTTTAATTTTTATTTAACTGTGTTTTTATACATTGCATTGAAATGGCATTTTTAAAGGAGTATTTATGGAGGGAAGAAATTATTGGTTTCTTCTGATATGTTGGGAAATTTTGTTTTGAGAAGTGTGCAGTGACGACAGCTATTACAACCCACCCTACAAGGCAGAAGTAACTTTTGTTTTTTGCTAATAAATCCCTCGGAATGAATTAAAGTAAATCAATACTTGTGATCAGTATTTGCATATATACATAAATTTTTTTTATATATATATATAAGATTTATTTTGGAACAACTTGCTTGCAGGTATGTTGCCATTTTGACTGAGCTTACCTATAAGCAATATGGTGATATAAAACTATGAAGATATCACCCAAGAAAATGTATAATGGAAAAGAAAGTAAGAAAAAGAGAGAAAGAATAAAAGTTTATAGTCACCAGTCAGAGAGCTTTGACGACCTTGGTTGCTGTCACTGTTGCTGCTGTCATCAGTCAGGTACGCTGGGGAGTGGTAGGGGAAAGAAGCCTATGAAACATAAAGTTCGATTAGTTTAGGTACCCCCAGAAACCCTCCTGGTGCCTCCTGTGTGTGGAGGGGGGGGTCTATTTTGCACAGTTATTCTGGTTTTGCAGAGGGCTGGTGGTTCTGTTTTTTGCAAAGTTATTTTAGTCTTGGGGTGGGAGTTGCTTCAGAGGATACCTTGCTAAGAGCGAGGCCTTCTCCGAGGTGATGGGTGTGTACACATGGGGGCTGCCATTGACACTCCTGGTCTATAGGAGATAAGCATCACACACACACAGAGTTGACACTGGTCTCCTTTAGATAAGCATCACACACCTAGAAATCTTGCCTCTAGGGCCTCCACAAATCCAACAGGTTGTGGACTATGGCCTCCTCCCCTCAGCCTAATCTTCAATCCCCTGCCAGAAGGCTTGTACAGCTCCCTATGGTAGCAAGGTTCTAAGGCAATTAAAAAAGTCCAATTCCTCTCAATGGCTTGACCACAACTACAGGGAGCTCAAAACTGAAGAAAGAGGGTGGGAAAAGAGAGAAGAAACCAGCTAATTTTAAAAATTTTGTGTCATAACCACATCAGTGAGTTATAAAACAGACAACACAATGGGAGAGCAAGTTTAAACATAAAGAAGCCATATAGTGAATTGCCCTTTCACAACAGTGTGATCCTAGTGGGATGAAGTGTCTGTAATCTAAACTACAGTTTACTACAAAGAAGACTGAGTCTTTAAATAAACTGTTGTCTTAGTCATCACTTAAATCACAAAACCACTAAGTAAACTAATTGACATCTTTGTCAAATAAGAATTTAATTATAAAGCTTTAATCTTGGCAATGGCACTTGAAAAGAAACTTTAAACTGTGGTCAGAAGTGTGTATGTTCTCCTTCTCACTTACCAATAACACTTCCCTTGAAGAAAGTATTTCCTTTTCTTAAGTAATTTGCATGTTTGACCTTTTATCCATTTTTGTATGCACATGAAAGAAATAAGTTAAAAACAGTTTTAACATTTGTATGTCACCAGTTTAGTAGTAAAATTCTATAAGATTACTGGATTTCTAACAGGAGAAGGAAAAAAGAACAACAATAATATTCTTTATGCCTATTTGGATATAGAAATACCTTTTTTTTCATAAAATTTCTCTGAACCCTAAAAAATCTTTTAATGGAAAGATCACTTTTTTGTAGAATGTATGGGGTAACAGAAATATCACAGCCTGGACCATATCCATTCTCTTTCTTTCTTTTCTGCTACATTTTTCTCTTATTTGTTATTAATTTAAAATTTTGTTATAGTATATTTGAATATATTACATATTTATTCAATAAAGTAACAGGAATCATACTGCTATACATTACAATATATAAACAATATATAGATTGCCAATAATTAAAATATAATGCATTATTTAAATTTTAGTATTATATTTCAAAATTTCAATCTTAAATTTTATTTTTATTACCTATTGTTTTTAGTGCTAAGTAAACAAATAAAGTTATTAGAAAGGCAAAAATAAAAACTGATGGTGCTTTATCTTGCAAGATATTCTGCTAAGGATAGTAAAGTTGAGCTGTGCCAGAATTCCAGTGTTTCTATGATATTACAATACTATGATTCATTTATGTTTATAGATCATACAAATAGAAGAAAACATTTTTATTGCAGAAAGACATCAGTGCAAGAGCCCACTAAAAACCAACTGCAGACTGTGTCCATAGCAGACATTCTCACCTTCCTGTCTTTCAAGCTTCTTACAAGGACGCATTCCTACATTCTTAAACAGAAGGAATCTTCTCACTTTTACCTAAAGGGGATGTAGGGAGGTATAATTGACAGTACCAAGAGGGTGCTACAATCTCTACTGTCACATGTTTCTGGCTGAATTTAACCCATGTCTAAGGGACCTGTGCAGCAAAAGATGGCCCTGAAGGCCAGGCTGTACACGCAGCACAGCAGGACAGAGCCCTTCCCTAGTTAGCTCTGCTGTGGATCCCTCACTCCTCCATGGGAAGGAACTCTGCAGCAGCTCCCGTGGCACAGTATGGCAATATCTCTATTGGCTTCAGATCTGGACCAGAAGTTATTTAGGTTACTCAGCTTGCAAAGTTTCAAAACATGGATGCTATTATTCCCACAAAATAAAGCGAATTCAAATTTTCCACCAGTCATCATGGCCAGAAATAATTTTATTTATTTAACTGCTCTGAAGCTTTTAATATCCTCTTAGACATTCTTGACTGAGGAGCCTGTGATTCTGAAAGAAGAAGAAGAGTTAGGAAAAATGCTTTCTGAAACTCTAGACTCAAAATTGAGAAAGGAAGAGACAAGAAATAGCATGAGGTAAAAATATTATGGGGATATTCAGTTTATTAAAGATATTTTTCTTGTCATCCCAAAACCCTTATCTTAAAAACCCTTTCAATTTGACTAAACTTCACTTAATAGTTTTGGATGAAAAAATAGTAAAAGAACACTGAAGTTTTCCCTTTTTTGAAAAAGTTAATAGTTTAAATATTCACCCCGTATCCAAGAAACAATATTTTGTTCAATTTTTCAGTTTATGGAGGAAGCCTGAATATTTCTTTCCTTGAGGGAACTGCCTAGCTACCACAGTAAAAAAAGTGTTCTGGCCTCTACTGTTAACTATTTCCCATTTAGTTTAAATACAGATTAAGGAATGGAATCTATATGCTTCATTAAACTTGGTAAATGAGGAGTTTACTTTAAAACCACTAGACATGAGAATTTTTTCCACTTTTGTCCACAATTATTTCTTCTGAATAAAGTGCAGCCACTCTTGGTACATGTCAGGATTGTTCTATTGCTATAGTCAGTATCTAGGAACAAGTTCAGGGTCATTATAAGACAATAGATACCATTCAAAATTGCACCACACATTAGAAGTTGTATGTTTCCAAATTTTGTCTTTTTTCTTTCCTTATCTTTGTCCCTTCCCTCTTCTCTCATATCTAGTTGTTAGCAGAAAAAAATGGTTTAAAGTGTAGAAAAGAAAAATCAGTTTACACGTCTTTAGACCTCTTTTTCAAGTTATGAAATCAAGATCAAAAATCCACATTAGTAAACACTACACAAACACATAAATATATGTGTCTTTTCCAAATGATTTTTTCTGTTTTCTGTTCAGCTGTGAAAGAAAGAATACGTAAGCAATAGATTTTCCCTACATATCACTTTACTTGCATAAAATGGAAAATTAAAATATGGTTTTGCCTACTGTACACATAATATGTACTGTATACTAGCATCTTTTTCCCACATTGACTGGGTTGTTTATGAGAATCAGAAGGGAAAAGGTAAAACCAGTACTGTTCCCCAAGATCCTCATCCTCAAAGGAAAGACTCTCTGAAACTCAAAAGAATTGAGATCTCAAAACATCTTTGATATTCCAGTGCTTTTGAAGTGTCAGGTGGCCATTCCATATCGATGAATAATGGTTTTGATCTGACTTGGGCTCCAGATAGGCATCTTTCTTCTTCATCATAGTTTTCTGAAAACTTGCACCTTTCTATGAAACTATTCAGTCAAACTTTTCCTTCTTCTTACAATTATTCAAAGTAATTAAAAAAATATGAAACTATTTTTTCTCATTTTCCTGCAGTGATGTAATTCTGAGTTGTTTACAAAATCCTTTTGTTGCCCAATAAAACTAATTTTCTTGTGGAATAACATCCATAAGCAGCTTTCAGGTAGACAGGCAGAGAACTGTTCTTCTGAACATTCAAAAAAAAAAAGTTTTTAACCAGCTTATAATCCTAAGAAGGAGAATTAGATTTTTGTTTAGAAACTACACAACCATATTAGAAGCTTTGGTAAATTTTCCCAGAAGAAATAACAGATGTTTGCAGAGTCCCTAAGGACTCTGATGTAAAGAAAAAAATTCCTTTCCCAAATACATTAGCATGCAGTTGGATTCACATAACACACATTGACTCTATTGTTATTTCAATATTTTGTTAATTTTTCAATTCATTTTTGCCACCATAATTACGAGCAAAAATCTTCCTACTTCTTTAGCAGAACTTCAAAAAAAAAGTCAAGAGCACTAAGATCTGTTGAAGAGATTTGATGGTTAAATGAAACCAAAGCTATGGCAAAAAAAACCCAGAAAAGCAAACCTTAGAGAGATAGGAGACTGATTATATCAGTCAATCATACAATCATAGAACACGTATCATGAGTGTTATTACCACTAAATATGTCAGGAAAGGAAGAGGTCCCTTCTCTATTTCCTGGCAATTCAACTTTAAATCTTGTGATTCTCTGGAAGAAAGCTAAACCCTACATATTGACTTTGGCTGAAATTCTACCATTACAAAAACGCAAACAATATACATGATTTAAAGTTCCTGGTTGGCTGGTGTATGTTTTCGGTACACTTTCTCAACTTTCAGTCTGGTCTTTTCTTTAGAAAGGAAAAGTCTTTGCTTTAAACATCTTTCACTGCAGGCATTTTCTTCCTCTAATTGAACAAAATCTCATCAGAGTATTTTTTCATGTGACTTTTGTGTATATACCAGCAAACTATTCAAGTGTAGAAATACCACTGTTTACCTAATTAAAACCTAAGACAAAGAATCACAGAATAATTTATGTGGAAAAAAATCCTTAATATCATGAAATCCAACCATTAACCTGGCCAAATCAACCACTAAACCATGTCCCTAAGCACCACGTTTAAACGTCTTTTAAACACCTCCAGGAATGGTAACTGGAAGTGTTTAAAACCATTTCCCTGGGCAGTCTGCTCCAGAGCTTGATAACCATTTCAATGTAGAAGTTTTTCCTAATATCCAGTCTAAATCTTCCTGGTCACAACTTCAGGCTGCTTCCTCTTGTCCCTCACTTGTTACCTGGGAGAGGAGACCAACACCCATCTGCCTACGACCTCCTTTCAGGTAGTTGTAGAGAACGATAAGGGGATGTACATGTGTAAATTTATGTGTTTAATATGTGTACTTAAAATCTACTCACATAAATGATTTTTTTAAAAACATTTAAACAATAGTCTTTCCACAAAAGTCAGTTCCAGATTGCTCTTATTTTTTACTAGTTTTTCAACTGTACTGTATGAAAATCTTCAACAATTAAAAAATATGTCATTTGACATAAATATAATTTTATCATTTATGCATTAAAAAGAGAATGCCAACTCTAAAAAAAGGTAGTATAATGAAGATGCAGTTATGTCAGCACACATTCTGTATTTCAATACATAAACCTGTTGTTTGATGGAAAGAATTTGGAAAACAACTTAGAGTCTGATATTTGTTGATCCCAATGGACACATATATCCAGGTATTTGAGAAAATACACTCTTCAGCTACCAAGCTTCAGCCGATTAAGAAACCAACTATCAACACTGGTAAATTCTATACTGTTTTTTCTAATTTTGAAAGATTTTCTGGGTATTTTTCCTTTCTAGAATAAAATACCATTGGTAATTTTACATTAAAATCTTAAGGCTAAGTTTCATAAGAAGTTATAATGTGGGCTATGTAATGCCTTACCTGCAAATGTCTTAACAAATGTCACATAAACTTTTCTGGAACAAATAACTTACGAATAAAGTCTGAGTTGAGAGAAAATTAAAATTTTTGGTTTATGGTGCTCTTCCAAAGCAGTGGAAAGCTTACTGATTGAACTCTTAGAAATCAGTTGGAGAAAACTGTTAGTCTTCATTGTGCTATTTTTCCATATGTTTTATTCAATGACTCTTGAAGGTCTCAAAAAATCTGATGTTTGCCTTATTTGGGGAGGGTTAAAGCTTAAATACTCTGAAATGAGTGTGACATTGAAGATAATCACAGCTTTGTGAAAGGAAAAAATCTGTTTCTCATACCTACCTTGGTATTTTGTGTATGGCTGAGACCTAATATAAGACTTCTCTGGTTTTATTTACAAACCTGTCTGTAACTTATCTGCCATCACTAAGCCTGACAATAATTTTGTTTGCTAGCTATTTTAAGATTATAGTCCCATATTTAAATTATTTACTCAACATTTTGAATCTCATCTGGTTACTCTTAGTCCTATTATTTTATGCTTTCATACTACTAATATTTCCTCGTTCCCTTTGCTTGTTTCATGTTCCCTGCCCTGCTCCACATTCTCTTTAGTTTAACATCATTTGCAAACCTAATTAAAGTGCTCTTTATCTCTTCCCCCAGACAATTAATGAGTATGTTAAATAATATGGGGTTTGTTGCACTCTCCTTGCATGCTTTTTCTGCAGATCTCATGTCTAGTAGTTCATAATGTATATGTATTGGATCTGTTTGTTCCTCTTTGTGTGGTTTGCCTTTCAGGTAAATAAACACTTTAAAATCAACAACCACTTGAAAACAATAATTTTTTGGATTGCTGTTGCTTAACATTATTAGAATTCCACAACCCCAGTTTCCTAAGTACGTTGTCTTTTGCAGACTGTGTTACTATTGTACACAGTCCTTGATGAACACATAAGCCCTATTTCTTTCCACCACATACATTCAGTCCAAAAAATTCATAAACAAAATAGCACATGATGGTTTAGAGAAATGATGATGAATGTTTTGCTCCATCAGATATTCCATACAACAGTTCATAGTAAGAGCATCTGGAATCAGAGAATCCTATAATTAAATGCAGTCAAAGTATGTTATGATGCAAATTCAGTATCTCCTTCAAGGAGAATATATACTTAAAATTGTTTTTGCGTAATATTTAAGATGCCACATTCACCTGTTTGCTCACAGCAGGAGTCTAATTATTTTAGCAGTGACAATTGCTTAGTTCTACTTCATGCAGAAAAAGATAGGGATACAAAATGGTGTCTGACTGGCACTAGATGGAGCTATCTCTTTGAAATGAATCAACTCTGTTGGAAATTCAACTTCTGTTCCAGGTGTATCTTACTGCAAATTATCATATAAGGGAGAAAGAAAAAGAAAAGGGAAAGAAAAAAAAAAAAAGACGAAAAAAATCAACAGATGAAACCAAACAAGTAAAAGAATTATTGAAATAATTTTTAAAATAATTCCAGAATAATTTCAAATTAAAATACTCTTTTAGTACAGTGAGAAGTTTTTCCACAGTGGTAATTTTTATCAAAATACTTCTGAGAACTTAAGGTCTGAAGAAGCTTGGGTAGCTTTTTAGTAAATTGAAATTAGTTAATAACTAATTTCTTTGTTACAACTGATGCACTTGCAATACATATTGCTACTATAATTCCTCTGCTCATCACAGAGGTAAAACGACTAGATTTTTTAAAAGTTCATATTTTGGTCACATCAGAAATATACTTTTATCCTGCATCTACTGCTCCTTGGGAGCTTAAAACTCAGTATAGCTTCTGCATGCACTGTTGTAGGCATTTGATTTTCAGAACATAAGATGATATGGAAGCACATCATCTAAAGCTATTTTCAATTAGAACACAAAATTTTTGAGTATTTTATGGAACTCTTCTTCCAAGAGGTTACTCAATTTGCTAATTAAAAAATTTAAGAAAAATTCTTTGCATTAAAGTTCAAAACAAGTTCTGTGGATTTATGGAGCCTTGGAAGGAATAACTTTTAGTGAGACTAATGCAGAATTTTTTGTTGGATGTTTGAGTTTTACAAGATATTGTTAGAAGGATAAGAACAGAAATAAGAAAAAAAATAACAGAAATAAGAAACAAAAAGTAATTATATATAGTAAGATTAACTATCCCATGGATTACACAACCTTTTTTCCTTTTTTTCTTTTTTGAGCTTCCAAAATAGGCTTTTCACAATCTGTGCCAAATGTCTCCCCTCCCCTCCCCTCCTCTCTCCTCTCCTCTCCATGGAAATCATGAAGTTATTTCTAGAATAAACTATTGCCTTCTCTGGTATTATGTAGTATGAGACAGAGAGAGGTTCTCCATTTGGCTTCCAAATGCATTTTGGTTAGTCACGATACTTGGAAAAATAAGAAAAAAAAATTTAAGTACGTGCTGAAGTTCATTAAAGATGTGTATGGAGAGGGAATTTTAATAACCCAAAGAACAAATTAAAATTTCAGAAATAAGTACCACCTGAGCTCTGCGTCTCATATATAGTCTGTCCTATTTGAATATTCATGGAAAAACTACCAAGCAACTTTGTAAACTTAAAACAACATCAAAAACTGTTCACATCCATAATAATTGTACTGAAAACATAATACATGTCCTGCATATATAAACTGATTGCATTTATTTGCATTTGTCTGGATTGTTTGAAGATGAGTTGAAATTAAAATACAAAATGATTTTGGGGACTGTTCTGTATCCATTAGTGTCAGGAGGGGGTCTCGATTATGTTTAGCACTCGTCAGCAGTTTCTTGGAAAAAAACCAAACAAAACAAAACAAGAGGCAGGTAGGGAAAGCTTAGCTGTACTGGAAATACACAGATGAAAGCAGTCTTCTGTTTTGCAAATACACTTTATTTTCTGAGGGCAATGAATAGCTCCCAAAGAAATAAGACAATTGTGAGAGTGCAAAAACAAGCTTTAAACACTGGAAGTACGTTAATAGGATTAACGTTCAGTTTTAGGTGATTAACAAACTATTTGCAGAGCAGTCTTATTTCTAGTATGTGAGAAAAAATGAAAGTATAATGAAGTCATGCATGAAACTCTTTCTTCATGAGAAATTGACTTTTGATTAACCATTTAAATAATAAGTGATGATTAAAATACAGTGCAAATCACTCAAAATTATCATTTCTTTGGTTCCATTAGATTTATACTCAGAGACTAAATTGGTTGCAGAGATCAGCATGGATATCCCAGTGACTGGCACCAGATAAAAATATGAGTAATGCTGAGATTTTTTTGGTTCAAATTCAAACTTAAAATGAGTGAGTGCCAAGACCTCTGTTACAAATACCACAAATCAGTCTTGGAGCTAAAGTCTGTTCTAGGTATTTGCTAGGGTTTTCCTGTAATCAATAAAGATTTACACATGTAAAATGTAAAATTTTATGTGCAAGTAGAATACAAAATGAGAACGCTAGATGAAGTAACATAAATGGTATTAATTTTAATTGGGATAGAGAGGTGCAGCAGAAAATGGAGAAAACAGCATGAAAAAATTAGCACTATTTTAAAATAGGTAATTTTTTTCCCTTTGCACATTTCCATGAATTTCCTCCCCTGCAGTGCTTATGCCACTTATTTCCTTACAGATCTCTTACCATGCATACATAGCTATATGAAAGAATTACTAGTGGTGCATTGAAACTTTTAGTTTTGTACTTTCCTTACCAATAACAACTTAAAAGAAAAAGCTAGTTCTTAAAAATGTAGGGTTTAAAAGTGTCACCTTAATGGTTTCTAGATTATCCTTATCTTCTTTGTATTTTTTTTAAGTTTAACTTTTTTCTGCACTGTCGTTTACAATTTAGTGTGAGAAATCATCCCCTTTATAAAAGAGTTAGTCTGCTAAGTAGGTCCCAAAGAATTATACCCCATTTCTCCCAAGAACTGTATTATAATTGTCTTTAATATCTGTGACTGTCTATAAATGAACCAAAGACACATAGAATTTTCACATATTCAGATATTCATTGTTCTGGCATTATGAAAACTTGGGGTAGAATAAACTTTTATTTTGCTTTTTTTTCTCCCAGATTTTTTTTGTTGTTGTTTTGAAAGAGCTATGATAGTACAAGATGAGCAGCAATTTGTGATCTTTTCATTCCAGAACTGACAATATTTCTTAGTTTTCACACACAAAACTAGCTTTAAAAAAAAAAAAAAAAAGTTAAATAGATGATTGAAGCTGATTGAAATGGTTGAAATAAATTATTTGTGGTTGAAGCTGGTCAATCTTTTATTACATCCTTAAGTTATTGAAATTCATGGTAGAGTGAGAAAAGTGCAAGATAGGAACCTCAGTAATTAGTATGTTTTCAAACAATTATCCAGATGAGTTCATTATAGGCTAGTTATGAGAGCAACTGGAACAAGTCTCAGAGCTCTCATAAGTTATTTCTGTGGATTTAGAGAAATTATAAAGTCCAGAAGACTTGAAAAAGAAAAGAAAGGACAGGATGACTGTGCCAAATTTTGGCAGCTGTCCCAAGTAGATGAGTGTCATGTAACATGTCTGCACTGAGTGTGAGAACAGTTTATGTCACCTGTGTATATCTTCTATCACAAAAAGGAAAATCTGTAGATGGTAGGAAATATTTAGGAATTCCAACCTTATATTCCTTGTAGCAGTATAATGCATACCTTCTTGATTTTTCCTCCTAGTTATTGCTTTTTTTTTTCAGTATGACATCTATGTGTGAGCAAAACACGGAACAACAATATCTATCCTTTCTATATCTTTACTTGTCCAATGACATATCCCCTAAGTTGCCTAGTGAGTAACTACGAGAATCCATCTCTTTCCAATTTTCCTACTTATATTTTCTTGCCTTTAAATTATTCTCTGATCCCTCTGTTATTCCTTGGTGTCTTGCATGAACATAGCCTTGTTTATTGAGCCATAACTTTCCTCAAATGTTTCATTCGTAACTTTCTGTACAGCTTCCATTTTACTTCCATTGCTAACTGGAAGAAAAGTATTATGCTATAGGTCATAATGCCACCAATTCAGTTTAAGCAACCCACTCTGATATTTGTTTCTTCCACCTCTACATGACACGTGCAAGTTCAGATCTGTTCTTTTGCAATCCCCACTTTACCAGAGACACAGCCCTTAACAAGACAGCTTGGTAACTATGTTTCAAAAACTATTTCAGTGCATTTTGCACACTGTTTTCCAGTGTTTTTCCATTTTTGCAGACTCCTAAGTCCATATTTTCTGAATATTTCACATAGGGCAGAGTCTAAATGTTGGGCAGAGTCTAAATGTTTACTGAAGTCAGGATATCTACAGCAAACCTCAAGGCCTACTGGCTTGTCAAAGAAGGACATGAAATTTGTTTGATATGACTTGCTCTTTAAAATCTGTTTTGAAAATTTCTTATTGCATGATTACACTGTAGATATTTGTTTACAACATGTTTATTATTTGTTCTTATACTGTTAGAAAAATTTAGGTTTGTAAATCTAATGCTATTCACTTTCTATTTTAGAGGTAGACATGTAGATATAGATAGGTGATTCTACCCTCTACTATTTATTGCGTTTGCATAACATAGTTCTTGTAGAGGAGGGGCTATAGAGATGGCTTCTGTAAGAAGCTGCCAGAAGCTTCCTCTCCATTCAACAAAGCCAATGCCAGCCTGCTCCAAGAAGGGTTTACCACTGGCCAGTGCTGAGTCAATCAGGAATAGTAGTAATGCCTCTGAGATAGGATGTTTAAGAAGGAAAAAAGTTATTGTCCAGAAGTAATTGAAGCCAGAGAAAAAAGGAGTGAGAATATGTGAGAGAAAAAACTGTGCAGACACCAAGGTTAGTGAAGGAGGAGGAGGAGTTTCATCCAGGCACTGGAGCTGAAATTCTATTGCAACCCATGGTGCTGGCAAAGCAGCTGTGCCCGTGCAGCCCATAGAGGTCAACAGGGGTGAAGAGATCCACCTATAGCCCATGGAGGAGCCCCAAACCAGAGCAGGCAGATGTCTAAAAAAAAGTTGTGCCCCTATGAGAAGTGCACACAGGAGCAGGCTCTTGGTGAGACCTGCGGACCTGTGTAGAGGGGAGCCCATACTACAGCAGGTTTTTTGTTAGGACTTGTGACGCTGTGGGCAACCCATACTGGAGCAGCCTGTTCTTGAAGGATTGCACCCTGTAGAAAGGGACCAATGCTGGAGCAGTTTGTGAAGAACTGTAGCCTGTGGGAAAGACTCACACTGGAGAAGTTTGTGGAGGACTGTCTCCCACAGGAAAGACCCCATTCTAGGACAGGGGAAGGACTTTTTTCCCTGAGCAGTGGTAGAAACAACATGATGAACTGATCATAACCCCCATTCCCCATCTCCCTGCACTGCTGGTGTTGGGGGGGAGGAGATAGAGAAATAGGAATTAATTTAAGACCATGAAGGAAGGAGGGGTGGTGGGAAGGTAGGTTTACGATTTGGTTTACATCTCATTATTCTGTTTTGATTTTGATTGGTAATAGATTCAACTAATTTCCCTAAGTTAAGTCTCTTTTGCCCACGACAGTAATTAGTGAGTGATCTCTCTCTGTCCTTCTCTCAAATCATGAACCTTTTGTTTCGTTTTCTCTTCCCTGTCCAGTTAAGGAAGGGAGCAGTACAGCATCTTGGTGGGAATCTGGGGCCTCCGGTCAGAGTCAAACCACTACAACTCTTCTTTCATGGGACCCCACCTGGAGTACTGTGCTGAGCTCTGGGGACCCCAACATAAGAAGGACATGGACCTTTTGAAGTCCGGGGCAGGGCCATGGAGATGGTCTGAAGGTGGGAGCACTTCTCCACTGAAGACACAGGCTGATAGAGTTGGGGTTGTTCAGCTGGAGAAGAGGAGGCTTTGGGGAGACATATAGCCGCCTTTCAGAAACTAAAGGGGACCTACAAGAGAGCTGGAGAGACTTTTGACAATAGCATGTCAAAAGGGATCCAGAGCAGGGCAAGGGGTAACACCTTCAAACTGAAAGAAGTTAGGTTTGGATTAGATATTAGATCTTTACTGTGAGAATGGTGAGACACTGCAACATGTTTCCCAGAGAAGTCGTGGATACCCCATCCCTGGAAATGTTCAAGGCCAAGTTGAATGGGTGTTTTTGTAATCTGGTCAGGTGGAAGGTGTCCCTGCCCACGGCAGGGGGATTGGAACTGGATGATCTTTAAGATCCCTTTCAACACAACTCTTCTTTGACATAGAAATGCTAAACCTGAATCAGTTTCACTGTCTGTTCTGGCTTTTTCAAACTTGTTTGAAATTTTCTTGCATACAGCACCCACTTGTAGGGCACATGGTGTCTGATAAGGGCAAGGGTCTTTCTGAGTCTTCTCTTCAGTTATCAAATGTCCCACTGCTCTTGAAGATCTAAGGAATATGCAGTGCTTCTAGGTTATATCACTTTAATCCAAGAAGTTTCATCAATTAACCTTAATAATTAGCTTCTGCTTCCCAATATTATCAATTGAGACATCATGATATTTTCTGTCCTCATACATATTCAAAATTTTCGAGGTGTAAAAAAATTATAATCAAAGCAAGCTAATTTGTGCCTTAGTCTTTTGTTATTTTTAATGAAATGTAAACATTATTATCTCATTATGAATTTAAGGTAAAGAGAGAAAGGATAGGGAATAAAAAAATTAAATCTTATATTGGATGTTTCATTTGAGTGTTCAACTGTTGCGTGTTGCATAACATCTTATTCTTTCTGTATAGGAGTTGTAAAAACTTGTATGAATTCAGATATGGATTGTGTAGATACTTAGTGGAATTACTTAGTTCAGCCCATCATTTGCTAGGTGATTTAATTACAGGAAGCAATTGCTCTCGTTATGAAAGACCTTATATGTTTAGGACATCTTTCAAAGAAGCTGAACACGCACCCACTTTCTGTGAGTAATAATTGCAAGACTTTATAAAAAAAGACAGACACAGCCAGCACTAATCAAGGGGCATTTACAAGAAAAAGTAAATTATGCCTATTATTTTGAAGAGAAAAATAAGAATTCTCCTCCAGGAGGCTGTGGTGGACTGCTAAATTCATAATAAATGCTAATAAAGCTGCAGATGACCTGGAGCTCTGAACTGAAAGTGGTCACAGATCACTAACAGAAGTATCACTTACCCATTCTATGTGCTGATACCTTTTCTTAGCCATCTCCTTTGCAGTTGAAGACAAGGTACTTAGGCCGGCAGGATGGCCATTTATCTCAATGGACTTTTCTATTTCTTATGGCTTTAATAACCTTTTGAGTTCAGCACTGATTTTTTGGGAGCTCTAGAAACTGTTAAACACTCCCAATCTTATTCTAAATGAGATCTGAGCCCAGAGACTAGAACTAGATTTTCATTTTGGAGGACAGGTAGCAATTTTTTTTCTCCATTGTAGTTCAACTATATCATAATATATATGAAATATAACTGAATATTTCACTAAAGATGTAAAAACAAAATAGAAGAAATAAGGTAATCATTAACAAAATAACTTTATTAAAGAAAGAGTTTTTTTAATTTCCCAATTAGCCATACCTTTTAAACATTCTTTGTTTAAAATCTGAAGGAAGTAGAATTTTAAAATTCCAGATTTTAAAATCTAAATTTTAAGTAGATTTTAAAAGTCCAAACTTGTACTTGGTGAAATACATTTTTTTTTTTTTTTTTTTTGGGGAGGGACATATTTTCTCTAGAAACTTTTTTTTTTGAAGTGAAAAAGCATGTATGAAGTATTTCATTCAAATCCCTACTCTGTCCAGTTCAAGTGGCTTTACTTATGTACTAGAGGAAGCATAACAGAAAAAAAAAAAAAAAAAGAGTTGTAAATAGTAGTATTCTTAAAGTTATTATTTATCATTATCTATAATTTAGAGACATTATCAGCTGATAGTTTAAAAATAAGAACTTTATTGCTGTGTAATATATCACTACTTATAGCTCAAATTTATATCCATGCTATAGACTAGCATGCTATAGAAATCAAAATAAAATGTGGTCATTGATTTCCTAGAGGTCACAGAATGTGCTCATTAATGAGTATTTTCAGGATGTAAGCTAAAGGGTCAAAAAGAAGAAAATAAAGTATATCCTTGCTTAGAGCTAGGGCTAAAGCTTTGCTCCTATAGTGAGCTCCGAATACAGCTCAAACACTGTGTAACTCCTTGGATGTAACCATCCATGCAGTGTGTTTAGAAAACTTTGTTCCTCTGTTACCATCCTCACAACACCTCGTAGGTCTTGCTCAGAAATGAAATGAGCGATCATTTAATGATATGTAGTGAGAAAAAAATAATATCTTACTCAACCTGAAAGCAATAGAGTTAGATCCTTGTTGAAAAGATAGAGGGAGCAGGTTGTGTGTGTGTCACACAACCCCATAGAGGCATCTCTTCACCTATTGTTTAAAAACTCCTTCCGAGCTCACTTCGAAGATTTATGAAAGGAACCAAATAGGTTGGAAACCATGATCTCCCACTGGTCAGACATAAAAGCTAGTTTTTTCTCAGAGCACAGTAAACCTAGTTTCCACTGACTTCTCTGCAGAGTTTATACCCATGAAAAATTATGCAAATGCACTGCTCTTGGCTAAATAGGGCAGAAAAGATTGGTTTCTTTAACTCTTTTTGGAGATAGTGATCATTCCAATCCAATGTAGCTTGTTAATTCCTGCATGATCATACTGGCTGAGATGTCTGTTGGTCTTGACTATGATATGCAAAAGAATTAGTGATGGTCATGCTGGCACCAAGGATGGGCTTGTGAAAGAGGCCTAGAGAAACTCAATATCCAGTTCCCTGACGAAAGAGGAGAAAGAAATGAAATATTTTCTGCTGCTAAAGGTAGAAATAAATTCAGAGAAGACAGAATGGTGTAGAGGGATGTAACATTATTAAGTCTGTATTTTCTTACTGTCTGGTTAAAAGTTTTATTTGAAAAAACTTGCCCTCTTCTGGAACAAAGTTTTTATCATTCTTGGATACTTGAAAGCAACAAAATTGGGACCATAAACTGGACATAATTTCACACTTTGACTATTAACAGGAAAGTAATCATATAATCCTTAAATAACTTGTGCAAGCCTAAGCTCCTGTAAGAAATAATAATTTGCCTATTTAATAATTCCAACAATTTTCTAAGTCTTTTTTCTGCTCTCTTCCCCTGTTTATCTCTAATAATAGTCGTGAAATACGTAACTAATATTCAGATATCTGAAACAAATCTTGCAAAGTAAAAATATTAATACTTTTATATCATATATCATAAATACAACTTCATCTCTATCTTTTTTAAAGCTGCATGAGAAGTTTTGAAAAGAAAATAAGTGGAGCTTATGGCAATATGATAAAGAAAGTTTTGTTGAGTTAAAATTGAGTATAGGTAAAGCTTATATGGCTAATATTTTTTCCAGGTGCACCTGAGACATACATGTTTTATTAAAAGGACAAAATTAGGTATGATTCCTCCTCAGAAACTGCCTCTTACTGTTTCTGTCACATTTCTCACAGTTCTTTTGATGCAATTGAAATATAAAGAAGAGGCAGCCATAAACATGTTTGTCAATTATTGGATCTTGAACACTAACAAATGCTTGACTCATGCATAGCTGCAGCTATACAGCAGTCTAAACTTATATTTTAAATAGACACCTACCTCAATTGTACAGCTTATTGGAGACGATAGGTAAATATTGAAGCTGTCACTGTACATAGGAATTTTTAAAATGAAAAGAACTTCATAAATAAAGGGGTTTACATAAACATTGACTGATACTTCCCCCCTGCCCAGCTTTCGCATTTAATATTTAGACGTTGTACATTTAGTTGCTAAATCCAATATATGGACTTCTTATTGATATTGATGGGTTTATTGCAACATTGTAATTTTGTCCTGTATTATACTTCTCAGTAGCTTTTTTCAGACAAGAGTTATTTTTTATTTGAAGTCACTCATAACCATATTTTCTATTTAAAAAAATAAAAAACTGAATACACTAAAGAAAACAGGTATATAATTTGAAAGAAGGGTCTGGGAAGAAGTGAGATTGTTCAGGCAGTTCACTCAATTTTATACTGATTATGCAGATGATACGAGGACCCCAATCTTGGTCTGTGCTTAACTGTAATACAGGCACAATAACAGCAATAATATGGCAATCATACTAGCAATACTTACTTGTCATGATATTGTATTCGCTAGTGTACATGACTTAAGAATCACAAGTGGAAGAATGGGATTTTAACTAATATTATTTTCCTAACACTAGTTGATAACTGGCAAAATTCAGTTGGTAAAGTCAGTTCTAAGTAGATTTTGTGTTGGAGACACAGAATGTAAGTACAGATAGGAACATGGTAAGAATCCACCCTAATCTCCTACACAGTATAGGTTATAGAGTTTTTCATCAACTTTTGTTTTGAGTTAGAGCATATCTTTTGAAGAACACCCTCTTTCAAGCAAAATATTTTTGGCATTAGAGAACCTCTCCCACACCATAGTAAACTGTCCTAAAGGTAAATTATTCTCCATATCAAAAATTCATTCCTCAGCTCATTTTAAAATTGTTTCACTCTAGTTTTCCTTCATTAGATGCTATAGCATTGTTTACAATTGAAGAATGCACAATTTCTAAAAGTCTAAGTGAACTGTAGGGAAAAAATAGCTTTCTGCTATTTGTCTTGCATGGGTATCTATGTAACATCACAATATCATGATTTTCTTCAGTTTTTTTTTTACTCCATAAAAGGTGAGCTAAATTTACAAAGAAAAAAGATAGTTCCCCTTTTCAGATAGTATACAGACTACAGAAACAAAAATTCTTTTGTAAACTTCCTTTACTTCAAAGTAAAATAAGTTATCAGCTAGTCCTGAGGGTAACCTATCACAAAGTAATAAAGCTTCTACAAATTGAGCAGAGGATATTGTCCTTTCCTAAGCATCTTAATGTGAGGCTTTTTGTCAAGACTGGAAATTACTGCAGCCAAAATATTTCAAAAACTCTTTTGTGAAGCTTCTATATGCTAAATTTTCCTAAGGCAGTCCCAAATGAAATTGTGGTTCTGAACAACACTGGATTTTAAGAAAGTTTTAATCAGAGCATGATGTTGTGGCTTAGAGAATAGCGTTGACCTATTTTGTAGTTTATTTTTTATTAAATATTCAAAGAAATACAGTATCTGTCAAGAGAACTTCACTTTTAATATATTTTGCTGAATATATCCAGTTGTAGTAATATGGTTATATTTGGGCACAGATAATTTGCCTTAACTTTAATACTATTTACCAGATAAAATTTAACACTGCTGTAGTTTCTTAAAACTGTTCCATTTTTACTAGACTGTTCTTTCACTATCAAATATTGTATGTCACTTCTTAAAAAAAAAAAAAAAAAAAAGGTAAAAATCAGGTAAGAAAATGTTCATATTTGAGGCTAGAATTCACATGACTTTGATAGCAATTAACAGTAATGAATCACTACTCAAAACATTCAGAAAATCTGTGAAAAAAATTTTAAAAAGATAGTTCTGACTATTAAGGTCTCAGGAATTCAAATGTTAACTCAAATTCTTTCACAGACATCTTGAATGCTTGTTCAGATCTCAAATCACTGAAGTTAATTAGAGTTTTGACAGCAATTTTATTGGATGTAAGAGAAAACTGTCACTTTATTACTCATATCAAACAATATTAACACTTCATTATAAACTTAAAACGTTCCTGTTGAACAAGAGAAACCACAAAACTATAGGAAGGGAAAAGTTCAAAGTTCTTGTAGTAACAGAGTACACATGAGCTTATTACCCAAGAAGTAGACACTGATACATTCCACCAAAGACAGTAAAAGCAGAACAATCATATCCAAACTGGATGAAAAATAAAAAGCCAATACTAATGGCATGTGGAGAAAATATTGTGTCATAACTCGAAATCTAGTGATTGAATTGTATGAGCAAAACACCCTAGCCAGGCAGCTGAGAGATTTCTCAATGTCACTAAAAACACCAGCTCTCCTAATCCAATATCTCTTCTCTAGCAGCAGGCAGTCTCCAACGGTTCAGAGGATGGTGAGAAAGGGAAAAATCAGTAGGCCCTGAGGCATGAAATTAATTATCAACAGTATAAACAAACCAAATTAAACAGCAAAGAAGTTACCTTCTTGAGCATCTGCTGCTTTCATTTTTAAACAGCAAATGAATTAAAGAATTAAATGCTTAACAGAAAAAACAGCCTGTAGATGCAACAGTGAATATTGCTAGTACACCTGTGCAATCGCTGGAGGACAGGATGTGTCACGTATTGTTTGGTGTCTTGTTTTATTTATAGTTTTTCTTTTTACTTAAAAAGCAATAAAGAAAAAAAAGGACTCAACTGAAATTTTTCAAATACCAGGTATGCAACTTCTTAAAAAAAATATAGCAACAAAACATTCCAGCTGTTCCACATATTGTGAGATTACCAGCACACATGCTCAGGACTGATGTTTAAAGCTGGAAACTTCCAGATATTGGTATCATGAAAATCTGACATTATAGGCAATAAATTTTTTTGGTGATTTTCTTTTCCTCATAATTTCTGAAGCACTGTGAATGTTACAGAAACTTGAAGACAGTGATGTTAAAATTAATGGCAATTCAAAAGCTGAAAGCAAAATCAGTACCCAGCAGAAAATTACTGTTTGGTAACTAAAGAGCTTTTTGGCTAGCACAGATTTTGTCTTCCTTTGGTTTTGAATCATCTCTGAGTACTCAGTGTCAAGGTCCTGTTCAGATCCTGTCCTATTCTGAAATTTTCCGAAGATTTTTTGGAATTTTTGGCTTTTTCTCTCCTGGTTTCTCTGGAAACTCAAACAAATTACAGAAAGTTACTGCAGAATTCATTCTTCAAAACATGATTAAAAACAAAATAAAACCCCTTCAAATTTATTCATTCTTGACAAGAAAGAAAAAAAAAAAAGATTTGAATCAGAATATTATTTAAAAAACCCCAATGAATATTATAGACCATTCTTTCAGATAACTGGTCTTACAAAACATTATATAACTCTCCTACCCACCAATCACCCCTCCACTTCTTTTTTCTGAAATTTGAAAATGAAAGTAGCTAATTCATCACCATTACGTTAGATTCATCAGTACATTTTCTACAAAATATTCACTCAGCATTTACTTTCTCTGTTTGCTATATTTCATGGTTAATGATAAAGTTATTATTAGATCAGCAAGGCCTAAATGTGTAGTAAAAATATTGAAAATAACATAGCCTTACATCCATAACATCATGGCAGAGTTTTATCAATTCAAAGAAACATCTAAGAATGATTGCAGAATTCTCCAAGTGGACACCATCATAAACATAAGAAACATTTTGGTTAAACTGGAAAGAAACCTCTAAAGCTTAATTTGTAAGTTTAAGCAGCCAGGCATTCTTTATTTGGCTCCGGGTGCAGCGGTAATCATTTCTCCAAAGCTCATACCATGACATCTCAGCTACAGCTTATATGTTTGCATTACCTGATTATTCATTTTACTTTCCTCCATTCCTGTTTCGTATTCAAGATATTTCTCAGCAGTAATTAGCATGTATACATATCCTTATAAGGTCTCTGAGGGGCTTCACAGAGGGTCTCTTGTGGTCACTTCTGTCTGGAGCCCCCAAAATTCTGAGTGACTACTTTGTAAACTTCTTTAAGGCAATACATCTGGTTATAGAGCAACTTGGTGTTGCCTGCTTGACTGGTTCAGTTTCCTTCTTCATCATTTCTTTACTTTGCTTGGCTGGTTTCTTTAAATTGCTTGACTTAGCTATAAGTAATTTTCCATGGTACATTCAGTTGCTAACAATATTAGTTTTTGTTACAACTCTACACCTTGATATAAAAGCAAGGAAAATAAGATGAGATCAAAAGGCATGAGGTAAAAATACTGTAATACTAATGGAGGTAGCAAGTTACTTCTTCCTTTCTAAGTGTTGCTATTTTCTAAAGTGGTCTTGTAAAGATCTGAGAAAATATGAAGTTATACTACATAAAAAAAAGAACGTCCTGGGAAAAGGGAAAAAAAAGTGAATTACTGTAGAGATACATTTTTTTCCTTTTATAGAAGTATGCATAAATAAGATGCACGTTATGCATATAGGCCATACTAATAAATATGGGGTTTTATATTTCCTCTGGTACTTGAAAATGTTTACTATATTGCATAGAAGAGTTTTCATCCATCAAAGTGGAACATCCTACTTAGATTTTTTACAACACACTTCAGCACCATAGTTTCTCTACTGAGACTATTTCAGGAAATTGGGGGAAAGCATAAGAATAAATTGACTTTTTTTATGGGAATAATAAAACTAATATTTAAGTGAGTGAGTTTGGACACCATTCCCCCCCCTCACCATTTCCTCATTGTGACATATAACCATTCTGACATTTAATATAGTGCTTCTCTCAAAGCAATTCAACTTTAACAGCATTGCAGAAAAACATCAGTGTGAACTTCAAAATTATTTACCATGAATAACCAGACATTTAGAATTAGTAACAAGAGGTCAATGACTTGTTTAGAAATATATTTTCCAGTATTTCCATTAACCCTATTGTTTTCACTCCCATGTGCTTTCATTGAAAATATGAAAATGCATTGCAAAAGCTTTCCAGCTTTCATGTTATTTTGCAGGGCCAAAGCTTCCAGCTCTTCTTGTTTGTTTCTCATGCCGTGTGCATTGGTGTAGAAATATTTCATGCATGGTACATTGTAGCCAACACCTCTTGAGGCAGCTTGAGGAATCCCATTAATGCTTGTTTTCTCAACTTTTGGTACACCATCCCATCACTCATCACTGGTGAGCCTGGTTTTGCCTCTTTCTCCCTTCCAAGCAGTTTAAAGCTCTTACAGTGAGCCCCACTAGCTCTTGCGCTCAAACCCTTTTCCACTCTAAGACAGGTACATCCCATCGGGTGTTAGTAGAGGAGGTGTTGACCATCCCATGGTCAAAACCACCAAATTTTTCTGATTGCACCAACCTTGGAGCCCTCATTTACCTGATGGATCTGCCTATTCTTATCGATATTATTTCTTATTACCATAAGGAAAGAGGAAATAACTACTTGTGCTCTTGATTCCCCTACTGATTGTCCCAGGGCCCTGCAGTCTCTTTTGATTGCCCTCTCACTTCTCTTTGTTAGTTTGTTGCTGCTATTTTGAACAATAAATAGTGGACAATAATCAGAGGGCCTTACTAGACTGGAGAGTTTTCCAATAATGACCCTTACCCAAGCCCCTGTGAGACAGCAGACTTCCCTGTTATTTGGATCTGGTCAGTATATCAGGCCCTCTGTTCTCTTTAAAAGGGAGTCTCCTATTACAACTACCCTTCTTTTCCTCTTAACAGAGGATGCAAGGTGCAGGTAGGGTTGTTTTAGGAGGCCTACTATTTGAGAAGGACCTTTGCCCAACTCATCAGTTGTCTGGCCTTCTAGTTCCAGACTCAACTTCTAGTTCCAGAGCACCTTCTCCAACAGGAGAAGGTGTCAGTTCTCTAACAAATTCTGAGCAGGAGGAATTTTCCTCCTGGTACAGGCAGTCAACAGCTTCAGCCTTCATCCTTAACAGACTCTTGAGTAACTGTCCTTTGACTAATTACCTTGCAGGGTTCTTAGTCCAACCTGCTTCTCCACTGCAATAGAGCTCTGAGGATCCCAAGAGTCTTGAGCGTGTAGTGTCTCTGAAAATAACCACTGTCTCCATTGCTCTTTCACTCAAATACTACACAACCTGTTCACCTCTTCCTGTAGCTCGTTCACCTGGTGACACAGCTCTTCAACTACATCACACTTTCTGCAAAGTAACTGTTTGTCCTGCCTTTGTGTGAGGGGTGGTTTAGGTTAGATATTAGAAAAATGTTCTTCACCCAAAGGGTGGTTGGGCACTGAAACAGGCTCCCCAGGACAGTGGTCACAGCACCAAACCTGAGTTCAAGAAGCATTTGGACAATACTCTCAGGCACGTGGTGTGACTCTTGGGTATGTTCCTGTGCAGGGTCAGGAGCTGGACTTGATGATCCTTGTGGGTCCATTCCAGCTTATCATATCTGTGGTTCTGTGAATAGTCCCTTGATGTAAATTTGCTTGCAGTGTCAGGTCAGAGCCAAGAATTTTAATGGAGAGAGTTTTATTACAAAAGTGGTTACTGAAGTGAGACTCCATTTGATCTAGTCAGTCATTCTGGTTAGACTTCCGAAATTTAGGTGGAAATGTTTTAGAGTAAATGTTTTCATGTTTTAGAGTAAATCAAACTCTATAAGAAACAATGACTCAGTTGATGTGAGGAAAAAAATGAAACTGGGATAAGACAGCAGAGTTCATATCACAATATTAAGTAATATTTTATGCAATAGTTTTAAAGAGCACTTTAACCTGTTAGTGGAGTGTGGTTTGTAGCAAATATCCCTTTTATCAGTTTTTTTGCATCTCACATTTCTTCAAAGCATCTTGCGAAATGAAGCACAAGGAAATTCTGAGGGAAGAAAACTAATCCATAATCTATGTTTTTTTTCTGTAAGTGCCCAAATATTGAATTTATTAGAGATGAATTCTTTGAAAAGGGACTTCTGTGCATTTACACTAGATTGTCTTGCTGTATAAAATCTCACATTTGACCTCATCTTCTAATCTTTAAATTGTGTGAATTTTTCTTTTTCTCTGAAGGAAATAGAAAAACAGATGATCCAGTTTGTACTGGGTGTGTGTGACAAGGCTGGGGGTGCGGGTGCAGGCTGAGGTGTGGCTTCTGTGAGAAGCTTCTCCCATGTATGACAGAGCCAATACCAGCTGATTCCAAGACAGACCCAGTACTGGCCAAAGCTGAGCCCATCAGTGATGTTGGCAATGCCTCTGGGATAACATATTTAAGAAGGGAGAAAAAAGTCCTGGGCAACAGCTGCCAGACAGAGGAGTGAAGATATGTGAGAGAAACAGCCCTGCAGACAACAGGGTCAGGAAAGAAGGAGGAGGTGCTCAAGGAACTGGGACAGAGATTTTCCTTCATCCCCATGGTGAAGGCCATGATAAGGCAAGCTATGCCTCTACAGTCCATGAGGGTCCATAGTGGAGTAGAAATCCACCTCAAGTCTACAGAGCAAGTAGATGTATCCAAAGGAGTCTGAGACCCTGTGGAAAGCTCACAGTGGAGCAGGCTCCTGGCAGGACCTGTGGACCCATGGACAATGGAGCCCATGCTGGATCAGGTTGGCTGGCAGTACTTGTGAACCCATAGGTTCCCATGCTGGAGCAGCCCATGGAAGGGATCTACAGTGGAACAGCTTGTGGGAGACACTCTCCTAGAGGAAGGACTCCACACAGAAGCAGGGAAAGAGTGTGAGGAGGAAGGTGAGGCAGAAAAAATGTGTGGTGAACTGAAATCAACCCCCATTCCCCATCCTCCTACAACACCAGAGGGAAGTAGATAGAGAAACTGAGAGTGAAGTTGAGCCTGGGAATAAGGAAGAGGTGAGAGGAAGGTGTTTGAAGATTTGGTTTTATTTCTCTTTACCCTGCTTAGATTTGATTGGTAATAAATGAGATTTATTACATTGAGCTGAGTCTGTTTTGCCTGTGACAGTAATTGGTGAGTGATCACTCCCTGTCCTTGTCTTAACCCAGGAGCCTTTGGTTGAATTTTCTTTCCTCTCTCTTGCTCATGGCAGTAGGGGAGGGATATATCAAGTTTGGTAGGCACCTGGCATCCAGACATGATATATGTTTTCGATCAGTTCTCTTTTCTTTATTGAATATAACCATTAAAATTCCAAAGAAAATTATACATTTAGAGACTAACTGTTAACTTGGGAACTATACATTAACAAAGTCTACAGAAGACAAAAAAATATACTTAAATGAGTAAGAGGAAAACTAAACATAACTATATACTTATTCAGAATATTTAATATGCTGTCAACAAAGGTATTTCAAGATTATCACTGGAAAAGCATTATCACTCAGAAAACAAATACTCCTCAAAGTTCAGTTATATGTTATTTTTAGCAGCCAGTTCATATTTTTATAAGGACTCATCAAGTACTCACTTGCCAGCAAGTCATGTAACACTTCAGGACTGAATGAACAGCAGTGTTGCAACACACAAACAGGCTTTCATTTTCAAATTTCTATTTTAATATCTCTCTGGGATTACCTTGTTTGCCTTGTTTGTGATCCTCAGAGTACAGGCTGTAGTGATCCTGACTGGCATAACCCTGTGCCTGGAGGAGGGAGCGATCCAGAGCAGAGGCAAATTGAGCCAGAACAGGCAGTTCTGTGCTCCATGGATGGTGTGCAGCACTGTGCCACAGGACAAGATTAACCAGCTCACCGAAAAAGGGTAGCCACGTGGCAGCTCCTGGTCAGCACTAGTGATTATACCACCTGCACGACCTTGCCTTTATCTAACAGTGCATCAAGAAGTTCTCATGGTAACATCTTTTATATTTGACTGTATAGAGTTGTTTCCTCATAAAAAATTAGTTTGAAGACCAAAGGGAGAGAATATCTGCTACGGACAGAGTCTGCATACTTTACTGCTCATAAATCAGAGTCCTGTTCGATGCTACACTACTTGGGGTTCCCAGATGCCAAGGGGACGTAAGATTATCTATGTTATTCACTTCTTCCTGATTAACTTTAATGAAAAGCCCTTTACATAATATTTTAAAGGGTCTAAGTACCTTTTTTATGTGGATCATAAGGGATGAGAAACTTCTGGGGCAAAACAAGTCCACCTATATTTGTTTTTCCTCACAGTGTTTCAAAATGTGAATGCCTGTAGACAGTTTTTTGTCTTTTCCTGCAAAACTACTGAAAGCCCTGGGTCAACAGAAGTTGTTCTGATTCAGAGTCCAGGTGAGCAATATAGGGTCTATTGGGTTAGTAATGTTGTCCTGGCAAAGCAGAGTTATTCTTCTGCCAGGAATAAAGATGATCATTTCCATTAAGGTTTCCAACTTCATGAAGATTATAACAGGATAGTGTTATCTCCTATTCATTAAGTAGGCCCTGTTCCAGGCCTACTTAAAACTCTCATAGCCACCTGCTATAAAGTGATTGTATAAACTGAGAAACAAACCACAGTGGCCAGGTTTCATCTCATTAAACTCCTGGAATCCAACTGATATAGTAAATTTAGAAGTTTTGCCACTTTTGACTCCCTCTATAACCAGTAGAAAGAGAACTGAGAGAAGAAGACATCTCTTCAGAGGAAGAGACAGAGCTTGGGTGGAACAAGAAAAAGCTAGTAAGACTAGGAGTTGCATGACACCAAGGATATAGTTACTGCAAGGCTGCCCATTGCAGTATGAACAAGCAGCTTCTTTCTGTAGAGAATAATAAATGCCTATGGAACCAGGCACCTACAGGATTTATAACTATTATCAGTCGAAGAGCTTTTGAAGTCAATTGCCGAAAGTTGTTAAAAAAACCTGTCTCCTCTGAGTGAGTCTGGAATCCCCTCTATCCTTACTGATGTTCTGATAAATAAGAGTGCAAACATTCTTAGGCAGCGCCAAAAGTTGTTTCCAGCAGCTTTGGTGATTAATTTAAATACCTTCTTGTCTATCTGAAGGTAAAACTATTCCTTCATTGGATCAAAGTTCCTACTTGAAGATTTCTGAGGGGTTGAGTGACATATGTTTACTCAAAAAAGGTTTGCAAAATCATGGAAGTTTTTTGTGACTAGGAGGTGCTATGTAAAGTGTTTGAAGTCAAACAAGAATCCAAGCAAAACATGAAATGTGTTCCATTTATTCTTAAAGCTATTACTCTACATAAGCTTTTAATCAACATAAATTAATTTATAGTCTCTAGAATAGTTCATGTTGAGTACCAAGGGGTAGAACCACAGTTACTGTTTTGTGGTCTATTCCTAAATTTTTAGATTACATGTGCTTCACTGTTTTGTACAGAACAGGCTCTCTTTGGATGGTATTTCTTATTCCCAAAAGGATTTGAAAACTACTTTCTTTCCAGATGAGTGAAAACAGTTCCTCAACTGTTAGCATCTAAAGGGAACAACAAATGAATAACCATGTATGCTGCATATGTTGTATCGTGCAACAGTGATTCTAGTCATCTCTTTGCATTTAGTGTTCTCTTTCCACACATGTAAGTGATATTTAGACTTTCCAGACTAAATATATATTGGATGCTATTTTTTAATCTTTGAAAATTTTAGCAAATGGAATTCTCACCAGAAAGAAACTTTTTTTGGTTTTGTTCCCTCTGACCCATCCCCTCCCTCAGGCCATAATCATTAGGAAGCTAGCACATGACAACTGCGACCCACTCGTCCATCCCTAAGAAGGAATTTGTGTGCATAACAGCGTGGCAAGTGCTCCTGAGTTAGATACACATGCAGAAACTGGTGATGTTCAAGCCATTCATGAACAGGAAAAGGCTAATCATTTTAATTGAAATATTCCTCTGGCTGAAGAGTCAATTTCATTTTCAAGTTACTATTTAATTACGGTTTCAAGTAATTACGGAAATTTGTCTGAAGGATACCATGTGGAAGTCTACTGTGGTTGATGAAAAGCATTACATGAATAGCTGACTTTTCAAAGGTGTTGGGAACCTGAAATTTCACTAGAGTGAGTGGTAGACCCTGGATTTAGTTCAGTTTGAGTCTGTGTGAGCAGTTTTGCAACTACTAGATGGATCTATGTTGAGCTTACACACCTTTTGTTTTCCAGATAAATTTTAGCTTTGTTCAGGCTCCTGTCCCATTTGAGTTTTAATTTGTCTTCTGAAATTTTCAGGGGAAATACAGCAGTGACTTTTTTAATTAATAAAGTACCTTTATTTATTTGGAGGAGGAAGGAAGTGTATGGGAAATGATTCTGAAATGGCTAAGCAACAACATTAATTGCATCAAGTGCACCCTTTCTCTGAGATATGTCATCACTAATGTGTTTGTCTAGCAGATAATAGAACAAGACCTTTTAACACTTAGTAATAACCAGAGATGAACCCTGCTCCATAATATATCCAATATTTTGCCGGTCTTTCATACAGTGGCTTGGATAATAGGACAGGAAGTTTCAGACAATAGCACAATAGACTTAATCCATCAGTTTACCTTATCCTGTCAATTCAGAATTCTTTTTTGGAAGACACACTTGAATTACAATGAGAGCGATTTTTCTGAGCATTCTGAGACTGTATAAAGAATAACTCTGAAGTAAATAAAAAGGGAGGAAAAGAAGTTACTTCTAGCAAGGAAAACATGGCAGGAAGCTTTTTCTCCCGTCAGAGGCTTTTCCATAACTATTTTTTAAGGGGATATCTAGATATTCTTGATGTCGCTAAGGATAAGAAGGGCACATTCCAGCAAAAAAAGAAGAATTGCAGCTGAGGCAATTGACACTTTGATGTACAGCGTCAGGTGAGGGACTTCCTATATCTCCTGAAATATCTGTTGTCTGAAATATTTGCAGATCTGGCTTATTTTGTATGATCCTGTGTATACATGCAACAGATTATTCACACAAATGCAGCATTCCATTTTTTTCCCCACCCTTTTCATCCTATTAATGCTTTCTTTGCTTGCTTGTGCATCGTGGGTGATCTAGGCTTAAATGTTTGGTCATTGCAGCATTTCTGTCAGTGGCCAAAGATGGTTAAATTCAAATATTTGGTTAAATTCAAAGATTGTTAAATTCAAATATTTCTGGACTTTGGTCTTTGAAAGCTCACTCTTTATCTTTGTCTGCTAGAAATCGCTTTTACCTGTTCCGCTGAGCCATTCTTCCTATCAAGTAAATACCTGAAAGAGTATACTTAAAATAGTCCATAAAAGCCTCTCTTTAAATGTAATACTTTTTGCCTCTCTTTAAATGTAATACTTACCTCTCTTTTTGAAAAGACATATTTTTGATTTCTTAACTTCTTGAAATCTATTTGATATCAAGGGAGACTTAAGTTTTTTATTTCCTCTTACAGGTTATATTTATTTCCTCTGTTATTTACCATGTGAAAAAAAAGAAAAATGCATTTCTGGACTTTATATAAAAATGATCTCAAAGAAAGATTGTCTGTACAATTGTAGTTAACAGATTCTAATGTTTTAAAAGTGAATAAATAAATAAATATGCAGAGTAGACATTAGCAGACATGCCAAATGTCTGTATGGCGTGTCAAATCTTGAAATGCTTAACTCACTCAAAACTTTTGTTGAAGTTGATGAGTCTGGATTAGGGCTTAAAAATCAGACCATTTGGAATTTGAATACCTTAGTCATTGACAAAAAGTTAGTGTCCTATCATTTAAAAAGGAGTCGGATTTACAGTGGGAAGACTTAATCACTGAGAAAAACTGGATTTTTCAGATAATTGTTTTTACTCATACCTCCTTTAAGAAGGGAAATGCAAAAAAAATATTAAATATTATATTTAATCTTTATGGAAAAACCCCACACAACTATAAGGCAAAAAACCTCTAAAGCATCCAGATGCCCTTGTGACAAACTAGCCACTTGTAGGGGACTTCTGAATGATTTCTAGTATTTTACTAAATGGATAGTCAATCACCCAGCAGCTTTCTACAGATCCTTGGAATCATTCAGATGTCTTTATGTTCCAGAAACACAAAAATTAACATCAGTCAAACCTTAGTTAGTGTCCAGATCTATAACTTAACTAGATCAGAATAAAGTAAATATGATAGATTAATTCCAGTGATCTGATGTCAAACACCTAAGTCTACGCACTTATCAGCTTCTAAAACAGTTCAGATACTTCAGTTCTAACCACGGAATGAAGGGGGAGATCATCCTATTGAAGAGAAGTAACTGGAATGCTTTCATTTTAGTATTGACAGTGACTCTACTGACCCACAAAGGGAGCAGGGAGGTTGACTCACCTTGAGTCATTTGATCCTGATTCAGCTTCTTTCTGTTATTAAATTCCCAAAGAAAGCTTGAACAGCCCTAAAATTGGAATGACAGGAAAGAAATGTTAGGCCTCTGTCTCCTGCTGAGTGCCCTCTCCCTGGGTCCTTTCTGGGCACAGTACTAAACACCTTCTCACAGCTTGCTTCTGAGAGAGTGTCCTGTTCCATTAAAGGCTCTTTTGCAAAGCAGAGTCTGAAGGAAGTACACCTGAGCTGCAACCTAAAAGCTACAAATGGCTATTTCAGAAGATTTGTACTAGCTCTTAGCCTTACTCACTTCTACTAGTAGGTAGGAAAGCATTTATGTTTGCAAGGTGGCTTTGTCATCACATATAACCATTAAGAGTTGTTTCTTCAGATTTGGGAGTGGTGTAACAACATACTATTTTCCTATCTGTCTTAGCTCTTTAACATTTCATTTACAATCATTATTAGAATGGAAGATGGTTCTATTTTTCTTATAACTATGACAGAAGAGGTAAAAAAGAATAGTTGCAAGCGAACAAGTCATAGACTGCAGATTTCTACATGAGCTACTTCAAAACCCTCAAGTCTGGTGTACATTGACACATAGATTGGAAACTATAGTATCAAGGATTTAGAAGACATCAGTATTGGATTCCTAATGTTTGTAAGTATATAAAAATCCTCACATTAGGAATTTAAATTGTTCTCCAATCCATGTGCAGGAAATATTTGGTAAAGATAATAATGTAGAGAATTATTCAGATAACTGAGAACTCTGAAGTAATAATTAATGGAAATCAGAGGTCCAAAATAATCAGACCAGAGAGTAGGTGAAAGTTTGTTTCAGGCAAGAGAGATCACTGCAGGCAAAGTCACCCTGCAGTTGAGAAACAGCATAAAATAATAAAGTCTAAATTTCATTTAGTTCTATTTAGCTCCTTAATCAAGTTTTACATTAAGATTTGCATCTTATATAACTCATATGTCTAAAATTTAGGCATCATGAAGTTATTTATGGTAGTTATCAAATGAAGCAATTTATCTCAAACTAAAAAAGCATTTTTAAGATGTTTCATTTAAATGATCTGGTTTACAGGATTGTTACCACACAGAAGAGTTTCAAAGATGCATGATGCACTGTGGTTTACAATGACTAGCCAGATAAACCAGTTTTGTCAAGGGACAAAACATTTATAAAATTACATCCCTAGACTGTGAAAGCTATGAAGCAGTGTTTGCCTGTCTACCCACTAATCTGCATACTATCCAGACATATTTCAGTTCTTCAGCACTGTACAGATATCACAGAATCACTAAAACATTTAGGTTGGAAAAGACCTCTTACCCTGCTAGTCCTGCTGGCTACACTGTTTTTGGTACATGCCAGGATGTCACTGGCTTTTTTGGCCACCGGGGCACGCTGCCAACTCAAGTTTAGCCAGCTGTTGACCAGCATCCTCAGATCGTTTTCTGCCGGGCCACTCTCCAGATGCACTTCCCCTTGAGCCTGTAGGTCTGCCTGGAGTTGTCGTGACCCAAGTGTAGGACCCAACTTTTGGCCTTATTGAACCTCATAGGGCACCAATACAGACTGTCCAAATCCCTCTGCAGAGCCTTCCTACCCTCCAACAGGTCAACACTCCCACCAAACTTAGTGTTATCTGAAAACTTACTGAAGGTCAATCGATCACCTTGTGCAGATCATCAATAAAGGTATTAAACAGAACTGGGCCCAATACTGAGCCCTGATGAATCCCACTGGCGATCGGCCGCCAGCTGAATGGAGCACCATTCACTACAACTCTCTGGGTCTGGCCATCCATCCAGTTTTTAACCCAGAGAATAGTGCCTATGGCCAAACCATGGGCTGCCAGCTTTTCTAGGATAACGGAATATGAGCATTGTTGTTTCAGAACATGCTTTATAAAGCAATTTTAACTGGGACACTGCTGCAATTTTATATGCACTTGTAACTTATAGTTTTCCATTTTGTGGTCTTTCTGAGTGTGGTAGGATTCTCTAAGTAAATGTAGTGAGGTAGCTATTGAAATGGTACATTTTTGCTAAAGACAGAACCTCTATTAATATTCTTTTGTAACAAGAACACAGGTCAATCAGCTTCTAGGATGACCACAAAAATACGGAATCATAAGGCATGAAACATTTCTCAAGTATTTGACTTTTTAAATATCATAATCAACACTTTCTTATTTAAATTGTTTGTTTGTTTTTCCTGAGAAGCAACTAACTGCTGCTCTGGAAATTCTTGAAAAAAGACAAGTCCAGATCAGCAAAATTTAGCAAATCTTTAGAAAAATAAAACTAGAGCCTTAAAATAGAAAATACTTTTTTTTTAGTGTTCTTCCCAGTATCACCTACAGTAATATAAAGGCGAAGTGTTGCAGGTTAGCAAGCTTTGCCCTTACCCTAATTTTTTTTTTATTCTTTTATAAAATGTCTTACCATCAAATAGACAAACACTACAACTTGTTAGACTCACGATTTCTTTTAAATCTGAAGATTGACACATTTATGCTACTTAAATAATTGTGCAGTTTTGACAAGGAGTTTTAAATGCACGTCAGTCAAACAACAAGACCGTATTTTTCTCAGCTACTTCCACTGTGGACATATGGCATGGGAAAAAAAATGGGTTACTTGTCATAAGGCTACACCTACTGGTGTTATTTCCGAAGTAACAGAGATATAGAACATAACTTTCGAAATACTGTGAATTTTCCTTGTTTCCCTTTTTGGACTTGATGATCAGACAGATGTCACGCTGTATATATTACTCAGATTGAGTTATACTTAAAATTTGGATAATAATGTACTACAGAGAAAGCCCTAACTACTAAAAAGAAAGAAACTGCCTGTAACTTTACTGGATCAATAGTCTACCTATAAATTTTATGTTTAACATTTCATGCTTATCAATTGTGCCTGGGAACACAATCCTGTGCCTCCTGCGCCTCCTGCACCACTGAGAGCATAATGTTAAAAGACTTTTCTAAAAGAACTTGCAATTCAAAGCTGTCCATTATGCAAGTAACTTTCCAAAATAAAGTCTATTTTAAGCAAGAGCAAATTTTCATCTCTATGAACTGACAGAATCACATAGCTTGTCTTGACCACTTTTTTGTCCTGTATAGTGACCAGTGCTGAACCCTTAGGAAAAATATAGAAAAATAATCAAATATTTGTTTTATAAATAACTCCTTTCAATTTCTACTTCTAGTAATAAACCTATAGGAACACCTGATTAAATGATCAGCTTGCTGTTTTGAAAGAGATAATCCTTTAAAGTAGTCATCTTGAAAGAATTAATGATTTCATAGACTTCTGTGATAGCCTTTCCCATTATGTGTTTTGGGAGTCCTAACTTATTTGGTCTCTATTTTGATGCAAGCCCTTCTTTGCCTGTGAATATACTGCATACTCTCCCTCCTCTGTCCTGTTGAAATGAAGTGGAAAAAAGTATTCCTGTACAACCATTCCAGATGCTTTCTATTAGGTAAATTGAAAGGTAAGGCAAAGTGGTGGATACAAATTATACACGTATAGGAAACAACCATAACAATACTGGACACCACCTTGCTGTGATTCCTTCATGATTTCATTTCTGTCTCCTATAAACCTGGCAGCATTTCTAGTTGTTAGATACTAATTTGTTCTTGGAATTAGAAGTTGTTATATGTGCTTCTTATAATTTGAAAACTAATGTTCCAAGGTGTCAAGCAAGTTATCAACAAGATCCACTTATGGCAGTAGGTTTGTAGTATGAGTTGAGAAAACAGGGAAGGAGCAAAGCTCACTGGGAAAATCTAGGTGGAAACCCCATAAAGACAAAGAAAGAAAAGGAAATATTCAAGATGCATCATTTACAGGTTGTTTGCTTGTGGTTGTTAATGTTTTGCCTACAGAAGTAGTTTCCTGTAACGCAGTAGAAAAATGAGCAAGGCTCATCTGGATGTGAAAGATGAGCAAGGATGTTCAAAAAAATTCAAAAGGACCAGCACGAGTCACCTTATGAAGGTGATGGTTCTTAATCTGAGTTGTTTACAAGTGAAAACATGAAATCTCTAATACATATGTCTGGCTGTGCAATGATCTCTATTGGTCTTAACAACAACAACAACAAAAATTTGAAAGACACAATGAAGCACTAATATGCAGTGGGAATTATAACTTTTTTATCAGAAATATGTTTTATTTGATTTAATAGGTGACTCCCATTTCTAGGACACTTCAGAATTCTCCTTATGACTTTCTGAAAGAAATGGAGCATTTTCAGAAGGGCAGATGATTTTACTTCCCCTTGGAACGAGTAAATACCTTTTCTTTCCTTGGTGGGGTGGGGGAGGAGGGGGAAAGACCAATATGTGAGTCCTAAGGAACTTATTTTTGTGGCTTCAGAACTGTTGTCAGGACTGAAGATATAAAGAGGTAGTCAAAGCTCTCTGGCTATTGTGACATCATGCCTATAGTTTCAAGGCCCTTAACTTGTAAGTGCAGCTTGGCCTGGTTATTAATGCTGTTTTCATTTGTATTGGAAATTCAGGACAATGGGATACCTGGCTCAGGGATACATGAAAAGAAAACTATTTTTCTCTGTATTTTTTGTTTTAGAGCCAAATGCAGCTAAACCAGAACAGATACTTTACCTAATTAGATATATTTAAAGAAATGCTTTTCCTTATTAAAGACTTTAGAGCTAAGTACATAATTAGTGTATACTGTAATTAAGCTCCAGTGAATTATAGATCAGTTAGCCTATAGCTAAGAGTGCTAAGAGTATTAATTTAAATGTTTTTACCTGCTTGTATTTAGGTTTTTGTCTGCAGTTGGGATGTATTTTCATGCATAGATATTTATGTAGAAAGTCAGAGAATATGAAGAACTTCTTAGTTGATTATTTAATTTAATGGGATTTTAATCAGAGTTGTCTATCTGAAGGGCCAGATTCTCAGTTGATCAAACTGAACATGTAATAAGTGGACATCCTTTGAACGGAGATAACGTGCTGGGTCAGATGCCAATGATATTTCTAAGGTTTGCTAAATTCTGGTTTATGTTTCATGGGTTGTTGCAACTGCAAAATTATTTCCTGATATTACATTACTGACTGAAGTAGAAACATAAAGGAAAGGAGTCTACCATGTGATCTTGAAGTATTAGAATTCCTAGGCAACAGAAAGAAAGAAAGAAAGAAAGAAAGAAAGAAAGAAAGAAAGAAAGAAAGAAAGAAAGAAAGAAAGAAAGAAAGAAAGAAAGAAAGAAAGAAAGAAAGAAGAAAGAAAGAAAGAAAGAAAGAAAGAAAGAAAGAAAGAAAGAAAGAAAGAAAGAAAGAAAGAAAGAAAGAAAGAAAGAAAGAAAGAAAGAAAAAGAAAGAAAGAAAGAAAGAAAGAAAGAAAAAGAAAGAAAGAAAGAAAGAAAGAAAGAAAGAAAGAAAGAAAGAAAGAAAGAAAGAAAGAAAGAAAGAAAGAAAGAAAGAAAGAAAGAAAGAAAAAAAGAAAGAAAGAAAAAAAGAAAGAAAGAAAGAAAGAAAGAAAGAAAGAAAGAAAGAAAGAAAGAAAGAAAGAAAGAAAGAAAGAAAGAAAGAAAGAAAGAAAGAAAGAAAGAAAGAAAAAGATTGATTTAATATAAAAAAACACTTAATATTAAATACAGAAGTAGTCCTGGGAGCATGAGTCAGATTCAAAGTCTTCCAAGGCAGTCTATCCATCAGACTTTAAAGTCAAATTTACTGTGTGCTTCCTCTCTGGTCCAGTTTATCCTGCGCTCATATCTGCCTGGGGACATGTTCAAAAGAGACATTCAGATTATCTTCCCACACTTCAGAAGATGAGGGCATGAGGCTTGAAGGTGAACATGCAGATCAGAGTTTTTAAGAAAAGAATGGGACTGAATGTGGGTGTCAAACCTGCTTGGCGGGTGCACTAAGCAGTATGCCATGCTGCATGAGAAACAAGAGAAAGGCTTATCTTCTCTGGTCTATGGTCTAAAACTGACCTACTTTAGATTTTTATTGTGTGAAGAACGTGGTCCTGCCATGTTCTACGGCCTCTGGAATTGCTTAATGGACTGAGTTTTTGGGGTGATTCAGACTTCACTCCTCTTAGTTTCTCAATCTAATCTGAGCTCAGACATGATCTAAGAGGTGAGCTGCTTAAGCCTGCCAAGTATAGGACAGTTCTGGGCACGTGCAGTGACTTAACAGGTACTGAAGAGATTTAACATCAAATGTTGTAGGATTTATAGAGATTAGATGTCTCCAGCTCAGAAGATGAGTCAGGACTTCGTTATTACAATTTTCCCTTAGCAGCCCAAGCTTTATTTTAGTACCTAAATCTTGTACTATAAACTGCCTTGAATGCCCTCTATATCTCAAATAAAACAAACAAAATCAATCACTATAAAGTAGCAGGGTTCCTTGTTTCCAGTAGTTGACTGCAGAAACATCTTTGTTTAGAAAATAAACCTCAGAAACACATGAAATGCTCGTCAGTGATCAAAAACTCATAGACCAAGTTTCTGCACTTATGACCCTTCTGATCTAGGTAACAACAATATGTACCCATTGCACTCTATAAATAGAAAAAAGTTGCGCAGAAACAAGAAAAATGCACGAGGCACATGATATTGAGAATAAATTCATTTGGTAGTGAGGACAGCACGACTGATACTTAACCCCAAGTTTTCTCACCCCAATATCATTATTGTCTGAAGTAATTGCAACATGCAACAACATTGAAATATTTCAGGAGAGTTTGTCTGAGATTAGGTGAAATGTGTCCTGATTATAACACTGAACATGTAAAGCAGCAGTAAAATATTTACCTGAAAATACTTGAATTCTTAGGTTGACAAGAAGTAGCCAGTAATAAGTTTCATAGCAGGTTAGGCCACTTAATCCTTAAAATTTATTTATGGAAGTTTACTTTCTAAACCAAATCCAAGTTAGCTGGAACACCTTTGAATGTTATTTCATATGATCCAGAGGACATAGGCAGGGAAGGTTTGAGAAGGTTTGGGAAGGTTTGGGAAGAGAAGGTTTGGGAAGGGAAGGTTTGGGAAGGTTGGGGAAGGGGAAGGGGAAGGGAAGGGGAAGGGGAAGGGTAAAAAACATGTTCATAAATTTATTAACCATTTTTGAATATATATTTCCTCAGCAAAAATCATGGTGCAGGTCTCAGTTGTGCAGAGTTTGCTACTGCCACTGTCTCTACTTGTATCTGGAGACCCATGTGTCTAACCAGTTCATTTTGAGGTAATTCAAACTCTTTTGTGACAAATACAAATGAGGCACCAAAATGAAACTGTTTTAAATGAGACATCAAGTATGCGTTTAACTAATTTTTTATGGATTATTTATTAGAGGTTTAAAGAAAAGGAAGTTCCTCAAGCACTGAAGTTACCAGACAAAGCAGCATCTCAGATGAAATCAGTGTTTAGGCATCTTTGAATATCTGGCTTCCTGTCCCTGGAACAAAGCTTGAATAGATGATGTGTTGTTCCCAAAACACAGGTTTCTAAACTTTTCTGGATCAACAACATGTAGAGTAAATTAATTGCATCTTATAGGCAATGTGCTTTGGATAACATTCTTTAAGCTACAACTCATCTGCATCCAACAACATTTGAGATTTTTGCAATTAATGTTATAACATATTAAAACTTACTAACTCTTCTTTGACTCTTTTGTGACAGTGTTAGTTACCTTGAGATCATTCAGATATAAATTTTCCATCCATCCGCTGGGAAGGGAAAATGAAGAGTTGAGAAATCAAAAGGATCTGAACATAGATAAAACTAGATTTTCTTTTTAAAGTGCATTTCTTTTTGCATCCTTTTCTTTTTTTCCTTTTAAGATCTTTACCACAGATTGATGTTCTCAAACCAAAGACTACTAAAATTTCTAGTACAAAGATTCACCTGGTGCTGAATAATCACATACAACTTTTGTTAAATCTCTTCAATGTGCAGCTTTTAAGTCAGGCTGCTGAGACTATTGCCTATTGTGCTGACCAATACTGTTCCACTTCTCTCTTGTGCTTTTTCCCAGTCTACATTCATCTGGTGCCTCTTATCTTGACTAAATTCAATTCTAAACTTTTTTGAGGCAGTGACTGTGTTTTGTGTTTTCACAATGTATATAGATGTCTGAAGTGAATTCTTAAGTATTTTCACAGTGCATATATCAATCAATAGTTATGTGAAATCATCTATATTCATTTAATTAACTGCTTCCCTTTTGCAAGAATAGAAATGTATATATCATGCCTCCAGCATGACACTTCAGTATGATAGCCAGCATTTGAAGGTAATAGCAATTGTGAATATTTTAAATATAATAAATTAAGCTCTTTTAATATTCAGCTTTATAAGAGTTGGAGGCAAAGGGGTTTATTTTGCATAAGAAACTCTCAATGATCAGCAAGGTGACAAATTCAAACCCAGAAATTCTTTCTTTACTATGTAATTTTGAAAAATTTATACAATTCAAAAAAGCAATGAACCCAATATTTAGTAATCTCTGTTTCTTATGCAGTAAGGTTTCATAGGACTATTTTCCTTCAAAATATGCCTCACCCTTGGTTCTGACTCTTCCAGAAGTCATGCATTCATTTACCCAAGTTCAATCTATATCTTAGAGAAATGCATCTCCTTGTCTGTGAAAAAAAGCAAATATATAGTTAGAATCTAAAAGCACTGCAAATGTATATAACTGTTTATTGTGGCAGATCAGATTACAACATGCCAAGAGTTACTGTCTTTGTAAAATGACCTTAATCTTCTAGATAAAGCCAACGCTTATTTTCTGTGCTACAAAAGACTGAGAAGAATCCATTCTCTTCAAATCTTCTGTCACTCAGAGATTTCTCATCAGTCATGTTACAAAGACTGAACCAAATACATCTAGAATTTAGTTAATTATACCTGGGAAAAAAAAAAAAAAAAAAAAGACAAGAAAAAAGAACCCAAAGTTTTTGGGTTTGCATAATGTCTGCAGAAATTCTGATTCAGATCTTCTATGTATATGACTATATATCTGCATTAAATGAAATTACAGCCAGCAGAATCTCTTCTAAGCCACTCACTTTAAGTTAGAATAACTAGCAATATTCCAGCATTTGTTTTATTAATAAACACACTAATAGTTCTACTGGAATATATAAAGAGACTAAAGGTAAAGTGGATAAGTAATTTTCTCTTTCACATAATTCATATTCACTCTTTAACTGAATGTGAGATTTAAACTCAAACTGAGAATAAGGGGAAGCTGGCTTGTATTGTTGGAAAATATTAGAACATCAAAGAAGTTTGTTGCATAAGTCTACCTATCTCATACTTTCTCTCATATTCTTGTGATGTTCTCTAAAAGAGTGGAAGCCAGGTATCAAAATGTAGGTCACCTTTCTATGTTCATAGATGTTCATATGCCTATACATTCCCCATTTATTAAGCCTTTCAAAACCAAACCACCCATTGCCTGAAAACTAACAGTTCCAATCCAGAAGTGACATTTATCTGTGTGCAGAAGATTATAACTAGCATTATATATTAATGTATGCTTGTTATTCAAATGCAAAATAATAATAATAAAAAATGTAAATGGCATAGCATAACATTTCATCATGTGGTTGTACAGTGGAAATAACTGCGCATATTCTCTCTTCCACCAAACATCCCCTGCAGTATAAGAACAGTTAAATCAGTTCCAGAAGAATATCCTAGTAGAGTCATTAGGTATATTAGTTCTTTTCTTTGCAGCTACATGCTTTATTTAAAAAGAAGGAGCCTTGGCCGGGTTTCTATATCCTGGCAGTTACAAAAATTGAAGGTTTTTATTGGTCTCAGAAGAACTGACCTAAGTTGTACATCGGGTGGTAGGAAAAGCAAGACAAAATGAAGGGAAATAGATGCAAAAAGCCACTTAGAGTTTATTTGGACACTTACTTCTCATAGCTTCATTCATTCAATCTTTTCATTTTGTTTGTCATATCATCTAATTACATATGGATTTAGCCACCAGCTTTCATTGCTGTCCTATAGTTCTTAGGTTATGGCATTAATTTTTATTTGTAATTGTAAGCCAAAGCCCTTTTGAGTCAGATGCTTTATAATTCTATAATGTAAGAAGGAGACTTTTGATTTTTTACTGTCTAACAATAATTGTGGTAAACTGGATACTACTTACACTAAGTTAGAAGCAAAGTCAAATAAGTGGCATTCACAGCCTGTGGCTTTAGCCATTTAAAAGGCAGGTAGTCTCTTATCTTCCAGTCTCTCTCCGTAGGCACTGATACTTTAGATAGCAAAGAAAATTTTGATTGCATGTTGCTGCTCAGAAATGGCATTTCTTGGTTGGCATTAGCAGGCAAAATTCTTTTGCATTACCTCCAGCCAGTGAATAAGGAACTCTTGAAACCTGCTAAGGGGTTCTTTTTCTTGTTTATGGCTCAGTCATTATTTTATACAGCACTGGTGTGCATACAGAATCATCAGTTAATATATTTGATGACTAAATAGTACATTGCAACCCTTGCAATTCATATCCTTGTAAACCATCACTTTAGTAATATAAGCATAACAAAAAGGCATTTTAAAAGTAAGATGAGATAATAAACAGAGCCAGCCTTCCTTGTTTATATTGCAGCAGTCGGTGCTTATTACTGTTCTGTGTAAAATTCTAAGAAAACAATCACTTCCAGGCTGCATAAAAGCAATGTAAATATCAGCAGGTGTATTAGTGCTATTAACGTGGCTGTAAAAAGCTATTTGTGCAAAATGATCAGGGAGAAACTCTTTTTACCTGGCAATGTTACTGGACTATAATCTTTATGCAAAACCTAAAATCACTTGCTGAAACCATAAGTGTGTTGAAGCAAGTATGTATACACAAGAGTGCTTAAAAGCTTGGTGAAACAGCCTAAGCAGGAGAAGGCATCTTTCTGCTGACTGATGACAGTTACAGCGAAAGTAACAAACCCATGCTGGGCAAAGTGGGTTCCTTCTGATGAAAGCTACCCCGTCAAGCTTCTCGTAGACACAAAGACACAGGTGTCTCAGGACACAAATCCATTTCACAAGAAGGCATTTCATAACCTGAAACAGAGCTGGAAATTGAAGCAGTGAAGTCAGATTTATCAGATAGCTATCACTAGCAGTCTGAATTATTGATTGTCAAACTTATTAGTTCTAATATAATCAATGAGAACTGGTCTGCAGATAAAATTTTTCAGTCTGTATTTATACAGCTGGAACAGGCTAGAGTTGAGTAATTCCGTCTTGTGTAATTCCACTGTTGCTGCATAAGAAGTTCAGACAGAACCAGCAGAGAATATAGATAGAGGGAATTATGAGGAAATTTTGTTTGTTGGTTTTTTGATTTGCTTGAGAAAGATTGTCTCAGCTATTAGTTGGCTAAAGTGAAGGAAAGAAGAAAAAAAGGAAAAAAAAACAATCACACACATACAAATTCCAGAAATTCTGGATAAAAAGGTTAAGATACCATTTTGCTGAAAAATAGAGAAATGTATGTAATACTAATTATAGCAACATGCATATTAGCCATAACTAATAGACACATGAGTCAACAACAGGGAGAATACACAAGACACTGAACACAGATCTTTCCCCTCTGATAAGGTAAATAAATGTTCACTTGGTAGCAACGACTCATAGTTTTCAGCTGGAATATGTTAACACAACATTTTTTAAAAGATTAAAATTTAAGAAAACCACACATTTCATGAAAATTATTAAATCTGGACCTTGTTCATTAACACTTGAATAAATAAGTTATCTGAATAAACTGTTGCTGACTCAATCCTAATTCAAGATAAAGAATGGTCAAAGTAGTAAGTGTGACTGAGTGATGACCTACCTTTTATCTTCTGTTTATAGGTATTAGAATAGCATCTCAAAATATAACAATCCTAATAGTGTGTGATTAAGCTTTAGAAAGACAGTGGTAACTGAAAAATAGAATAAAAACAGAGTAAGAGAAAGACATTTAAAATCGATTTATAGTCAAAGTATAAACCATTTATATTGAATATGGAGACTCAACCTTGAGCCAAAACTTTGCTGTTACTGAGCACAAGGAAAAGGAAATCAACTGCCAAGAAAAAGAGTAAAATGAATGAATGATGACAAAAATCCTGAGGTTTACACCTTGGGTTTGGAAAACAAAAAGACAACCAAAGGTGACACAGATTACTTCAAATTGAAATCTGATACATATCTGCTACTAAAAAAAATCCACCAAAAACCCAACCACAAAACACCCTGAACTTGAAAACTAGAAAAACATCTGTGAACATTAGCTTTTATTCACAGTGCATGTATTTAGTGTTTTGTATTTTTGTAATAAATAAAAAAGAGAATTTATGTCGGACAACTGTTTTGTTCACAGAGCAGGATAGTTAAAGCCAGTCAATGCCCAAGTCACAGCCACAGATTTCTTTACTGTTGCATTTTCTTTAAAGCTGTATTGTCAGATATAGTTAAACCAATTATTGGGCAGCTGCAAATAATGATGGAAAACCTGGAAAACTTAATAGCTTAGAATAAGCTCAAAGTTGTTAGTTACCTGATAGCTTCAAGCATTTTAATCCGCGAGACTTGACCATGAATTTTACAAGAGGAAATACTTTTGTAATAGCTGAAGCAATAGAGTATTTCACAGAAATAATAGTCAAGATCTTCAGTCTCTCTGAGTAATGGATTTTAAACTCTAACCTGAGATGTTGAAAATGGATTTTTCTTTTTTTTCCCCACCATCTAACCATCAAACAAAAAGATATCTTGAGTTAAAACCTGAAAACTAATGCATTTCAATTATTAGAACCACTAGAAAAGCCTTTTACCTAGTGAGAGGTAACATTAACAACAGGTGAATGCAAATGGGACAGAACATAAAACTATTTTTGCCATCAGCAAACGTAAGAGGAACCTGTAGAAGGACAGATCATTGTCCTTCCTTATGAGTCAAGTAGAACACCTTAAGGTCAAAGTTGCTAAAAAAGACATAGTTAAGATGTTGTTACATCTTGACCCTCTGTAAACCCAATTCTTCAAAATACCAGGAGATAATTTTGACATACAATTGTCTACAAGAGTTTTTCAAGCAGCAAAATGCGGTTAGAAGCCATTTTCTATCATTAAAGCATCTACACTTCTGATTACAGGATGAATTTGGAAAATAATGGCTGTGTGAAATGAGGGAAGCTAAAAGGATGTTTTGGAACCTCAGCCAAACTTTTAATCGAATATAGGGGGTTTTTTGACACTTACCTGCACTGACTTCATCTGACTTTAAGCTGGAATGGCATTATTGTACAGCCTAATGTGCTTTCCTCGCTGACAAAGCATTCATATTTTAATTCCTTATGCAGAGATATTGCATCAGAAAAGGAATAGAAAAATGGCACATAATAGGACATTTCTATTGGAAGTTGACTCAAGATGGAAGTCTTGAACCTGATCTGAAATACAAAAAGATAACAGGTTAGGAATGTTTATATCAGATTAGGGCTTTTTTCAGACTTTTAGAGTCTTGACTGAATCTGGATCATACCTGCATCCCCTCAGTGTTCTGAAAACAGTAGCTAAACAAGAAAAATTTCAGGTAGGAAAGATATGTCTAGAAGAAAATCAGGGAAATAATCAATTTGTTTCCTTTCCATAGTAACTAAATCCTGACTTTCTCCAGTCAGAAAATGTCAAGGTCTCAGATTAAGGCAGCAAGAGTAACATGAGTAGTTTCAACTACTTCTCTAACTATTAAACTCAAGTATTTAAAAAAGAAAACTACAAAAAATTAAGGAAAATTAGGTTGGAGTAATTACCAAAGCTTAGCAGAGATCTGAACAAAAGCCTCTCCTCAGATAAGTATGCAGAATCTAAGTTCTAGTGGCCAGGGGCAATAAAATAACTCGTATAATTTTGGCTTAAGATAAGAACAAACTAGATCAAAACAATTTTGTTTTTTGTGGCAGAAAACCAATCTTTGATGAAAAATGGGAGAAGTATATGTGATACATATATGTATGTTAATATATGGATTCATAAAATTCTGTTTTTCTCTAACATGATAATTCCATAAGAAAACATTAAGCCAGATGGAAGACTGGTTTGAAAAAGAGTATTTTGATACACAGTAAAATAATTATTTTTACATGCTATTATGAAACTTGAATCTGTTATCTGATGATGACCACAGAGGTTTGTCTTGGACCAGTATCATTACTGTTATTAAGAAATTTTGACAGATAGATTTTCAACAATGTCCGTACAGAAGGTTTTGCAAGCAGATCAGAGAATAAAACTTCAATAATTCAGAAGCACTGTGCAACTTTCAAACTGTTATATAAAATAAGGAATGAGAATGATGAGATTTTGAGGAAAAAATGAATTAAGTGGTAAATTTAAAAGCTTTCATTTAGGGAAAATACAAGAAAAAGCCACCAGAGGTCTGAAAGGGGTGATGTTAAAACAATCTTTACTTGCTCCAAAAGTCCACTTAACTTATCCTTCATTCTATATCTAACACTAGCCAATAAAAACTGCTTAGGAAAGACTATATGAAGGAGAGTAAGATGGACTGACCCCTCTCTAGTGTATTCTTCGGTATTTTTATATTAAAACAGCCATACGGTGTTTATAAGACAGCTTCATGAAAGAAATCAGTGTAACGTTCTTAGCACTGGCTATAGATTTAACTTTACAAATCTATGACAAAGCCTCAAATTACAGATTTGGAGCAAATGCCAAAAAGAAACCTTTAACAGGGTTCATGGAAGTTTCAAATAAGTCTCAGGAGACATTTCTGTAATAGTAGGTTAGACAAATGTTTATGAAAGATGATTGCTGATCCTGGAATGAATCAGGGAATGAATCAAATGAGGTCTTGAGATCTCTTTCAGGCATATTTTCTATGATTCCATATCTTCTCAGTCATCTTCTGAACATCTTCCAGGTGTTTTTTGTTTCTTTGGCAGAAAATATATAATGTGTTTTATGAATAAGCCATGAGCAATATTTGGCTGAGGAATATGAAGTGGTTACAGTTCTTCTCCAGTGGAATATGATTGAAAAGAACAAAATCAGAAATGGACTGAAAATAAAAAGGCCTTTTCAGAAAACTAGATGAACTTCAATATCTGTCCTGGAGTTGCCACTTGAATTTGAAAAAAAAAAATTAATTAAGCCCTAAGGGGAATTGAAAATTCATACTTCACATGGGAATATGTTACAGCAGTATCTCAGTAGGCATTTTGAAAAGAATTATTGCTTTAAGACAATAAATGAGATTTTTTTTCCCCCTCATTATCCATCACATCTCCATGTATTTTATTATCTTCTTTCACCTACTATTTTAGTAAAAACTCTTCCTTTTTTTTTTTTTTTTTTTCCTGGTATCCTCTCAGATGGAGGACCAGACATGGTACATTTTCCCTGCATCATATGCCCTATTGCTAATAAATTTAGTTATTAAATTAGAAATCATTTATGTACAGGAAGTCAGCAAAACAAAGTTGCATTCATCACATTACAATTATAGGTATTATCTAAGACACGACTAAAAATATGCAGTAATATATAAGCTGAAACTATTAAACTTTTCTGGAGGAGCTGTTGACCCACTTGAAGGCAGGAAGGCCCTGCAGAGAGACCTCAACAAATCAGAGGACTGAGCAATCACCAACCAAACGAAGTTCAACAAGGTAAAGTGCCAGATTCTGCACCTGGCATAGTGCAATCCCATACGTATGGGCAGACTGGGGAATGAAATCCTGCAAAGCAGTGCCATGGAAATGGCACAGCTGAATCTGAGTCAGCAGTGCCCTGGCAGCCAGGAGGGCCAACAGTGTTCTGGAGGGCATCAGGCAAAGCATCATCAGCTGGTCGAGAGAGGGGATTGTCCCGCTCTGCTCTTCACTGGTGTGGCCTCACCTTGAATATTATGTGCAGTTTTGGTCATCACAATAGAAGAAAGACATTAAGCTATTAGGAAGCATCCAAAGGAGGGCAATAAAGATGGTGAAGGGTCTTGAGGGAAAGCCATATGAGGAGCAGCTGAGGTCATTTAGACTGTTCAGCCTGGATCAGAGAAGGCTGCGGGGAGACCTCATTACAGTCTACAACCTCCTCCTGAGGGGAAGAAGAGCCATAGACACTGACTACTTCTTTTTGGTGACCAGTGACAGGACAAGGAAATGGCACGAAGCTGTGTGAAGAGAGGTTTAGTTTGGCTATTAGGAAAAGGTTCTTCACCCAGAGGGTGGTTGGGTACTGGAACAGGCTCCCTATGGAAGTGGTCACAGAACCAAGTCTGTGAGAGCTCAAGAAATGTGTGGATAATATCCTCAGGCACATGGTATAAGTATTCTTAAAGGTATCCTATGCAAGCTGGACTTCAACGATCGTTGTGGGTCTCTTCCAACTCAGGATATTCTATGAATAAAATTTAAAAAAAAATAGAGAAAGGAATTGAACATTTCATTTAGAGAAGATTATCTGTCCTTACAGTTCTATAAAAAAAAAAGTTGTAGAATATCTCTCATTTATCTCTCATTACTTCTATAAAAGTTTTTTCTTACTCCTATAATTATGGAAAATCTTATGCCAGAAACAACAAACTAAACCCCACCTTGACATTTATAGACTGATGCTAATCATGGCTAATCAGGGTTGTCCCTGTAGCACATAGCAACATAATAGTTTTTCAAAACAGAAGTACACCCTACAGGTCTTAATTCATTCTTTTAGAACCACTGATATGTCGAGGTTCAACTAGTTACGCTTTTCTCTGTTTGATTTCCTCAAATTGAAATTTTATCGCTAACTGAATAAAATCTATGTTTACCTTAATTGATCTTCACAGAACCACTGAATATTTTGAGTTGGAAGGCATATCCAAGGATCATCAAGTCTAACTCTCATCTTTTCCTTTTTTTGCTTTGCTTTCCCCAAGAGGATAAGAATTTTGTTGATCTTATCATTCATGAAGAATATTCACTAGTGAAAACCACTTCTTGACATGTTTTTTTTTTCTTCCATGTCTATTATCTACTTTCTGTATCCACCAGTTCTTAGGCAACTCACAAGTAATACAGGATTAACCCTTTCCCAAATATCTTGAGCAGGGGGTTGGACCAGATGGCCCATCATGGTCCCTTCCGGCCTTACACATTCTGTGATTCTGTGACAGGTATTAGTGCATGATTACACTTAATTCTCTGAAGAATGGCTTCAGATTTATTTGTTCCTTTCTTTCCATGCAGCCAGATTAAATTGCAAGGTATGAGGAAAATACTTCATGATACTTCATGGTAAGTGCTGTTACAGGTTTTCCATGTCCATTGTAAGCATTACCTTCTCAAATTCATTATCATATTATCATATATCATTTATCATCATATATCATTATCCTGTGTGTTAAATACTGATGATGAAGATTGAAGTGCTTTTGAAAATGTATATATTAAATTTTAAGGAGTGGTTTCACTTCACAAAATGCTTGGAAGGAGTTACAACTAATTTTCTTTTCTTTTTTTAATAACAAGCTCATAAATTTACCTTAATTTTCTACTGCAGTTTTGAACATTGTTCAACTTTATTCTATAAATATGGTTTCACTGAGATTACTGCAATATAAGTGTAAGTGAAACAACCTCTGTTGGTTTCAGAGAAATCTGGAAAGGTTCACACTAAGCTCTGTGTTGAGAGCTCAGACATCACTTTCCATGGAACTTTTGATGAAGTGATGGAAAATTTTAGCCATATTTTGGCTGCTGCTTCAAGGGAAAAAGATTATCATTGCCAAAAACAATTACCTCTGCAATTCTTTACCTCCATTATCTGTAGTATTCTGCCTGCTATCTGTTTTCTCTCCTCATTGTTCTGATTGGCAAGGGAAGTACAGGTCACTCTGCAGTGGCACCTGAACACAGCTGCACAGGCTGCTCCTTGTACTGATGAGCTCATTACACAATAGTGAGAAATCTAAATGCACATTTCCTGGTGAGCTGAAAGGTATCACTTTCAACAGAAGGTTAACTTACGCAAAGGGGTATTAGAATCCTTCACGTTCATATCTCTTTGTAAAAGGAACTATCGCATAAGTTGTGTCTGTGGCAAAATATGCTGAGGTCTGTTTAATAAGGAAGCTGACACAATGAGAGGAAAAATGTTTTAGTGGATACAAAAGTGTTCTGATTAAATAAAATACAAGCCCCATCAATAATGGCTTGAAGGAGACTTTTTTACTTCATGCACCAAATGTGTCTGTTTTTTGAAGACTGCTTAGGTAAAAGTGAATTACCCTGCTTGCGCATTTAATGATACATTTTTCTATGCACCACTATGTATAGATTACAACAGCAGACTGAAAACACAGTCGCAGTGATCTGAGGATATTATTTATAATTTTCTGGCTAGATAACATGTTTCCCACACAGTTAGTTTCCATGGAATAAGAGAAGCAGAAAATTACTTTTGCAAAGTGGAATTGATGAAATGTCTTTTTATAAGCCATGTGTGCAAGTAATTACTGATTACATTATGTGTTAAAATAATACAGGTGAATTATTTTCTCATGGCTTTTGCTGTTTCTATGAGTTCACTTATATTTTATAGACGTACTGAGTGATATGCTTTACTCCTGAGTATCTATAATTATTCTGCTTAATTGAGCTGTCAATTGCTTGAAGAAATATACGACAAATATCTTTAAAAAACTCTAAAATTTGGGATTTAACTGAAAGATCCCATTTCACACAAAAAAAAAAAAACAAAACCAACAAAACAAAACTAAGAATTTTGTGAGGTAATTTTTCCATTTTAGCAAAATCAGATAGATTGAAATAGAAGGAAATAGGTTCTTGTGCAGTTATTCGACATTCTCCAAATCAAATCTGACTTCATTTTGACTTTTCAACAGTGAAAAACCAGATTTGTTTGAGTTTCGTTATGTCACTTTGAAGCTGTCACTATTAAAGGTATGTAAATTACAACCATAAAACTATTTGTTTATCTGTCACAAACCTTCATTCATATTTAGAGCTTGTCTCCGAAGGAAACTTCCCCTAGATTTTGACTTGTCCAGATATTTCTTCTTGTACATTTTTAAACCTTTCTTGTCAACTTATTTTTGCCATGTAAGCAGGACACAGAAGCCACAGATGCTGAGAAAAAGCTTATTTCGCTCGAAATCCAGAGCGGATCATTACAGGAAGCTCTCGAGATTTTCCAGGCATACAAGTTTCAGAGGTAATATAAAGAAAATAGTATCAAGAAAAACTCTTTTGTACTTAAATATTCCAATAATGTAAGTGAGCAATTGGCTTGAAGATCCAGGTCCATCATGAAATGAAAGTTATCTATCTGTATCAAAATCAAAACTGATGTACTTATCTTGGTCATTCCACTTGCTTACAGATGTGGAGAGAGGGTAGACAGGCAAGTAACACAAGTATGTTTTAGACCTCAGTGTGAGAATGATCTCATGAAACCATATATGGTATGCTTTCAGACGTTATACAAAAAATAATTTTCTTTTTCACATTATCTTTTGTGAAAAATTTTGTAATGGTAAAAAAATCATACTCCTTCAGTGTTATTTTTCATTTTATATGCCTTTTAAGACTCTTGTACCTTCCCTTCTGTCTTGGTTAAGGCTTGAAAAAAGTAAAACTAAGCTTAAAAATTATATACATATAGTTTTTGAGCAATACATTTCCTTTTTTTACATTTACTTTCTTCTTCTCACACACAGTCTTGCTTCATATATTCCTTTATCTTCAAGAGGAAATAACATACTGCCCTAATTGCCTGGTTAGCATAAGCATTCCAGTTTTCAAAGTATAAATTTACACACTTCTCCATAGATTGTTAAAAGTTTTTCAGTTGAATTGTATCAGAGTCCATGTATCAGACAATGTTTCATGTTAAAGATGTGGTTAGTAATTTTATTCCAGCTTAAGTCACCTAAAATAGTTGTCTGCAATGTGAGCTGGTGCCTAATTTCCCTTAAAGCTAATAGAACTCTAGGGCTTGGTGCAGTTGCTCAGGCATAGGCGTTCAATATTGTCTGAGGTGCACTAGACTTTGTATTTCCACCTGCCACCTGAAGAACATCCCTCTTTAGGTACTGTGACTTGCCAACGCTGGCCTCATCAAGAGAAATAACATCCTAGGACATTTGAGATGGCACTATAGCTGGAAACCTGTGTTCAGGCTATACAGTCCACATCCCAGACAATACAGCCAGTATCTTGAAAGTGTTTAGCTAGCTAACCCTGCATATTCACTTGAGTGGGAACGAATTTGTTCAGTAGGTCTCCATTAATAGAAGTTTAGGCATGTCAATACACATGCAAACATTTACATTTGTATGTCTTCATTACAAACTGATTCCCATCTAGACTATCTGTCAAATATCAACTTTGAGAGACCTTACTGTGCCTCTCACTTTTCTTTTAAAAATTGAAATTAAACCCTTGAGAAATCAATATGTGATTTCAATATGAGGTAGAAATGCAAAACCATTTGCAAGTCAGGAGGAAATTTGAGTTGTTGTGATACATTGCCTCAGAAAGATACATCAGTTTAACCAATTCTCCTTAGGATTTGAGGCACACTGAGAAAATCTGTCTCTCTACAAGCAGCTAAAAGGCATTCTTTTGCTCACAAAGAAGACATTAGCTTTCAGTTTCTTAACTGTTTTCATCTTGTAATGAGAAGAGTAGAATCAGATCATTCCATGGGACTTAAAACAGTTAGAAATAGAGAGTTGGAGGGATCCATTCCTGAAATTCTTTCAATCTGATTACACAGCCAAAAATGTTAAGCTAGAATTATTTTAAAAGCTTTATAAAATAATATACAATTGCAGCAGGATTTTTCCAATAAATGGATTGAAGTGAAACCTCTTATAGCTGAATCAAAACAGTTAAAAATTTAGATTTAAGGTTTCCCTCATTTAAATAATGAACTATTCCCTCTTCAAATTCTTACAAGTCGTGGCTAGATGAAGGAAAATAATGAAAAAAAATAGAAAATAGTATTACTCTTCTACTCATAAAACAAAATTATCAGTGTAATCCTTAAATTTGAACAATACTGAAAAATGCACAAAGGCTTGCTAATCAGCACTAAACCTTGATTAGGTGAGCATTCAAATCAGTGAAATATCCAGGCTGGCTGTCCAAACCTTTTGAGTACATGTAGTGGTGTTCTATTTCATATCACGTCTCAGACTCTTACAGCGATGTGCAACAGACTGAGAGAATTTTTTTACTGTCTTGCAGAGATGATTTCCACAAGGCTCAAATTGGAGATAAAACAGATTTAAGGGGCATCCTGAGCAGATACTAGTTGATCATTGAGTTAATTGGAAGTGTTGAAGCTATTTGAACTGATAGAAAAACTAATCAAGATTTATTAATCATAGGTCACAAACCCATTTGAGAGTGCTCTGGAGAAGTCGGATAATCTGATTTGATGATTTCTTGGAGAGGAAGACTATCACTCACAACAAATGGCCTCTCAGAGTTCTTATTTATGCTCCACACTGTAGTTATTGCAGGTTTGTAGAAGTTCTGTGATGTGTCAGACTCCACTCCTTCTTCTGGACAATGTAATTTTCAAATAAACAAATTTCCAATTAACAATTTTAATCTAAGTCCATCAGTTGACAACAGGCATGTTAGACTATTCATATTTATAAAAATTCTCTTATCCTCTCACTATTGCTAATGATGTGTAGCATTTTAAATGCTCACACATACAGGATTAGTGAAAAGACAACAACCAAATCTGTTCCAGGAATAGTCTCAAAAGACTGCCACTCTCCAGGCCATTTTCTGAAGGCATCTCGGCCTTAAGTGACTCTAACCTATGAGTTCCTGTTCCCTCCATCTGAAGAGAACTGGTTATTTCTATGTCATAACACACTTTTTTATTCTTTATATATTAAAAAGAATTAAAAAAGGTAGCCACTAAACACTGCACTATTGCCCATCTCAAATATTACTAGTTTTTTTAATGAGGTTTATCTGTTCAGTTGCATTAGGTGACTTGCCTCTGGAATCTATTTAGACTTCAACTAGCTCTTTTGCTTCTGCTTTTGCAATAAGCTTATAAATTTCAGTTCCCATTTGGGACTTTCTTTAAAACAACAGATATTTGAATAATCCTATAGCCAGGAGACACAGAAAAATGCAAATAAATGGATTGAAGGATCAACTGGGTGGTTCTACTTAAGTCAATTAAAAGTTTCCCACTGGCTTCATAATACAGTTCTAGATAACAGTCATTTATATCTTCAATGTTTCAATACCCAAAATAAGTATTTCAAAACAGATTCTGAGATTGATATGAGACAGAATTTATGAAATGGTAAAATTATGAGGGCTTTTTCTGATGTTTTATTCTGGCTGGCTTCCCCACCAATTCAGTGTTTTCTATATTATTAAATCTATCTCAAATACATAATTACCCAAACTCTTAGTTATCAACAATATTAAGAAATTACCCTCATTACTTCAACAGTGAAATAACTGATTTTCAGACAGAGAAGACAGTCTTGTCAGGGAAATTCTCAAGGTCAATAGACAGACAAACTGCACACTTTCTAAGTCGTATTATTATTATTATTGTTGCTGTGATTTTAGTCATCTATATAATGACATGCTACACTACTGAGCCTGACGTCTGTTCATACAGGAGATTGGACTCAGTGTATAGACTGAGCATCTTCTAACTTTATCCGCTTTTCCATGAGTAGTTTGATGAAGCTTCAAAATTTTTAATTATTTTCTGCCTTGTCATATTGAGTAGCAAACTGTGAACATGACTGCAAGGCTCTTACATAAATATTCTTGGCAGCTCCTGACAAAATCCCTTGGTGAGAATGTTTATCATGTTGGAGAGGGTAGTCACAAGCCATGAATTATATAATTGGTTTTGGTTTTTGCATAGCCCCCTATGTTTTTTGTTGTTTTTTGAAATTGTTTCTGTTGTTGTTTATAGTTTTCCTATAGAACTGCAAGAGTTCTTTATGGAGTCAAGTTCTATTATGAAAAACTAGGCAGTTACAGCCAAAAAGTTGGACTTAGAAGGTGACAAGAGGGGATGGAGTCTAGTTTATCTCACACCAAAGATAAACTACTTAGCCTTAGCATGATTTACAGAAGCTGACGACTGAACTTTTAAGTTATGGAACCAAGGAATGCTTTTCCGTCATCAAATGTTGCAGCACACATAGACAGGCATGAACACAGAGGGTGTTTTTGAGGTTTATTCAATTAAAACGTGCTCAGTACCTAGAAACTTTGAAAGAAAGACCTAGGATATGAAGTTCAGGAGAAAGGACTAAAAAACATATTCAATGGGAGATGTGGAGAGCAAAGTTAAACTAGCAGATTAGTTCATCAAGAAAGACAGAAAGAGCTTCCAAAACACAGCTGAAAACAAGACTTAAGGAATCAGTCGGGGATGAAAGATTTGGGGAAGGTCATAAGTCTTTGATTAGAATTTTAATAAGGGATTTCTTCTGTATTGTGAAACATATTGTAACTTGGCTAAATTTAAACTAATTTGATATTTTTCTCTCAAGCAGAATTGTTGAAAAATATAGCCACAGAAAACAGGATGGATAAATTTGAGGAGTGGCTTTTTGTAACAAGGCTATACATTTCATACTTGAGGCTTATCTTCAATTTATAGTTCTACAAGTTAGAAAATATTCTTTCAAGTTCTAAGAAGACACTGGCTGATCCTTATTATTCTGAAACTCTCTCAATAAATCTCATGGTATCTTCTAGATTTTAAAATTATTCTATTACATCATACACCTTTTGTTCAGTATTAAAAAATGTAATTGAATATCATCTTAGAGGCAGATACATCAAATATTAAAGAGAGATGAAAGCCTAATTAATACCATCTCTTGTTCATAAGTTCTGTTATTGTATGTGAAGTTATGAGCAAGAGATTACACAAATTAAATTCCAGTGCATTTTAATAAGATGAATATTTGTGAAGTTGTGAAAATATCTTTTGTCATTACATACACATATACATTTCATATGGAGCTCTTCAATAACATCTTTGGATCTTAAAGAATAAATGTTTAATAATATTGTCTAAAAATGAGTTGCAGAAGCTAATATAAAAGAAACGTAAAACCAACCAATTGATTATTATAGTAATAAGATAGCCCACTTATATTTGATTATAAACCCACATAACGGTATTTGTACAATCTAATCCTTAACATAGCTAGACCAATAATTATTAGATTAATGTTTTTAAATGTAAAAATAATGTTTGGATTAACCTTGAGGTTTTAGCAGGGAACTTTTAAACATTTTTTCAAATAGAATTCCTGAAACCCTAGTTTTAAAGTCTGAATTTCCTTAAATGTGTGGTTTTTTTTAAATACATCAGTACAGAAAAGACAGTGCTATACTAAAAGTCATGTTGGCCAAATTAGGCAAGTACTTAGACCTTAAGCAAGTGAGTAGTTCTATTTTACTAGATTAACTTTGATACACCACAATTTCAACTATCTGTGGTGAATTATAAGTACTTTACATTGGAAAAGGAAAAAAGGAGAGACTGCTGGACACAGACTTCAGATTAACATTTTACCAGTTTGTACGCTTCAGAGAGGAACACTGAAGCTGCAACAAGGATGGTAATAATCATAAGATGAATGGTTCAAAAATTATTGCAGGTGGCTCAATAGTGAGGCACAAGTACCTGAATAAGATGAACAGTAGCACATTCATGCTACCACAGGTTCAAGGGTTTTTAACTGGCTTAAATATTCGAGGCATAAAAATGCAAAACTTAAAATACTGTGAGACAAGTCATGGTTAATTTTTGTTTCATTTAATTTAAAAGTTAAAAGACAAAACATTTCCTTAACTCCCAAATTAAAATTTTATTTTTCACATTTTCCCATCTTAATATGTTGGATAAGTAACTTCAGTTCAGCTGAATCAGTATTTTGTAGTAAGCCTGAAATAATATCAAATTTTTTTTAGCCAGACTTAGTTTGAAAATGTCATACAAAATCACTGATGATTATCAAAAAATCTTTCTTTTAACCTCATAACTTTATTTCCTAGTTTCCACTCAGTCTATTGTGCGATATGTCCAGTTATCTCATGGCTGTATGCGCTTGAGGCTTGGAGTTATGCACTGGTTCTGCTACAGTGGGAACACAACTGGATGACAGCAGGTTCCATGAAGATGGGCACTTCAAGGGAGAATATGTGAATGTGGAAGAGTAGCTTCAGAGTTACTAAACAACTCAGCAATGACCAGTCAAGGGGACTTTTTGCACCTGTCTAATATGTTAGCATCTTAGATGCTACTTTTAAATACATAATTTCCTTGACAGTATATGCAGATGCATATTTCAGTGCATCTACAATGCACAGAAATAATTTTCATCGGAATTTTCCTCAATTTTTGAGGGAAAGTCAAAACAGTAAGTTTACTTTTTCAGACTTATGAAACAGTGCAAGTCTGGACTATAGTATCTTCTGTTTTCCTATTTCGTCACAGTCATAAAACTCCAAATACGTTGATATCAACGTGCACTATGTGCCAAGTGCTTCATTACCTCATGCAGTCATTCTTTGAAAGGTCAACTGTTCATGGCTTCAGCCTCCTGTGTTTATTATAGGAAGTGGGTGAACTTCCTTTTCCTGGTGGTTTCCTGTAAAACTATAGCACCAGAGTAGGCCAGCCAGGCTGGCATTTGAAAATTCCATGAAACTCTGTTATTGTCTGGTCTGTCCAAACTCCAAACCATCTCTACAACCCATGCTAATGATCTCCATGAAGTTTCCAGTTAAATATTTGGTCTCCCTTAACCCATAAAATGACAAAATGTTGTATTTTGTAACTCAGTCTTATCTATAAGACTATCTGCTCTTCATAAGCCTGACATAGCTTGGCAAGGTCATATATTTTAATGCTCTGACTTTTTTTTTATTTTATTATTATTCTGTCTTTCATGGAAGGGCAATAAATACTGTCTTCAAAATCTCTATCAGCAAAAGCTCTTTGGTCAACTTGAAAGTATTACCCAATAGTATGTACTAACTTGACTTCATGAAACTGACAAATGAACAGTCTAATAACATCCCAGTATGATGGACTGAAGTTCATCTTACTTTTGCAAGAATACGTACGAATTTTCTTAACTTTCTGCTGATCATTCAAATCTATTGATGACAGATTAGCTACATTGAGGGATTATGGTGGTCTGGAATTAAGCATTCTCAGTGTTCACTTCTGCAAGTGTATTGCAACATATCTGCAGTCTCCATGATTTCTTTAAGACAAGACGTCCCCATTCTTCTCAGAATGGCAAGCATTCTTTTACCTGTACACATTACTATCTTAATTAATTTCCCCCCTGCATTTTCAGTGAGGTCTCTTAATATTATAATTTCAAATCATCCACAATGGGGGCTTCTAAATTCTCACACTAGAATGAAAAAAAAATAAATTTTATACTGTGTGTTGCAATTTATTATGTCACTATTTGCATTTGAAAGAACACATTAGTGAAATTGCCAGCCACATCCATTGCAAGGTCAAGTGGTCACATCCCACCTCTCTGCCTCCAGCAAATGGTACCACAAGTTCTCAGAAAGAGTCCTGTTAGGAAATGCCTCTCACTTTTTCAGCCCTTTGAGGTCTCTAGTAACAGACCTTTGGGAAAGGTTATAAATCTTATTAAGTTTATCAAATTTAGTTAGGAGAGAATTTTAAATAGATGATAGATACTGTCAATTGCTTAGGAACAGAAGGAAAAAAAATCAGAGGAATGTCATGCATATGATAACCTCCTTAAATTCAAAGCTTTGGAACTCATAATGTCTATTGTACTTCAAAATCAGTGAGCATGAACACTGTACAGGTTCCACTTCACAATTTTTTCTCAAACTGTTAGATTTTCAATCTTTTTTCTTTTTCTTTTTTTTTTTTTTTTTTTCCAGAAAATGTTGGAGTTGTGCTGCACAGCAAGCATTTCTTTCACACTCTTACTATAGAACTCAAACTTCACAAAACACTAGGTAGGAGGAAATAATGATATAAGCTGATAACTGTATTCATATACAAAGACCAATAAACACCTTTTTTAAACAGAACATCTCACTTTGATGCCCTAAATAACTCATGTTTTTTCTGTCTCCTGTGCTATACTGCAACCTCCCTTGTATTAGATTTTTTTTGAGAAATGAAAGCTTTTTGAGTAGATAAATCAATTTTTTATGAGTTCAACTTTTAGAAACTTTGAAGAAAAGCTTCTGAAAATTCCAATTATATCCATAACATTTTTTACTTTTTCATCTTATTCCCTATATCTTAGGGAAGTACTCAAATAAGGTGCAAGTAGCTAATGATGGATTTTTGGGTACCAGCTTCTCCCTGTCATTAGCTGAAAGTCTAATTCCTTTACATTACATATGATCAAGGAGATAGTATTATAGGATCAGTGCAGGGCACTTCTAAATTCACTCCCTTACCTCTCCACAAATGTTCAGCAGAAGGTCTAAGTGGTTTCATTCGAAAGCATAAACATACTCTTTAATCAAGTGATCTAACTCACAAGCTGCTGCAAAACCACATAAAATGTGAAAAGCTTCAAGTAACTCAGAGCTGTTTTTATAAGGCAAACCATTGAGAATGCGCTGTGAAGTCTAATTGGCACTATGTTCATAGTCACATAAGAACTGCATGCAAAAGAAACATCTCCTAAACTAAATCCTCATTAGAGTAAGCCTAAGAATGCAAGCACAGTGTGGTGATTCAAAAGCATATTATTCAAGTATGTTAAAATTACAGTTTCTTTCCTTTGGTAATATCAAAAAACAAGAAAATGAAACATAGGGTCAAAGAAGTATCTTAAGTTTAAGCAATTGAAATGAAAATGCACCAATTTCCCTTTTCTCATACAGAGCATAGAACTTCATTGTAATTTAAAAAATGCATTTATTTTCAAACTTTGACTCTTGTATATCGTCATTTTTCTTTAGCCACTACGATTTGTGAGACATGCCGCTGCTCCGGGAAATGGCACTAGAAGAATTGGTTGCTCTAAGAGATCAAAAGGCCTCAAATGAGCCATGCCAAGAACCACCTGCATGTTACTGATGCCCCTTGAAAACTGCATGAGGATAGGAAGTGGTTGCTATGAGCATGATTTTATTTTTTAACCTGAGGTTTGCAAAAATTATATAAAATCTGCTTTAGAATACAGAAAAAGCTGTAAACACCAGAAGCACAGGAAGTATTGATGTGTGCCAGGGCTGCAAGCTCTAATGATATAAATCCTTTCATTATAGGCAACTATTTTTTCAGATTGTAGATGAAGCTCATGAGCTTTGTTTGAAAAATGCAACCTGAAGTCATGAATTTTGATTTCCTAATATTTGAGTCCTGGGCCTTTCTAAGGCATGAATTGACAAGGCCTGCTCATGTTGTTCTCCCTTTTTGGCTACATTCCATTTCAGGAGTTATGTAGGCACACAATTATGTCCAACTGAGGAAAACACAAGGGAAAATAAAGAGTAACTTCTCTGTAGAAAAGAATGAAACAGAAAAATTGCCTCTGAAAGAAAACACTTATCCACTAGGTTGTGCCAAGGTTACTGAGCTTTTGAGAATGAGACCACTGATTAATCAATATATTATTTACTGATTGGTAAATAATTGGTTCGCAAAACCCCTTATTTTTCCACCTTAATGTTAATTGTCAAGGCACTTGTTACCAATAGATACCTGTTTGTTATTATTGTTACCCTTCTGAGGTTACCTTTCTGTTACCTAATGGCTGCCTTTCTGATCAGATTCTTATGTTTCACAAGTTGTTACAGAAAGAAATTAATTTTAAAAGATAAAGCAAAAGCACCTGCTTAAACTGCTTTTTGATTTCATAGCATCCTACTGTGGAGCTACAGAGAATGATAATGTTTGAGTCACTTTGGAAAAAGAGTTTGAGCTAATTTGGGGTCACTAATATAACTAAAACCAGCTCTCTCTCAACAAAAATATTTATCCCAGCATCTCAAATATAAATTATATTGTTTGATACATATTTTATGAGCATAAATTTAGTTCAATGACAGCAATAAAAACTGGGGGTTGGTTCATACTATCCCTAAAGAATTTACCTTTCAGAAGCAGGCTAGTAAGTTTTTTATTGACATATAGCTTTCAAGAGACAAAAATCCATCCATAAGGAAACAACAGGCAGAGAAATTTCTTTTCCTTTTAGTAACCTGGACTTTTTTATTTTAAAGAATTTCAGTAATCTAGTTTGTATAATAATAAAAATCTATCTTTCTTGTATTTAGAAGATCCTAGATGTCATTGGAGGGGTACCTTATACCAGAAAGATCTTGGCAGATTCACCTGAAAACACCTTCACTGTCCATAAAGTGACTTAAGAGAAATTGTTTTGTACATATTTTACACTTAATGCTAAAAATTAATAAATAAAAAAACTACAAGATATGACAATGCAGCTTCCAAATAATACTATTCCTTTAGTTACCCAAATTTACCTTCAGCTACGTCCATGTGGTGATAGTTTGGAACTTTCAGATGACTACAGTCTTAATGAAAATGTAGTCTGTGATAATATGAGATATATACTGAAACTGACTGTATAAAGGACTCAAAGTGGTGTTCATTTCATGTTATAAAAGAATATGCAAGAATTTCTTTTCTGTTATATGTCACTTCTCAAAAATCCTTCAGATATCTGAAAAGTCTTCTTCCCTCTGCTGTGGGACAAGTATAGATGACATGGTTTTCTCCAAATATTAGCTTTTATTTCCTGTGGAGTTTAGTGAGGAAGATGTGTAAGAGTTGTAGATCATATGTGGGGCTGCACTTCTATTTATCTTGTTGCTGTGCAAATAGACATCCGAAGTTATCTTGATATCAGGCTTTTCCATTAGCAACTCCCTGGCATCTTATAAACAATACAGTTGAGTAAAATTTTCACATGGAAACCCAGCTGAAAATAAGGGTTACCCATGAAAGAGCATTGTATCTTCAGGCAGATTTGATTACAGGCACAATGGTTTCATTGTTTGATATTATAGAAATACATGCTGAAATACAGCATATATTTCAGTACTGAATCAAAGACATATCTAACTTTGGAATAAACAATTATCAGAACTTAAAATTTAAAAGTGGATATCAATAAAATAGAGTGGTCTTTAAATGTAGAGAACATATGTCTATTATTAGATCATTTTCAAACTTCAGGAAATAAGGATTTACTAGTCAGTAGCCACACAGAATAGTCCATTTTGTTAAATTTCATCTTAAAGGCCTATTAAGTAGTCACTGATTTAAAAACAACAAGCAAACAAGAAAAGAAGCAAAACGTCTATTATGAACCTAATACTAATTTAATGTCAATGTAAGAAAATATATGCTATTTTATTTCACTTATTTTATCTACTATATCACTTAAAAATCACAGTGGGTCAGAACAAATTACATGGCAAACACTTTAAAAGTTCCCTTGTTCTGAAAGGGGGTGTTTTGTTTTTTTTTTACAATTATGGTTTTCAATGGTATAATAATATGAAACAAAATCAAAATAAAAGCAGGAGTTTTTGTTTGTTTGTTTTTAATTTTCTTAGGAAAATGCAATGCCAAGCACAGAAGTGTCACAGATAAATTTGCCTCTTTTTGTCTTTTTATGAAGAAAACAGTTTGAGACCAAAACACCCTGAGAATATAAAGCAAACAGCAAAGATTAAAATGCTAGTCTGTTACCTTTCTGAAATGAAGTAGATGGACAAGATCAACAGTGGAAGACAATACTAAAATAGTTTTATTTATAACACCAAGGTATTGTTGCTCCTTAAGCCTTTCAGACATTTATCCTAAATTAAATTTGCATCTTATAATTGTACCTAATTTGCCATACAAAACTTTCCTGGGTACAAGTCCTTGCAGGAGATATAGATGGAAAAGTATAATAAATATCTGACACTGAATTAGAACAAGTGAATTAGGAAACTCTCTGAAAGAAAAAGCAATTTTCTCACAGGACTTAGGAAGTGCTACAGTGATTCAAAAATATATTAAATTACCCATAAGAAAATAGCATTTAAGTCAAATACACCATCAGTGAAACAAATATTTTCTGATTTGATTGTCTCAGTAAGAATGAAGAGATAGAAAACAGCTATAATCTCATTTTCAAAAAACAGCCACTGACTCTAACTTTTGACTCTTCTAATGGCTTTTCATTTTTCAAAATGCACCCTTGGCCTAAATCTTCTTCTCCAAATAAAAAAGCAGTTTTATTCCTACATGCTTAAACATCTCAACTTTCTCTGAGAGTATTCGCTTCTTATAGAATAATATTTTATCAAGTACAATGAAATATGACTTAAAAATAGCCCTAGAAACTATGTAACTTTAGTTAAGTCTTTTCTAATTTATATAACTTTCCTTAGATCAAGTAGGAACTTGCTTAATCCCAAATCCAATACCCATTTCAGCAGAGAGGTTTTTGAGAGAACAATTTATAAACCTAAGAGAACCTCATATTTAATCCAACCTTTTGTTCAACTTCCAAGAACACTACAGATGTGCCTCTAGTACTTCATGCAAACATTATCTTTCTCATTTGGCTCTCCCTTTTACAGCACTTCATATCAGATGACCTTTGCTTTTCTCTTAAAGCTCACACTGAGTTTATTTTCCCCATACTCTTTTTACAAGTCAACTTATCACTGTGATTTGCTTATCTTTGGTTCTGCTCTAGAAGCGACTAGAGCTGATTTTGTCTGTTGTATATGTATTTTATAGCAAAGTTAATATAGACATAGTCTAAAAGTTCTGGGTTTGTATGTACCATGATAACTAAGAGTAAACTTTGCATGAACTATTTCTATCTGCAGTTTGGAAAAGAGGGAAAGCAGTCAGATAAAATAGTTAGGGAAAGCTATAGAGAGTCAGAGACTTGTAATTGGGTAAAACAGTTTGCTCCAAAAACAAAGTTCAGACTTATCGCTTAGGGGGCGAGGGGGATCCCCATGGCGAATGGACCCTGTGGGCACACTTTGCATTGGGGAAAGAGACACACACACACGCGATATGTGTCCCGCAAAATGGCCGTTTAATACAACAAGAAGTTAGCTTTTATACAGTGGGATACAGAGAATTCGGGAACAAGGGTGGGTCTTTGCTTGAAGCACCAAATCCAGGGTTTTAGTGATAAGGGGGTTTGAAAGGATAGGCTAGGGGGGTATATTTGGCCATATATGGTAAAGGGAATGCAAGGGGAGAAGTGGTGGGAGGCACAGACAGGGGGGGTTTGTGGGGGTCTTGCTAGCTGCCCTTATCGCTGGACTTCAGGCGTATCCTGTAGCTGCAGTTGTCAGGATAGATGGATCTCTTCCTCGGAGGCCCCTTCCTTGCAGCTCTCCTGCATTTTTCTCCATTGCTTGTAGACCACTGTAGGCCCACTCCCCACACAGACTGACATGGGCTTTTAGTTTAGTAAAAGACACTCAAATTATACTCATGTTATTTAGAAATATTTTTGGAAGAAAGGTGATGGTATGGTTCATTGAGATATACCACTAAAACATTTCAATATGATTTTGAAGCCAGTTAAAAACAGTCACGTAAGAGTATGAATGTTTGCAGGGCCAAACTTATACTTTAATATCCAAAATGCCTAAAGCCAAAACCAAAATAAGATATAGGTTATGTGGTCATCGCAAATCTTTTAAAGATCAGCACAAACCATCAAACCAAATAACATCCTCCCTTATTTTTGTCACTTGTTCTGTAACATGGATTTGTGTATAACAGGAAATTATTATATATATATCACTAGCTCTCTTTTCCAGAGGTATTTTCTTTCCTGGACAGCTTTCTTTTCATTTAAGAAACTCTGTCAGCAAATCAAAAAACATTAGGACAAAAGAGTCAATTGCCCTTGAGACTTGCACATTGTTTTCAAACTCATCATGAGATCTGGCAACAAAATGTTCAGAATACTAATGCAATCCTCCTTTCCTGGTTTCCTCTGTGCCTACAGAGGTAAATAAAGATTAGGAATGCTATGTCTAAAAGACTTTGGAGTTCAGAGCAAGATACAATTACCTTTATGGCCTAACTTGCAGATCAAGACTGATTGCAAGCCAACCATGGGAAAGTTTCCCATCTAATTTAACAACTTTGGTATCAGGCACAAATCACTGATAAGACATCGTTACAGTATATTTGATGAGAATTATCACTTCTGTAACTGAAAAAGGGTTGAGTTTTTTGGAACGTTTTGCTTAATTTTGTCCACTGAATTTTTTCATCAGTCATGACCTGTGTCAGCTGAAAAAAAAACCCCACATCTATGCTTAGTAAAGTGCATGTGCATCTGTAATTACATATCCATGCCTTGTACCTTTTAGAAGATGAGAACAAAGGAATGTTAACACATTCCTCTCAGATTTAAATGGAACTCTGAGCTTTTAATTTATGTAATTATTCTTTATAATCAGGATTTGTTGAGCCAATGACACAAGGTGTTTTACTTTTCACCCTTCTATTCTGAAATGTCATTGACTATATTTTTGTTAGCATGCAGTGCAGTTATCATAAGAGTGGTTTGGGAATCATAAAATTTGTTGCTAAGGGCCTGATTCCATACTTTTATCTAAGAGTTTATTCTTGTTATAGGTATTGAATGTCCATGAGGGATTGGAGTGCACTTTTCTGTTAAGTTTCATCCACAATCGAATCACTGCAGTCTGGGAATTCTCCATGCCACAAATCACATCAGCAAGTGGGAACAACTGGAAGTTGTTTCACTTCTTTCCAAATAAACACGCTTTGGCAGAGCAGCTTGTCCTCTTCACAATACTCAGAAAAAATTGAATGTACATGAAACAAATAAGAATAGGAGTGATGAAGAATATACATCATTCTCTCCAAAAGAGATATTATGGAAACAGACAGTTTGTGCTGCAACCAAGGAGTCATTAATAAGGTTTCCAAAATTGCTGTAAACCTAACTGGCCCACACTAGTAGCAAAGGCTTAAACAGAACTCTACCAAAAAAAGATCAGTAAGACTGTGCTGTAGTTCGACTATTGCCCACAGGTAAACCACTTTGAAATTATATTTTTTATGCCATATTGGTACTGTGCATTTTTCAGTGCTAAATTCATGGTAAGCTTCCAAATACATATGTGTCACTGCTCTAGTTTCAGATGGTAAGTTTGAAACATATATGCAACTTCATAATACCATCCAAAGTAAAAATTATCTTCTCCCTAGTTTACCAGGCACTGAAGTGTGACTGACAGGCCTGTAGTTTCTGGGGTCCTCCTTCTTGAAAATTAAGGTTCATCAATATTTTTATATTAAGTTGCAAAGACAGTTTTTCATCTTATCTTGGAAGCTGTCATAGAAAAAATACTGCCCTATGAAATAATATTTATATAAAAAAATTGGACTTTGAAAAACCCCAGACACTCAATTTCAGTAAAGCTTTATATTCATGAAATATATTCATGAAATATATTCATGAAACATGTTTCAGCTTCTAGCCGCCACGTACCACAAAGAATTCAAATTGATTTGGAAAATTTTGCCATAACCAGCTGGAAATAGCTAGAGAAATATAAGAATAGACATCTGGTTTTATCTTTATTGGTAAAAGAGGCAACAGTAAATTCTTTCACTTGTTAAAGAATCATTTCTCAGTAAGAAATACTTGATCATTTACCTTCAACATTTTTTGTAAATAAGTATATAATTTTTATATAAATAAGAATGGCAATAGAATGTCACCAGTAATAATCTGGTAGAAAATAACAACTGACATTTTCATTTAAGGTTCTCTGTTATATTACTTGCCAAATTTTTATTCAGTAAGACCACTGATGGTTGAAATAATCCTTGTGTGTGTCTTTACTTCTACAAACTGCAAACTTGATGAAAAGTTTTTGCCTGCACCTACAGTTTTTAAAAAAGAAAAGAACAATGTTTCCTATACTAAAGACCAAGTTGTTCTGCCTGGTTTACCTCCATACCAGTTAGGCAAAGTACTGCTCCACAGTCCTTCCTTGTCTGCATGAAACTGTGTAATCCAAAGCTATAACATAGAATCCAGTAAGGAAAACCCAGTATTTACCCCATTCAACCTTATAAATGAGGTAAGCTTCCTTTTCCCAGGAATCTGGTTTTGTTTGTCTATTTCAACCTCAAATTTTTTGACAAAAAATGTCTCCTTTGTCTGTTCCAAAGAGAGGTTAGAACACCAAGCATTATCTAATTTTGACATTCTACTCCACTGTGGTGGGTTTACCTCGGCTGGCCACCAGGTGCCCACCAATCCGCACTATCACAGAGCAGGACAGGATGAGGACAAAATAAGATGGAAAAAACCCATCATGGATCAAGATGAGAACAGATTAATAAATCAAAAGCAAAGACCTTGTGTGGAAACAAATAAATAAGAATATTCTCTACTTGCCATCAGCAGGTGATGTCCAGCCAACTCCGGCAAAGAAGATTATGCATAGACCTTGCTCCTGAAGACGAATGCCATAATAATGAATGCACCCCTCACCTCTTTCTTTTAGCTTTCATTATTAAGCAGGTTCCATGTGGTATGGAATATCCATTTGGTCAGTTGTCCTGGCTGTGTCCCCTCCCAAGATCTTGCCAAATTGGTGAGGAGGAAATGCTGGAGAGACAGCCTTGGTGTTAGCCAAGCACCAGTCTATTATCAATACCTTTCTATCACAGACAGACAGCACAGCACTATGATGGATGCTGTGGGGAAAATTAACTACATCTCAACCAGATCCTACACATCCACAAAAAGACCCATAAAGTCTTATTATCATTCATCACACTTAGAGGTTGACCAGGAGAATATTTTCAGTTTGATGTCTGCAAAATATTGTTAAAGCACTTGAGGAATTAAAACATGTTCTCCAAAATTTAGGCATCACTGATGACCTCAGAGGATGAATGTAAGGAAAGATCTAACACATATTACCACATATAAACAGGAAAAGATACACTTATGTACCTATCTTCAAAAATTTCTCATAGCTGCTTGTCTGAAGCAGTTCAGAAAAGCTTTTAGTATGTAAAAAATTTTGAGATCTTTATCCTGCTTCTCAGGAGAGACTTTTGGTTTACTGGGTCTTTCTATGTGCCTATGCATATGAGCTAAATGTACAAGCATACCTAACATTAAAGTCCCCTGCCACAGATGAGCAGAAAGTTCAGTGTTACATTCCTTATGAATGATATTGCACTACTATTTTGTTAATAAAAATTCTCAACATTTTAATTTCTAAGTTACATGTTTGAAAACAAAAAAAATTGCAATGTGCAATTTTTTATTTATTATCTCCACTTTATAGCAAAGCAGTCATCTAAAAAAGGAACAAGAACTGAAATACTTGCTCTGTGTTTCCTAAGTTTTTTTAGATTGCATGTGACGATGAACTTGAAACTAACATTAGCTAGAAAACTGGTCATTAATAAGTAGGCTAGATGATTAGATAAACTTAACCCCAAATAGATTTCCTACCCAACATATTATCGGATTAATGCTAAGTAGCCAAATAACTAAATAAACACATGCTGGACTTTATGCATGCTTCACCAAGACCACATTGGTCTGCCAAAGTCATTACAAATCTTAATAAGGTGAAACCAACTTGAAATGCCCAATTGCCAGATGTAATTGAACCTAGTAGCTATTGTAGAAGAAACTCATTATAAACTTCCATATTCTATGACTTGGTGGGGTAATATGAGGTGAGGGAGAGAGGGAGTATTAGAGTATTTTTTTTGAAAGTGTGTGGACTGAGTGCCTATATGTTCCATTTACACAATGTGTAGTGACTGCTACAGTCAGCTCTGTAGTAACTGTAGAAGCTATGAAGGCAAGATGTAGGTAACAGTGTGTCATCATTTGAAGAAAATTAGGAATAACTACTACTGCCAAGACTTTTTGATAAACTGACAAAACATTGCATTTGTTACACCTAAGGCTGTATTTTTTAAATAGAAAAGTATACAGCATAGTATAGAGTGCAGAATCTGAGCACAAAATGCCATAATGTTAAAGCTGAGAGAAGACATGAAAAATATGGTTCACTGTACAGGCTCACACCTATTTCAGACCAATAAAACCTTTTGGAATTGTTCTTTGACACAGAAGTCAGGTAATACTGAATACTGAGGTCAGAGAATACTTGAATACTTTGACACACTCATACATTTCAGTTCATTTGCCCTGCAAAGCATCATGGACTTTCCTAGTTCCCAATTCATTCAAAGAAAGAGTTAGCTGATCAGGGCCAAATCAAGTATATGGAGCAATTTTAATATGATAGAAAAAATGTGACAATTTTCCATTAGAAATGTAACTCCCATTATGGAAAATGTATGCAGACGAAATATTTTAAACCCATAAACATTACTGAAACACATACTAAAGTAAGCATGTATCCATTCTGCAGTTATATCTATCTAGATAAGTACATGATCTCCTGCCATGAAAATTATTTTCCTGCTCTTAAGACAAAGCTGTAAGATCATTATATTTCTGAACAACTTTCTGCATATTGCTTGAGGCACTTAGATTGAGTTTTTACAACCAAATAGGGCTCCCTTCTAAGGCTGCAGTATACCTCCTTCTGCCCACAGTCTGATACTAATGGTTTTGGCCAAAATCCTGTTTTAGTGGAACAGTCTTATGAGCAGAATTTCCAGATATTGCTAAACATAATAATTAGCCTCAATGTAACAATGACCAAACCAATACAATAGTTACAGAAAAGAAAACATAATAGAAACCACTACATTGGATTCAGGAAGAAAGTGTCTATGTTACTTGTACTTTTTCTGATCATCCCCATTATCAGTGAGATTTGATGTCAATAAATTCTTCCATTATGACTGGGAAATTATCCTGTTATATTTGTTATAAAGCAAAAAACAAAAAAGTCAACCTAAGGAAGGCTGGTAAATTTAATGAACAGGTTATCTCTTTCAACATACACCTTACTGTTTATCTATTTAGAATGATCTCACAGTCCAAAAAGCTTATTCCATCATAAGAAATTTGATTGCTTTAGATTATTTATTTATTTATTTTTATTCATGTATGTCTAAAAGAAATTATGAGTATTTTCATGGATGTTTACTTCCAGGTCTCCTAAATTTGGATCAGACCCATGATATTGCACAAGCAAATAAATTACTTCCCTTCTTGTTGCAAATCTACAACTGTAAAAATGTCTGCTCATCTTAGTTAAAAGCTAATATGCACTAAACATCAACATATTCTAAGAGTATACTCAATAATATAAAAGGCAACATAATCTAGGGTATACTCAATACAACACTTAATAAAATTTATTTGCTCTCATGTGAGACACAAAGCAAAAAAATGAAGTACAGTATTTAAGAAATATAATCTGAAAATAGTAGTCTAAATTTTATCAATCTCAAAATGACTTCCTCCTAAAATGTACTCCAGTCTTAGAAATGTTTGAGATTTGTTAAATAAGCTAGAGCTCCTCAAAGGAATAATATTTAGATCTGACCTCATACTGAGTCTTTTAGTTAATATCAGTTTTCTTCTGTTGATGAATACATCAAACATTTTACTTCATACACCAAGTAATTAACATAATTAGAGTCATGTTTATGATCTAATAGATGAGAAGTAATGCATGAAGTTAGTATGAATAATGAAAGGGCAAGCAATAGCTATCTAATGATGACAGTCTTTATCAGCAAACCACATACTGAAAATTTAAAAAGCCACCTCACTGACAAATTTGTCATGACCAATCTTCTTTCTTTTGCCACTCTGTTGGAATCTACATCTTAATGAAAGTGAGTAGGTAGGGATCCATGTTTGGTTAATCCAGAGAGAATGAGGCAGATCGTCAAAAATACTTCAGGCTTGAGACAGATAATGTCTCATTTTTAATAACAAATATTTCTTCAGTGGAAAATTTATAGAGTTGAGTTAGTACAGTGTTGATGAGAGAACAAAGGTCCTTCTATGATCACTAATCATTGTTTCCTTGGAAATTGATTCGCTCCTGTCAAACACATGTATCAGTCCACTGCAATTTCAACCAAAAGAAAACTACTGCCATGCAGAGAAAGGTCTGAACTGGAGAGTCCGTCATGACATATCTCAGTAAACAATGACTTTTTTTTTTAGTTACACTTTTAGACAGTAAGACAAAAATGTACAACATACTTATAGCTGTAGAAAATACAATGACTTTGCTAATCAAGCACTTGAGGAAAAAAATCTGTCTCTATGTAGGACTACTGAGGTGGACAGTGTTTTCAATTTTATATATTATATATATCATATTTTTTTACCATTGCCAACTATAAAACTTGTGGCCTTTTAGAGAGGGCCCTTATCTCCATTTTACTAGTTAAACTACTCGAGCACAAGGAAGGAAGTAGAAGAGATGGAAGAGCATCTCTGTACAGAACAGCTTATGTAATCAAGTCAAAAAACCAAGGAGTACATCATGAATTCAACTTGTTTTGGTGTGAGAAAGTAAATAGCAAAAATCATACTTTTCAGAAGATATTTTAGTTATTTTTTTAAACATTGTCTAGTTTAACTTCACTTTTTTTTCCCCTAAGGATTTTTAATCTAGGAAGAAACAAAATGGAAAAAGCATATATAGTTCTACAGAGCTGCAGTTTCTGCAATTATGATTAAAAATACCCCATACTTTTATAAGCATAATTACAAAAATGGAGCAATTGTTGGGAAGGTAAAAACTCAGAATAAATACTACTGAGAAAAATAAGTGAAGTTTATTTGGTATGTGCTGTCCATGTAATTAGAAAAAGTGAATCAATTTTATTACACAGTAAGATACATGAAACAAGTATTTGCAAGAAAACAGGCCTTTACAACTTCAAAAAGTTTGCCTATTAGAGAAACTTGCAGATTTCAATTTCATAAAATTAGCCTTTCACTAAAAATGCTACCAGACAATTATATAGAGAATGAATAAGTTTTTCAAGCAGTTTTGCTTAGAGTATGTAAACCTGTTTGTTTCCATTTTGCTTTTTTGTAATGAGTTTTGTCAGTGTGTCGTTAAAAATTTTTTCAGCATATTTTGGTTTCACTGACTACTCCAGTTTAGTAAACCACACTCCAACTAAAGAAATAGATCCTTCTTTTCATGCCATGCATGGTTGAAAAAATAGGATCAGCTTTAGCAGTATGGGTCTTGTGTGAACTCATTCTATATAATGAGAAATTTTACGGAATGAAAATTATTAAAGTAACTGAGAGCTATTATAATAAAATAGAAAGTATATTAACATTTTTAAAAATTTATTGGACAAAATATACATATAATGCAAAGTCTGGAGTGGTCCCTAAATGTATCTCTCTAAATCACAAGGCCATAAATGAAGCATAGAAAGCACATGAAACACATTATTTGTAAATTCAAATTACTTAAAAACTTTTCCAATTATGTTGGTTTCAAAAAAGAATATTTTTCAATAAAATATCAACACAAAATGAGACAATAAAAATGTTTTTATGGGTAAAATCCTCATTTTGTTTTACATGTAATATTGTGCTTCTGGAAAGATGTAATAATGAGTATAATGAACACTTCATTTTAATTTCTATAGTTCTACAGAAACACATTTAGCTAGAAATCAAACTATTTTTTTTTTGTTTGTTTTGTTTTTTTCTTTTTTCATGGTGAAGGACAAAGTCTGCATGCTAGCATCTAAGTATTTAGGCATTAAATAAATGAAGTTATAGAACTTCATCTTGATAAGAACTTGTTCTAAGATGGTCCAAACAAAAGCTGGAGATGCTTGAGGTATGTCTTAGACAAAGATAAAATGTTAAATTTTTTCCTGTCTGTATTTAATTTCATGTAAACACAAATGTGCAACAAATCATTTCATAAGGTAAAACTAAGCTCCCGCAGCAGGTTAATCGATTTTGCCTTAAGGAAAGCAATTAAGATTCAAGAAGAATTTAAAATATTGGTAATCTGATTCACTCCTGTCCTTCTGGAAAGTCACCTTCCATATGGATTTTCTTCAGTCTTCTTTTTTTGATATTCATAGCAGTTTATATTGCTAGTGAACTGATGCTGAAGACAAGAAAGGCTATGAAAGGAAGCATTGCCTTACAAGAAGTAATGATAATTTAAAAAAATCTATCAAAAAGTACTTTTTTGATTCTACTTACATATATAAAGAAATAATAGAGTAGCCTGCAAAAACCTCCAGTTTTATATATATGGCAATAAAGTCATACAGTGGTCACTAATTACAATTTAATATTGATCAACCTATAGAAAATAGTGCCAAAACCATTATCATCTTACTAAAAAGGAAATTATGCTATGTTTTATATGATGTTTGCTATGCAGTTACCAGATTAGTTGAAAAAAAAACCACCAAACTAAAAACTTCTCAAAAACTGTGTCATTTAACTTAATTTCCTTATCAGGTAACAGGAAGTGTTTCCTATGGCATAGATGAGGAAACCTGTGAACAGGCCTGTTACAAAGAATATGAAATCTAATCTCTGCAGCCCTTTTAATTGAATTTACAGTGTATGCTACCTAATTAGTACCCTGATAAATTAATATTTTTCTGTCAAACTGATGTTCAGTGAAGCATTGACCTAACTTGGATATAATATGTATTTCATGATGGAATTTATTTACAGTAAAGAATTCTTAACATGATTGAGTTACTATAGTGATACCTCTGCATTGAGAAAATTATGCGGGAGTAAGTAATGGTTAATTAAAAGTAATACTCTTCTTTTTTTCTTTCCTAAATGGACAAAGTAACAGCTGGCCACAACAGCTGCCAGCACTCTAATTTTTGGACAGATGTGTTTTCTATGCAGTTTTAAGTTCACAAAGACCAGATGCTTCCTGTGGTTGCTCAAACCACTTTCTCCATGTTCAGTATTGTGTGATTTGCTTTGAGCTAAGGCTTTTGTTCTCCTGAATCTTTGAGTGCTTATATTTATAAAGTTGTCAGGAAAGACAGGAGATGCTGTGTTCAAAACTGTCTTAATTTTGACACCACTTTGCTACTTTTGATATATTTTTCTTTTTGACTCAAAAAAAAAATTATCACACATGGCACTGGGTATAATATATATGCACTTTCATAGATGATTTAAAGATATAAAAATCAGTGCTTCATGTAAACCCTTGTTAAAATGTAGAAATCTCCTTTAGAAAGGTCCATGTTCCCAGTTTCAGTCATGTTGAGGAAAATTTGAGTGTATCTATTTGCTCACATGAAGGTTGGACTACTTCCTGGAATTTTACTAGAAAACTGGAAAAGAAAACAAACTACAGGATTGAGTTCTAAAATTTTCGGGACCAAATCTTGATACTGCAAAATGCTGAGCATGCTGTCACTGATCCAACAAAATAAGTAGGCCTGGCAATTACAACTGTTTAGCCTAAGGATGAGACGGATATCTCATTGGATTCAGCTGGCCAGTTCCAATGTTCAGCTCCAAAGTAGTTCTTCTACTGGAATGAGTTCAGAGCATATTGTTAGATAGGCACTTAAATGAACCACAGATTGATTTTGTCCTCATGTTTAGAGCTGTGCAACTCATTATTTTTCAGCACAGGCTGAAGTGATGACAGCCAGAGAGGTAATTGCAATGAACTCTGCATATTTCATATGTGATGGGACATAAGGAGGAGCTGGGTTCCCAAAGTTTGTTGCCAGAGCCCTGGTATTGAGGTAGTTAAGACATAAAATGTCAGACCACACCCTTCTCAGTGAGAACATCCATACAAAATTATTTTGGCTGTGCTGAAAGAAGAGTTAAGTACAATCTTTTGCCTACACAGCAAAGGAAATGAAGATTAAACATTAAATCTTTATGATTTTATGTGTCTGTTTGTTCATTCTGTCCAAGAAAATTACCGAATGTACGTCCTCAGCTGTTAATAATATATTATCAGTCTGGTCAAGGAATAGAATAAGAATGACAGAATAATTAAAATACCTTAGATTTTAAATGTTTAATGGTCATACCTAACAAAGTAAACTTGATTCATGCACTTTTCAAAGAAAGATATTTGTTGTACTAAAATAATGGGGAATTTTATTACTTTATACTTGTATGAAAAATATATATAAACTCCTTAGTTTGTCCTTAAACCATTTTTATTTCTACTCCTTTCATGTCAGTTATTAAAGGGATGTTTTCATACAGACCTAACCTGTATCCCTGTGACCTATGTGTTGCATACTGATTTTTTTTTATTTTCTGTTATATCCTGGAGGTAAGTGCAGCGGTAATTTAATTCAGTAATTAAATGTTAAATGGGTTATAGACATTTCAGTAACTTTACTCAGCATTATTTCCATGGTATAAATCAGGTGATGCTGCAATGAATATCTAACCCCTTCCACTACTCAATTTTTTCTTTTCAGTTTTCATAGAATAGCCCAAGAATGTCCTTCCTTGCTTACTTTTTTCCTTTCTTTCTCTTTTAGTATATTAACTGACAAGACTCCGTTAGACGAGACTAGTTAAATACATTTATCTTAAGATTTCTGACTGCTATGTGTATTTGACTGGTAATGTGCAACTGTATGTCCTTACATCACACATTGCTGAATTTTACAATCACTAAATATTATTGAACCACTAGGTTAATGTTCTCATAGGTGTAGAACATTGGGTTACTATTTCAAAAACTATTACCTGCCATCTGGTATGCTCCAACAGCTGTGTGTACATAAGTTGGTAACTACTCTTTCACTCAATTTAAAAAAGTAATCAAAATTTTCTCATTCAATCTATTTCCTAGCAACTACAGTGATTCATTAGAAAATTGTCTGTCTATAAGCAATCTGTAAGCATGGCTTCTTCCCAAAATTGTTTGCATTACCTGGATTACTTTCAAACTTAAATAAGCATTTAGTAAAATACCAAGAAATGGAGTCAGGTTTATTAGGTTAATCATATGATAGCATACTTTTATAGATGCATAGTTCAGAGGAAGAAATGGATGACTCAATTTATGCAATTTCAGAGAAAAAGAGGGTTCATATAATGTTCTTCCATGAATCTAGGAACCTCTTTCTCTGAGTAGAAAATATAGGTAATGCAATGGTCCCTAGTGACACTTTCAGCTGACGAGGACAGCCCTGTGAGCTCACAAGATTTGCCTAAACACTGATTTCCATTAGGTAATAAGTTGGAAAGTCTTCACAGTCTTAGGAAACATTGCCCCTAACTTCTGTGATAATAACTGTTTCAGAGAATTTCCCTCTTTTAATCTTCATCTGTCACTAAAAAAAGCTCATACAACAAAAGCAGAATGTATTTGCTCTTCATACTGTATGTAGATTAAATTAAAACAATGTCCAATACTCATTTCTATAGTATACAGTTACTGTAGAAAATTGGGGGGATTGAAAAGAATTTAGAGGAAGAAGAATCAAATACATAAGGTATTTTGTTTAAGACAGCTTATTCAAACACCCTAAAATTTCTCCTGAACTGAAATTTCCCAAGTTTTTATCACAATAACATATAAAATCTAGATTTTCATTTCTACTTACATCTTTAGCCAGTCTTAATGCAGCACATATACTGGGTTGTCTAAAGCTTTTCACTTACTTTGTTTTTTTTCTTCTTTTTTTCAGGGTAAGAATGTGAGTGCTTTTCCTCTAGGTTCTAGTAGGACATATAAATACACATAGTTCTTCACAAAATGTGTTTTATGTTTGTTGTCTTTGGTCTTACAGCTCTGTTTCAAAAGAGAAGATGGGTTAAGACACAAACTTATTTTATTATAAAAGTATTTATGACAAAAAGATAGAATCTCTTCTCTTTTACACTGGCTTCTGGCATATATGTGACCAGACTGACCAGGAGTCACTTGCATAGGAGACAACAGCAAAATGCGGTTCTGCAGGCCATATCCAAATGCCAGTGTTGGGATAGAGCCAGCTGCTGTGAGAAGTGGGCCTCTGTCCCTCCAACAGCTTCTGCTTTGTGGGGAGCACCAACACACGACGTTGTTCCTTCTAGCAATGAAATAGGGCATGTGATTGAGCTGGAGATTCTCAAAGGGCATTAGGCAACTGATGAAGCTTGCCAAATTATTCCCACTTAGGTCCTGGAAAAAATTCTGCCACTGCAAGCAAACAGCAATCCTGAACTACTGCACTGATGCCACCAGTTAGCTTCTTTATTTCCTGAACTCCACAACAGGCAGACAAATATTATCTTTCTCTTTCCCTTAAGATCAATGTCCCTTCCCTTAAAATCTCCTTCCCTTGAGATCAACTAAGAAAAAGTCACCTAAGAGTCAGAGGCTTTTGTAATGATGATAAATTAATAATATAAACAAGTTATTCAACTTAATTCTGAATTTAAAATATTTCTGTTCTTATAAGTTAGAAGGAATAGCAGGACTTTATTCACTGAAGGACAGAATAAATATTTTAGAGTGCTCTTTTCAGTATCTTAAAAAAATCTTAAAGGATGCAATCTGAGCAAGAAGGAGTTTAGAAGATGTGTTTACTATGAATTCCATGCCCATCATCCTCTCAATAAATAGTGCTGCTTTTGCAGTTACTAGGGTTCTAGTATTTTTATAACAGTATGGGGAGAAAGAAAAAGTATTTTTGGGGTCCTATTTCCAGGTTTTAAGAGTCTTTTTGATAGACAATTCCAGTAGAACTACAAGGTCAGAGTTAGCACTTTGAAAGATTTTGTGAAATTCATTTTCTGTTCAGTTCTCAAAACATTCAAATAGAATAAAATAACATATCACTACAAAATCTTCCTCTGTCAGATTTTTTTTTTTTTTAAATAAACACAAATTTAAGGCTCAGAAAAAGATGAAAAAATCTCTAAGACTCTCAGGAAGGGGAAGAGTAAGGCCTGGTTTAGAAATTGCCAGGATAATTCTATATTCTGTTTTTGTATAATCTAGTTTTAAACATAATAACTGACTGTTCTACATTATAACAAATATCAATGACAGAAATTCTTCTTTTAAATATACCCAGATCTCTTTCCCTTCCCAAAGTTATAGCTCAATTTCACACAAGTTCCAGGACTCTTTATGTCTACCCTAAACAATTCCTGTGCCTACAAGATATCTGAACTCTTGAAACATACAAGAATTTTTTGTATATGTATATAACTATAATAATGAGTTTGCTTGGGTGTGGGCACTTTGGGCTTGGGGGGGTAAGTACACATAATTAAATTTTGTATTTATGAAGTTCATAATGTCAATATTTATGCATCTCAACAAAAAGAAGCCAAATGTTAATAAGACTTTATTTATGGTATTTTCTCCTTTCACTGTGTTTTGAGTTTGGAAATGTAAGGATAGCTAAACCTCTTTCTGGATAAAGTTTCCTCTTGTACACAAAGATAAACGGAAAATTTAAATAAAAGAAAAATTAACTAAGCTGACAAATGAAAGTGGATTTTACATGCACTTTTATATTGTAGTCAAAATTTCTAAAGCTTTGCATGTCCAAATTTTGTGGAATGTTGAAAGGATCTAACTTCCAATAGGTCTTTGCTGAATATCATGTAAGTAGAAGGATTCTTTAAATGCCTTATCTTTAGAGACTCTGAATCAAAGGCACACAAAATGACTAAAATATGAGCAGAGTACAAACACTGGTGCTACAGCATATTCAGAGATTAGCCCAAAGATCTGTCTTAGACCACAGGGGGTGACTTGGCTCGGAGGGGGACAAATTTTTCATACAACATTTTCCTTATGTCCTTTCACAAAAAAACACCTCTTAGCAGCAGGATTTTGTTGCACTTTTTGGTTTTTTTGGATTGTAATTGTGTTGTTTATTTGGTTGGTTTTGACTCGTTTGTTTGGGGTTTTTTCCAGTTAAATCACAGCCTTCCTGGAAATTCTTTCACTTCCATACACTGGTGATGTGCACATCTTTGTGTAGATTAGGCACAAACACCAAACTTGTCATATTTGAGTGTTTGAAGTTAAGCTTCTGAAAATATATTTTAGTTCCTGAATAGAAATGCCCTTTGAAATTCAGTGTTCCTTGTCCAAATAGTCTAAATGTCTATGTTTACTTTAATGAATGAAACGGTCCAGGGTCTGTCCTATGATGGTAAGGCCAAATACCAGGGACAACTTTGTATTCAAATGACAAAACTCTCTGGAACAGGTGAACTCCTTTGTGTTGCCTTCTGGGAAGGACTGTCCTCTCTGCTCCTTGATGGGCTCAGTATTAAGCTCAGGCATTGCCTGGGAGAGCATTTGTGGCCCTGGGCCAAGCATTGTCAGGAAATGTGCAGTCAAACAACAGTGGATTGTTTGCACTATGTTAACAGTTTAATGTAAGTCATTGCTGCTAACACACACAGCTACTTCGGTGCAAGTGTTCAAATCTGTTTGCTGTCCCATGATTAGCTTACTAGGGCACCTATAATCAACACAATCAGGTTTTGGGGTTTGTTTAATTGCTTGTTTGTTTGTATGTTTTTTGTTTTTAGTCACCAGTAGAGCAATAAATTCTAGAACATTATAAACTGTCCTTAAACTGAAGATTTCCACGTACAAAGAGTAAATGGGAGAAAGGATAATTCAGTGCATTGGATGCTTATGCTTGGGCATAGAAGGCTTATAATAACTCCCCAGTCCATCACATCTTCTGTGAGACAATCAAATCATTTGGCCTCTCTGTGTTTCAGTTCCACACCTGTGAAGTTGTATTTTCCATTCCTCCCAGGAGTCCTGTTAAAATTATATGGCTGGCTGACTTTCTGGCAATTGCAACTCTGCCACAGTGCACAAATAAATAGGGAGTGATTGTTCCTAGCTCTGACTGTTAGAACAAATTTAGTCTATAGCTGTCTTGATTATTCTGGAGTTCAACAGCTATTACCATAGCAACCTGTTTTAATAACTTCCAAACTGCAGAAAACACACTAGAATTAGTTAATTCTGTGGTTAGGCACTGTACATAATATGCAGCTATCTGGATCCCCATGGAGACCACAAGGAATGCACATTCCAAACAGGAGCTTAATCTACAGATCAAAGCTCCATACCTACCAATGAATGAAGATTTCCCCCTCAAGATCAACTCACAGTCAACCTCGAACTTGTGCAGGATCTGTTGTTCCAGCTAGATCCCTACAAAGGTATGGGGCCTGTGGGATACATTCCCAAAGAGCTGGCTGATGTCATCACGAAACCCCTCTTGGTCATTTTGGAGCAGTCTTGGGAACCTGAAGAGCACTAGAAGGTGGCAAACATCCCAATTTTAAATAAGGCCATGAAGGAGGATCCCAGAAACTACAGGCTTCTCAGTCTCCCTTCAGTGCCTGGTAAAGTTTTGGAGAAGATTATTCTGGGGAGTATTGGAAACCACTTGAAAGACAATGCAGTCATTGGTCACAGCCAGGACAGCTTTATGAGAGGAAAGACCTGCTCATCAAACCTGATTTCCTTTTATGATAAGGCAACCTATCTAGTTGATCAGGAGAAGCCAGCTAATGTAATATTTTTAGATTTCAGTAAAGCTTTCAACACTATCTCTCACAGGATCCTTTTGGACAAAATGTCAAGCACACAGCTGGATAAACACATCATATGGTGGGTGAGAAACTGGCTCTTGGATCGAGCACAAAGAGTGATAGTGAATGGGATAACATCGGACTGGTGACGGACTAGTGGAGTTCCACAGGGCTCCATCTTGGGCCCTGTGCTCTTCAACATCTTCACAAATTACTTGGTTGCAGGACTGGAAGGGATACTAAGCAGGTTTGCAGATGACACAAAAGTGTGGGGAGCTGTTGACTCCCTGCAAGACAGGGAAGCTCTGCAGGGAGACCTCGACAAATTAGAGGACTGGGCAATCACCAACCATATGAAGTTCAACAAGGGAAAGTGTTGGATTCTGCACCTGGAATGGGGCAACCCCTAAGGTACATACCGCCTGGGGAATGAGATGCTGGAGACCAGTGCCACTGAAAGGGACCTGGGGGTCCTGGTCGATGGCAACTTGAATCTGAATCAGCAGTGCCCAGGCAGCCAGGAGGGCCAATAGTGTCCTGTGGGGCATCAGGCAAATCATCACCAGCCAGGCGAGAAAGGGGATTGTTCTGCTCTGCTCTGCACTGGTGTGGCCTCACCTTGAATATTGTGTGCAGTTTTGGTCATCACAATAGAAGAAAGACATTAAGCTATTAGGAAGCATCCAAAGGAGGGCAATAAAGATAGTGAAGGGCCTTGAGGGAAAGATGCATGAAGAGTGGCTGAGGTCGCTTAGTCTGTTCAACCTGGAGAAGAGGAGACTGAGGGAAGACCTCATTGCAGTCTACAACTTCCTCATGAGGGGAAGAGGAGCCATAAACACTGACCTCTTCTTTGTGGTGACCAGTGACAGGACAAGGGAATGGCATGAAGCTGTGTGAGGGGAGGTTTGGGTTGGCTATTTGGAAAAGGTTCTTCACCCAGAGGGTGGGTTGAGCACTGGAACAGGCTCCCCATGGAAGTGGTTGCAATATCAAACCTAAGTGTTTGGACGATGCTGTTAACCACCTGGTGTGACTGTTGGGGATGGTCCTGTGCAAGGCTAAGGGTGATGATCCTTGTGGGTTCCTTCCAACTCAGTATATTCTGTGATTCTTTTGTACAAAGTGCCTTTATTATCTGCAACGTTACTTTAAAAGGAGAATAAACTACGTGATCTTAGTGAAAGCAATACTGTGTACAAAAACTTCTGTCATTAACTGTCTTATCTCTGGGAAATATTATGCTTCTGGATCAAAAAGAAGGTTATCCATTTTCCTACACCTTTATGTCCCACCAAATACCAAATAATTGTCAGAAAATGCTCTCTCTGATAATGCTTTAAAAAGTTTGCTCATCTACAAAGGATAAATTCTTCAATTTCAGTTTTGTTTTCATTTAACTTGAGTAGTCTTTCTTGGTAGTTTTTTTTTAAACCCATTATCTTATCATTTGGATTACTGATATTTAAGATCCTGAGAGATTACTATAGATAAATAATATGTTGACAAAAATTACTTTAATGATTACATGTGATGAGAAAAACCAAGAAAAATCCCATTTGCTTTCAGTGTAACTTTTTTATAAATAAGCCAATAAGATATTCGTAATATAGCATACTTATTGCCTCTTCAGCTTTTTGCATGCAAGTGTCTTTAGAACCTTTTGATACCAGAACAAGAAAACAAACTCAGAAAGCTGAGGATAGATGAAATAAAAATTAACAGAAGCAGATTTAAAAGCTTCCTTTGCCTTCATTTACACAAATAGACATAAAATACATTTTCACAGGTTTCACAGGTTACTATATTTTCCCCTGTACTTCCTGCGATTTTGAAAAATCCAGTTTTATGTTCCCTTTCTAGACATTTAGATGTTTCCATTATTTCTTGGTAGTTAAGTTTGGCTCCTATAGAATCAGTTTAGAGAAGAACAAGAAATTTAATCCTAGTAATGTGTATAATTTTGCCAATCCATATGACTAATCCCATCTTCAACTTCAGGCTTAAAAATACATAAATGAATTTCCAAACAAAATGATGGAAGAAGTATAACCAATGGATTTTATCAGTGCAGCATGTGTGCAGATTCTGTTCAAAATTGTGAACTGTTAGCTTTTACCTGTGTGTCAGTGCATCACTGAATATAGAACCAATATTTTCTTAGCATCTTAATCCTGTAGTATGGTATGCTACCTCTGTGCTTGAAAATGACAAAAAATTTTCTTGGTGATCATTATCTTCAATCATGTTTTAGCTGCCTCTTGTTATCTAAACTCTTTACTAAGAGAGACTTAAAGATATGCTAAAGAGATGTCATATGGATTTTTGTACAAGTCCCGTCAAAGTGGTCTGCAAGGTGATTTTAAAAGGAAGAAAATATTTCTATGCACACTTCTTGAGAGTTGTAGCTTTCAAGTGAAGTTTGTGGACCACTCTGATTTTTTAACTTTAATGCCTGAATATAAATTGGGGAAAGAAACAGCTGTGTGGAGAGAAAACCCAGAAATCAGAATATTAAGTAGTGTATTCTACAAAGTACAAACATTGGCTTATTTTTCAATAATTACACTGACATATTTAAATGTTAATATTGACATGTCAGAAATACATACATATTTATTGAGTACAAATGTATACTGTAGTCATTGATGTTACATGAATAGTTTTAAAAGTATATAACAATTTCCAAGAACAGTCCACCTGCTGAGGAGAAGGATACCATGGTACTTCCATTCTGCCTTATCACAGTGTTTAAATGACACCAATTACTCAAAGGGTAAACCTTGATTTTTTTAGTCCGTGGTTAGGAAGGTCACCAGGAGGCTAGGTATGATGGAAAAAGCTAAGTCATAAAAGGAGTCACTTTCACACTGACTACTTCCTATAATCACCTATAAATAAGTGCATCTTCTGTTGTTTTGTTGTTTGTTTTTTTTTAAATTTGTGCTGAGTTTGCTATTTCAAGCTGTAATTATGAAACCATATTCAAGTGAACTTAATCAAGATTTTCACAAAAATACAAGCTTGACAAGCCATAACAATGCCAAAATTTCCTAAGTTAGTGCACCACCCACTGAGAATATTGCTCTATGTCTGAATCAGACATGAGTCAACATCTAACAATTATTTAGAAAGGGATAAGGTAGCATAATGCAAAACAAAGCTCTTTATTTTCAGTAACTACAGAATTAAAATAATATTTTATAATAATATTTTAAATCATTACCATTTCCTTTTCACTTTGTTGTTTGATTCCAAGGACTAGAGGATGTGCTGCACTTTTTTTTTTATTTGTAGTTTCTATCATCAGGCTTTGATTAGCCAACACAGTTCCCATCATCAGTCAACAGTGACCTTGAGGTTTTGTTGCCTCATCCATAGGCCCAGGCAGGTGTAGACTAGAATGTTTATTCTTACCTTAAAAAACACTTCAGAAGGTGATATTGGGCAATTACTGTGACTCTGGCCTGTCCACTGAACTTCTAATGTGACATCCATCATGCTGTGGCTGCCAGGTGTCTGAACTCAAGCTATGAAGAAGGAATATTTACATTTCTTCTTTAATTCAACTCCAATAGTGCAGTCTTATTGCCTTCATAAATGTTTTAGGAAAATGTATTTGGACTAAGGTTTGATCCAGAGCCACTCCTGATAGAAACAAGAATAAGAAATGAAAGAGTTCTTGTGTATTCATAGTATCCCAAAGCTTTTAAATCCTTTTCTACCTTTTCCTCTTTTCTTTATAGTGACAGCAGGAAGGTAAGAGCTTCAAACAACTTCCCCTCTCCTCTGAAAGTGAAAAAAATTTATATTCATGCTGAGTTGTATCAGTGTTGTTGGAGTTGTGATGTGAATTTTATCTTATTATTCCCCACAGATGGGAGAATATCCCAGTATACCTCCAATATTAATAAACTTCCATTGTTACAATATTGCTATGATGCTCAAGATAAAATTAAAAACTAAATATTTTGTTTATATTTATAATTTAAACTAATATGCATTCAAACCTAATTTTGATACAGGTTGCTTGATACAGCTCCTATTTTATTAGATCCACATGCACTTAGTCTATACACGAGAGCTGACTTACAGAGTGGTTATATTAAATATACTCTATATTAAAATTATTATATACTTCTTTCTGAAATAAATTTTCTCCTATATTAGCAATATTTAGCATTATTCCTTTGCAGAAAAATTAGGAGTAATTAGCTCTGGACCGTAGATCAATTTATATGTAAGTAATAGTCTTGAAACCTAAGAAAAAAAGAATGAACTGAATCAGTGTAATACATCAAGTCATTTAAAGACAAACTAATAAGACTTGCCTTAAAACTGTTTTGATCATGAGATGAAAGAGACCAAATAAGGAAGATGTGAACATTCTCAGTTAGATAGAGAGTATGAACAAACAAGTGTATTTGTAAGACTAATGGATGAGAACTGATGTGGCATACTGTACACACTTAAGAAAATAGCAATAAATGAACCCAGTGTGGAGAGGGTCACCAAATGCTCAGAAAAAAAGGATATATTTATAGGAGACAACTAAGGTAACTTGTTTTTGAAGCTTATCAATACTGAAAGGATTTGAAGGTAGGATATATATGTATGACTTATATAAAGATATGCAACATATATGCAATATAAGCATATAAATATGTATGTTCCATATATAAATATACAAGACATGGTTAAAAGCTGCAAAAATTAAGGTCACAAAAAATAAAATACATATAACATTTTCTGTGAGAAGACAAAAACCAGGTTAATCTCAAAGTGATTAAAAGAGGAATCAAATTTTGGAACAGTTGTCTTAGTACATTCTGTAGTAGAATGAGAGGGAGGGAGGAAACAACTGATTTTTTCAGATGAAGGTTGTTGTGTTTATGATGTGATCAAATGACACAGTTCCCTGGCATGAGAGTGCTAGCCACAATGACCTCCACAACATTAGTAGATGTCTGAAATGTTGACTTCCTAATGTTGCTAAGCGACATCATCTGGCATGATTATGATTCATGACCACTTTGAATTTGAGTGGTCCATTGCCAGACATAGCCTCTAGATTCAGTAAATACATGTTATTTGAATGTCACCCATTTCATATACATAACTTAGAAAAACTGTTGGAAAGAAGAAATCGAAGTCCATATTTTCAGTCAGTCAAGAAATCATTTATCCTGGACATAAAATGTAAGTATCTTTATGAGACTATTTCTCTCCCATCCCAGTTGAGATGGGAGACAAGAATTAATCATATGTAAAAACTTAGTTACAATGTGAAGTAAAAAAGGGATTACTGTCTGCTATTAAAATCTATTTTAAAGAAATACACTATGTAAAGTCATTATTAAAAAATTATTTCTTGTAAGCCTATGGCTGATTTGGTAATAAAGTAAAATTAATTTTTGTATAAATATCTAGTTAGTGAAAAATATTTCTTTTATCTATGAGATACTGACTTACATCAGCTTTACCTTACTATGAAGTCCAGGAGGGAAAAAAGACAAAGTAGTTATACTTTGAGGTAGAGTGGGGCTATATCTATGACGTAGAATATAAAGGTCCTAATATATGGTAAAAGCCTCTGTATATGCTAATTACACTACGTAATATTAATATAATACTTATATGCAAAATAAACATTTTTTTAAATTCATGAGTACCTGACATATACTTTTTTTACAGAGAAAACATAGCAGATGACAATGGTAATCCAATAAAATGAGATTTTCTCAGTTGTTATAGTCTTCTCCAAGGCAATATGACTCAAGCAAGGTCATGTCCTCAGATGAAGGTAATACCACTCCCTGGCATTAGGAGAGCTGAAAAAAACCCCAGTCCCAGAAGTTTCTTCCCAAGAGTAAATGTGACAAATAGAGCATACTAATTCTATCAAATCCGTGAATGAATTACATATGTGACTATGTTCACTTGATTAGTGTAATGCTTATGAAGACAGTTTTGGGAAGGAAAATATATAAACATCTAAGGAAGTTTTGCCAGTGCAGCACTATTTATAGAGCAAACTCTGTAAGAGCTACACTCCCCTACTATTGAAAAGTTTCTTGTGTCAGTTTTTTAAAACTTATAAACAGCTAAAGGGCTCGCTCAAAAAAATACACCTTTTCCTAATTAAAAAAAAAAAAAAAAGTTAGTATACCTCTATGTGACTTTACTAAAGATTAAGAAATGAGCTGTGCAACTACTTGTAATTAAGGTAAATTCTTTAGAATGTGTTTCAGGACTCTGGTAGGGAAAGAAAGATAAGATTTCTTTCATTTAAATAGGAAAGAAACAATAGGCACAATAAACAACAACAATAAGCACAATAAACAATAAACAAAACCAACAAAACCAAATCAAACCAAAATATTACAAAACAAAAAAGCTCTAACAAAACAACAGCAAGCAAATATAAAATTCTTCCGGAAAAAAAAGGAAACATTTTTTTTTTAATGTGGTGGTTATCAACACTTGCACAGGTTGCCTAGATGTGTTGTAGAATCTCCTTTCTTGGAGATATTCAAAAGCTATTTCAAGATGGTCCAGGGCAGTCACTTCTAGGTAGCTCTTCTTCAGCAGGAGGGTTTGACAAGGCAATCTTAAGAGGTCCCTGTCAACTTCAACCATTCTGTAATTATTATGATTCTGTGATAATCCTATATATTTTTCTCAAATATCCATATCGCCATTTGCTTGTCTAAATTTTTATTTGTTTAAAATGCAAAATGATGATAAAGTTTGAACTTTTCACCATATTTTCAGTTTGATTCCAAAGCAGTCTTATTCTTCACTTACTTAATACCATGAAAAAGACTATATGAGCAAAAGATGTATCCTATATGTCAGTGCTATTAAAAAACCACCAAACCTACAAAAAATGAGATTAAAACAATCAATTAAAAATACTTCAAAAAATATAATACAAAAGCATACAACAAACCATAACGTCAGCTTAATTCTTCCTTGAAGTAATTCTAGGTGCTATTATCTAGGGTTTCTGAGCAACTCAGTCTCTAAGCTGCCTGTTTAAGTTAATGTGCAAATGGCTATTCATGCTTCAATGCTTCTATATCAGCTTTTATTGAAGGTTGTTTTCAGAACTATTTTTACTATGTTTGCTGATTGATTAATATTTTACTTCTTAGCAGCAATTGAAAGAAAACTTGGAATGATAAAACAAATGAAACAGTAAACCTTCGCCATTCTTGGATTGCTGCCCAAGACTTATATAAGTCAAACCAAAGATTGACATAGGAGGCAAATTTTATCAGCACAGATTTTAAGTGCGTGTGTTGTGTAAAGAACTAAATTTTAAATGATTGCCAACATTTTTTTTATAAGCACAAAACCCCAATAACAGTGTTATAATATTTTCCAAAAGTAACATCTATAACATCAATCATAAAATCAGAACAAATTGTGCACTTATGACAGTTCACAGGTTTATTTTCTTTAACAAGTCAAGAACTTTATAAGAATATACTTAATTTCTTATAAGAATATGACTTACTTTCTTAATAGTGGACTCCAGAATTTCCAAGTGTTGGGTCTCTGGATCCAAATTTAAAGGCAATGCTAACTTTGATGAACAATAGGTGGACCATATCAAACACCAGCAGGCAAGTCTGCTTCCATTCACAAGGATTTGGGTGGCTCACTTCATTATAATACACCATTATAATACATCATTTAAAATGTAGAGCAGGACACAGCTCTAATTTGAATAGGGTAAGGAGGGAAGGGTATTGTGTGTATGGTACATTGTGTGTTTAATAGCATTCAGTCATTTGGGACAGTTGCCCTGAAGGGAAAGAAGGAAATCTACTGTCTGCTTAGACATTTTGATCCCAGTAAATCACACAGTAAAGATAATTTCTTACAAAAAAGGCTCAGCTGACAAAATTAGTAGACAGAAAAAGGATCAGATAAGCTATAAAACATCACACACAAATATAGACAAAGGCAATATCACTTGAGCTATATTTATGGACATATAATATGTCCATAAACAATGTATACAAGTATAAATTTAGAAACAAACATATAAAAAACCACAGATGAATACAAATTTATGATTTTGAATTACTGTTTCTCTCATATTTGCATCAACAAAAAAACTCTTTAGTGGCAGAAAATACATCTTTTACTCATATATTCCATGAAAATGGTGAAATGTCCATAGAATTGAGTCAAAGTCTTTATCAGACTACTGGTAATCATGCATCAGTTTATTTATGACACTGATATTCATACTGACTGTATTATTACTGATATTCTGGACCTTATCAGTGTTCGAGATCCTGAACTATATTATTCTGTATGAGGATGAGATATCAAAGCAGTAATAATCGTACAAACCATTCTGGAGTTACCCTTCAGCAGAGAAAGACATTAATATAGTAAAATCTTTTATTTCAAAATGTTTAATACCAAGAAAACCTCTGTGGAATGGGTCTTCTGCTATATGGGGGATGTGAATCAACCTTTTTTCACTCAGTTAAATTACACGGTTTGGACACAGTTTAATACTCAGAACTGAAAGTGACATCCTGAAAATCACTGTTATTTTGGCACTGAACTCTGGAGGAACTAAAACTCTTTAGAAGATGCAGATTTCTATCTGAAAATTACTCAAGCTCCTGAAGTTTATCTTCCTTATATGCCCAGAAATGCCCTGATTTTGTAGAGTTCAACAGAGTGTTTCACATCAAAGCCTGACTGGTATCCCCATATGAACTGTTTCTTACCTTCTGAGGTAAGGAACCTTCTGAAACCTTGCCACTGTAAGGAAACCTGAAAGAAATATTAAGCTAGAAACAAATAAAGGGAAAGAGAGATAGAGAGTGAAGGGTGATATTGCCTGATATGAATGAGAAAATGGTAACTTGCCATTCTAGTAGAAACTTATTTTCAGTGACTTTTGGTGTAGGGAAAGTCAAAGAAGGAACCAGAGACTGATCTGATATTTTCAAGCACTTCACTACAGAGTCCCGCACTTTTACTTAATGGCTGCCAGGACAAGGCTGAAGGTGCATTTTTACCCCAGTGTTTCATACTACCTATCTCAGCTGAAGAATTTGGACACCATTTCTACATACTTAATTTTCACTAAGTCCAGTATAAAGTGTTGGTGTAAGGTTCCAGGCACATTTATGGGGAGAGAATCATAGAGTATTCTGAGTTGGAAGGGACCCACAAGGATCATCGAGTCCAAATCTTAAGTGAATGGCCAGTAGAAGAATCAAAATCAAACCCTTGGTATTACTAACCAGGCTCTAATCAACTGAGCTAATATGACGGGCATCAGGAAGTGGGGATTTTGATACACTGTGGATATAGATTGTTAAAGGGATTGAGACCTTTTGGATTCAGTTGAAAAGCAAAAGCAATATTTATGCATTCAATGTGCTTAATTAACTAGACATGAGGCACAAATCAAATGCCCAAATTTATGCAAGTGATCTGTGCCATAGCTTGACCTGTTACCCAAATGATCCTGACTGTTTTTGTTGTCATATTAGGAGTCTTAAAATAAAAGAATTGGACAGAATAAACAAACTGTGCTCATTCCTCTGATGATTTATTATCATCAAATTCACAAGGAATGTAGTACTAAACTGTGTTTTAAACACATCATTATATGTTTAGCTCATAACAGAGATTGACTTAATAAAATCCTGATAGTGTTATACAATTTTTGTTAATTTTTGTTGCTGTTCATCTTCTCCCACCAAAGGAGGCAAAATATCATATTAAGATACTATACTCATAGTGTTTCATGGAAAGTATTAAAAATTAAATAAAAAACAAAGGGACAATGTTAGATGCCTTTAGACTTCAAATTAATCACAAATAAAGTAATTATATACCCTTATGTAAGTATAAATTGATACGCTAATAAAATTGGTGTTTATTACATGATCTGCAGATGTATACTACATGATCTGTAACTCTTTGGATTCAATTTTTTTCTCATCTTTTCTCATTTTTTACATAAAGTTTGAATGTCACGGCTATTCCTGCATACATTATTCAAAAGGCAGGAACTATGCATTTATACAGTACTATAAAAAGTAATTTGATTTGAATTCTATTTCTTCCCTAATCATTCCTAACTTCCTGCTTTTCATTAGATTTGCCAGAGAACATCAAGTATTTCAGACAGCTATCTGCAGTAGCCTATTTCCAATATCATCCTGATAAAACAAATCAAATCCTAGTGTATCCAAGTGCTTCTATTACTTGCCCTGAAAGATTCTAATCAAATATCCAAAGCACAAGCAGAGATATTTTTTTACTTTTATAACACTTTTCCCTAAAATGAAGCTGAGTCCATAATTGTCTGACTCAAAAACTGAGCAACAGTTATATGTATAGTTAAAAGGTGTTAATGCATTTTAATAGTACAAAAAACATAAATAACTCCTTATAGATTTGGTCCATTTTGACTTATCTATTTTTCAATACTTATTGGAATACTCTAGGCACATCTTGGACAGCACTTCCCCAGACAGCTTGAAATTGAATCTTTGCGAAAATAATGCTGCTGCTGAAATGCTAAGGGTTGAGAGTTGTTTGTATCATAAAGACTGGAATGATCCACATTTGAGGGTGAAAAATAATGCCTCTGGGTCCTTGAACTGAAATATGTGTTTTCAATGGGCACAATTTAAATGAAATGCAATATTTCTAGAGATGGAATAACTCTACAGTAAATGGAATAGATTTATTATAAGGATTGGCATTAGCAGGTTACATCTCTGGTGAGTATCTCCCCCAAAGAAAGTGTTCAGCACAACCAAATGAAAATGCGATAAAAAAGTTGGAGAAAGTAATTTCATTAAAAATATTTATCTGATAAAGGCAAGCTGTAAACTCAACAGTTAAAGAAAATAAAGAATTTCCCTAATAATAATTATTTGAAGCTTTCTAACCCCCCTTACTGGAGTTATATTTTTTATACCTATTAAATAAACTAAGCTGGAAAAAATAAGTAAGCCTTTTAAATGGGAGCTCTGCCTGAAAGAAGGCTACACAAACAGATTCTAAACAAACAGGGAAGAGATCTCAGCTGATATAACCCAGGATGGTTTTACTGATTCAACAGATTCCAATTAACTGCTGTTAAAGTTCTGGCAGAGGGAGTTTATTCTACAGAATATGGTCTTAGCTTTGCATTTTAGAAGTCAAACATGCTCTCTTGCTAGATATGTTTCAAATAAGATTTGTCTAAGGATCCTTCTAGGGTGCTGTATTCTGTTTAGTTCTAAGAACACTAAATTACCTCGGTACTGGTATAAGTTGTGATTTCATAAATTAATAGATTAAGAGAAATATAAAGGACCATCGTGAATCCTGATTCTTGACTTCTTGTTATGCATTTGCCAGAGACTTATATCAATTGAAATACAGTGATGATCAATCTCCACTGCCCTCTGTTTAAATGCCTATGATGCTTCTGCTGCTGGAGACTGCAGTTGCCAAGTGTAAGACTAGATCAACTAAAGATACAAAACAGTTACTCAGAATCTTCTCCCTCTTCCACTGCAGCACAACAGAACTGCATATGTTCTGCTGTAAGCCTGCCTCTCTTGGGCAAAAGAAAAGGCATAATTTCTTTTATTTACCTCCCTAGGGTCTTTATTAACACACATACTTGGAAGACATAATGTTATTAGCTGATTAGTAATGCAGGAATAGTTTCCAAAATGAACTTGAATTTCACATATGCCACTGATGAGCTTTCATTATTCACTCCTTATGGTCTTATCTTTTTAGACAGTTACTTGACAACAGCCATGCTTTCCTTTTGAGAAATACTGACAATTTATTTTGAAGAACTTTCTTGTAAGAAGAAGCAATGCAGGGAATCAGCACAACAGTGTATTATGGAAATAGAAATCATCTCAGTGACTCCAGAGCCTGCAGACAGGTTGTGCATATACTGTGCCTTCCTGGCAACAACCTGACTCAGCAGCTAGCATTACTAAATTCTTTAATGACTGATATAATCTTCATATTACACTTACTGCTGCCAAGGTAAAAGGAATGACCAATGCAAATACAGACAGCATTGGCCAACATAAAGCTGGTTGCCAGCTGCTGTTTCAGCCCTGAAGGACATGTGTAGCTTAAGTAAATTACAGCAGTGTTTTTTTTGAACAGGCCTGAACAAATCAGACACCATTTTTAGAGCACAACACTTTCAAAGGTGAGCTTTTCTCATTCTTTGTAACTGTGACTACATCTGAATCCTTAACCATAACGGGGAACTCGGTTGTTTATTTATAAATCCTGCCTGAGAGAGTAAACAATCATGGAATCAAACGACACAGGAAACCAGCTCCTGCTTCTGAAATGTTTACCTTCAGAAACAAGGAAAAAGGAATATATTGAAAAATATATACTCAGACAAACAATATTAATCATTAAATCCCAGACTGAGGAACCCCCCAGTGTTCTTCTCTTTAACAAATCCCTTATTCTACAGCATGTTAATTCCTATCAGTCTGGTTTTTCTTCTCTTTGCTTAATGGAACTGTTCCTAGCTGATCCCTATAGAGAAACAACTGCCTCCATGGTACAGATTTTCATTCCTAGAGCAACATCCAATTACTCTGAGTAATTTTTCGTTATTCTATTTATTATCATTCATCATTCTATGAGTTATTAACTCTGATTTTTTCAATTATTTGCAAAGATGTCATTCAGTATGGTAATTTAGTTTCAGTCTCTTAATTCTTTGTGAGAATAATGAGGTATTTATCTGTTCTTAAAACAGATAGTAGTACACAAAAAAAGCCTCTTGAGACAAGTACAAGCATATAATACATAGATGAAATTACCTTTTAAATGATGGGCAGTTCCTACTGAGATGACTGTAGATGAATGACTCCTATTGCAGTCCAACAACCCTCACTTTAATTAGGATTCAGTTGGAGGCTACAGGAGTGCTGAATGTAGGACTATCCATGAGGAGGAGACAATGGATATCTAATCCTATATCTTTTTCAAGTGAAAGTATAATGCTAAATTTTGTTCATGCTTTAGATTTACCATTTTTAATACCTTCACTTCTACTGGATAAAATAACTTGATATAGGTTGTTGAAAAAAAAATCTGTAAGATCTGTAGCTTTAGAAACCAAATTTACACTTTTTATTAGAGTTTTACAGTTACATAACTAACGTACATTAACTATTTAGCAATTTTGTCTGTGTTATTCAAAACTGCATTTATGAATAATGTTTCAGTGACTAGCCTATGTAAGCAAGAAATATAATAGGATATGTTTCTTAGACACGTTACTTAAATGCATCCGCTGTTCCTCTTGTCTGTCTCTTAACATTTCAAATTTGTCTTTTCATGCTCTATTGATCACTTAGCATCTGATCATTTGATTAAAGCTTAGTGATGTTTCTAGGATAGAATTCAGATTTTTTTAAAATGATTGTGAGCTTGTATTTCTTAATTTTCAAGTGTCCCAAGTCCAGCAAGAGTTCCAGGTTGTCAGAATTCATCTTCAAAGAAATGATCCTTCTTAGGAGTCCCTAAACTCCTGAAACTCCCAAGAGAACCACTACTGTCCAGAAATATTTGGTATATTACGTTTCTTCACCATTTGTAAAAGACAAACTTCTTTGTCTTGTTCTTCTCTCAAAGAGAGAAGTAATTATTAATTAATTTAAATCATAGCTGAGTCATATAAACTCATTATTATGAATTGTGTTATCATCCAAAACAACAACATCAAGATATTCCAATGCTTTTAACCACTACCCTCTTTTTTAAGCCTTTGTTTTTGCAGTTTTATGTACCTGAATAATTTAACACACAAAAACCCCAAACATATGTCGTTCTTCTAAATGGGGCTATCCAAATTCATAAATTTACATCTGCATTTGCAGGTATTAGTAAGTCAGATGTCAGTACTTCATCAAAATGGTACTATATATATTGTAGGAGCACATAAAAAGATATTTAATGTCTGTTGTCACTGCCTTCATGTTAATGTTTTTTGGAAATAAAATTATTAATGTTGTTTGCCTCATAAGCATCCATGTATGTTTGTTGGGGATATCTGATAAAGCTGATAAATGCTTTTAAATTCCAGATGAAGATGATAATAATTTGCTTTTTGCAGGATTTATTCCTAAATTTGTCAAAAGCTAGGCTGTTTTCATTACTACTAACTGCTGTCTATCTGCTCGCAGTTTTATTAAACCTGCAGCTTGTGGAATTATTTTTTGTGAGAAAGGTGATAAAGTTACTTGTCTATATTTACTTTATTATAAATATCCAATTTTTCATGCAACTATTGACTCCTTGAATTTTTATGTGGAATGTAATGTGCAATATAACATTTCTCTAAGCCTGCTCTACCTGCACAATATAACATTTCTCTAAGTACTGCACTACTTCTTCACAGCCCCATTTTGTGCATAATGCCATGGGATATTCCAACTTAGAAAAAGAATGCCTTTGAGGCCTAGAGTTTCTGCTCCTCAGAAGAGGAACATAAAATCATACAAAGAATGCTGAAGGGACTTCAAGATGTTGTTTAGTCAATCTCCTTTTCCTCGCTCAATCAATTATGCTTGGGGCTAACTTGGAAGATGTTTGTCTAATACTAAAATTTTCAATGTGTAGTATAAATGTCTTCTGCTGCAATGTAAGCTCTTCAATTTGTTTCTATTGATCATGAACATAAGAAAGGGGGTTTTCCTTTCCTCTTTGAAGCAGTGTTTATGTACTTGAATGCCATTAACATGATTCTCTTCTCTCTTTGTTTGTAGTTTTTTAAAAAACCCAGTTAATCTAGTCTTTTTAAAAAATTCATGGTTTTTAAACTGCAACCATTCTTGAGGATTTTTTTACACTTCTTCAAATTGGCCCACATAATGCTTGAAGATTACAGCTCCGAGATTACAAATTATATATTTCGTATAACATAGAAAATATTTATTTGGGTGCCTTAAGTATAATTCTCTATTTGACAACAGTATGAAATGGCTCATTCATATGTAACAGGTAAATTTAAACAATAATCCTCTTTTGATGGGCTAGTAACATTCTCCCTGAACTGTACTTTTGAGCTAAAGTATCAACTAAATGTAGACCATCCATCTTTACTAAGTACCTTGGCCTCTTTGTGTTTGAATGCAAATTTGCTCCAAATCCTATATATGAACAATAAAAATAGTTCTCATCTATTATAATATTAGCCAGCATATCTCTCAGACTGATGCCTCTTTAGGTTAAATCACTGCCGGTATTATTCTATCTCCAACCACTAATAATACTTCTGGATGTGATCATACAGCTTATTATGAACCAACCACTAAAGAATTTAATTTAGACTATTCTTCTTATTAGAAGCCCTGTCAGGTGTTAGTTAGGGGTTTTTTTGTTGTTGTTGGGTTTGGTTTTGTTTTGTTAGGGTGGGTTTTTTTGTTTGTTTGGTTTTTTTGTTTGTTTTTTTTTTTTGTTTGTTTTTTTTTTGTTATATTTTAATATCTTCAAGAATCCTCAATATTATTTTTTTGCCTGTTCTGGGTGCAAATTTTATCCTTTGATTTGTCCTTAATTTCACTAGTGACTAGCTTTTTTGAAGATTAATTCAAAAGATGCATAAAACTCGTTGACCTCCTCAGCATTATCTAGTTCCCATTACATCCTTACCCAATTTTTCCTTCTTTGTGTATTATCCTTTTAATTTGTTTTTGTTGTTTGAGATTGCAGACAATGTGATTCAGCTTTTCTTTAGTAAATTGATCTCCTATTAAACTCCTATCTTCTCCTTGTATTTAAATATTAGTTTTCAAGTAAAAAATTTTACTAGGATTTTATGAAGACTTATTGAACTTAATTCAGGTCTGTTTTGAAAATCAAGTATTCTGAGTTGAACAATAAAAAATCTTTAGAATTTTTTTGTTCTGAACTGTAAATTAAATATAGCAAACACACTTCTGAATGAAACCTGAATGTAGATTCATCCCAAGTAAAAAATCTCTTTTCATGAGTTTTCTTGAATTTTTTTTTATCTTAAGAAAATTTGTTCAGCAATTGAGACAATGTCAAGGAAAATTCACTTCATATCTTAATTCTGAGATAGATGATTTTAATTTTTTCATAATTTCATTTGTGTGATATGTTTTAACTAATTTCACAGAGCAAAGAAAACAAGAATCTGTATGTTTAATATGCTGTCTGAAGCTCAAGAATGGCTTGATAATCCTTAGAAGCAGAGATTACAATTTAAGTAGCTAATTTTGAGGGCACTTTCTAATTTAAAAAGTCAGAGAAACACATATTTTTGCATTCAATATGCTATATACATCCACTTTTCTTCAGTTTCATCAGGATTTCATTTTCTCTTTTCATCCTGTATCAGTCAAGTATTGCAGTCAATTAATTGTATGATAAAGCTGATATTGCCTTCTAGTTTCTAATCTTAACAGCAATGAAGTAATCAAGAATGGTACTGAAGACTGATTTAACAAGGGAATAGCCCTTTAAAACAAACAACAGCACTATCACAGTTCTAAAATGATGATAATGTCCCATCAGGAACAGTGTGCACAATGCTGATAGCTATCCCACAGGAAGGAAGTCACCTCAGAAAAGGCAAGGTATAATGAAGCACAATACTATATCCCAGAAGTCTGATTTTACTTTCCTAGAGTTGGAACTGAGTTTTCAGAAAGCAGAATTATAATTCAAAATAATATATATGAAAAAATATATGTGAATGGCTTGTACATTTTTGCTTCTTCAATCATTCTAGTAAGAACAGAAGTACTTGTCATATTAGTAAAGTGTAAGATGGGAGTGAGGTCTCTGATGATCCTATTAGCAAAATTCAGAATTTGCAGTATGAGCCAGGAAGAAAAAAAGAAACTAGAGATCTGTCTAAAAAGATGACTAACAAACTTAAAGAGCGTGCTGCAGCTCCATAGGGATAATTACCCTGAAGTATATATGCTCATGTAAAATAGTTTTTGTTCTCAAATAAGGTTTAATGCATGGTGTGGGTGAACTCTTCTTGTGAGGTTTCAATTCTGTATCATCAGCCACAGGCACTCACATTGTTTTAGTACCACACCTTGTGCCCACCACACTCAAAAGACGAAATTTGGAAGAGAGCACGTGGCAGGGTTAGTGAGTTTGATTGGTTTCGTGCCTCACTGGGTATGCTTATCTTCCAATTAATATTCAATCTGGAAGCCCAGAAACACTTCTGATTATAAATGAAAGTTGAAGTAATAATTTGTTTTCAGCAGCTCAAATTTCAAGCAATGATATAAAAAGAGAAAAGAAATCCAACAAATTAAACTCCACCTATTATGTTATTGATAAGAAAAGGAAAACTTATATGAAAAAATTTGCCAACCATACTAATGTTTTCCATATAGGCAACACATACCAAAATCTTGCAGATTTCACTAAATACATGTAGCTAAGATGGTGCTTGCCCTTTTCCCTAAAAGTCCAAGGCATGGCACAATAAGCAAGCTACACAGTTCTTTGAAAATCCACACAGAAAATTACACAGGTATCTATGTAAGAACAGCAAAGAAAAGAGGGACGAATAATATTTGGGACAACTCTGCTCTGCCTGTTGTCTTTTGAGAATCTCATTCTGAAGTTCTGTTGTAAACTGTATAAGTTGGCTACCCAGCCACAAGTTATAACTTTTACTAATTGTGCTGGTTTTAGCTGGGGTATAATTAATTTTTTTCATAGTAGCTTTTATGGTGCTGATTTTGTATTCGTGACCAAAACAGTTTTAATGTCACAGAGATGTTTTCATTACTGCTAAGCAGTCCTTACACAGCATCAAGGCCTTTTCTGCTCCTCACAGCACCCCACCACGCCTGAGGGTGCACAAGGAGCTAGGAGAGGACAGAGGTGGGACAGCTTGCCCCAGCTGACGAAAAGGATATTTCACACCATATAATGTTATGCTCAAAAATGAAAGCCGGGGGAAATATGGAGGGGGCAAAGAGTCTATGGAGATTGCCTTCCCAAGTAACAGTTATGTGTGATGGAGCCCTGCTTTCCCACAGATGGCTGAACACCTGCCTGACCACGGGAAGCGGTAAATTAATTCCTTAGTTTTGCTTCTGCACACAGGTTTTGCTTTCCCTGTTAAGCTGTATTTGTCTCAAACCAGAAGTTTTCATACCTTTACCTTTCCAATTCTTTTCCCCCTCCCACTTTTAGGGAGTAAGTGAGCAGTCATGTGGGGCTTGGTTTCCTGATGGGGGTAGTCCTTGCAAGAACAGAGGCATTCAGCTTCCTATGCACAAATACTCAGTGCTATCTTAGAGAATATAGGATATCTGAGATGTCCAGAGGGGAATATGACCTGTGGCCCATCATATATGATCTTCCTTGTAGCAGAAGACAGGGAGAATAGAAAAGTCTAAGGTATCTAAATTGTCACTAAATGTCTATATTTAAGCAGTTGAATCACTTCCTGAATTTGAAATCCTATACATTTAAAGTAAACAAATATTTTTAGCAAGATGAAAGTCTTAGAACATGATGTGAAGGCAGCTGAAAAACAATCCCGTTGCCTACACCATCCACATTGCACCTACATAAACACCAGCATCAGAAGCAGTAACGTTATTTTTGTTGTATTTTGGTACACCCACTTGGTATTAACAGTTTATGCTTCTAAAGCAAGGGTAATTCATAAGCAGAAAAGATCCTTTAAACAGAACATTTGACTTTTGTTCCATGACCACTGAGAGTGTAACTTTAATAAGGTTAAGCTAGACAATGACCAGGAAGATCTAATCTAATTGCCATGGGACTATGTGACATTAAGAGACCCCTTCCAGCCTCAAGTTCTGTGATTCTAATATTAATGATTAATTCAGAATGACACTAAATTTTCTTCTTACTGGCTATTAAGTTTATGTTCAACACAAAACCAAATTAAGAATTAAGCCAATTGGCCACAAAAATGCAAGTATGTGCCCCTGTACAGGTACATACAAGTCATAATTTACCTGTATTTTTGAAAGTCTTTCTCTCTTGTTCATATAATTTGACATATTAAATTGATTCTATGACTATTTTAACCTGCTATCCTGATTTCCGGCTAAATGAGCCATTTCTGGGACTCTGAGCTTTTGACACCACTGCAGCAGAAGCAGCATAACATAGAAACCTTTGTCTTATCTAAAGAAGGGGCAACAGGAGAAAAGCTCCAAGTGCCTAACTTGCGTGTTACAAGAACCACCAGAGGTCTGTGGGTTGAAGTATACTCTAGCTCCAGAGCAAGCAGAGGTTGAGGTGGAATTGAATCAACCTGCTTTTGTTTCAGCCCTCACCTATTTTTAGAGCCAAGTTGTAAATGAAAAGAGCCCTTTGAGTGAGATGTGGCGTGCATTAGTTTTAATTTACTTTACCTGTAGAGGCATATATGTTAACATCTAATACATAGCTTGATGATTCACCTTTGCTGCTGAGGGCAAAAAGATTTTTCACTCAACTGGAGTGCAAACAGCTTGCTTTAAATCTTTTTCTGCCATAAAAGAGCTGTGTTCTTACAGAAATTTTGACATTGTGAGAAATTATCATGCCTGAATTGAAAAAAAGGCTCAGAAATGTAGAATCATCTATCACAGCTATTGCATTAAAGATGACTGAGGGCAAAACTCATCTACCTGTTACGTTCATTCTTGCCATTCTTGTTATGAGAAGAAGTATTCTGCAAGAATCATGAGCAAAATCACTTAACAGAATTTGCAAATTTTTCTTCTGATGAAAGGTCAAACTAACCCATTCTAGAGTCCAGGACTTTTATGGTTAGCCTAGAAGAAAGATATATCAAGATAGAAGCAGACTGATCAACTGAATGCTCCAGAAACACCATGAGCTAATTTGAACTACTTTTTCAATAAAGCATTTCGCTTATCTATATTGATTTTAACACATTGAGGATTACACAAGATGAGCAGTCAACATTTTCTGTTCCTAAATCACAAGCATAGCAGGAGGAAACTGGAGATGGGTGCTATTTGTTTTTTGTTTGGTTGGTTTGGTTGGGTTGTTAATGTTTGGGTTTGGGGGTTTTTTTCAGGGCAGTGGTGAGGAGGGAAGCTGTGTGTGGTCTTTTGTTTGTTTTTGTTGTTGTTCTTCAAAACACTGCTCTTTTAATTTTTCTTCAGCATTATTCAAGGAGTAAAAATTTGGATGTGCAGACATTAGCATGTTTATACCCGTATTCTGATCTGATCTTTCATAGCTTTTAAATATTAGCCAAGGTTATGCACACTGTTATTATATAAGCCTGAAACACTTTGTAAGATATTTCACTGTATCAAAGCAGAGAAGCTAATGGGGAGTAATATTACCCTTGTGTCACTCTTGATAACTATTAAAAAGAATCAAGATACAGTGGTGACTGAGAGAAGTTAAGCCTTTACAAAATCACACATTTATGCTGAAGTTTATAGTTAAGCATGTATTATGTTGACACATTCTCTTCTCTAATTCAATATTTTTGTGATTAATTCCAGTTGCAAAGTTGAGGTTTTGTTCCATTTTAAATAAGAAGTCTATTTTATTATTTGCTGTTTATTACTTCAATATAACCTTGAGAAAGTACAACAGTCTCGGTCTTTCAGGATTTCACAAAAATAAAAGGCAATTATGCAAAATACTTTAGTCTACCCTCTCTCTTTTCAAACAAACCCTGTGTATGTCACACACAAAGTAGATTTAGCTCCCTTGGACTCAAAAAATATTCTTACAAGTTAAACTTGAACAGCAAATTTCCCTCTTCAAATATGTAATGCTCCATAGTTATACCAGGATAATGTTATTGTGCTAAAAATATGGAACTATATAATTGATTAAACGTATTTTCATGCAACAAAGTTAGGGGGTTTTGTAAATTACTATGAAATTTATCTTAGTTTATATAAATTATATAAATTTATATAAATTTTTGGATTCCACCAGAGAATTCCACAAACTCCAATCATATATAGAACTGCAAGAGAAAAAAAATCACTGCATAACATAAATATCAAGATCTTGTTATGGCAAAGAGATACTTAAAAGGAAAAATACTGCCCTTTAGGCCCAACGACCTGCAAGTGAACTTCCATGTTTTCTCAAGAAATGGCAGTGGTAAACCGGCTTTGTCTTTATTTCTAGCCTCAACATAATGAAACAGCCTCAAGTATCTTCTAAATTCAAACTTTCAATAACTGTCCATGTTTCTCTATGCCAAGCATATTTCCAACATACTCTTTATTATGACCTCATCTCTTACAATAGATAGGAGGCAAAGCAGACAGAACATATCACACGCATGTTAAATTCCCAGCAGCTAAAATGACTATTCACTCTTTTTGGGTCAGATATCCTAAGAGGCCACTTTCATTCTCCCTTCTGCATTCTGCTTAAGTATCATAGAGAGGCAGTAAACAACAGTCACATCCTTTTTTACCAAATTACCTTAGATATGAACAAGGAAGGACAGAAATTTCATATTTCTTGTTCCATTACAAAGAAAAATAGAATTACTTTGGTTCACCTTGTTCTATCTATAGATGTGCAGTTTCATAAGTTCCTCGAAGAAAGTTATAGTTACCTTAAAATTATGAGATAGTAAGGATATTTGGACTTCTAAAATTATACCTAGGTGTGTATGCATATGCACATGTGTGTGTGAAGCTGCAGGCAGATATCTTCTTATCAAGTGATCTAATGTATTTAGGAAGAGAAGTTCAAAGATGTTCTATATGGCAATACTGTGAAGTTCTGAAGACTGGCCTTTTCAGCACAGACATATAAAAAAAGTTAATTCTTCGTTTTAAACAAATCTTGAAAGTGTTTCATAAAATTATCTGTTATAAGAACTGCCAGAATAAGTGAGAATAATGGTCGAAAGCTAAGAAAAAAAGTAAATTTAGGCTGAGCATCAGAACAAATGAATGGTGAGGAAATAACTAGAAGTCCCAGTTGGAGAGGATAAAGCACTTTCATTTGAGTGATTTAGAACTTGGAAATTCACTTTAGTGAAAAATCCAGCACTTGGCAAAGAATGACCCAGATGAGTACTGGTTGCTTGGAGTCCTTTCTAAGTTGACTGTGTGATTTACATGACAGATTATCATTTCATCTATTTACTTCTTACTGCTTCTTTATGATAATGTAGTTGATATCATATAATGTTACAAATTCATCTCTGCAGCATTTTTATAGAACTGCTCAGGCAGACACTTTTTAATAGGATGATAATGCTTGCTGAAGAGAAACTCATGATCATTACTCAAAGGATAAAAGGAATCTGTGAATTATTTATTCAGGTTTCAATATTTATTGAGATCATGTATCAGAGAATATTTATACTAAACTATATCACTGCAATAATTAAAAATATAGTTAAAATTAAAGTTGCATTAAACATTTATCTACTTTTCATTTTAAAATGGTGATATTAATTATGGATGATTTTATTAAAATAATCTCTAATGAAACTTAACATCTCACATATCTACATGCAAATCAAGCGAGTATTCACAATTTTTTTTTTATTCTGACATTTTGTACTCACACTGAGGATCCAATACTTTGAAATTGTTTAGAGCTTCCAAGATACTGCTTTGGTTATGTTTTGGGGGATAAATACACACGTGCATACTTTATCTGAAGATTTTATAAGTAGCCTTTTATTTGTCAAAACATGGTACACAGATCAAAAGATGAACTGAAAGTTCATGGCAGGACAAATTCCTTTCCAGAGTAGTTGGGATGTTACTACAGAAAGCTGGTGTTCAACAGACAGGACTCTGACAGAGTTTTCTGCATTGCAGTTTCATTTGTTATCTCAAGAATTCCACTTTTCCCAGCGAGGTCTCAATGCTCTCTGCAACCATTTGAAATTCTTAACTAAGATGCCATTTTTTCCCTCTCTTCTTGTGTACTCAGCTCTCTAGCTATTGGGAACTGTGAGGTAAATCTATGTAACTGAAAAATGTCCCATCTATCATATAGTTAGCTTTCCAAATTGAAACCAAATTAAACAAACCAATCAAAAGTGAGGAGTTTCAAAAAGAGGATAGCTCTGGCTTGGTGTATACAGAACTTTGGAAGAAAGAAATTGACAGAAACAAAGTGATTTTCTAAAGCTGTTGTCTTCACAGGACAAGGGCTAGTATGAAAAAAAATCACAGAATCACAGAATATTCTGAGTTGGAAGAAACTCACAAGGATCATCAAGTCCAGCTCTTAAGTGAATGGCCCATACAGGTATCAAATCCACAACCATAGCATTATTAGCACCAGGGTTTAACCAAATGAGCTAATCTTAGAGTCATGACTGTGACTTTGAAAGCTTTTGGAGTCACTGATAATCAGGAACACTGAATGTTCTCTCAGTTAAAATCAATTTGATAAGTCATTTTTTTCAAGCATCAGTAACAGATGCTTAAATGTATGTTGGGAGTGAATTAAATTACATTCTCATTTACATACTTCTGTGTGATCAATAGATATTTTTTTCAAGACTTCTGGTTGCTCTCTGATATGTTTTTCCACACTCTTTCATGCTATGGCTTGATAACAGTACTTAACACTGATGAAGAAATAGCTGTTATAAAGGCTAAGCCTTGTTCACCTTAATTTTAAAGCCCTTGACTCATCTTTCTCAGAACATCTCCTGAATTAGAGGATTACTAATGCAAAGCCATGGTTTAGTTACAGTTTTTCATCTCTGGCCAATCTCTTTCATACTACTTTAATTTCACAGATATTATTTTCCAATTATTTTATCTTTACTGATTAATCCTTATGATATGGATATTGATGCATGTATAGCGATTTTCCAGGATCAGACTACAGCTGGATTTAGTAAAGCATGAACATACCTGAAATGTACATAAATATATTAATCTTTAAATCCTGTGGAATAATAGCAGCAATAATTGCTGTTTGGACTGATAACATATTTCATAATAATGAGTTTATATGACTCTTAGCTACAATTTAAATTAATTATAATTGCTTCTCTCTCTGAAATTTGTGTTTTACAAATGGTCAAGGAACGTAATATACCAAATATTTCTGGACTGATGACATGGTATTAGTTTTTTCACTAAACTGCTCATTAACACAGTGCTTTCATAAGATATTAATAGGTGAGAGGTGAACAAATGAAAACAGATTACTAATGAAATGTGATAGGAGAACTCACACTATATGTCTTTTAATTTTATTTCAATAATGCAAAATTTGAGTAAACAATGTTAAAAAGCTAAAAATCTTTCTAATTCCATTAATCTTTTGATGAATGGAAATTAAAAGGAAAGGTTTGTCTCTTTGAACTATTCATCAGATAACTAATACAATACTGAACAGGAAGAAAAGAATTAGAATCAGTGGGATGTAACCATCTCTATCTCTTTAGTAAAGTAGTTCCTAAGTATTCCTCTTTAGCAGAAAGTGTGTATTAGCTACATTTTCAATGCTTTAGAGCATCAGCTAGCTTCCTGTACCTCAAAGAAATATATTTTTCATGTTGGCAACCTATTTCCTTATTGAGTCTTTTACATTGAAGGGTGAGAACAACAAGACAAGAACAGATGACATATTTCAGACTTACCACAATTTTTTTATAGGCTTATTCCAGGAGAAAATATGTCTAACTGCCATGTGAATGCTTCCACAGTCAGATTCTCTAAAAAGCTACTACACTGATCAGGGAAAGAATAATGACACTTCTCTCAGAATACTTGTGCCTCACTCTAAGATGGATAAAGCATTCACAGTGCCAGGGAGATCAGCGGGAAGCAAAGAAAAACCCAGCAGGGATTACCCCAGGTAACTTTGCATAAGCTTTCATATTTGTCCTTCAGACTGCATTGGTTGCTCTATACTTTCCAGAACGTTATTGATGTCCTCTGAAAGCTACAAATTATGAGATCAGATGCCCTTTTAGAGCATGATCTTAGATTCTAGGCCTTTTTATTTTTACCTGATGTTGATTTTTGGATATAAGCACAATATGAATCTCTGATTATACAGTGTGAGGCCCACATGTTAGCTCCAGAGCCATCCATTGCTTTGAGAAGAAATTCTCTTTTCACCTCATTTTCCTTGATGACTGTCTGTATTTTTCTGTAGAAAATACATAAATTTAGCTACGTCACATAAATAGGGAAAAAAAATATCTGAGTGGGACAATACTGAAGGCTTTAAAGGACTCAACCCCTTCTTCCTTCCCTTTTTCTGTCCCTCCCTCTGCAGCTACTGTGTCTTCATCCTTTCTGCAGTTAATTTTTTAATTACTTCTGACATTGTTGCAACTCCTGTTTGAAGACTCCTCTCACATTAGGGAACTCTTCCTTGCTGTGTGTCTTAGTTTCTTAGTTTTTGCCTGCACTGCAGAAATTTTTCCTAGCTGAGCGTACTCACTTATTCTCAGAATATTTTTCCCTATCTCCAGGAGACCGTATTGCCCACCCACAGCCAGAGCACACAGCCTGGCAGCCCTCCCTCCTGCCGCCCAGCCACACCTTCTCAAACAAAGCACACAGGAAACTACACATACACAATGGATCAAGAACAAACAGATTTAAAATTTCTGCCATCTTTCACACAGTTCACACCCTCTTTTTACCTTAATTGCTGTATTTGGGTTTGTGCCAGTCTAGGGTGGATTTTAAACAACATGAAATACATAATATGAAATTGGAAGATTCTTTGATTACTTGTTTCCTATCCACTCTGGGGATATAAGTAACAGATTTAAAAAATCTGGCAGTGAGGCTGCTTGGATTACTAGAGTAAAATTAATAGTTTATAAAATTGCAGCCACTTCAGTCTGCCTCTTGTTTCCAAGTCTATACTGAGAAAAGTAGATCAGTATTTACCCCTTTGAAAAAAAAAAGTTTAAAGGATATATTTTTGTCAGTTGAATTTTATCACTTCATTCCAACTCAAAAGTAAATTAAATTATACTCAAGAATACTTGACTGCTCTCCAAGATTTTTGAAGATCATCTGTGAGGCTGGTTGTTTTGCTTCAGACTTTGTTTTGAAAGCTTTAAAGATCATATTTCAAAAGTTCTGAATATTTAAATAAAAAATGGGTACTTTCCCAAATGTAAAAGATACCTGTTGCTTCTGATTAGGATAGATTTTTGGCAACTTCAAATGCTTGTTGCACTTGTTACCTACGGGTGATATCATAACTTGGTTGAGCTGACAGTTTCAGGTCAAATACATTCTCTCACAGAAAATTAAAAAAAAAAAAAAAAAAAGATGATTGCCTACAAGAAGCCAAATGGAATACCTGATTAAAACCATTTGGGACATTTTGTGAAAGAAACTTTTGGTGAAATACACAATTATATCAAAGCTGAAAAAATGTACAAGGATACATCTGTTCCACCTAGGTTCTTAATAAGAAAACTCTAGGTTTGAACTCATCTAGAAAATGAGGAAGTGATGCTTGCTCTCTCAGTATTTCTGAATATAAAACAATGTCCCATCCACAAAAGGTTTATAGAGACAAGAAAAATACAAAAGCAAACAATTTTTTATCATTATATTCTGACTTAGAAAAAAGAAAAGTAAACTTTGAAAGCTGGTCACAAACTAAATTATTTGTTATTGCAGAACACTTTTGCATGGATGGGCTTATCTTCCTAGGCTGCAGGTCTCTAACTGAAAGGAACAAAGGAAATTAGTTACAGTTTTGAAATGTTTTTATTATACCAATAGTTAGGTTTCAATTCTACCTAAATATGTTTCTATGTTTTCATTAAAAAAAAAATTACCTAATTTAGTTTCAATATTTGTGCCCTGAGACATAAATATTTATTAATAATTTAATATTTTAATTTATTTATTTAAGAATTTAGTATCTGAAATTAATGAATAAGATTTGTGTGGTATAAAGTGGAAAAGCTTATTTGTCATTTACAGTTTAAGTCACATTAGCAGGTATTTTTAATTATCCTGGAAGAAGGAGCTTATTCTAAAACTAGTGCCCTCAAGGAAAGCTATGTTCTTATGGCTCGAGCAGCTGAACAGTGTGGAATCATTTTACTGCTTGAACTTTCTTGGAAATATTGGAGATACAAGAGATTAAGTATTGTTTCTGTTACATTCCATTCCTTTCACTGTGGACAAGTAATTCAATTCCATTTTGCAGTTTGTCCCATCTAAAGCACGTAAAAGTGTACTCAGCCTTCCCATCTTGTCTAGTTGTCTTGGAAACCATCACAGGAAGGAATTGGCTCTGATTTTTTTGTATCTATTTTGCTTTTTGGAATTCTCCAGTTTAGATATCGAGTGAATTCCTGAGCACTGCTAAAATATTAAAACAAAATTCCCACTGTTAGGCAAAAACTGAGGGTCTTTTGCAAGTTGGTAACGAAAAGAGCCTCCAAGCCAAAGGAAGAAATAAAGAATCAAAAGGATATATTAAGAGTGACTGCACTGTTTTGTTAATGAGTATGAGTTTGTATGTCTGATTTTGCTGTTTCAAGGGAGATTTAATTAGTATTGCAAATTAGTTAAAATAAATGAGATTCTCATATATATACAACCAGGGAAGCTTCACAATCAAATTTTCATTATAAAGTACACTTTTGAGAAGTTTGGTCACAGACTGATGTTTTTAGCAAACGTGTTTTCTAATTTAAAAAGCACGTTTGATTTCTCGAAAAAAGTCTAATATGTGGTCAAAATCTAGATCATCTACTACACTATTTATTTCCATGTTCTTCATTTGTGATTGTCAAGTGGGATAGCATAAATTGTACAGTGATGCACAATTTGACATTCTGCTATCCATTCTGATATCTTCCTCTTTCTACTGTCACCACCAAGTCTGACAAGTTTACTAACATAGAAGAGGTAATTACCCACATGAGGTGTCTTTCATTTAATTACGCTAAATGGTACAGTTAAATGTAAATTGTGAGTAGCATCACCAAAATAAATGTTTCTCCAGAAGACACTGCAAGTTAAAATTTAACTGTTTATCTCCTCTTTTAGTGTCAGGCTAGTACAGACAAAGAAAAGAAAAAAAGGGTTGGTGATGGAGCTGAATGTCATCAGTAAATGTGTTTGCAGTCCTTGCCTAGCCCATACATTTTGGAAGAAGTGACTCATGTATATTATGGCTGTGCTATGAAGGGATAGGGGAAGAAACATGTCTTGAACTCTGTCAGTGTTCGTCAGTAGAGGACTTCAAACTCCTATCACAGTGACATAGCATTTACTTTAAGTGGTCACAGCTTCTGCCCTTTTCCTAAAGTCCAGAGTTGAACTAATTTTGGATCTTTTAAATTCCAGTGAGAATTTGGGACACACTGTGCTCAGTATGTCATCTCAGTTAAACACTCCAACTTTTCATTCGGTAATGAAATCTGACAGGTAACAAGCTAGTATACTTACCAATAAATATATATGGAGTCTGAAAGATTACTGCAATTTTAATTTATGAATCAGAAAGTTCAACGTTTTCATAAATATGAACATGTTTCCCACAGATGTATTCACGCAAATGAACGCAATTACTAGCATATGAACATGTTCTTATTTCTGGCTGTCTCTTCCTTTATAGGAAAGATACTATAACCAATTCCAGTATTTCCCAGATTCATGGAGAATATTTAAGCAAAGATGATCTAAGCACATTTGCATTTCCCCTTCTGAGATGAGGAAGCAGGTTTTCCTGAAATTTATAAATATTGTTTTTAAAAGGGCACATGATCAAACCCCTGAAGAATCTCCTTCCTGATGACTGGGGTATGGGTAACACAGTTCATGACACAGAAGAGCACACCATGGAAGTAAGAGCTATGAGATCAGGTCCTTCAGAGGACTGGAGGTGGAATGAAGAAAAGTAAGAGATCAAAACCAGCAGTCTCGTGTTCTGAGAGAAAACATCCAGATTAAGAGAAATAGTATGCTAGTATAAAACTAGTCCAGCAGACTGAAACATTTGTCCATTACTTTGTCCTCGTTACGGCCAGGACTGAGTTAATTTTTGCAGTAGCCGTGAGAGAACAGATATGGGGCATGGATAGGTAGGTTATTCTATGCCACCTCACATCATTATCAGGGGCAGGAGTAAGGGACTCTCACTTCTGAGAAGAAGGGCATTCCTTCTGGTGGGAAAAAAAAGTGGTGGAGAAGAACTGACTGGCATTGTTGTGGACATCCTGCATAAATTTTTTCTTTGTATTATACCTTTTGATATTAATATTGTTGCTGTTACTGTTCACTTTTTTATTTCATTGCTGTTTCCAGTAAATTGTTCTTGTCTCAGCCTGTGATCTTTGCCTCTTATACTTTCAGTCGGAGAGAGAGAGGGAGTGAGTGGTGGTGCGGTTTTAGTGGGACTACTAAATTGGAGAATACCATTTCTAAACCATGATAACTTAATAAAATCCATTAGGATATTCTCAATAAAAGACTTAGTTTAAACTTATGCAAACTGCTTGAATTTTCTTATAAATATAATAAACACACAGCATCAGCAAACATTTCCCTTTGTATGTTTTAATCAAGACTACATAAATGTCAGACTTGTCTATTTTGTCTTTCTATATATTTGCACTGTGCTATCATGACCAGAGACATACACGTTGTTGAAAGAGAGCTGAATTCAAACACATTCCAAGTATGTTTCTATATTTCACTCCAAAAGTGAGATGTGACCTGACAGTATGGGTAAGTAAGAGAATTGTGATGCTTTGTTTACATAAGTGCCGAAAATAAGAAAAGGAGAAAGCCACTGCACTGTTGAAAAATAAAGAGATTTTAAGAAACCTATACATTTTTCTATTCATAAATTGACTGTCCATGAAAGGAAGACACTAAGTGCAAAGTATTGCATCCACTGGTGGTCAGTAGTTTTCCCATCTCATAGTTTTATTATGATCTGATTATTAGAGTGATTAATTATTTCCACTTGTGCCACTTTTCTTCTAAGAAAAGTAATTCCTAGATTGGCCAGTTCTATGTGACAGGATAGGCAATCTTATCTTCACTACTCAAATTTCTGCACTTGCTTTTGGTCACAATTTTTTCTTGTATTAAGTTACTTGTAATAAGTAGTAAAAACATTGATTAGACATTAACCTGGGCAGTCCACAAACAGATAGTGGGCCACATATTGGATAATCAGAGATACATATTGTGCTTGTCTCCAAAAAGACAACAACAGGTCAAACAAACTATTGGTTTAAAAACCTAATACAAAAAGGATGTGGGAAAAGAAACATGGATATTTTAGTTGCATTCTTGAGAGTGCTACAACAGGCTAGTTTGGAGATCTAATAGTAAAAGATGATACTTTTGAACCCCAGTTCAAAACCATATATCTATTGGATCAGAATCAGTCAATCACAAAACAGTTGATATTAGAAGCAACCTAGAGGTCACCTGGTCCAACCTCCCTGCTCAAGCAGGGCCACTTAGCCAGTAGCTCAGGCATTTGGATGTCTCCAAGGAGACATTCTCCTTGTTGAATGTCATGAGATTCCTTTCAGTCCATTTTTCCAGCTTGTCAAAGTCTCTTTGAATGGTAGCACAATCTTCTGGTGCATCAGCCACTCTGTTTTGTGCCATTTGCACATATAACAGTGCACTCTGTTCTACAATCCAGACTATTCAAGAACTGAACAGGACCAGACCCTATATTGTTCCTTGATGTACACTGCTAGCTACTGGCCTCCAGCTAGACTTTATACTCATCACCTCTCTCTGGATCTGATCATTCAGTCAGTTTTTGATCCACCTCACCATCTGCTCATCCAGCCCATACTCCATCAGCTCCTCTATGAACATCTTGTGAAAGACAGTGTTGAAAGTGTTACTGAAGTAAAAGTATCCAATATCCTTTACTCTCCCTTCATCTATCATCAAATAGGGCAAACATGATACAAGAGTATTTCTTAAGGCTTTGTTAGGAAAACACTATGACTGGAACCTGATTCTGATGTACATAAACCAGATTTTTCAGGTTTGTGAGTTCCGTCAGTACATCAGTAATCTCAAGCCATAATATCTCAATAATATTTCAAGTATGGATTTTTTTTTCTTGTTTTCTTAATTCTCCCCAGATGATTGACTGGTTCGTCCCCAGTGTTCAAACAAATGTATTTTAAAGCTTGAATGATACTGCTTGATATGAACCTTCACTGCTATTCTCTGTCCTTTCATGTCTACACTTAAAGCAAACCTTATTTTTTTTTCCCTAGATATCATTTCAGGGTTGAGCACTCCTTTGATCAATAGTACTGCCATCTGCAGCACTATCAGTTCAAAGTATAAATTCAGTCATGGAGAAATGAAATACAGTTGTCCTGGTAAGATTGCAGACAATGAGATATAAATGGAGAAAGGAGATGGGTGCAAAACAAAACAAGAATCTCACAGATATACTCAGTATTTGTGCTACACTGTTATTTTCTCTTAGTTACTTATATAGCATGGCAAGCCAACAGTCTAGTAATTAATTGTTGGATTTAACTTGTGATGGAGCAATAAACATGAAGACCTGATTTCAGTTATCTAAAAAGTTTTACATATGAAATAGTGTTTTATTTACAGTCACTCTAGTTGATGATGCATTTATCGGATTTTATCACATATCATGCACATATTTTTGGAAAATGAGTCAGTGCTTGCAATTGCCCAAAATTCTGTCTTCCATTCATTCAGTTCATTCTTGTGCTCTCTGTGTTATTGTAACCATTGCTTGTTCAGTGTACTCCATGTTCCCTTCCTAATAATCAAATCCAGAAAGAGATGATCAAGATGACTCCTATTTAGGACAGTTGCTATCCTTTCTCAAAAACTTACAAAAGTAGTAGCTTGTCAGACTAAAGTTAATAGCACTTATTTTATATCTTTATTTTTTATATATTTTATATAATGATAGAATTTTTTCCAGGCATGTTCTACTTGTCCTCATTATTGGACTTGACTTTGAACTGTTTTATATATGAGGAAGGAGAATGGGGAAAACAGTCTTCCTGGGAGCTTTCAAGAAAGTAGGAAATCAAGCCTGTGTTTCCCAGGTTATAGGCCAAGATCCTAGCAACTTGGGGCATTTTAACAGATGGACTCAATGATCCTAAAGGTCTTTGACTCCATGGTTCTATACTTGTCATTCCATTTATTCAAAAAATACATTTCTCAAGATTTTGCCTTCATGGTGAGCTTTTTGTCTTATCCGTTCCTAAAGAGAGTTATAAGAAATGCTAGTTAGTGTGACTGTGTATTGGTGGTTGTGTTAGATCATCAAAGTAACACGAGGCGAAGTATACACTGTACAGCCCTTCCCACAATGAGATAGTCTCAGCCATTCTATCTAGTGAAAGCTAGGCATTATTTTCCCTATACTTCTTTCTATAAATATATGTAAATATTTCCAAAGTGGAGTGTGTTGCATTCCCTGAGACAGTGAAGCAGTGTTAGTCTTCTCTAACATATTCAGCTCACCTTGTAATTTAGAGAGTTCATTTAATACCCTTTAGTCACCACTGAAACCTTTCATTACATGTCTGAAGTGCTGAGGTCAACAGTATTCTTTAAAGTTGCACAGTAGCATTGTTATTTATGGTGATCAATAAAGTCAACACCAGTAAAAATGTTTTGCATAATTTTGTCAACTCTTAATTTAATGTATTTTTTTCTTTTTCCATTTGAGAAGTTTTTTAAGTGGCCACAGCTTATAGGAGACATCTGTTTCTGTTTATCTGCAAATAAGGAAAACCTCTTCTACCACATCCAGCAAAGGGACTTTATAGTGTACTAGGGATTTTGTATTTTGACCAATGGAGTTGCTTAAAGTTGCTTTCTTTACCTGAATCAAGTGTTTCAGGTATTTCCACCTAATATTTTTAGCGATAATTCCCTTTAAAGAAAGTCTGAAAGAAAAATCAAAACTAGATAGGTAACAACTGCACAGTAGGATAAAATCAGCTCCAAATGCTGTTGAAAATTTTGATATGACAATGTTTGTAGGCAATAAAATAGGAAAGTATCTACTAACAAGATAAATCCTACATATGAGGAGGGGATATAAAAAAATAAAATACAAATCTAAGAAATAAACAACCCACTGCAGCTATTAGATCATAAATAAAAGTTTAGGGGTTTTTTCATATTTTCATGTCTTTCACATAGAACTAAAAATTATGATTTCTTTTTTCATAAAATAAGAGCTCACATTTCTTATCTGTTAGAACTATCACGGCTGCCTTTCTATTAACTTTTATGTTAGTTAGAGCTTCAGTTCACCAACTTCCATGGACTCAGATTTGCAGTGAAGTTCTATCTGTCCGCATACATGTTCTTAGGACATAAGAGAAGGTTCAACTAAACTGTGTTATCTGCTGTTTGCCACAGGCTGAAAGGATACCCACAGTCAGATACTGGGACTCAGTTGACATGTGATAACTTGTGTATTATTCCCACTGAAATAAAAATAAAATTTCACTTGATGAGTCTGAAAACTCCTTTAAATACTCTTCGGTACTTAGACTCCATTTAAAGAATTTGTTTGGAATACCGTCTGAGATCTTTGCTACTTATACTCTAAACATTCAAAAGCTGAAGGAGAGCTGTGAATTTTCAAATTTCCATACAGTAAGTGGAAAATCAATAGGTTTAGAATGAAATTTGAAATAATAAGAACACAAAGAATGGTAATACAATAATTTCAACTCGGATTACTAAAAACCTTTGTGTGCCTTAAATCTAGCACTGTGTACTAGAGCGGTGAGGGTATTTGAGATATCTTTTTTTCCCTAATACCTCAAGCTGAAAGTTTGTCTTTCAGAACATAATCTTTTATTACTTTCTTTCAAAAATTACAGTGGCCACTCCTTTTTTTTCAAGGCAGCTCAGCATAACATTTCAAGGCATGGTGTACTGAGGTAGTGGGAAATACAGATTCAGCAGGCATTTGTCTTATGAATGTTTGTGGTAGAAAGAAAATAATGTTACAAAGAATAATCACAGGTTTCCTAGTTGAATATATCCAGCATTAAAACCCATACAGCCTGCTGCTTAAATTACTCTTAAAAAAGGAGAGGTGTTAAATAACTCAGGCCAAGGAAGATGTTGAATTTAGCTGGTGGATACTTTCAGCACCAGGCTGTATCTACAGATACAGCAATGTTATCAAATATAACACAACATCTTCTCGCTAATGTGGATAATCTAAAAAGGCCCTTTTTTTTTTTTTTTTTTTTTTCTGGTGCAGTCTAAAACCATACTGAATAAGGCATAACAGAATCTATGAGTAGGTAAGATGCAGCACTGTGAGACCAGTAACTGGACATTTAGATGTGGATCACAAAGATCCTTTTGATTTGCATAATTCTCTGTTCTAGTTTCCACCAATGACCTATTTAAATAAGGAGAAAAGAACATTAGGGCAATATAGTATTTAATATGGTAATCACAGAAGATACTACAAAGGCCTTTCATTAATATATAAGTCACCACCCAGTACTACCCACCTCATGACTAGTTTACAAGCATCTTGTTCCAGAAACACAAACAACTCCCTGGTTTAAATGTCAATCAAACAATATTAGCATACAGTCTTCTTTCATACTTAGATAATTCTGCCAGCATTACTGTGGGCAGTCGAAACCATCATTTTGGGGAAAACTCCCGTTTGGTTCTCCTACTCAGTTCAAGTATCTTCCACAGCATATCAGTCTATTCCATTTTCTGGTATTAGTTTGATCGCATGCATAGCAATCATACAGAACTGTACCAGTTTTTCTGCATGACTAACGATCTCAAGTGGGCAGAGAGAGAGAGAGCCACACCAACAACACGCCCACTATCTTTTTGCATAATGTGTACTTCACACTCACCAATCTGTTCACATACATACACAGAGATTTTTTTTTAAAGTCATTGTAACAAAGATTTTTAAAGAGATAACATGTAGGGGAAATGACTGGCAGTAAAAAAAAGAAAACTGGACAGAATGTCATCAAGCAAATACATTGAGTCCAAATTATGTCTGTTCCAAGCTATTGAAACGTTAATTCAAAAAAGGTGTAGACACTTTCCATGTTCACACAGTTGTGCACATTGCTGACTACACCCATTTTAAGAGCCAGCAACTCATGTACCATAAACCAATATATTCTACTCCATCTAACTGGAATCTTCACGGGTAATTTTAATAATATATGGTATATACTATGTCATATATTATTTAGATCATATACTGTAGAGAGATATATGTATAATATATTTTTATATATAAAATATATATTTTTTTATAAACCGAATAAGCACTCTGTCTTCATGAAGTTCATCAGAACTGCGTTCACCAGTTATCCACATCCTTCCTGGAGCAGGAGTTGTGCTACAATCTGGAGAGATCCATATCACAGAGGAGTTGCTCTGTACAACATGCCAAGGAGCTGGCCAGCATGCACTGGTTCCAGCTACTTGTGATCACTAAAGGACAGCTTCTGTGTGGTTAGCTTCTGTGCTGAGTTACAGCATATGGCTTTACAAAGAGAAGTCAGAGGGTCGCAAAAGTTTTCTTGGAATCTCACAGCTTCTTTGAACTTTCTTCCAACTACTTTTATTTCATCATTAAAGGATAGGATCAGAGGAAATCTGTTCAGTGGTATAATTAAATGTGTATGGAGTTAAACCATGTTTAATTTAGGCAGCATTTACTCTTCCTTTCATTGTTTTTCCTGGAATAGCAGGAAGATAACTCTGTCTACTTACCACACTGCCATTGTGCTCCTTGCTTCATGTTCAGCAAGTTCAGTCACAGAATTAGGTCACAAAATATTTTAGTTTAGCCCAAGCTGAGGAATTTTAAATGTCATTTGAAATACTTCCTTACTTCAGCCACCCCGTATTGCAGCGTGGACCTGGGAAGCTGGCGAGAAAAGTGTGGGGAAAAAACCGGAAAAAAAAAAAAAAAAAACCAAACCAAAACCAAACAACAAAACAAAACAAAACAAAAAAAAAACCAACACCAAAAAAACCCCCAAAACCCCAAAACAAACCCCAAACCAAAACAACACAACAAAAACAAAACACCACCAAAAACAAACAAACGAACAAACAAATAAAACTCCCACAACACAACCAACCCAACCAAAAAAAAAAAAAAAGTGTTTTGCAGTGATCAAACATCTACCATAGTTGTCTTTTTGTGGTCTGATTTTTACAGGAGGGAGCAAGCTGGGCTCAGAGTGGTAGTGGGAGCCTATAAAACTCAAGCCCAAGGCAGATCCACTTGTGGGAGAACATAAATCTGTGCTTCAGCCAGGTGAGGTCAGCTTTCATTTACTGCTTGGTCTGTGCTGATCACAACCAAGGTTACCTTCCTGGATGTGCAGATTGCATGCGACTGGAAAACTGTTAAGAGACATATTGTTTAAAACTCAGAACAGGAAACTTACTGAGAGGGGTGGCTGAGGTCTCTATTTAAGTGTCTATTCCCTTCTGAGCTTTCCTGATGAACAGAGATAACCATCTGTGCTCAATTGCTAGTTATGGTTTTGTAACATCAGCATCTGCTGATAAAGAAAATAAGGGAATGTGTGCCTGTAATAGCTGAAGCCTCATTTACCACATCAGAATTCATTTTCTAATTTTTCAGTTTTATTTTAGTCAGAGTACAGATGTTGTCACTCCTGCCATTGGAAACTACCTAGACTAAGACTCATCCTTAGAATGGTGTAATTGTTAAGGTTTTGTACTTGTTTGGGTTTTGTTTGTTTTTTCTTTTTTAATTTATTCTGGATATTTACAAACAAATAAAAAGTATAAATGTTGTCCTTCATGTCTCAAATAAATGAAAAGAAAGAAATGTTTTCTAAATGTTGTTCTTCTGTGTAACCAGATCCTCTCAGTCAAAAATGATAATTTTAGACAGAGGAGAGGTGAAAGTGAAATCTCCTGGAAGATCACAGAACATATGTTTCTTGTGTGCCAGATGTAAAATATTAGCTCAGTATTTATTCCTGTATGCTGCTGAGACTTCTTGACAAATTTTAATGTTGCAATACATGATATATCATGTCTTGAAAAAGCAGTCTCACTCAAGAATGGCACATAGGCACACACCTGCACTAAACACAGTGTGCACCACTTTGATATGTATGACACAGCTATTGAATATGAAGTGATGTATTTCAGACTGTCAAAATCCCTGGTAGGTTTGCAGACAGCAGTGTGAACATAGTGGATGATTTAACAGGGATGGTGGGATATTTTCTCAGTGCTTGAAGTATCTTCTATTGAGGGAACTTCTGTGCCACTGAAACTGCAATCAGAGCACTTGCATGACTGAGGAGAGTTCGCCTTAGTCTTGTGGACTTGCTAGGTGGAGCTCATATCCAGCCATACCAGATCAGAGAAGGTTGTATGAAGAGTGATTTGGTTGTCTCTGCATTGTGCTTCCAGGAGCCACAGTACCTGAAACACTGTGTAAAAAGACCTAAATCGGCTTGTGTAGACTTGTTAGCTAGAGCTCCACCTGGCAGAGGAGAATCTGTAGTTCTTCAGAGTCTTAGAAGTCCTTAAAATGTTGTACCCACACTTGTGCGATGCTGCCTATAAGCCCCTGTGCCCCTGTCGACACAACACAGTGAGTCTGAAACTGAATAAATCATCAATGGGTTACTGAGTTTATTTAATGAGCATTCTAAAAGGCAATAGGGATACATTTTACAGCAAAAAGAAACTGAAAGAGGCTGAAGAAGCAGATGGAATCTGACTGTCTCTACAGCAAAGTCATTTTCCATCATTTTTCTTAGACAAAATAAATGTGAAGAATAAATTGAATAACATTGTGCATGGGGATGCAGTTTCAGCAAAAAGACCAGAAACTAGGCCTTAATTATACAAAAAAAGTCATTAACTCTAAAATGAATGAAGTAATTAAAGGTTTTTGGAGGGGTTAATTTCTAAAATGTTTGAAGACACAGTGAAATAGAAATGGTGACAATGAAGAAAAAGATAAATAGCAGAGGAATATCTTTGTAAAGGTGTCAGCAAAGGAAGCATCTGAAGTAGTGACCTAAAATATAATTTCATGAGAAGGAGAATTAATGTATGCAAAAGAGACAGGGCAATTGAGAGCATAACAAGAAAATCCATTTTTTATATGATGGCAGGAGTAGAGCCATGTGACACTTACTAATGAAAGTGAATATTTAAACAAATAGTTTGGTCAGTGTTAGAAATGCAAATGTATTACCACTGACATTTCTGTCCCAAAAAAAAAGAGTTTGAAGAGAAGATTTCAAGTGAAAGAGGTGAATATATTACGTAATTGTGGCAGACTTATCATCTTCAGATCTCTGTTTCAAATTACAACTAAAAAAAGTCATTACAGTCTGAAGGCTGAAATAAATTTGCTTTTCTTAGTCCATTTGTTCCAAGTGAACATTTGTCCACATCACACTTATTATTCTGAACAGAGAGGACCAAACTGACTTTGTTCCTGGATTACTTTTTAACTGCAAGAAAATGTTTCTTTTGGAACAGGATGTGCTTTATCTCTATGAATAGAACCCTTCACTTAAGAGTTATCATTAAATATGATCTTATTAAAAAAATTGAGAAAACTGGAGGGCTGCATTGAAAGCTGAAAAGAAGCAGGACTCAATGCAATTAGTTTAACTCAAGATAAAGACTTATAGACAAGAATACAATTGGGTTCAATAGCATCAGTACAACAAACAGTAGGATACAACAGTAGGATTTTGATAGCTGAAAATAGGAACAAAGATCACAGACACCTTAAGGAAATTTTCTACTTTCAAAAATGGCACAGAAAAAAGAAACTTCTCATGCAATAATATACAGAATTGCAGTAGTTTGGAACCTTATAGTGGTTTTCACCTCTTCTGTATCTTTGTTTTGGTTTTAGCTGGAGGTCAGCAACATTTTATTGTGATGCAACTCTTCCCTCCACCCCAATTTAAGGTCCAATGATGAGTGTACAAAAAATAAACTAAAGCAAAATGTGGCATTGCTGCTCATATATGCACAGCATTTAAGTGTTTTCAGTTTAAAAAGATTCCTAAACAAAAATGTTTCACTCACTGAAGGAACAGATGAAAACTGTGTGCAATTTTTCCAGTATTCTCATTTTAACCCCACATATTCTTGCAAAAATTTCATGTTGCATGTTCAAAGAAGGGCAACAAGGGTGGTGAAGAGTCTAGAATGCAAGTCTTATGAGGAGTGGCTGAGGGAGCTGATCTTGTTTAGACTGGAGAAAAGGAAGCTCAGGAGGAACTTTACCCCTCTAAAATTGCCTGGAAGAAGGTTGCAGCTGGGTAGGCATCAGTCTCTTCTCCCAAGTAACAAGTGACAGGACAAGAGGAAATAGCCTCAAGTTGCTAAAGGGGAAGTTTATACTGGATATTAGGCAGATTTTCTTAACGGAAAAAGTGGTCAGGCATTGGAATAGGCCACTCTGGGAAACAGTGGAATTGTCATCCTTGTAAGTGTTCAAAAGGCATGTGGATGTGTCACTTGGGAATATAGTTTAGCAGTGAACATGGTGATGCTGGGCTAATGGTTGGATTTGATGATATAAGAGATCTTTCTCGAGCTTCGCAATTCTATGATTCCACATTTAAACTTCATATACCTTTTTAACCCCTAGAAAGGTTTAGTACTCTAAAAAGATGACTGCATGCTCAGAAACAGAAGGTACGTACCTAGTTTTAGTGTAAGGTAACAGGGTTAAACAAATACGTTTAAATTTGAGTAAGTAGAGAACTAAGCGATGAAATCCAGAATGATTTAAGCTAATGTGAAAGAGTAGTCCTGGCACACAAATAGGAATTTGAATAGGAGTTAATTAAAACAAAACCAAAAACCAACAACAAAAGAGCATCAGAAAATTCCCAATACAGCTAGAAAGGCATTGAAGAATAATAGAAGTTCTGACTGACAGAATATATATAATTTTCAAAATGCAGTTCAAGAATCTTTAGATATAATTATTTACAAGATGACCACAATAAGTCTTTTGCACATGCACAGTGTATTTCGAGTAAATTACCTCATATGTCTTCAACAAATATTTTCACAGTACAAACGTTTGCTGGCTTAGATCAAATGATCTGTTTACCTCCTGTGCTGAGAAAATGCTTTCACGTCCCTTAAGCTAGGCCTCTGGTGAAAGCATGCTAGTCTTTGCATTTCAGGATATAGATATTCTTACACAAGCGCTGGACCACCATTCCTTGTAAGGTCTAAATCTCTACACCAAGGGGAACTGCAGTGCTGTGATGGTTCCTCTCTGAAGTGCAAATGCAACCATAGCTCCACCAAGGCATGGTGAGACTGTGATGAACACCACTGAGAACAGACATACCAAGGCAAGGTCAAACCTTTTGCTTTCATTTGTAAGGTAGAGACAGCTGAACAGTTTTGACTGACTTTCTGCACAGAAAAAAGCATACCAAGGACCAAGCTTTTGTCTGAGAAGACCTTCAACTACAACCTGAGAATAAGTAGTGTATATCTCTACATCTGCTACTTGCAAGAATATGCTGTCTTCCTTAATGCAGGGAATAGCAAGCATTAGAAATACGTACCCAGCTGCAGGAATGTTACAAGCTCAGTCTTTATCCAAGGGATCTCAGTGCCCCAGCTGCTCACCTAAACCATGTTTAAAGGACTTGCAAACACCACCCACAAACACACAATCCTAGAAAGCCATATAGAGAAGAGGAGATTCAAATGTATAGTGAGAATGCTTCAAAGTCAAAGAAACAAATTTTATAAGAATTGTGGTTTAAATACATCCGGAGATTAAGATCTCTTGTCTCTGATGAGAGGAAGTCTGGAAAAATTAGAACCCAACACAGGGAGGAAAAAAAAATCTAAAGAAATTAGTCTATGATCCAAATTTGAAAATTAGGAACTTCGTGTGAATATAGAAATGTTAATACTCACTTCTGGTCCTCAATCTATGGAGCTACTAATTTCTTATAACTTACACAATAAAACAGTCTGTAAATAAGAGGTTCTGAGATATAAGGAACCTGTAGAGTTGTAAAATTTGAGCATGGACTGTTGAATTTTTGTGCATATAGACATGCACACTTAGCTGAAAGTTTGTACTATTGAAATATATGTTTTCTAAGTATCAGAGAGTGGAGTGCAGTGCACTTCTGTATCATTTACCATAACTTAAAGTCTAAACCTAACCTCAGTTTGAGCTTATGAGCTATTTTAAATTGTCCAGCAGTCCTGGGAAGTGTTGATAAATGCTTTCCTTCAAAGAAATCTGAAAAGCTCCTAATTATTCTCTTGTCTTTCCCTCGCCCCCTTTTTAAATGCATTTATAGAATTTTCAGATTTGGTTTTGTTCCAAGAAACAGGAATCTGAGTATTGACCAAAAAAAAAGGCTAATAACTTATCACAAATCATAGTTATTACAACTGTCTTCCTCCATATGGCAATTAATTGCAATTCAGTTTATTCACTAAATTGTAAGAAAATATTTCTCTAAAAGTTTTTATAACCTTTCATTGTTCAAAAATTTAGCAGCATCACTGTATTTTTCTCTGTAAAGATTTAGTTTTTGTTTGATGAAAAACCAAAACAGTACAAAAGGTGTTTTCCCAAAGTTCTGCAATTTGTTTGCAAAGTTTGGTTAAAATTAGTTTAACTGACAGTAATAGTACAAATATGCTTAAGATGAAGGAATGTGTGTAGTTACTATATTACTATAGCACTATCAGTACTAAAGATAGTAAAAGTTGCATGTTCTAGACACTGATGAAATACTTTTATTCTGGAGATGATGACATAGTTTAACTCGAGAAAAACAGCTTTAAACACCTTTCAGCACAAGTAGATCTGAGAATTAAGCATGTGCTTACAAGACATCTTAAGCAGGGCCTGAGCTTTTTATATGGTATCTGTCCTAGTTTTCTCCACCTTTTTAATTTCCTCAGAAATGCCCACAAAAAATATTTTAGTAGAACATTGATACATATCATCAACAACCACAAAGTAAAATTTACTTGCAAATGAGCATGATGAAAGCAAAATTGTAATTTTCTGCATGATTTGCCTTGAGACATGCTTATAGGATTCTGAAATTCAGACTACTATCACAATAATTTTTGGCAAAGCTGAGGAACAAGCATGAATACTAAGGGTAGTATTTTCAAGTAATGTTTTTTCACCTCTGCTGTTTTCAGTAATAGATATAGGCCCAGATAAAGACCTGTGTTTATGCCCTGAGCACATTGGTATGTGGACACTGTGAAACTAGATGCCACAGTATCTAATGGTTTGAAGACATATGAAGGAGTGAGATCATAAATATCCAGATCCTGAGGTAGGCTACATGGAAAAGCACACTGACTTAAGAGGACTTTTAAAGTGAGAATTTGTGACTTTAGGGATGTTACAGTGACGAAAGGATAACACAGTGCTTTTGGAGATCAAAAAACTCTAGGCCCCTTTCTGAAGTTTGCCACTCCCAACTACTATGGCTCTGCAATCAGTTGGAGTTAGGTGTAAATATAGAGAATATGAACATGAAAGACTTTGATTAAGGCACACCAGAAAATGCTGCACTATTAAACTATTAAGCTAGTCCCTTCCCCTCATTTTACCTGTAACAAAAAAGACCCATAAAAATAACCAAAACCCAACAGATATTCCAGTATTATATTTTGATGGGAAAATCACACATAAAACAGATTGGTGTCAATATTCTTAATGTGGATATTCTCCATAATTCAATAATGTAATCTAATTATTACATCTTGTCTTTTGTTTGGTCTGAAGTATTTGACATAATCAGATACCTAGCAAGTATGCTACTGTAATGTAGAGTGTAAAATAATTCCAAACTCATTGCGCCTGCAGTGATCTCTTGAGCTAACTTATGGTAAATATCAACGGCAACTTCAGTGTGAAATAAGATTTTGATTATAAGCAGTATGTTCCACTCCATTCTTCTCAATAGACTGATTTTATATCAATCTTGTTTTACATTAATCTTGCTTGTCCACTTAATTTGCCAGCACACTGGACACCTTGTCTTTGTTGTAGCAAACAGATGTATAGATAACCCTCTTTCAAAAAAAAAAAAAAAAAAACAAACAAACAAACACAAAAAAACCAAACCCAAACCCAAAAACAAACCAACCAAACAAAAAACCAACCAACCAACCAACCAACCAAACAAACAACAACCAAAAAACCCCTGTCCTTTATTGGTTTCTTTGGTTTAAAGGGAAGATACGGATGACAGAGCTGGAACAAAATAGCAGCCTGTTCCTCAAAATTCCACAGTAGTCATTGCATTTACTACCCTAAAACTAAAAAATGCATGAGAAGACTAAAAAATAAATTTGCATCTGTCAACAATTTTTGTTAAATATTTGTTCCTTATTTTCCTTTCCACAATGAAAGAGCAAGTTATAAGCATTGTGCAACATCTATGATCATTGTGCAACAAATTTAGTGTTTTTTGTAATAGTCTGTAACAGCAAATAATTAAAAATTCCTACCAGAGTTATAATTAAAGGTGAGAGGTGGAGCTATGCCCACCACAGATTGCTAAAGAGATTGTATAAATTAAGCAATATGGACTTCTGAATGGGGGTTTCACCCCTAGACTGAGTAAGTCTTATTGCAAGTATCTGGAAATGTACCAAGAAAGATGTTTAGTCTGTGTCTGCTTTGGATACAAGGTTTAGTCCAACAGGAATGTTTTCAAACAGTTTTGTGATTGGATGAGATGGAAAAGAGAGCACATAATTAGTGGAAGAAACATAAAATGTATGGAGGAGAGAGAGGATGTATGAGGAAGCAGCATGAACAAATGAGCAGCAAAAGGGATCGGGGAGTGATGAAGTTTTGCCAGACATGGTAGCAGGTAAAGTTAATTATTTTTAAATAGTCAGCAGATCTACATGCTGAAAAAAATATGAGTAATCTACACACCTGAGGTTTTAGTTTAGTAGTCCTTAGTAACAGACTCAATCTATGTTAATCTCATTTTCTTAGTCAAACGCCTCAGGCTTTCACTTAATCCAAAATTCTAATTAACCTAAAACACCACGAGATAACATCAGGGTGGGAAAAGCTTGACAGGGATCTAGTTTAATGTGATATGAGCTGCATACATTAATGAGTCAGCAGCAAACTTACCAGCTAGATAAAACATGTAATACTGACAGGTAGACAAATGGAAAATGAATTGTGGATCTTCTCCTTAGTGTATTGTCACAAATTACCGATTTAGCTCGGAAAATGGCCAAATCACTTTGCAAAGTGAGGAATACAGTTCCTTCCTTGAAATCTTTGCAGAGAGATGATGGAAAACACCCCCATTACACACACACCACCACAATCCCCCATTTAACAGTTGTTAATGCAGATAGGGAGTATATTGTAATTATTGCAAGGCAAACAAAGATAAGAAACTATTCAAAAGTGTTGCCTAGAGAAAGGCTGAAGGAAGATGGGAGAGGAAGTAGACTGTGCTATACACAGGGGCCATGGCGAAAGAATATCTGAAGATGACTGTGACAGAAGAGAAATAGAGGAGCAATTAATTTTGCAGAACAACCTCAACATGATAGTAAAAAGCATACATTACTCAGTATTGCAACAAACATATAATACCTACATAATAAGAACACAGTGAGGTCAAAACTTCAGAAAAACTGTCAGTGCATATATACATATATATATATATATATATATTTAAGTAAAACTTCAATATGAAACTATCATCTTTCTCATAATCCACCCCTTGAAACTGTTCTACTTGGTTTGAATTGATAGTTTTGGACCATAAAAACACCTCTATGGAGAGAAACTAGTGAGTACCTTATTTTCCCCTTTTCTCCTTACTCCTCCCGCCTGCACTTCCTTAATGATGTGGACCTACATTTTCCAATACAAAATAGCATGCCTGGGCTAGAACTCCTTTGCAGATGTTGTCAAAGTAGGAATAGTAAAACAGCTCTGGGGAAATGTCCCATCTGTAACCTGGAAGTCTATCTAAACCTTCAAGGAAAGATGGGATCTTACAGTGACATATAACTTTACAACAATGCACTTGAGATTCAGCAAAGCTGTTTGGCAAGTACAGATAAAGAGCTGAAGGACAGACAGAGTGATCTTTTCTAGGTCTTTGTAGCCACCTCTAAGAGGTGATTAAAGATGTTACAAGGCTTAAAGTGTTTCTGTAAAGGAGATGAGTCCCTTCTAAATGAGAAGTGATTTGGTCTAGTATGTAAATACAAACATTTCAATGTGTGAAAAATACAAAAGAGGAGTTTAGGGATTTTTTTTTTATTATTTTTTTAACCAGTGTAAATCTAAACCAATAACATTCCTTCTCATTGCAGCTGCTCTGGACTATTGGAAGAAATTTTGGTTTGAGCATTTGCAGCAGTGTTTTTACATGTACTCTGTTTCTTGCAGGAATAATGGCAGGGGTTTGCTAGGCCCAGTTTTCCTTGGTGCCATGGCTGCAGCAAAGGCTCACCAGAACTATGTCTACTCGTCTTGGTTGAAAGGAAGTCAAGCAGTGATGTACTTGCTGCTGTGCAGGAGCATTGCCTGTCTGGAGCTGAGCTATCATGGAATAAAACTTGGAGACCTGCCAGTTAAAGAGCCTTTCAGTCATGCTGACTGTGGAGAGCACCGTCAGGGAGAAACAGGGCAGGACATGTACCAGAACAGGGAACTGACAAAGGGTGCTGACTTGCATAGCCTTATTCTTAAAGTGTAGCCCTTGTACTTTCCTGACTATCCTTTGGTGGTGAAGCAGGAATCATCACTGCAAGATCCTCATCAGAGCTCCCTCTGGATGACAGAAACCAGGATTTGGTGAAAGCTGTGGGCAGGGAGAGGCACTGAAGGATCTGTCAAAGGATGGTCTGTCAAATATTTTATCAATCTCAACCTCAGAAAATAATGTTGAAACAAGAATCATAATATTAGAAGATATATACTCTATATTAACTGAACATTTGGATCATGGTATTCTGGCAGAAACACTAATTCAGCTAGACATGGTGTTAACACACTGGGTAAACTGGCTGGTTCATAGCCTTCTTACAGGTGGCCTTCATTTCAAGCTCAGATTTCCTCAGGTCCTGTTTCACCTGGTAGTGGCATTCTGCTCACCAAAGTCATGATCCTGTGGTGATAAATTCTTCAAGCAGCAAAACACTGTTTTCTCTCCTAGTGTAGCCAGCTCAGAACTATGGAGTCCTCAGCTCCCAAGGTCATCCATCTGTATTGCAATTTCCTTCTTTTCATGATAGGAAGTAATGGTAAAACACACAAGAATAGGGTCTAAAATTATGAAAGAGTTACTTCAGAAAACATGAGACTGGGGACTTTGCAGCAGTTCCTGTGAAAAGTGATATTATTCTGAGGTTTGATTTGGTGGGAGAGGTTAGGACAACTTCCTTGAGTGAGGTAGGAGGAGAAACTCCTGTTGCAGTATTCATCCACATCACCTCCAGGACCACTGCACAGATTAAATTTTTTAGCTGTTGCTATACAGAGAATAAAATTAATTTTCACAATTTATGAATAAAATTCATAAATTGAATTTTATTGGTCATTGCCACACCCTGATTGACTTGGTTTGTGTTCCTTTATTTGGTCTGTCTCAACTGGCTACATAGCATTGGATGAATTTAAGCAATTAATTCTGAAAAAAATTTTTTGTACTGGATGTTTCACTCCACCAACTGCGGTAAAATAATCCGTTATTTTTTCTTTTGTATACAATGCCACAGGAATGCTCTCTTCCCTAGCTAAATGGTTACATTTGCATAACTGCAGTTTGAAAATGGGGCCTCCTGAGATTTTATTAAGAAGAATATAATGCAGAAGTAGATATCATCACATTTTTCAGTAAAACAATATTTTAGGTAATAATTTCAGATAAATTAATTTCACATAATAATTGGTACCTAGTTATAGTCTTCTCTTATTCTTTACTTTCTTATAATTAATCATGCATATAAACAGTACTAGGAAGCTCTATCATATTTTCTAATAAAAATGTAGTATCTTAAATGCTTCAATAATCTGAGACAGTCTTTTATCTTTTGAAAATAAATGCAATTTTGAAACTATTATAACATCCCAGAGCAACAATTGAACTCCTATTAAACTAATAAACTAAGCCTGAAAATCAGACTTTTAGACAAAAGTAATTTTTGTTTTCACTGAAACTAAAAAAAAATTTAAAAAATAGTTTAAGACTTTTATATTATCTTTGTTTTAGAAATAATGTATTGATAATGAAAAACATGCTACATTAGGTTACAAAATATAATGGTAATTAATGAGTGAAGAAACATAAATTAGTGCAATCTTCCAAAAGTTTGTAAAGATATACTGCTTTCTTCTGGATTCTCTTTGCTGGTTACTTGTGTAATTTCAATTCCAAGTGTACAATCACCATTATTATTAATACATATTAATACATATTTGGATCAATAAAGCTTCAGATCAGATTGCTTTTAACTTCACCCAGGCTACTTCAGGCACCTGGAAACAAAAGATTAGCAAGAAAGCACAAGCTTGGCAGGTGGAATTTCCACTGCCTTGTACACAACATTTTTTCTAGTTAGAGTTTTCCACAAACAGCTAAATCAATATCTACTATGTCCATATGCTAGAACTAAATAAGGTGCAAACTTGTAGCAAAATCTGAAAACATGCATGGCATCAATAATGCCAGCATTATTTTTATGACTTTTTGAGAAGCCTACTGACATCAGTTAATATCCTTTCTATCAAGTTACTTTTCATTTCCAAAAGTGTTTTTGGAAACACAGCTACTTGCACTTATACATTATACTCATGCTTTATGATGTGGAAGAAGATTGGATTTGTAATGAGAGTTAGAAGGATGGTTACTTGGAAACACCACCATCCCTTTTTCAGATGAGGCCTTGCGATTTTCTCTGTATGATTGTAGAAAATTATTTCAGTCAGCTGAAAGTTTCCATTCTCTCGCCGAAGAAAGGAACCACAGTGGGTTTTGGGGTGCACATTTACCAGTGCATTTATCTTGCACAGGAGATAGGATTCTTAGGTTATTTAGTCACTTCCACTTGCAGTATTACAGCACTGTATTTGTCCCTTAACACAGACATACGAGCTCACTGTGATGTTTAAGACTTCCTGGATTTGACACTTAGTCTTCTGGGAGAACATCTCAAAAATTTTAATGCCTCACTAAACAAAACATTCATGTGCTGGTGCACAAAGACATTGAGCAGTAGCATGTCTGTTCTTTCCAGTCTGATGAAAGGTTTTGGATCACTGCTGCTTATATCTCAGGCACTCCCAGCTCTGAATACATGGATGAAAAGCTTGCATCCTCTGGAGAATAGCTCTGTGAGTCTGATTTGTGTATGGAATTAGTGTGTTAATTGATTAAAAGCTAATCTCCATGAAACCAAAGAGCCAGATGAACACAGACAGGCAGAACCACAGAAATATCACCCTGAACTGGAGATTTATTCAACAATGCCAAATGGAATTTACCAGCAGAAGTCAGCTCTTGGAGAAGGGGTTTTCCAGCCTGGAGGAAGGTCATCAGCAGCACAGCTACCAGTGATCCTGTTTGCCCATGGCAATGTTAATTTCAAAGGATATTTGCAATCACTGCATGAAAGACTTGTTGTGAAAATTTACAAAATTTGCTGCAGACAGCTGTATAAAACCAATTTCTGACAAAACCAATCTTTTTATAACTGTTCAGCAAGAAAATACTGTAATATAATTACCAATCCAGTTTTTGAGACACAACCACTCTCCCTCATGCCTCAGCAAAGGAAGCTAAACCATGATCTTTAAGCATCTGGCAGGCTCCAGTGGGATTAACAATCAGAAGACAGTGATGATGTGCTTTTCACACATGAAGGAAAACTAGACACTTTGGACCAAAGCAAAGTGTATAAGCTTTACTTAATGTGCTCTAGACAGCTAAATATGGTCATTTCACATAGGCTGGTATCGAGAAACTGCTGACCACAACCCTAGTCCATATGATCGGAAAATGCTGGAATAAAATCAGACTTAGCATGGAGAAGAGAGTGATTTTCTGTGTCTGTGATTACCTTACAAGATGATATAAATTAAAAAATAGGAGAATTTTTAAGTAAAAAAAAAAAATTAAAAAAAACATGAGAAACATAATACATTAATCAAATCACTGAAGGTTGATCATTATACAATGCTTAGAAACAGTATAAGCAAGCTAGACTTTCTTATTCCATTACAGTTCACAACCTTGAAAGACAGAGATTATGAACATATACTATATGCTTTATATATTAAAGAAAAAAGACTATCATTCCTCTCATGTTTTGCTACAAGATTAAGACCACAGTTTAATATATTGATTAATTTTGTATAATATTCTCCTGTGTATCATTTTACATCCAACTTTGTTAGTATTTACAGATCAAAGAGAAGTATATTTCACAATAGATTTATATATATATATATATACATAAACTATTCATAAATACAATTACAATAAAAATATGCGCAACTATTGTTAGGCATTGTTTCAACATCATTTTAGTCAATTACTGAATTGCAGTGTAAGAAAAGGACATTTTTCACTTTCCAGAGCATTAGGTAGGGTGAAAAGCTGTTTATATTAGGACAAAATGAAGAGGAGTCATGTCAAGAGAGGATGTCTTCTGTGTTTACATTCTTGCCTCACACTGACTTGGCTGATGAACAAGAGCAGGTCAGGTTGGTAAAAGGAAATATAACATATTCATTTGCAACTTACGTGTCTTTCAGTGGCAGAAGTCCTGGGAGCTTCCTCCGCTGAGAGACCTACTGGGTAACCATACTGTGCTGTCTGGGAATGGCCCCTGCTGCCAGGGATGATCAGTAGCCAGAACATGGTTGTTCTGGACCAGGGGAAATCATATTGATGATCTTTCTGGAAAGAAGTGTAGGTAGCCCTACTTTTATTGCCTCCACAACACTTCATCATGATTAGGGATGGAGCTCACAATTCAGGACTGTTCTTTATACCTTGATATACTAAAGTGAGAATGCAGTTTTAGACACAACATATTTCTAGCTGTCCATTTGAGTCTGGTTTACAAATAGAGGTGGGGTACAGACAACACACACAGTAAATCTGTAAGAACAAGATCTGGCAGTGTTTACTCCTGATACTAATTTTTTAGAATTGGGCCTGACATTGTGACTTCTGTGTACTTAAAGCCAGGACGAGAAATGCCAAAGACAGGAGCTTGAATTTCAAAAAAACCCAAGAAAAACAAAAATAAAAAAATCTGAGAATTCTTTTTAAAATCGCAGCTCCTTAGGAGTTCCCAAGTTAGACTATATTAAAATCAAGGCTAGCTCATGGTCTTCTGTTTCACTTCACATTGATAAAGCATTTTGTTTTTGTTGTGTTCTGGAGGAAACTAACGACCTTTCCAAGCTTTGACTGGGGAAAGGAATTGGAGACAAAGCCAGACGTCCTTCCTTAATGACTAAAAGTAAAATTTTTGTCCTGAAGTCAGTGATGCAAGGTTGAAAGTCTAGTATGACTTGCGAACAAATAACAAGTTCTGGGGGTTTGAAAATGTATTTTTAGAAAAAACATATGCTAATCAAGATATGCCCCACATAGTTTCAACAGCATGATTCACAAGGGAACTTCATTAGCCTCAGGGATGAATAGTGTTACAACTCCTGGGAGATCCAATAAAAAAGGTGATTTTTTTAAAAGAACTTCATTCTCCAGTTAATCCCCATGGGCTTCCAAGAGGGTTGTTTTTTGCTCTGTTGTTCTCCATTACTATTTTGCTGTCACACAGAAGATGGATTGCCATCTAGGTAAAAAGCAGCAGTACTCTCCATTCTGCCTAGAATGGACAGACATGTCATTAATGCTATATCACAGCAGGTTCAGTATGTCCTGTCTTCAGCAAAACAGACAGATGAGCAACTCATCATCCAAAGGGGACTAGACAGGTAGGGTCATAAAATGCATCTCAACCATAAACCCAGTAGAATAACTAGAATAAAATTAGTCATTAATTTGTAGGTAATTTGTTATATCATGCCTAGACAAAATAATGCCTGCTATCCCATAGCAATGATAAATAAATAAAAAACTGTAGAATATTAAGATTAATTTTGTTCAGAATCCATTGCAAAAAGAGCAATGATTGATAATTTATGTGATGCAACAGCTATTGTATTCTTGTTAACACATGACAGCAGTTATGAGTGACATTTTAAAATATTATTTCTTCTTTTTTTTCCATATAAGAAGCTATTTTTAGAAAATGGAAATGTAACAGAAAGGAACGGCAGCCAGAAAAATTTCAGCATGGTGCCAGACTTTGTTCAGCCTATGAGGTTTTTTTTTGAATAAAGAAGCCAAAGGGCAAAGCTGCTGCTGACAACTTGCAGGTTTCATTTAAATTCTTAATCAGTCTCTGTGACAGGAACAAATTCTGAGATACCAGAGCAAATTCACTTCTGGAGAAGTTTCACGGAAGAGCCTCGGGGCTCTTGTAATATTTCATTCCTGCAACTGAACTGTGAGTTAGGACACATGAAAGCTATTTAGGAGTGACTGGGAATAGGAGGAGGTCACAGTGTCTTCATTGTCAGGTCTGAAGTCAAACTCACTGACTGTCCATAATCCATTTGCCTATTAACAACACCTAGCTTTCTCAAGCCTGTACCATAACAGAGAGGATTTGATCTGAAGGCTCTTGTTCTCATGAGAGGCTGGTAGAGCTGGCTGCTTGCTGGGCTTGAGGCCAGGATCACCCAGTGAAGGAATGCTAGTTTGGCTTCTGGCAGCAAGAAATTAGCATGTGTCCATGGACCATTAGTCTCATTAATTCCATTCTCCTTAGCACTAACTGAAGAATTCCTCTATTCTTAGACAGACAGGTAGCTTTTCTGTGTTTCTACTCGGGAATTAGCAAGACCTTTCCCTTTAAAATAATTAGTAGGACCTACAGAAAGGATTTTAAACTTCCACATGGCTGCTTCTTCAAATGTATATGGACATTTTTCCATGAAAACAGTCTGCAACGGGAATACAAACTGAAGGCTATTCACTAATGTTGGACAATTTTTCTTGCACTTGTTCTCCATTGCTCTGTGATTTGTATCTTTCCATCTCTATCCAGCTTATATTATATTTTGAATTTAGAGGTGGACAGCCATGTTATTTCTTTATTCTCTCTCTTTGTCATTCAGATGATTGTAGAATAAAATTTCTCTTGTACATTTTGCTTAATAAGTGTAGAAAATTATAGTTTATACTGTCTTTTACTCTTCACCTGAGAGTTATATTGAAGTGTGACACACATGTTTTCTTCTTCAGTAATGCCAAACAATTTCTCACTAGCATTCCATTTCAACTGACTTTGGCATGTCTGGTTCCTATTGGTCTTCATGTTTGACTGTGTTTTCAGCTCCTCTATGCCATTTCACAGTGGTGTGGACTTCAGAAGGAGTGTTTCAGGATTAACTATTAAAAATAAATATTACGTGTTCGACCCAAATCTAAATGGACTTTACAATAGTAAAATGTTATAAATACAATAAATATTCTCAATCCTTTAACCTGGTTATTTCACTTGAAGATATTTTTGATACAGCACATTACTAATACAGTATCTCTTGAAATTATTTTTCATTCCATGTGAACACTTGTTAAAAATTTAGGACCAAGAGCAGATGTTTTCTATTTCTTACAGCATTGAAACTTGAAAAAGAACTTGAAAGAATAATAAAACTTGTTGGCAAAATGCAGCCACATTGTGTTAGTGCTCTATGGTTTGAAGAACTTTAGCCAAGAATCAGGTTCTTTAGATGATCTAAAATTTGTAATCAGAAAATCTTTTAAATCACAAATACTTCTTGAAATAAAATTAATAAACACAACTTAGTTCATAGAGTATAACTTCTAACCACTCATGTTAGTAGGAGTTGAAGTAGTTGTAAAAGAGAGCAGAAATCACCAACTTTACTGATTTCTTTTCAGTAATATTAATTTTTTTTTCTCACAGTACTATTTTCCTTATTATTGATGTGTGATTGAAGATTTTTTTGGAAAATTTTGGATTAAAAGACTGTTGAAAAGGTAGCACCATTAGCTGCACAGAAACTCCTGCTCTGTTTACATATGCATTGAAATAAACGATAAAGCTTCCTGCTGTAGATTATGTAAAGTCCAGCCATTGTTAATCAAAGGAAGCTCCTTTCCCTGATATCTCAGTTGAGATCTGATCAAAATATTTCAGAGTCTCTTGGACACAGTTTTAATGACAATCATTTCTGGTAGATTTCCTCAGGGGCTCCGGAAAATGTTAATCTCCAAGGAGTACAGAATGCAAAGCCTGCAGAGCTCACAACTCACTCAGAATGTCCCAGTTCCTTGGCTCCTCAGCTTGTCTGAGTGCCATCAGCTTACAGTTCATACGGGAAAGCCAGAGAACACCAAGGCATCTGCACCTGGGCTGCTGTCTCCTGTGGAAAAGGTCACAGATACCAGCTTCTCTTCATTAGTAGTAATAATAATAATAATAATAACAAAACCAACACTGTTTATATATTTATATTTAAATAAAGAAATACATATTTATATATTTACACTATTTCATCTGAAAGAGGAAGTATTGATTGTATTTCTTTGTATTTATACAGGCAATAGGCATCTTGAAATCCAGTATTATAAAACTGCTTCTGCTACTTCTCACTCTTATACAAGAATGTCACAGGAAGGGAGAAACACTGTCAGAGTGGTCTGAAGTTAATATACTGGCTTTCCAGGAATTCTTCAGCTGTAACACAGGTGGAAACACAACTCTAAAACAGGATTCTTTTTCTCTCTAAGTTACTGAAATCAGATATTAAGTTAGTGATAATGATAACTCAAGAAAAATAGAATCACATGACACATGATTTTAGTTTTTTAAGTGGAGACCACACACTTTAGCTTATGACAAAACTTTTGTGACCTTCAAATATAAGAAATACTGTATACAAACAGTATAATTATTCATATAAAACCATACAGTTATGATGATGTTTAATATCCCTTTGACTCTGTTCTTGAATGATGAACTGTAAGGATAATTTTTGGATTTATATCAAGCAAAATGATTCAGTTAGACTCTGGATTCATTTGGCCAATTGTTGAAACAACTATTGAACCACTTAACTGCATGCTGCCAGTTCATGTTTTATTTTAAATACCTTGGTTAAAATAAATTTCACCTAGAAGTCCATTTTTCTCTTGATATAGATTTCTTAGTACTTTAGTTTTTTCTTCTTTTTTGTAGTTTTTTCAGTCCATATACATACTGTCACTCAATATATTCATCTCTCTTTTTCCTGTTTCAACTTCAGACATTTCATTGAAACAGCAGAATATAATACCTAGGACTGGTGGTATGCTCTGCATACTGACATGCAATGAATAGCTTCATTCAAGCCAACAGAGCTTTATTGCCACCATTTTTTAATTAAACAGGAGGATCAGAAACAATTTTTTTTTTTTCTGAAATTCCAATGACTGACTTATGGAATATTCTAAAAAAACATGTCTGCCAGGTAAATAGGCTGAATTAAGGGCTACAAGAGATAGCAGTACAGGGGCTCCACAGATAAAAAAGAGTGCAGTCTCTGAGGACGAAATACAGATAAACCCTTCACTTTTTCCCACTGAAGAATTTTGAACTTGCTTCTTTTTCCCTTGGTTTTCTGCCCATGGTACCTTTTCAACTCTTAGAATGTTTCTGGATTAATTACATATTTGTTTTTCAGTCAGTATTGCTTTTTATTACTGAGAGATAACCAACATCGAACAAGATCTAAGCCAAATTTTATATCCTCTCTATAGAGTACATTTTCATTATATCATTAAAGTGACTTCCCAATTATCAAATTTAAAGTGACGAATTATTTTTAAAGCTCAGCTAACTGATGGAAACAGGTTTTTTTGTGTTTTTTTTTGGTTTGGCTTGGTTTCTTGTGTTTGTTTGTTTTTGCTTTGTTTTTTTTTGTTTGTTTGTTTGTTTGGGTTTGGGGGTTTTTTGTTTGTTTGGTTGGTTTTTTTCCCCTCACAAGAAAATATCTTTCATTAGGAAAATGCTGAAATCTGAAAGTATTTCAAGTTCTCATGGAGAAAAAAAGCAAAATTATGCAGGTGTCTCTGTTTTCACCTGAGTGAGAATTACTTTAATGTTTTCAGTGTTCATCTTTGCATACACCAGTGTTATACTACTAAAACTGGAAGCTTTCAAAGGATGTGCTCTCTCTCAGCCTGCATTTTATAGTTCTCTTCCTGTCTGACAAGTCTGAATGTATCTTGTTAAAGATAACTGTCAATTAGAAAACTGCTTGGAAATGCAGGACCTGTAGTCCTGACTTCTTAGAGGTAGTTGCACATGTATTGAAACTTGAGGCAGCTAGGTATATAAGCATCTGGTAGTTAGCCTGAACAGTATTTCAGGACCTAATTTCCACCAGTTTAAGTCTCAAAATATCCTTCTGGATCTGGACTTTAAACATTTCAATTTTTTTTTCCTTACTGCCTAAAAATCTTAGTTGCATGACTACTGTGACATCAAGTTTCCTGGTTTTGCAAGCCTGATATTTTTAGTAGGCTTTACTGTGGTCAGTAATTTACTTGAGGATTTATAATAATTTCTACCTTTTTTAAATTCTAATATTAAGTATACTTTTTGAGTGATCTCTATGTGCCATGTTGGGCCTGCTTTTGCTTCTGGAGAAGTGAATTTAAGAATCCTGGTTGGCTTCATTAGATGTTAGAGCAGTTCTATAGTAGTTTGCATGTACAGCAGGCCGAAGGGAGGTTGCCACTGCAGTATCTATCACAGAGCATGTATTATCTGCCTAATGACACAGCAGTAACTGTTCTGCAAAGACACTAGCATATGAAAAAAATTTCTATATGTTTGCCAGCATCTCTCTTACTGTGTTTTGGTATTAGTGATGTTTCCTCATTGCTGTGTTGTATAATGTTGTACAAGATTATCATTAAAAATTGCCATGAGAATTAATCCTTTGTATTTATCTTTTATTTGGACAAGGTTTCCCCAAAAGGTGTAAGAAGCATTTATGTTTTCCCAATATTCTATCTGTTTCCATTATGAATCACCTAATCAGAAGGCAGCTTTAGCCCTGCAATACAAAAGCATAAGAAAGGCATGTCTCTTTCTATGCAGGAAAAGATATATGCAGAATCACAGGAATATGAGAAGATCATGATGCCTGGGAAAAAGCTTCAGGGCAAAAGAAATGGGCGGAGAGAGGAGGGAGGAAACTTTATTTGTTTCGGTTTTTTTTTTAATATTTTATTTAATTCTACCACAGAAGCAAATGATGACTGTAAAAATCTTCCCAAAAATCTACTGCTCTCTAAACAGTGGCAGCACTGGCAATATTGTTGAAAGTGAGGACTTCTGAATTTCAATAGGGCATTTCCAAAGAAGAGAATAACATTTTGTAACTTTGGACCAGATACCTTACAAATGGAGCTACTACACCACTAGGAAAATAATTGGAAGCCTATTGCAGAACAAGAGAGCAATTGTTTGTGGGAATATGAAAGTACTGGCAATAAAAAAAAAAAAAAAAGAAATCAACAAAACCCAACACCCACCTCTCCCCCCAAAAAAATACAGCCCCCAAAAAACCCAAACGAAAAAATCCAGAACAGAGAAAACAGTCCTTTAAAAAAGAAACAAGGAAATTTACATATATTAAAAATATATGCAAATGTCTGATCAGCTGGTCATTTTAGAGAAGTTACCCAATTTGTACTCTAATACCTGAGAAACTGGAATGAGAAAATTAATTAACGGTTTATCTATGTAGTTAGGTCAACTTAACCTGAAAACAATTTAATTCAGCAGAAAAAAGGAACCAATGTCTTCTTGAGAGCGCTGAAGAAGTTTGTATTCTGATTAATGAGAAACTTAGGCACTACAACAAGCAGCAAAGGCTTTGGACCTAGTTATGCTTTTAATTACATTCTTTCTAATGAGTTTTCCAGTGCAGAAGTCACATCACAAACAGGTCATTCAACCTTCAAGATCTACCTGGAAGAGTTCAGCAGTGAGTATCAAAGAAAATTACTTCTATAAATTATGCTAATCAGAAGAATCACTATGGAATTTGGAAAAAAGAAAAAAGGCAGTTTATTATTTCCAAAGAGCATCAGAGAAACTGAATTGCCTATCAGGGAAAAATAAAATAAGTTGTTAGATATTATTTATACTGTTTCCATGCTCACATAATTTATTCCTTGATTGTGGAATGTTAACTTACATAAATCAAAAAATGATTTCTGAGGTAAATGTGATAGAAGCAAAATTAAGATGATAGGTTTTTTTGTTTGGTTGGTTGTTTTTTTTAATTAGAAAGTTCCAAAACATCCTGAAGTGATGTGGCTCACAGGATGATTTTCTAGGTAATAAAGCACTAACTCCATAGATAGCACAGCTAGAGATCTCACCAGTGTATTCAAAAGGGGGGAGTTTTGACTGTTATTGTTCATGGCCTCTGAGTTAGTTTGGGAAATAGGATGTGTACACAGGATTGTAAGGATTGGAAGGGCTTATCATCAAAAGGAGACTGCATCTATATAATCCATAAGACCCACACAGCTCTACTTTTATTGTTTTGAACTCTGAACAGCCTGGGTGTCAAAACTTTGTGGAATGTTTACACTGTCTTTTTTTTTTTTTCCTCAGCCTCATCAAAAATTTTATTCCCTTTTTTTTTTTCTGTGAGGTCTTGTATCCTTGCCATATTGCCAAAGGCTACTACACTGTAACATTCCCTGCATAAGAATTTCAAAAGCACTGCACTCCATAGGAAAACTTGAAAGAGTCCTTCATGTTCTTTGGAATAATAAATGAAAACAAAGACAAAAGATCATGTTCCTCTCTCCCATGCTACTTTGAACACATGCTTAAAATGCTTACAGACTGAAATACTGCTAACCAAAACAGCCACAACAAAGAGCTGCACTTTTTAAAGTGTAGTCGAACATTTAGAGTGTTATATGAAGAAAAGTAGTTTATCACTTTCATTTTCCATGGATTTGGAACTCCAACCCTTGTGAAAACATTATTCAATGAGTAATTTCAAGGAGAAACTTTACAGATTTCATTGGATACATTCATAAAATGAAAGGGATATTAGTAAATGCAAATAATGAATTAATGTTCATAGTAACTAGAGGTTCATTCTGATTTTTAATTGCTGTCCAATCCACAAAAACACTTCAAGCATGTACTTACTTGCTTATTGTAATAAAGTTTAAAATTAATGGTCCCATTGGGACTTTTACCATCGACTTCAAAGGGAAACAGATTAGGATTTACACGTATTTGGCTAGTGATGCTGCGTATTATTAAAACCTTTCTTTTAAGTTGCCTAAAACTTTGCCAAACTTTAACCATTTAGTCTGAAATTCCATATGCTTCATAGCTGCCTCAGGATAAATGCTTCTGGAAAAATCCAATCAAAGCTATTCAGCTCCTTTCAAGAACAAGAATTGACTTGGCAAGAAGACTGCGACAGGTAAACCAGGGAATGTAAGTGGCCAAAATAATCTAGGACTACAAGTAAAAGCTAAGAGAGACAAACAAGAAATATATGTCAGAAAAGGACTAGCCTGGGGAGCTAGGGAATAAGTATTATGGATAGGACAATATGACTGGCAGGAAAAACCATGAGTGGGAAAGATGCAGAACTGAGAAAGAGGCATTATCTTAGGGAAGCATGAAAAAGAGGATGGCTTATAATGCTGGAACAGGCTGTGCTTTTGCAGCACCACCTTCTCTGGAGCTTGGAGCAGAGCCCAGAGCTCTGTAATCTCATTGTTCAATCCTCCTGTGGGCAAATAGCCATAAAAGCCCATAGCAAAATTGCTTATTCTCCATTGCGATTTGCCCATGAAGAGATGTCATTAGCTTTGATAAGCTTTAAACCTGTCTTTTATTCCATTGGTGTAAATAAAGGGTATAAATATTTCCACCTGAGTGACCCATGCATATGTCAATAGGAAACCACATCACTGAACTTGATTTTCCCCCCATTTCTTCTTCAAAAAATTTTCATTGCCCTCCTGACTTCACTGATAAAAAGAGCATTATTTTGCCTGTGAAGTATCAGATTTACGATCAGATCTGGGAAACTGTTCTCTTGTGACCATGTGACTCCTGCTGATAGCTAAACTTTTTCTGGTGAGGAATAGGAATTATATATTAATAAGAGAGCAACAATGAAGAAAATAAAAGAGATCTTTTGCAAACCAAACAGGAAAATTCAAGAAAAGAATAGAGAATTTAAATTTTAGATTGTAACCTAGATCATTCCTAGAAGGTCCTCATGACTTTGAAGAAAAAGGTGGGTGTTGATTATTTGCTTTCAACTTTCATGCTATTTTCCCTATCACAGAGGGTGAGTGAGACTGCAGAGAAAAGAAAAATAAGAGGAACAACATCAAGGAGCTAGGAGCATAAACCTCTGTTAAAGTTCAGGGAATGGAGAGATAATGGAAGGAGAAAATACTTAGAAATCAGCAGGGAGTTTGTCATTTACTGTATGACCGATTGGCAGAAAGCCAGGACCACAGTGAACAAAACACATGTGGTGTTTAATTTTTTTTTTAACTGCATTGTAATATCTAATCAAAAATTAACTAGAGATTTGATAGGGTTGTTTTGAGCTTTTTATTTGGGTAGATTCTCCCTGACCAACAGTACTGTCCCATGTCGCACCTAGTCCCTATGCTGTGCATCACGTGGTTGCAGTGCTGTAGCTGCATTGCTTCTCTCCTCTAGCTGGACCATTTTTGCTTCTGAGAACACAATGTCTGAGACTCAATGAAATGTAAATTAAATCACTGGTAGCCAGGATTTTGAACTTGTACCTCATATCATTTAACTTGTGTCATTGAAGGCTGTACATTAATGCTGTAAGACAAGTGCTAAAGAACTCTTGTTTAACATGTGGAAACGTATGACCTCAACTCCTTTTGCTTCAGCTTCCCCTATTCCAAAAATGATTTTTAACCAGAAATTTGTAAGTCTTTGTGAATCTTTTGTGTCTTTGATATCATGGATGCATCCCACAATGAAAGGAAAGGGAATTAATAAGTTTTCTTAATGTCTGCACAGTTTGCAATGCATAGAGCAGGCAGCTACACAGGGAACAGTAGAGAATAATACCCGAAACATTGGTACATTATGTGATAAGAGCTTTACCTGCATTGCATAAAGGAAGGTTCTGCTGAAAAATAGCATATGCTAATATGATTGGTGCCTACATATTATAATGCATGAAGTCGAAGGAAGTGAATTCATTTTGTGAAAAGAAACTAACCTTGATATTTGAGTGCTTAATATTGCAGTAAAATTTCATGGTTTTGAAATACTTTCCTTGAATAGTATATTTTAAAATAAAAGCTATGCCTCTGTAATCCCCGTGTAGATGTAACAAAAATATGAAAAAAATTGGAAAACTATTTAAATACACCACATATTACTAATTAAAGAACTATTTTCATTATGTTACTTGAAAAATTACCAGTCTTTTTTCAAATACAGCACCTGCAAATTGAGAGAGGGAAAAGGCGGCAATATCCACCTACATGTAATTTTTTTGTGTCTAAAACAATGTTTACGAGTCCATTGCATACTCTTGTGGGTCCAATGGTCTCACCGGTGTGTATCTACAAAAGACCTCAGCTTCTAAGCAGGCACTTGAACATGGCTTTTCTGTTCAGCTAGAATATAACAAGGAAAGTTTTCAGAACATATCCCCTAGAGTCACTGCTTAATAGACCTGAGTCATGGTCAGGGGCAGTGACTCTAGCACCTTTGTCTCTTACTTTTGCTTCGGAAGTGTTTCAAGACATGATCCTACGGTGATAACAAACATCATGAGATCCTCTTATATTTGGAAACAATTGAAGATTCTATGTCATTTTTTGCCAAAGCAGGAAAATCCTAACCATGTCCGAGATAATGCATCATAAGTCAGAAAATTTAAGATGAATCCTACATGGTATTACTTCCTCATACGCACAGCATGTCCTTTGCAGTGCAAGACTAAGCAGTCTTACAAACACAGTAAAAAGGCTGTTGCATAACTCCTGTGCACTTGGCGAAACCCCTGCTATTGTTTTGGAAAATGACAGCCGGTAAACGCTGAAATTTTTTGTGCAATAGAGCCTTCAACATGAGAAAATAACAAGTGGCTGTAAATCTGAGGGTTGTTTTGTTCCATATGTAATCCATAGTCACTGAACAGCTTTTCAGTGCACCAGTGGCACTTGATCAGCCATGGTGCAGGTACAAGACTCTCTACATGAAGAAATGCCAGCTTGATCTCTAGAAGGAAACCAGACCAAAGAGTGATTCTTCTTCCTGGGCTCTGGCACTGCCAGCCACATTGCACAGAAGTCTCATTCGCAGTTTTCCAGCCTTCTGTGATCTGAGAGAGCCCTCTTCTCCCTTGCTCCCCCACATCCTGTGCTAGCAAGAGACTATGGAGGGAATTTCACTGCTGGCGCATCTTCCCTTATCTCTACTCATTTCTTCTTTGTAGTACAAAATCCACTCTTAAACAAAGAATCCAACAGAAACCTGCTCTGTGGGATGTCTGGATTACAACTGACCCAAATTTTGCAACAAACCTTTCCACAGTATTTTGTTATTAAACAATTTCCTTATATGAGTTTAGATTCATATGTCCAAAATGATCAGCAACCAAGTCGAGGTAGAAACTTTAAGCTAAGACTTAGTATTTTTCAGTATTTTACCATTTTCACTTCTCTCCCTTGTGAAATCCTTTTTCTTATGCATTGCCATAACTAGTTTTGAATAGTTATTCTAGGATCAGTTTTATCCCTTTGATGTATTTATAAAATACCTTATGCTCCCTAATTCTTTTGCCTGGCAGAAATAGTTTTCTACAAATCACTTCACTGTCAATGTTCTTGTAAAATTTTACACTTCTAAGTCACATACCAATTTTCTGGGATTTATTAAAAAAACACCGTCTATGCAAATAGAAGGACCTCATTATTGAAAAAAAAAAAAAAAAGTCACCAGAATTTTCCATTTGCAGCAAAAGGTCCATAGCATAGGCCTGCAAATGGTACTACACAATTTCATAAATTACTTGCTCTGGATTACTTGCATCCTAAACTGAGAGAGCATTATGTTGTATCTTGCACAAACACATGATAATTCCACACACAATAGCAGAGAAATTGCTTCCTGGGTGTTTGTAGCATCACATAGCATTCATCATTACTGTATTTGCTGTATCAGCCTTGAAATTGCTTGAAGATGCTGAAAATTCTGTCCTGTCTATTTGAGAACTATATGTACTAAATTCCCTGCCAGCTATGTGAAGTCAGACCACTATTTCCACACAGACAATGCTTGAGCAATTCTTTCTTTTTTTTCCCAATGTTTCATGGGTTTTGCAGGCTTCATGGTACAGTTTCCAAGTACATCTAGGATTTGAGAGACTATCAAAGCAGCAAACTCAGTTCTTTTGGTCTCTACTTCTCTTTTCCCAAGAATATTGTATCATTTGCCAACTTAGATATGGAAAGGTGTATTTAACTCGCTAGCGAGGAAAGTCATGCAACTCTGTATGAAATAGCTATTCTTTTAAGGAATAAACTGATCCTAAATTGCAGATGTTCTTAGGCTTTCATGTGTAATTTGCTGCGCAGCATGGGTGTGTATGTTCAGAGATTGACACAGTTCTGCAGGAAAGCAGGCTGTTTTCAAATAACTTTATTTAATAAAGGGCTATTTGAAAAATTAATTTCCAGAGAGTGTACCAAAAAAGAACATTTGCACCAATAATATATCAATTTTGTTGTATAGTAAATTATCCCATTTCCATTGCAACTGATGTAGTGCAGCAATGAGATGTCCCACATGGGGCCATACAAATTTTATTAGCTGATGTCTTTTCTGAAATTAAAGCCGAAGAAGGCATAGGAGCATTTCTACTTACTGTGACCTCATGCCTTAAATGATATTCCTCATATTACTTTTGCCAGTTGGAGTAAATGCAGCTATGCTGAACTTTCTGAGATTGAACTGCCATTGTATTGAATCCTTCATGTGTTAAAACACGAACAATACATGATGAATTGAAGTTCAAAGCACCTGAACTTGCTGTCCCAATGGATGTTCATAAACTAAAGATGGATAGACTCTGGTAACACCTGTTTCTTGAGCTGAAAGAAGTGATACTTTGATGGAAAATCTTTTGCTTTACTTTTCTTCACTTTGACTCTTTGTTTTTAATATAGATATTAGAATTATCAGTAGAGAAGATAAAGAAAGTGAGATTAGGTATTGATGTTAAATGACTCTCAGTTAAATAACTGCTGGTGAAATCATTTTCATGAAATGCTTTACAAACCATTTATGAGGAATACCACATAGGACAGAACTTGCCTTTTTTTTTTTTTAATATAAAGAGAGATCAATCCTTCTCAATCTGTTCCTTTTATTGGCTGACATGCATTGCCCATAGTTTTACCAAGTATCTTAATGCATACTGATTGGGGGTTTTGCATGCTTTGGCAAATGGAGATTACCAAACACCCCAGATTCCTCATCCTTTATTACTTTTTCCAGGTTTTGCTACACCCAGGTATTAGGTCAGATATATTATCTTTAAAGTGTTCTGATCTGCCACTTTTCTTATTCAGAGATCAGTTTTCAGATGCTATTCTGAGAAATACTTTAGATGCTTTTCCAACCATGACCAGTTTGTGATGCAGAGATAGCTGAAAGGAAAGGAAGAGGAGTCAAAAGAATGTTTTTCCTACAGTTTTCTTGGGTGAGATCATCTGAAGGATCCATTGTGTATAAAATTCTGGAAACATTCTGAAAAAGATGAAAAACTTATTTTCCCTTGCTGGCACAAAGTTTCTTTTTTTTTTTTTTCCATGCAAGCTCAAGAGAGAAGATCAATAATTTATGATTTAAAAGGGTATAAAAGGGTATACATCAATACCATGACACTGCGTGCTCATGTTTTTGACATTTTCTCCAAGTACATGCAATGTACCTCTTATTCTATTGTCCTACTAACAACTTTCGAGAATTTACTAAGCTATGTATCTGGCAGTGCAAGTCAAACATCATTACAACATTTATGTTTGTTTGCTTCCTAATTTACAGTAACCATATAAAGAAAAGAATGCAGAAATCATCTTTGCAGCTACAGTTTTATAGGAATCATTTAAAACAACTTGACTACAATTGCATGACAGAAAGTTTAAATAGCCTGAAACAGGTCAGATTTTAACCTTGTCCAAAGCCTAAATTAAAAAAAGTTAATGGAGAAGCAAATAATAAAGTTTCATTAGTTTGAAAATCTACAATTCATTCTAAAAAACATGAGGCATACAACTAAAAGCTAAAGCAGAAGACAGAATTAAAAGCTTTAGGCTTTGGTATCTTCCTTCTCTGTCTTTCGCATTGGTGAAAAAAAAGAGTCAGAAATTGCTTTCTTTCTTCTGTTTTATATGGAAAATTATTTTTCCTTTACATTCATCCATTCTCCCCATCTTCTTTTCATCTCTTGTCAGGTGTTGCACACAGAGTACTTCCACTCTTTGAGCCCTCTGTAGTATCAGTTTCAGCAGCAGGAAGCAGAAAAGATTTACTGTGTGTCAGGACTGTTTCAGTCTACTTCACCAGGACCTTTTTTCTTTTCTTCCTCTGTTAAAGTGCTCCATGATGTGAGACAGAATGGCAAAAATGAGATAAGAGGGAAAATCTTAGTATTAGTAGCATGATAGATTCATGCCTAATTCTATTTATTCCCTGGCTCTGACAGAAATTTCACAACTTTGAGTGACTCAGTCATTCTGAACTTAGTTTCTCACATGTAAGAAGACACTATTTCTTTGTCTCCTTAGACAGTCATTGCACAGGCAGGTAAATCTCTACATGGCTTGACATGAGTGGTGCACACTGTGGAGGTGTAGGCAATATTTCTTTCAACAGTCCAGAAGAGAAAGTAGTAGGGAACTCACAGATAGCTTTTTTGTGTGTATGAAATTTTCAGTTAGGCCATGACTATGAACAAGTCTGGGGATGTAATAATTCCAGAACAAACAGATTTGCCCATTCTGGAAACAATGGTGCTTTATTGTAAGGAAAACAGTTTAGACTGGTGTTTCAGACCTCCTCTTTCCCTTTATCATTTTTGCTTGCAAGACTTTTTTTGAGCTGTTGTAAATTTTAAAGACAGATTTTAATACATAAGGATCACCTGGTTTGATCTTTGCCTAACACAGGCCATAAAATTTTACCAATAATTCCTGTAGTGAAACACATCATCTTCCCTTAAATTGTAGGTGAATACTGTCAAACCCAATAACTTGGGGTTTACTAGAGCATGAAAACATCCTGTCTCAATTTAAGGAATCCTGGAGATGATGAATTTCCTTCTTCCTTGGCAGTGGATGATTGCTATCACTACAGAACAGTTGTTTCTAATTTTTGTTTTGAACCAGAAATGAATACAGGGCTGCCATATGATATGGGTGAATATGCCCTAAGCATTGTCACACCCACAACAACGGACAAATTTTCTACTTCATATCTCTGTGTATGTCCTTTGTTTGCTGGTCTTTTATAACTAAGTTTTAAGGGTTTTATACTGCAGTTGGCTCCGTTCAACCCTCCCTTTACTTTTATCCCATTTCATGCTAAACCACACTTAAATTCATTCCTTTCTCAGGCCCCACAAAAGCTATGCCAGATCACAGAAAAGAGAAGGCAGGAATTATCTGTTATGTTATGGGATGTAACAGAGCATTGTCTGATGATAGTGCTTTTTACTCATATAAGATTTTGTGTTAGGAGAAAAATTGTGGTAGCAAAATTCAGCTGTAAAACTCAGAGCTATCTGTCTTGTCAGCCAAGCATCTGCCAAGCATAAACTTACTGACTTCTGCATAAATCACACTGGCACTTCAACTACCAGATGCAACTGGTCATTTCTAAGTCTGCCTGACTGCATCAAGCACATGGGATCATGGCACAGCAGTGTCACCACAGTGAATTCCAAAAATATTATTGTTAAGAGGGAAACTTCAAATTGAAGGAAGCTACATACATATGAATTAGTCAAAACAAGCCCATTCCCAAGGTATTTCCATACTGTCTTGACTTAAAAAACTCCAAAACCAAACAAATCCACTAACCTCTCCCATAATGAAATCCTGCAGATAGAGTTCCTTTCTGTTGTTTATGTGTTGTTGATTTTCCATTTTCAGTTTTAATCTATACTGTAATTGCCAAAATCATGCATTTGCCTTATAAATAGATGTTTCAAAGTATTGCTACAAAGTCTATATCAATAGCATAGTAACTGCACTAAAAACTCAAAGCATCTAAATCTGTGTTCTATTTTGGGAGAGTCAAAGTTAAAAAAGAAGGAAAAGCAAATGTTAATTAACAAACTATAGATATAAACAAACTGTAAGATTATTATTTGACAGTACAAAAAATTAGTTAATATATAGTCTATAAAATCCCATATTAAGTTTAAAAAAGAAAGTGGAAGTAAGATAATGCTATAAAATTGTGGAAAATTGGCAAGGAATCACAACAAACTGTTCTGCTCTTTTGCAGAAATATCAGGATAGGGATCGACTCTTAGAAAACAGATGGGAGCATTCTTTCCTTCTTTTAGTCCACTGAATTTACTTATAGCACAAATGTGAACTACTGTATCACTCATTCAATATACATAGGAGTGCAGCATTTACTGAGGAATTTACAGCAAGGAAACAGTTACACAAGCACAGGAGTTGGCCTTTCTCTGAATGCCTATGTTGCATAGTTCAAATATTGACTTAACTACAAACACTCTCAGCCTGTAATTTTAGACATCAAAACCAAATATATGAAATATGTCTTGGAAAAGAACACTAAAAGCAGCAATAGTGCAGAAGTGACTAATCTGTACTTAAAAGAATAAATTTTTCTCTTTGATGCCAATGGATTTTTTTTATTTTTAGCTTTTTGTAGATTTTAGAAGTAGTTGTGTAGTAAATGTAGATTTTAATGCAGCTGTGTAATCCCATACACTTTAGCACAGTAGTTTCCACTTACCAAAACTCTTATCCCCATTTCATACCAAACCTTCTAAATCCTTAGCTTGTTTAGACTTCTTTCAAGGAAGGCCTTTATTCTGTTTAAGAACACTTGCACCCTTGGCTGAACAAGATATATTATAGTCAAAGCAGCCTTCAAAACCCGGAACCTTGGAGGAGCTCCGACATTGTATATACTTTACGAGACCCCGATTCAATTTTCAGAGGGTTGTGCCGGAGGAAGAACTGGGGATGATCTGGGAGGTGGATAGATCTGGGATTGGATGGACAATATCTTAAGTTGTGGAACACATGGACACATGGCACACATGCATCTCTGTGCTCTCGTGGTAGAAGGCCTTTATTAAAGACCTGCTCTGTATCTTATCACTCCCAATAACTGCCAGGTGAGTCTCTACTTTGACACCCAATTCTTTAAAACACCTTTTTTTTTTAAGAACACTTGAGCTAAAATTTATTTATATCATTTCACTTTTGTAAAAAAAAGAGAAATTAAAAGAACTAAAGATCTGCTTGCTAATACTAACTCCTTCCCAAAGAAAGAGAGAGATCAATTTATAGAACAAAATTGTTTGCATAGGAGAATAATCATCCAGATGGCAAAAACAAGCCTCCCTGAAAATAGTTTATGTTAAGATGAAGGATATGCTTCTTGAGGTCATCATCAGTAACAGTTTCATAACAACTCTTTTAAGCTCTCAGCTTTAAGGATACCAGAACAGTTCAGGAAACATTAGCCAAACTGTGTATTACTAATCTATTATTCTAGAAATGTGTGACTGCAATACAGTCCCGAGTTTATGATTGACCTGGCCCTGTTTGACATGAAAATACCAGAAAAGAAATAGCAGTTCACTTTTTTTCATGCAGCTTCTCTGCTCTTGCAATTATAAATAACATAGGAAATATTTTAATGAAGACATTCCTATGTTACATAAAATCATCTTCTAATCCACTTAATTTTTTTCATACATAAAGAAGAGCAAAAGTAAAGGAAATTTACTACATGTAAACTATTAACAGGCTAATCAGCTTGGTGAACCAAGATTTAAGCAGTGGCCTCCTTATCCAAGAAAATATGTACATCTATTTTGCAAATATTTAAGCAAAATTAAATATGAAGCAGTAGCTACTTAATCTACAGTTTAAAACAAATACATTAGCTCAGAAATAAGAACTTGAAATACAGCTCTTCTGAAGCAAAATAGGAATGAACATAAAATAAACAAGCATGATATAGGATGTTGGAAGAAATTATTAAATCTGATCTAAGCACTGAATAACTCAAAAAGTTGCAGACATGAATATGGTGCATTGAGCTGAAAATACATAAGGCAGGTAACTATTTAGGTAAGTTATGGAGAAGAGTCAAACAGGAATTGGGAAAAATGGTCAGATAAGCTTTACACTCACACAGTCTGTGTCAAGCTACAAAAGAGTTAACATTACCATGTATATTTTCTGTCACTATAGTCTAATACAAAAAGAGTCCACACTACTTCTAGGTCATGAATCACAAAAGTTCTCTGTGCCCAGCAAAATATCTGAATACAGATACAAAGGAATTACCAACTACTTCTTCATGCAAATAACTTTCTCCCTCTATAATCTATAACAGAGTTGCTGACGTATTATTCTCAGGAATGCACTGGTAAAGAACGCAGATACTTTTGGATCTTGTATACTCCTCTGAATCTTTGCATTGTGGAACAACACAAATTTTTTTTTATCATACTAAGTGGCTGCATGACTTTCCCATAGTTAACATTATATGATTTACCCTGCCTCAATACTGCACAGCATTAAACTGAACTTCTGACAGTGAATTTTTTAACCAGCTTTTTTACTTTATCTTAACTGTATTTTAGCAAGATTATCACCACATTGTTCTTAAAAAAGTAATTCCTCTCTCCCCATAAAGAATTATTAACTCCTGAAAAATGGATGTTGGGGAATGGATTGAATATCAAAATTTTTCAAATATTTGGGTGAATTAAAATTTCAACTAACAAATTAATTGAGCAAAGTATGTATATAGTCACTGCATAAGTAAAAACTTGCATTTGCATGCACAAAGGCTACATTTTCCCACCCTTATATGGATTTCAGTTAACAAGGATAGCAAATTCAAAATTCTTTCTATAAATCTTTTTGAAAATGTAGTTTTTTCAATGAAGCATTGTTTAAGCTCCTTTAAATTTCAGGTGAATAATAGAATACCAGCATGAATTCTAGTCAGATTTTTTTTTTAACCTGAAAACTACATATAGGATAAAATGTAAGCATTTAATTAATAACTCAGAAAAAGTGATATACTGCCCAAACATAAGTAATGATAGGTTCTTGTGACTGTTTCTTTAAGTAAACCTGAAGAATTGTAAAACATTATGCACAGCTCCCGTTGAAATTAGTGACTGGATTCCAGTTGAACTTGATCTGCCAGCGATGCAAGGCAGCCACAAATCTAATTGCAGAAAATAAACCTGTAATCATCTGCCTGAAAAGCTGAATTTGTTGTAAGGCTATTAACTAAATATTAGGATTTGTTAAGTATTAGAAAGAAAATCTTGATTGTACTTTATATACCAACAGTCTTCTCTTTGGAAGATAATAATTTCAGTCACAGAGAGTTTAGTTTGAGAAATGACTATGAGATTTTGTCATAGTATAATGTATTCTGAGTTGCATGTTAAATTTAAAAAAAAAGCAAACATCAACAGCAAACGTTGGAATGAGACTATTACATTTTACAAAAACATTATATCACAAAGGCAGTATAATACTAAAAAACCCCTATACTCATTTAAAAAACTTTCAGGAAAAATTAATGGGTTTAATATATGGAAAAATCATTCTATTATAAACACAAAAAATTTAGTCATATTTGTTTTGAAATATATTTATCTTGTCAGATGGAGCCCTGAGAAAGATAGCAAGTAGTAATTTCTTCTCAGAGTTTATAAAAGGCAAAATGGCATAATAGAACACCCAGAAGGATAAACACTACTACTCTAGGAAAATAAAAATACTATATGTGTAATAATTTTGAGAATTCTACTGGGGGAAAAAACCCAGTCATTTGTGTTCAAGCTATTTAAACTGGTAAGACAGGGAGAGATGGTTCAAGGTAAGTTTAGAAAATAAGCCCTTTGGATTAGAGATTTCTGTTCTAAAATGCATGTTCCTCTTGCACTGTTAATGAAAATGCTTATCATTACCAAAGATATTTTATTACAAAAGCAGCGTTTCATGGTATGAAAAAGAGAAAATTAGATGTGTTTGTGTTGTGTTTTTTTTTTTTAACAGAACAGACAGTCACAAGAATACTAAAAAATTAGGAATGCTCAGATAATATTAAAGAAAATATGTGGAACACTGTGTTGGGTTGATCCTGGCTGGATGCTAGGTGCCCGAAGTTGCTCTATCCCTCCTCTCTTCAGCTGGGCTAGGAAGAGAAAATACAACCAAAGGCTCCTGGGTTGAGAGAAGGAGAGGGAGAGCTTCCATCATGGGCAAAACAGACTCAGGGAAGATAATTTCATTTATTGATTAAAATATTCATATATTAGTCAAATCCTATCAGGGTAATGTGAAATAAAACCTGAAGTTTAGAATGCCTTCCTCTGACCCTTCTTTTCTTCTCAGGCCCAACTTCACTCCTGATTTTGTTCCACCCCCTTCCTGAGCAGAGCAAGGGGACAGGGAATGGGGGTTACCGTCAGTTCATCACATGTTGTTTCTGCTTGTCCTTCCTTCTCTTATTCTTTCCCTGCTTCAGCATGGGGTTGCTCCACAAACTTCTCCGGCTTGGGTTCCTCCCATAGGTTGCAGTCATTGAGAAACTCCAATGTGCATCCTCCATGGGGTCATAAGTCCTACCAGACTACAGCTCCAGCATGGGCTCCTGTCTCCATGGAGTCACAGGTCCTGCCAGAAGGCTGATCCAGTTTGGGATTCCCAACAGATTACATCTTCATTTGGATATCCACCTGCTCCACCGTGGACCTTCAGGGCTGCAGAGGCACAGCTGCCTCACCGTGGGCTGCACCATGAGCTGCAGAGGACTCTGTGCTCCAGCAACCTGAACATCTCCTTTCCCTCCTTCTTCACTGACCCTAGTGTCTACAGAGATGTTTCTCTCATATGTTATCACTCCTCTCTCCAATCACTGTTGCCCAGCAGTTTTTTTCCCTTCTTAAATCTGTTATCCCTGAGGCCTTGGCCAGCAGTGAGTCTGTCTTGGAGCTGTCTGGAATTGGCTTTGTCGGACATGGGGGGGAGCTTCTTGCAACTTCTCACAGAAGCCACTCCTGTAGTCACACCTATGTCAAAATCATGCCATGCAAACCCAATGCAGGCACACTCAAAATCATTCAAATTACTAATTATTTAGCATTAGATGTATCAGTAGTTTGCTGGATTAGGTGCATGGATCTAAATCTTTCTCCAAAGTAAAGATTAGGCAATCAGAAATAGAAATTATATGATTTTCTAACAGTGATTTGTTATATTATATCTATTTATGTCTTTACTTTACAGATTTGGAATTTTGCAGAAAATAATAAATGATTCTAAGCATGAAGAAATATAAAGCCTATCATAGCAATTTGCAAGTTGAAGCTCTAACCTCTGTGAATTTCAATCTTTCAGTATCATGCAATTGAATACTCCTGTTAGTAATGTGTGTATGTATGCATAGAGCACATATGTACAGCCAGTTGAAAAATTGCTGAATGTTCAGTCTCAAGACAAATATATAGTCTATAAGTTTGAACTGATAAAATCTCTTCAGGAGTGCAGAAAAAAAAGGCAATAATTTTCTAATTACATGGTAATTTTTAAGAACATAAATGGATGGTAAATATTGTAAAATTCTCTATGACCAAATTACAATTATGTTTTTTATTTGAAAGAGTCATCAAGAAACTGAAGCAGGTAATTAAACTGACTCATCTGCTTTCATCAAATTTGTAAAAGTACATAATAAAGACACTCAGAAACATGAGTTTGGGGTATATGCTGTTCCCTGGAAATTGCCGGAATTATCCTGGTTATAAATATATATGTGAGACTATTTATGTATGTAGGATCCAAAGAACTTTGTATTAGGCAAGTCCATTCATTTGATCAATGTTAGCCCAAGATGACAGTCATTTAAGATCTCTGCCTAGGTTCATATCAGGCACTAACCTATCCCACCCAAAACCAGTCATAACACAGGCTGAGTCTGGCACCTCTCCACTAGGCTATTCTCTAGCTCTGAAGAAAACTAGGAGCACTGTGACCAGGGGAGACAAACAGGGTGTGGCATGGCAGTGTGTGTGTTACCTCTCTGAAGGAGGAGCCCGAGTAAAGAGATATGGAGTCCACATAACCCACCATTTGTTTACAGTGCCCTTCTGTACCATCTGTACATTGCCAAGGGCACTACTACCTGACCCTTAAGGCTGTGCTCCAGCTGGGAGGGCTCCATGTTTTACCTGGTGTTGGCTTATACTTCCCCCGCAGATGAGGCTGCAGAACCTCACACTGTGGGAAGTGCCTTGACCCTTCTGCTGTGGTAGGGACGGGCTGCAGACCTGCCTGCAAAAGCTGTGCCCAGGCGGGAAACTGCTGTTGTTTCACCAGTGTTACAGCCTGCAGCAGTCTGACTATCAATTAGGAATGATTACAGAGCCCTGGGCGCAGCAGTAAGGGAGTCTGGAGTGCAGGCAGCTTTTTCATTGGCTCTCACAGTCAGAGTGTAGGGATTTGAAAGTGCCACTGATATCTGGCAAACTGAAAATTCATCAGATTATGGTTAGAGGACTGGTGCCATACCAGGGGTTCAGCTACTTAGGCCATGAGACTTGTTTTCAGAAACCTGGTCTATTGAGGTCTGATGAAGAACATCTGTCAGAGAAGGGGAAGAGCACCTTTGGTTATAGATTTGCCAAGCTGGTGAAGGGGGCTTTAAACAAAAGTTGCTGAGGGAGGAGAACCTCAATCTGTCCCACTCCTACCAGTTTGATGCCAGTGCCACCAAGACATGACCAGAGCCTGGAGAGAGACTGCAGGTCAGCAGGAGGATACCTGAGGAGCAGCACAAAGGCATTCCTCTCACTTTAATCAGCAAATAGTCTTCATTGAGAGCTCAACTTCAATGCCTATATGCAAGTGCATGTAGAGTGGGGAATAAACAAGAGGAGTTAGAGATGCACACTAGGATCTTATTGGCATCACAGAGATGTGATGGGATGGATCCTAAGACTGGACTGCTGGAATGGAATTACACAGGCTCTGTAGGAAGGACAGGCAGGGGAGACAAGCACGGGCTGCTGTCCTCTATGTCAATGACCAACTGGAGTTCATGGAGCTCTCTCTGCCTGAGGATAGATGAGTAGCTGACCAAAAGATACCAACCTGTATGGTGCAGTCCTCATTCTGAAGGGAAGGAATGCCATCCACAGGGAACTTGACAGACTTGAGAGGTAGCTCCAAGAGAATCTCATCAAGTTGAACAAGGACAGGTGCAAGGTCCTGCATCCAAGTCAGGGCAATCCCAAACACAAATGCAGTCTGGGTGGAGAATGGATCAAGACTAGCTCTGGGTAGAAGGACTTGGTACAGGCAGTGGATGAGAAGCTCAGTGTGACCTGGCAATGTGCACTCGTAGCCCAGAAAGCCAACCAGATCCTAGGCTAAATCAAAAGAGAGGTGACCAGCAGGTCGAGGAAGATGATTTTTCCCTTCTGTGAGACCCCACCTGGAGTGCTGCATTCTTCTCTGGGCTGGAGTACCTCTCCTCTGAGGACAGGCTGAGAGTTGGGGTTGTTCATCTTGGAGAAGAGAAGGCTCTGGGGAGACTACTGCGCGCCTTCCAGTACCTAAAAGGGACCTACAAGAAAACTGGAGACTTTTTAAAAGGGCATATAGGATAAGGGATAAGGGGGAATGGATTCAAACTGAAAGAAGGTAGCTTTGGGTTGTATACAAAGAAGAAATTCTTTACTGTGATGGTGGTGAGACACTAGAACAGATTCCCCAGAGAAGCTGTGGATGCCCTGTCCCTGGAAGTGTTCAGGGCCAAGTTGGATGGGTCTTCGTGCAACCTGATGTAGTGAAAGGTGTCTCTGCCCATGGCAGGGGGTGAAATAAGATGATCTTTAAGGCACCTTACAACCCAAATAATTTTATGAGTCTATGAAATAATTACCTTTCTGATTTTCCTTTCACTTTACATTGACATTTCACATTTCCACTCCCTGGTTAGAATTTGTCTCTCCTCTTACGCAGTACTTATGATGTGATCTTCATTTTTGTAGGTAAGTGTACCACAGTCTATAAAAATTTTATAAAAAGAAACAAAATGTGAAGATCAAAAGTCAATTGGCTTAATGGAATGATAGGAAACTATAGGAAAGCTTTTGATTGTGTATTTCCTTTTGAGGCTTTGAAAGAAAAATACAAGTATATATAGCTGAGACAGAGGAGGAAGTAAGGAGCATAAATGTCCTAAAACCACTTTGAACAAGTATATGGAAAGTGTCGAGGCAGACAGACAGCAGAGGATGCACACAGTCTTTAATCATCTTGTACATTCATATAAATTCTGAAACAAAAAAGCTTGAGATATCAAAGAATAAATTTCAAATAAATGCATCAAAACACAGGATTTTTATTATTTTTATTTATAATTTTTATTATTCTTTTTTTTTTTTAAGAAATACTCTCTCCCAATCTACTTTTCCCATTTTCTTCTTAAAACACTCTTAAGAATACTCTTAAGATCTACATGTTACAAGGGGGGTACAATTAACCATGTAGTGTGGATAAAAATCAGTTGTGAGAACCCACACAAGTTCCTATGAGTTAAATAAATCTGATAGAGTATGAGTGGAAATTAGTTAGTTCCCCCATGGGTCTTGTTCTAGCCTGCACAGCTGTGCATATTATTCTGTTTCAATTCTCTATTCTCTAAGTATTTAGATATAAAAAAATGACTCAATAGAAATAACTGTTAACTAAACTCAAAAGAACTCATAGAATACATTAGCCTACTCTCAGCATTCAGAGCTCTGTGCTTACTACTTGTCAAAGTGATACCACAGAGGTCAAAAGATGCAGAGTTGCGTTAATAAATTATTACAAAGATAAGATAATATATTTGATACATGTGTTTCCATCAGGAGCTGATGAGTCTAAGTATTACACATTATTATTGAAGCATTCAAATAGCATCATATGACAAAATACAACACAAAATATATTAAGGCAAGTAGCACACTTTGTTGGAATAGGAACTATTTATAATATCCAGGATTAAAAAAAAACAAAAACCAAAAACAAACAACCCCCCCAAAAAACTAAAACCAAGCCACAGCAGCAACAACAACAAAAAAGAAAAATAAAAGTTTCCTTTTTAGAAAATTTTTGTTTTGTTTTGTTTTTCTGCATTAAATATGTGCTAATCAGCAGTCCTAGCACTTTGGTCATTTTAGAAGACAGATGGTTGAAAGACATTTAAGAGAAGAAAATTACAGAAGGAGAAAGCAGTGTATCTGAAAGTATTTTACATTTATACCGTCTAGGTACTGTCCATTTGTTTACTTTGTAAGCTGTTGATTCCCAGATCTGTCTGAATTTTGCAGCTAAACTTTTTTTAAGAACACTGCAATTATTTCTTCATTCAATTCTTTTAATCAGAAGCATTAAACAGAATGTTCTGCAAAACACAAATATGGCAACCCAGAAATTATGCATGTACTCTCTATTAGCAGAGCCTCTAGCTCAGAGTTCGAAATCTTGTTTGGTAACTGAGGAGAGTACCTCAGTTCTACAGCTTTGCTTTGGATTTATAGCAATGTGCTAGAGAAGGATTATAGGTCAACTACTACATCTTAAATCATTTAACTTAACCACATAGTTGCAAAATTCTCATATGTTGCATTCCCTCTTTTTTTTTTTATCTGGGGCCCAATATTTAATTAGCTATATAAAGTGGATCAGTTTTAGCTGTATCCCATAGTCCTCACAGAGGAAATAGGATTTACAGGTTCTTACTCCAAAACATTATGATATGGGATTTGACAACCTACCTGCTATGTGAAAATGGTAATTAGCTGCCTATTGGTAAACCATGTCTAGACAGAGACAAAAATGTCTAGTCCCTACTTGTCGCTTCTGCTATGCTTTTTTTGGTAGTCATTCTTTGAGGAGGCTTAAGACACTGGATCCAACCACTGAGATAGGCAGGAGAAAGCCTTCCTGAAAATGCCCCTGGGGTTAAGCATGAGTTTGGGATTTGAGCATCTCGCACAAGCAGGACATAAATAGTTCTGACATGTCTGCTGGCAGAAACTATGTGGACTTAAACATCACTGGGGCAACTACAGGGTAACAGCAGATAAGTAGGGAGGTTAAGTATCTTAAAAGCAGATAAGTGCTGCTGAAAGAGAATCAAAATTTAAAACCTATGTGTGTAAGGTAATTTTTAAAATGGGACTTAGGAGTTTTTGAAAGTATCCTGATGAAACTAAATTTAAAAATACAACATAAATACAATTATATTTCTTATATCATGAAAACTATTTTTTAACAAATTACATACTCAATTATATATTCCATTACAGCAGCTCCATGGCAGCAAAACTCTATCTGAATAAAGCTAATGTAACAGAGCAGAAAATAAAGCTCTCTGTCTAGTTTGCTCTAGTCTCTACTTCATGTTCCTAAAAAGTTAGATAGATGCAGGAGTGGACTCAAAGATTAAAGGATATCAAATCTCCAAACTTTTGGGCCAAGCCAGTCAGAATGCTCCTGTTTCACTGAGTATCAATATTACAAGATCTAAATAAGCTGTCTTGATGTAGCAGAGCCAACAACTTTGCACCTATCAGCAAACCCATGATACTGCCCATACATTTCAGCACAAGTATACTGTTAAGGACATAAATAGACAGTGTTTACTCTGCTATAGCGGTGCCACAGTTTTAACATCTTAAAGAGCTTAACTTTTAAGACAAAAAGGTTTACTAATTCTTATAAATATCCTCAAAATACAACCTTTCCTAAATGCATTACTGTTTTCAACTATGTTGACAACAGTACCACGTCTCCTGAAGTTATTTCAGAGTCCTGACTGTGTGTAGAGCTTATTCCAGTGTCAGAGTCTGTATCATTTATGTCCAGATTAGTCACTCTATGAACAAAGTCAGGGACAGCAGTGCTGTTATTGGAGATGCCACTGCCCTTGGATGGCTCTTCATTTGACTGAAGCCTAGTTTCAATGTTGTCTTTAACATGTAGTAAATTAAATTCTTCTGTAAGAAGTTCATATTCTTTTTCCTTCTTTTGAAGCAGTGAGTCCCTGTATGTAAGTTCTTTCTGAATGCAGCTCAGGTATGAGTTGATTCTCAGACCATCTTTCATACTTTTTTCCAGCTCATATTTTACACTTTCCAAATTTGAGTTTTCCAAATCAGCATTAGCAGCTACTTCTGTGCGAACATCATCTACATTTTTTTCTGTGCATATACCGTGTACCTCTTTTTCAATTTCAGCACACAGGTTCTCTATTAATTGTTTGTGATGTTTCAGTCTCTCTTCAACCTGTAAAATGCCTTCACTTTTGCTCAAATAGTCCTGCACCTCTTTTTGATCATCTGGCCTACTCCTTTGCTGCTCAGCCTCACTTGGATTGATCATTAAGTAGGAGTCCTGCACATAATTTTCTCCATCATTGGCCACACGATCTAGATGGAATTTCGCTTCACATTTTTCAATTTCCATATCCAGTTCCTTCATTCTAAGGACTTGTTGATGAATGGTATGATCTTGAGAAATTATCAGATGAATCAGTGTCTCCATATTGTCTCTCTCTTGCTGAACACTGTCCTGTTTAAGCTTGGCCAGTTTCCGGAAAGTCTTCCTCACAATTTTCTTTTGCTTGTCTATTGGCAACATCTTCATGTAATTTGCTGGACTGAGGTCCCACTGTTTTTCTACATTTTGTATTACCTTGGCTTCAGCTGTCTTCCACAATGGAAACGAGAGGAAGGCATCTGACTTTACCAACACAAAATTCAAATTAGACTGCTCTTCCCCCCAGGCCTTCCAAAGTCTCAGAATCTTTGTCAAGGGAGGCAGTACTCGCTCCGAGCCTCTCCATTTTTCTACGATGCAGTAATCACTAGGTTTTCCAAAAAGGACCTTTTTCTCACCAAATGTTTTCTGATGTTCCTCAAGCAGTGCTTGAATCACTTCTGAGCAAGTTGTGCGCTTTGTCAGGCCACATACAATCTTCTCCTCCTGGCAAACCCAAACCACAATCTCTCTTTCATTTGAAGCCATGTCCTTGCTGGGAGACCTGGAAAAAAAGAAGAGACTAAATATAAATTACACTATCAATGGCACAGAATAATTACTATAATTCTAATATGACATCACATTGAAAAATTTGAGTATTATTGTACAAGATAATATACTAGTTTAAATTCCATGAAGAAATAGCTTTTGATTAAGTAACAGCTTTAATCGGCAACTGCCTTAATATTACTAAGTCAGCTGCTGATCTTACACAAAACGGCAATGTCACACAAAATGTCTTTTATCAAATTTAGTTTTTGTGCACATAGTAAGTGTGTATTAAAAATCCGTGATAAAGTTTGGCAATCTGTATTCCATACCCAGACTGTCCTAAGACAGCACAGCTTCTTCGTCCCAGAGACACTGCACAAACATTTCTAAGCTCTGAATATCACCAAGGTTTCTGAAGAAAAGAATGAACTGAACATAGATGGACTGAGGAAAGCTGACTGAACACCATCAAAGTTAAAATTTGACAATGGGATAAATCTATAGTTTTTTGCCACATCCAGACCCACACAAACATAAACAACACTGTTTCCCAGTGTTATTTTTCACTATTTTTTCCTGAAGTACCAATAGCATGAATTCCAGTGAGTTGTGAGAGAATATCAACTGCAAGAGAACATGTATATGGGTCTGTATAGCATTTGAATTGATACAAAATACAAGAAAAGGAAAAAAGTTTATTTATTTGTTTGTTTATGAATTGCAATGAAAGTGCCATTAAACTGCTATCTTCTTACACTAAGATACTTCAGGTGTCTGAGATCCCTTTATGGCTACTGTAACTGTCTAATCAGTACAATCAGTAGTGCCTAGAGAGCAATTCAGCTGACTAAAGGTAGAAATTCACTTTAAAGCTAACTCTTCAGTTTGTCCCCATCTGAGTGGCCTTGGATTGCTATGGGCCTATGCTGGCAAAGTTGCTAGGATATTTATTTCCTCAAGCTTCACATGCGTAATTAAATGCCTGCCTATACCTGATAATTTGACCTCTCTTAACATGAAATGATAAAACAGTAAATTGCCTGAGGAAAAATACCTTTCATTGGATTTTCTGGTATCTCTTGCAGTTAGTTTGAATGAATGAGATTTAACCCGGTCTGACTGAGAAAACTTGAACATGAAAATAACTATTCAGAAAATATTCAAAGTGCTCAATACAACATTTGCTTCTATTTGGGACTACTTATTTGGAGACCTTTTCTAGTCTTTTGAGATGTAGTAGGAATGGAGTTTTATTTGGCTTGATTATGGTTATACCCTATGATTATTAAAGCAATCCAACTTGTTTCGTTTTCATAATTATTACACAACATGACAGACACACTGCAGTCTAATAAATTGAACTATAATTGACTCAGCTCTAGGTGCCACTCTGACCAAGAGGCAATACTCCTCAAAAGACAGGAGAGTGCAAATGAATACTAATAAAAACAACAAGAGTGAGCTTATTAGTATCATTGCACAGGAGAGATCTGTCCAACTACATTGCTTCAGGCCTTGGAACATTCCTCTGTAAAATCTGTGTTTTGGTAGATTACTCTGAGTAATGACATAATTTTCCCACATCAATAGCTCCCCCTTACAAACCAGCATTTTACAGTAATTATTTTTGAAGCTGGTGCTCAGAAGGTTAATACTGTTTTCATAAACTACTTTTCAAAATAAGAAAGTATTTGTCACAGACATAGAAAATGGCAAAGTGGTACAAAGAAAGACTAATATTCAACTTTAAATGGCAATGGGGGAGGGAATGCAAGATGATACTAGATTAAATGGCATTACTGTTAAGTATGTCACATGCTAAAAATTCAACATCTGTAAGTGCTTTTAGATTGAAAAAACCCAGGATGCTATAGAATTTTTTTTTCTGTTGACAGATTGCGAGTTAAGCGAAACGAAGGTCAATAGCAAATTGCAACATGAGTCAGCTGTGACTATAAAATAATTCAGGCTTTTTTTTTTCACTACAGATATGAAAAGAAATACCAGATTGGGAACTCTGATGCGGTAAACTCAGTGCTTGCTCTTCCTGGTTTCTTTTGTAATCAAGAAATACATTTCAAGGAATGAGTATTGTCCCTTCTAGCATTCTACAATTTGTTTTTACATTGAAACTCTTCCTATTTTTTTTTATTCTTGTTTTTGGTTGATTGCCATATTTTTTCCTGGTCAATATTTTCAGTATGTAACAGATTCTGTGAATTAGAAGCTTACAGTCTCTTGTTCTCCTGCCTCCTTTAAAGTTTTCTTATGAAGACAGTTTCCCTCGATGATATTAGTGAAATTACAGTTAAAATCTGAAAATCCCTACACACCTTATCTTTATTGTACTGGTAGATACTTCTTCTATATCCATTTTTATACAAAATTCCCACAGAGTTCAGCAGGAGTTAAGCAAAATTCTGATGGCAACACACTGTTTATTGTAAAGCAATCTCTACAGGATCCCTGAAACAATATGCGTGTAAAATAACATCTTTAAATTACTGTTTTCAGTCCTTTTTCAGCCATTTATCACCCTCTGTTATTTTTTTCAGTTATGATGCACCTGTCTACACAGGATACACATTAAGATTTTTGGGGAAGGATTGTTCTTTACTTTGTCTATTGCATATAGCTAGTAGTAGCACTGCAAAATTGTATAATGTATGCACATACAGGTACACAAAGAACTCAAGTAGCTTATACATGAAAATACATACTTATAAATATATATGTATGTATGTAACCTACATCTTTTAATTATATTGTCACCTTTTACAGAAAAGGAGAGAATAAACTAAAAAATTCTGAACATCTCTCTAATTTTTGGGCCAAAACAAAATTGTAAAGTACAAATTCTTTCATTATGTTTTCTATGTTTTGTTAGAACATATATTATCTTAAATTTTATTCAGTTGCCTCACTAAAATTTTGATCTTCCTTTTAAATCAAAAAGAATTAGCAAGTCATTTATAATCTTACATTTCCATCAAATTCTAATATCTTCTAAAATATCAAAAGTGATTTTTTATTTTCTTCACTAAAAAATGGTAAACTGTTGCACTTTACCATGGACATTATATGTAAAATTTATTGTATAATTCTTTTATCATAATTAATTCAGATCATTCCAAACAAAAATGAAGCATCACTGTGTCAGTCAGAAAAGAACAATTATTAAAGACTTGCCTTTAGGATGCAGGAAGATGCTAGTACAAAGAAATATCTTCTGTTAAGCTGTGCTTTCCTCATAGAAAGTGAATTACAGATTCTCCATATACAAAGTGGAATTCATCTCACTTAGACATCTGAAAGTTAAAATTTCAGTATAAACTCACTATCAGAAGTTCCTCTTTGTCAAGAGCTGAGTGTGGACCACCAAGGAGAAATCACCATTGCCTAGACCATCTGTGATCACTGGGATGAATTCTCAAATGAAGCTATTTCTCTCTTTTGTTAACCATGAGAGACTATGAGGCCACCTTCAATTAAATAGCTCATTTTCAGGTAGTTGAATTCAGGTGAGATTAATCCAATCAGATTATGGTTTATTGTCTGAGAGAAATGTCACAAGAATGGTTACAGCAACAGCAGATTTAGTGACAATAACTAAAAGATAGCATATTACAACATCATAACTTAGTTTAGACCTTGACTGTTCCATTCACTTTTCAATTATTACTGTAATTCGTAAGGAAATTCATTAATTCATTCCAATACTAAAGAAGATATCTTGAATAAATTTTGATAATTGACAATTTTTTTTTTTCTGAAATGCAATACTAAAAATTATAATCTTCACCAAGGACAGCTTCTTTCAAACAGTCATTTTAAGAGAGAGGCGAGCTTCTCATGTTTACATGTTGCTTGCCTTCCATGTGCTGCAATTTTGTAAGGGACACAAAAGAACCACCATTTTTAATGGCATATAAGTTAATGAGGGCATAACAGTGGAAGTGTTTTTCCAGTTTAAATGGTTGCTTTTCCTGAAAACCTCAACAGCAACTTTCTCAAAAGTAGCTAAGCAACTTTTTTTTTTTTTTTCAACAATGCATTGCTGCTGCTAAAAACAGGTTTTGAAGCTTTCAGTTATGGCTTGAATTCTGTTTCTTTGAATTGAGCACTGAAATGCTTTACTTATCCATCTATGATTTTAAAGTCTTGATGATAACAACAACATGCAAGTCTTTTTTTGCAAAGGCAGTTGTTTCCTAGGAACAGATGGGAATTTAAACTTAAGAATGGTCAAAAGTACATTTGAATCTTTTTGTTTGCTTCATTTGTCTGCTAGTTTAATGCCTTCTACTCCTTGCTTCTCTTAAAGATGACCCTAAAAAAAATTACAATCATGTTATAGACCTCACACAGTCTTAATTATGTCAGCACAAACTGATTGTTGTCTGTCAGATATACACTTTGTTAATTTATTCTTCAGGCCTAGGGGAAAGTAATACATTCCAGCAACACATAGACAAAACAAAAACACATATTTACATTGCACAAAGTCAAAATATGAGATAGCTTAAATGCTAGAAGTGGCACTTTTGATATTCACTGACTTAAAGGTATGTCTGGAACAAAAATATACATATAAAACACATAATTCTTTGCCTTCCTAAAAATGTTAACGTTCTTCTTAAATATGCAATATATAGTTTTACAACCAATCATGCCAACCAAATAAAGAGATCCCCCTACTTTTTAGAATTTTATCTTCCTCTCTAAAAGATGTTTCTTTTACCTTAATAATTTCTGCAAATATTCTATTCGGACTAGGTCACTTGCATATTGTACTGTTAGCAACTCAATGCAGTGTTTCTGAACACTACAAGAAAATCTTCTCTCCCTTCACTATAATAAATTCTTTCTAGGCTTTCACAAAACAAAATGGAATTCCTTTTTCAATATTACCATATTTCTTGATGTACCCTCCCCAAATTAAAATCAAACTGAGTAACTAAAAAATACCTAAGTAGTTAGAAATTTCACAGCCAGGACATTTTTGTGAATCCCTTGCTAGTTTAACACTTCACTGATTTTAATTTAATGTGAACAGCTGAACCAATTTTATTTCAGCATAGCAACAAACTAGAAGTTTTTGTGTTAGGAAGGGGATTCAAACCTGAGATTATATTCAAAAATTTTACTAGTTGTCTCCTCCCAGTCATTGAAATAATTTATATGGAATAAAAAATCAATAGGTGAAAACAGATGGCACACCAAGCAATACATTAACCTTTTCCTTGAAAATTCGTACAACTGTTAAAAATGTTTAAATTTGCTATTAAAAGGATCATGCTGGAAAGCCATTTGTGTAGCATCTCTCAGCAATTTTCCCCCCAATTTATTGGGAAAATCACATTTTATTCCACGACAGCTTAGACCTTCTCAATAGCATATACAGTTTAATCTGCAGCAGATTAATTTTTTTATATTAAAATATAAATATTAATATTATTAAAAATATTAAATTATAATTGTGTTTTATAATTGAGTGGCTGATGTGACGGGGTCCTCAGCTGACCAGGGTATGTAGGTACGGTGCTGTCCTGACCTCCCCAAAGTAAGATGAAAGTGCTTCTAAACTTCTAAGAAGCAAACTCCTGAATTATGTCAAATGCCACCCAGAACAATTCACTTTCTTCAGTGAAGAAACCAAAAGCCAAAAAGGCTTTAAGAGACAATCCTCCTGATGCCTACTTCATCCTTGCAGTGAAGTTTTTGCCTAGAGGTACAGGGTCTGCCGTTTCAGAGTCCATTAAGAAACATGAAACTTATAGGGAAATCCAGCCAGGTAGCTCCTCGTGTCTCTCAGTACTCTCTACCTTCTTTTTCAAGCTGTACACTCTCAGCTCCTCAGCAAGAGGTTCTGAACCTCATCTTCTACCTGCCACTGCACAGTGGGTAACAATTTTCCAGCCAAGCCACTTGTTCTCCTCTGAAAATGGTGTGACACAATAGCATATAACATCCTGGGAAAACAAGAGACACTAAACATTTAACAATCTAGTGTTTTCAAGGGGCTAGTTTTGAGCACGCTGCTGGGGCACATAAATATGCCTATTTGGATTTTGGCAAGTATGTGTTTGTGCTATGATCTCTTTGTTCAACACCCACAGATGTTTCTTCCATGTGCAAGGGCCTGGAGAGCACTTGCCTTGTTTTTATGCACTTGCTAAAAACCTTGTGCTGAGATTAATAATCTCTGTTATCTCTCAGAGTTGAGCTATAATTACCTATCAAAAAAAAGACTATCTATAAAAATAAAATATTTTTTTATTATATATACTTGCTGGAAATAAGAAGGCAATATTACAGGAATACCTACTTGGCACAAAAAAACTACATTTCTGGCACAGATCACATGCTTCATGTCATTTGAGAGCTTTTGATAACAATGACATTTACATATCAGGGTATATAAGAGCTAATTAGTTTATTGGTCATAGAATCATACAATATCTCAAGTTGAAAGGGACCCATAAGGATCACTGAGTCCAACTCCCTGCTCCTCACAGGACTACCTCATCCAGAAGCTCCTTGAGCTCTGACAGGCTTGACGCCATGATAATCTTCCTTGGGGAGCCTGTTCCAGTACCCAACCCTACTCACAGTGAGGAATCTTTTCCTAACATCCAATCATTTGTGGGAAGGATGTGGGAATTCAGTTTCCACCAGACCTCTGACCTAATATGAAGTCAATAACCTAATACAAAGTCAAAACATAGCAAATGCACAAATCATCTCATTCCATTTAGAAATGATAATATATTGCTTTTATTTTTTCTTTTTCAAAATCTCAGCATGTTACACTATATATGTATAAGTATATATGAAACAGTAGATGATCATTATGAAGGAGAAGATCAAAATATATTTTGGGTCTATGGAATTTTTATTTGTGAATTTGCAAAAAAGTAAAGCTATTGGTGCTATGTGTTGCAGCCCTTGCTTGGAAGAAACTCTAATTTAATTTGATCCAAACAGATTTTTGATTGTGATTTTAAACATTAAAGCTATAGAGAATATACAGCCCATATGAAAGCTAAGGTCAGCAGTATTTCAACCTTTCAGGAATAAATGAATCATATGAAAAGTTCAGGCTAAGTTTATTCAGACTATCCACATTTAATCCACCTTTTTTCTCAACTTTCTGTCACCTTCTGTAAAGCTTTTCAGAAAACACAATAAAGGCCAAATCTTATACTCAGTATGTCTCCTGCCTAAGTAGATTACATGCTTCTGAGTTTCCTAAGGGCAGCAAGAAGGAAGTAGCTACTCTCTCACCCTGCAATGAAGCTGGAATTACTCCAAAACCTTAGGGATTCAAGTTAGCCTATTAACTAAATGCATTCCCATTCCACTTCACCTGTCCCTAAAAACAATATTAACATAGGTACAGTTAATGTCCACATAGAAATTCCATACATGACACATCAGAAACTTTGTTCTTCCCTTCTGCATCATACGAAAATCAGGGTAGTAGCTAGCTGAAAAGAATAATGGCAAGGCAGAACTACTACTTTAACTGTAAGAACAAAAACTCTCAGTGTAGTCCCAACAGTAGTAGTCCCAATACTGTAGGAAGACTTGGAAAGAACACCACAGAACTTGTGAAAACAAAATAATTATTTCAAAAGAAATAACTTGAATTTCTCTCTCCCATCTGTTTCTATACCCATTTAACATTACTCTATAGTAAAACTTCCTCCTTTACAAAAATGTACATAGTCATTTACTAAAAATAAAAGAAAATTAGGCATCTTGTGAGTCACGTGATATTTTTCAAACATACACATATACACAACATTTTGGATGCTGTATTTGAAATATTTCAGATATTTGAAAAAAGAAAAAAATTTAAACAAAGTCTATTTTTACAACTGGCTATTTACAACACATTTTTCCTAGTATAAATTTATGTTCATTTTGCTATTCCTTTTTAAAAGCATAAATTTTTGACTCAACAAGATACCCATACTGTCAGGAAGCCTTTATGAGGAATTTTAATTAGCAACAGCTGTTGCAAATATGTCTTATATCAATTAAAATTGATGTACTTAAAATTGTGAGTAGGTCCTTAATCTATTCTGCAGAGAAATGCCATCACCCTAGTTAGCTACTGTACAAAACTGTGTACATTATAACTCAGCAATGACCTATAGTTGAAATTTCTCTTCATGTAATCACTTTATACTATAGTGGTGAAATAATTTTGAATTTCAATGGGATAGTATTATTTTGTCATAGAATAAAATACATGAAAGGCACAACAGTTCAAAGACAATAATTCTGATAATTATTTTATTGCAAATAACTCTTTCACACCAGAGTTTCTGCTGACTTGAAATGTCAGACTTTGTTAAAAATCCCATGGGAAATCATGCGCTTCATTCTAATAAGTGTACTGCTTGGAAACAAATGCCTGAAAAGGGATTAATATTTAAGAAAAATAAAAAGAGGGGAAAGCCCTGAAAATACTCCAAACAAATAAAAAAGAAATTAAAGTAGCCAACAAGAAGGACCAACAAAGACTGACAGGAATAATTGTACCATCTGTTATGTAGATAGTTTGTACTTCATAGAGAATAAGCCAAGAAATTAGAGTAACTCAGGATGTTGCAATAACAGAAAGACAGAAATAGGAGATACTGTAAAAGGAATTATACACCTTGCTTACTAGATGAGAGTGATAGTTATGGTAGATTATCCTGAACACACCCCTGTAGCTCCATTTAATGACAGGACTCTGTGTCATTGCTACCGTGGACAATATTTTTTTGCAAAATCCTATTTGCAAGGTCAGTGTGCAGATTTTCAGCAAATGTGACCAAAATTCTACTAAGTCCTCTCCTTCACTTATTAGCTATGCCTGCCATATACCATGTTTATGCTTCCAATCACTTAACTTATAGGCTAGTGGAAAGGCTGCAGTGGAGACTGCATCTGCCCCTGTCATTTCCTCCTGTCATACCTCTGAAATTTTCCTCTACCCCTAAGGGTATACATTCTCTATAAATTACATCTACGCTTTAAATCTGCCTTCCTGTCAGACAAATCATCATTTCTCCATAGTATATTCAAAGTCACAAGATTGCTAAGTGGATATTAGTCAAAAAAATTTTTGGAATTCCAGCAAGCATGCTATGTACACCAAATGCCATAGCAGGTAACAGGTTCTTCATATCAGGTGTGTATTTGTGGTGACCTGACAGAGTGGAGGTTAGAACAGAGGAGAACTAGCTGTCCACCAAAATATTTCCCAATATAAGTAACAATAACATTAACAATTAACTTTACTGGGAAAACACGCTTTGATGTGCATATTGCAACTACTAGTGAGGAAGCAGCTGTTATACAGGGATGGAAGATGCAGGAAAAACTCCAGAGCCAAACCAAACACTAACGTATTCAGTGATAGTAGTTCTTTAGATCATACTGGGGAGAATGGGAAGATGGCATTTTCAAATTCCTGTGTTAGTAAGCAACGTGCAAAGTTTAGGAATATCAATACAGCAAATGCTACATCTTGATTTTGGGGAGCAACTAGTTCTTACTAGTGACCAACTGAAAATGCTGCTCGTACATCTTACAAGAATGTTGCTACACTGCAAAAATACAATTCTACATATTGTTCCTGTGTCTACTTAAGCACCTATACATATTTAAGCACTGGCCACACTATACAAGCTTTATGAAACTCCTATTAATAATGCACAAAATTTGCCTAAAATTCCATCACTTTCAATAATATAGAGGAAACAGAATCATTTATATCTCATTTGGAACATAGACTTCAAAATTATAGAGTTACTATTACAGCTAGTAGAAATTATCTAATTCATCCTATTAGAATTTTTTAACTGCTTTTCAGAAGCACCCTTGCTGTTCATGAGCTTTTGAGATCAAAGAAGTGAGGGGAATTCCAAGCATTGAGAGGATGAGTTTTGTTGTTGTTGTTCCATGAAATTCAGTTCAGCTTTTGTTGAAAAGCAAATGTATGCTACTTCCCTCCTCTGGGTTTGTTGACATTTTGCCCGGTGAAGAAATAAACACAAAGCATTCTGAGGCTGGGTCTGGGCTGCCAAAACATGAACAAAGTGCAATATATGTAAACTGATGATAATAAGGTGAGCTGAATAAAAGAAGATACAACAAGGAAATAGTAAGATTTCATGCCACTTTTCCAATACTCCCTAAGCTAAAGAAGGCTGGTATGGTTTTCTTCTTATGAACCATTATATGCTGTGCATGTTGTGTACCTCTTCTCTGCTTCTGGTAGCACCATGTGAGAAAGATGCTAATCTCATTCACAATAAATAGAAAGAAAAGTCCAGATGGATTTGTTTTCTCTTTGCCAGTCCTCAAGCTGAACTCAGGCTCAGAAAATAATCTCTTCTTTATATTCTGCTCCTTCTGGCTACCTACTGTAACTACTTCTGTAGCTGCTCTAGTAGGACACTGTGGCAAATTTCAGTTTATAGTTCATGAACATTGTAGTAATTATTATTTTATTTTCTGTTTTTAAACACTCCAACACTCCTCAAACCTATCCCCAAAACAGACAAAAATTATTTGCAAAATAAATACCTTAGCAAAGTGATTATCCTAAATACTATTTTTACTGCTAAATCTAGTCTTATAGGTTAGCAATATATATGACTTAAAATATCATTAATAATTTAGGCAATCTGGTATCTAGCTAATATTCCCATCTCCTTGGTTGTGCCAGCTCTGTTAGTTTAACCAGAGTTTCCAGCATGATAAACTTGCAGCAAGCAAACCCAGGAAAACAACATTAAAAGAAAAACCCAAAACCAAACCAAATCAACAAAACACACACACACACACACACACACACATAAACAACCACCATCAACAAAAAAAACAAACCTGAAGAGAAAAAAAAATAAGGAAAATATTTGTTTGGGTTCTACAGTGTCAGGCAAGAATAGGAGCAATGCAAAGGAAAAGGTAGAGTGGCCAGGAACTTGGAAAGGGGGTTTTTTACAGTGCCATGCTTTTAGATCTGTTCAGCCACCTCATCAACCATCACTCTTTCTTAATTTTTTTGAATCTAATGATTTGTCAACACAGCTTTTTTGTATATCATAAAATCTAGTTTAAGGATTTCTTTACAGTTTGCCAGAAGTGAGAGAAATACAGGATAAGCTTTAATTTTCTTCTGTATGTATTGCAATAAATTTTGCAGAGTGAACCACATCACTCTGAAGATTATAGTGTATGATCTTTGCCATTTCATTTGCTTTCATTAGATTACTTTGAAGAATATCACCTCAAAAGGGTTTCTATTAAGACCTCATTTACAATTGATTCTTTCTCTTTTTTTTTCCTTCAAATTTCTTCCTCAAACTTTCTGAAAGATAATTCAGTGACAAATGTGTTCCATTACTTACAGTATCTGAAGAGCTGAAAGGAAAAAAAGATGAGATGATGAAGTGGACTCATATAAATTTTCATTCTAAAGAGCTAAATTGAGTACTAGATACATAATTACGCTAACAAGAAGAGTGGACATAAAATTTTTTTAAAAGAAACCTGAAGAATTTTTAGTGTCCATTGTCAGTATGAGAGATTTGTGCATCTTATGCTTTCAAGTAATTTTCTAAAATTGCCTATCAATGAATGCTTCAATATGCAGTTAGTCAGACACAGGCTGATAAGGTCTCTGAAATATAACCACATCTTCTCTGAAGAAGCTACTGAACAAATGAAATAAATTTTTAACCTTACCAACTGTGCTCTGTCCTAGCAAGGGATATGCTAAAGAGGGTATAGGCGATCGTACAACTAGCTCTAGACAGCTGAGCAATGGAGATAGGGAAGGCAAGAAGGGATGATTTGCTGTCTGGAAGCAAGGTTAATGTTGGATCATAAAGACTGCCAAGAGTAATGGGAAAATTATGAGAGTAATGCAAAGAAGAAAGTGTAGACAAAAGAGAAAGATACAGAGAATGGTGTCCAGTAGCACACTCACATAATTTTTAGCTGCGAGAAGAAGGAGGCTGGCTGCAGAGGAAAGACATTTCATGTGATTCACATAAAAAGTCATGTGAATTCCAAAATATTTGAATGATGGTGACTTAAGCCCAAAACCTGTTCTATAACAGTCATAATACATTCAGATAATGAGTTTTCCTCTAGGGTCATATGAAGAGTCTCATAACCATGTCAGTTGTCCATCACAACACTCCCACTGGGGCTGAGCTACTTGTCTGACCTCCAGTGAGTCATGATGAATTAGGCCATAAAGATAAAAGCCTTGTTAAACCAAGATAACCCATCTAAATGTGATGGCACAGTTCAGGAAGAAACTGTCCAAACATTTGATGCAGCTGAAAGGGTAGTAATCCCTGGCATAAGATTTGTGATGAACAGAGAGAGAAGATATGAGATAAAAAACTGCAGTGGGCACAGCTGAAGGCAAGTATGGCTAGGTTACTGTGACCAAAGACCAAGGCAGGCCCAAGAAATAATGGTGCTAGTTTTGTGAGATGCGTCTATGGCAGGATAGTGATTATCCCAAGCAGGCTGTGACACCAGAAAGACACTGCAAACTACTTGTTGTCATTAGTTCACAGAAAGTCAGGCTGAGTCACCATTCAAATTAATCTGATGTTTCTTTCACAGATCTTTGCATGTTGGGATCCTTTCAACATATGAGCAATTCATATGGCTTCATAGCTCAGGGAGGATAAAATGGTAGTTTACTTTTAACAAGGTACTTTATAAACTGAATGGTTGCCCACAGTGACAGCTGAGTGAAGGCATGCTTCCCTCTGCCATGTGGACAACTTTGTCATACTTGGAGAAATATACATATTTAGCTTTCTTCCATGTCATATGCACATTCCGTTTGTGGCTTCTGACTTTTAAAGTCTAGTGTGTGCTTAGTTTTTTAACATGTAGATGATAGATATGCAATCTGCAGAAGTGTCTTCATTGCTGCTAAAATTCATAATACCCACCTGGAGACCTAAACTTCCACAAAAGTACTGTAGAAAAAAGTACTGTTTAACTCCTAATAATGGGATTTGCTGACACCAGCAAGTTCAGCAGAAACTGATCCAAAGTAGTCAGAAAGGTGAACAAAAGGGCAGGAGGGCAGGACAGGTACTGTTAGACCATATTCAGGTGTTCGTTGCATAAAAAAAAATATAAATTAGAAAAGCTAGAAAAAGTCTGATCTCCTCCTCTCACTGAAGCCTTCAACATAAATCCTGGTCTTTGTCAGTCTATAACTTAAGCCAGTACAAAATGGTACAGCTTCAACATGAAATACTAAGAGATTTTCATTTTAGAATAACTTGACAAGACTTTTTTGACAAATACATGATGAGAGTGCCAGTGTAGGCATCTGACAGGAGTGTTCTGTCCACCAGGGCTCCTGGCTGCACTTTGTGTATTGTTGCACATGCTCTGAACAGGGCTATTACATGGGACTTTTGGTCAAAAAACTGAAAGACAGCATTTTTCCTAATCTTGGTAAGGTGTGACAGAGGCACAAACTGCAGGGTGTTTGGGACCAGCATAAGACATGGTAGGAGTGCAGACAGCTGGGCAGTGCTACCAGTCAAAATGTTTCTACTCAGTATTTAAACCTAATTTTGTGAACAGCAGAAGTTCTTATACCTTGTCTTAAGCAACTACAATTACATTTAGGCACCAAAGTCTCCTTCATAAATCTATCCCTTATTACTTATGCTTGTTCAGTATGTGTGCATTTTATATATTTTCTCCCTTTTATAGAAGACACTTTTTAAGATCTAAACTTTTGATACATGCCATTTACCATCAGATATTCAATTGCTTCTCAAGCTGACACATTATTGAATTTATCTCCACATACTCTTATAGGGAAAGAGCTCTCTTTTACAAACCAGAGCTCAAAAATATTCCCGCCAAAGCTATCCACTCAATAAATACCCACTCTGGCTAACTGAATTGATAACCATAGAAATGTCCAAAGTGAGACATCCTTTGATCAGCCCTTGTGCAAAACAGATTACAGGACACTGAATTAGCAAATAAGGAACACGCAGTGAGTAACCACTTCTGTAAACTGTGGTTCATATGACTTGCCCAAAATCAGGTAGGAATTTTGTGGCAGGGTCGGGGAACACATCCATGTTATTAGGATGGTTCTCTCTTAATCATACATTATCCACCTGTAATTCACCTCTGCGTTCATGATTCCCTTTCTAGTTTTCAAAATGAATTGGTGTTCTACAAAGTCTGAGCATGCTCCATGAAAAGTGACTGGGTGGAGCTCATGTCATCTACCTTAAGGTATTTAAAATGCAGATGTGCAATCAGAGATAATTTTCTGACCTTCCTCTGTAATCAGTAGCATAAAGTAGGCTCCTCCAAAAGGGTGACTAATCACATACTGAAAGCCTGTCTAAGACTGAATGAATTGCCCTCCAGAAGTGTTTAGATGTATCCATTAACTACAAAGAGTACTTAGATGACTAGATACCTAAATTTTTAGTGGATCAAGTTGAGTAAGATGGAGCTTGACATTTGTGTTTTCCTGTGTGCTTTAATCTTAGGAACAATATGAATGTCAGAAGTACTGTGACCATCCGCAACTGTAGTTCCAAAAACAGATCTTTTTGTCTGATGCCTGTAGTGACCTTCACGAGTAAACAATCAGTTATCTACCTAAACCTGAAAGTATCAGGAATCTGGGAAAGGGCAGTAAAGTCAATACCAATCCTAATTTTTTTTTAGAAAACTGGATTTGTACAGAGCTTTTCAGTAAAACAGGATTCTAATAGCAAAATGGCCCTGAGAGATATAGGCAATAATCAAGTTAAACAAGTATACTTAGTGCTTCAGAAATCAGTACAGAGGAAGTCTGTCATCTGGTAAAATCCAAATGAAACAGCAGCTCAGAACATCAGTTTACCACTTATGAAGCCAACTAAAACACGAGCAGCTGCACATCTGTGTAAGATCCTGTATTTATAAATATCACTAAGCCAGTCTTTGATCAGTGAGCAGAATCTGATAACTTCCTATGGCAAATGTGGTGTACTTTAGGTCATCCCAACTGTTGCTCTGAAAAATGTTGTAGCTTAAAACTGCTTTCACAGTGAAAACTACCCTCTGTAGAAATAATCCTTTAGAATTTGAAAGAGGTTGGGGAAAGCAAAGTAAGGTGTTCTACATGGATGACGGAATGTATTAACACAAAGCAAACTGCATGGTCAAGACCCAAGGGCAGACTCTCTTAAAAATTAGTAGTCTTCACTCAGCTACATCATTCCACTGAGGTCATACATTACAAACTAAAGTAAGGTCAACATATTTGTACCTGACCAAAACAAAACTTGGTCTAATAGATTATTAAATTTTCATATACCTGATTTTGTCCTTGAACATGAGAATATTACTATTTTTTGCATATTTACTTTAAACCTTGATGTTTTTTATTACTATAAGGAGGAAAAAATAAATATCTTCTGCTTTTCAACAGAGATTATTATATTTACTATTATGATGGGAAATTCGTAACTCAGAACTCTTTACATCAATGAAAGAGAACAGATAGGGGTGAAGCAACTTAAAAGTTTTGACCCTCAAAATAGAAAAATTATATTCATACTTTAATATTTTACTCACAGCAAATACCTACCCTCTCTATAAATATATTTTCCTCCCATCATTATTCTGCAGTTTACTAATGAATGTGAAGGGAAAAATCATACAAAAGCAATCACAACCCAGGAAAACAGAGGCATATATCACTTTTAAGATTAAAATATAAGAAATAAGCTTCTTCTAATGCTAATGCTCAAAAAATGTATGTCTAGCAACCATCCAAACTACAAATTAAATGGTTCAAACTGACAGAGGCAAATAGGTACTCAGGCAGACAGGACTGAGAATGAAACAGGAAAAAAATGGTGAAAGAGAAAGAACTTTAAATAAAGGCTATAAATAAAATGCATGAGAGATGTGCCAAAATTGCACTGTAATTTTTTTTTAAAGTTTCTTGTCTTTTCTTAATTTCTAAATTATATCAGGACTTGGGTTTCATAGCATTAAAAAATAATTACATGACAACTTTATTATCATTACCATCGAGAACCCTCCTTTCTGTTTTTTGGTTTCTGGAGTTAACTTTCTTATGTTCACTTCACAAAACCACCTCAAAATCTATTAACATTCACATGACATTTCTTTCTTTATTTTCCTTACTAGTACATTACAACCTTCCTCACAAGCCATTTTTAACATTATGAAAAATTTTAGACTCCTGAAAATTCCTCAGAGAATTATGTGAAATTAAACCTAAACAATCCACAGTGTATTCTCATTTTCCTGCACGACAGCTAGCTCTAGTGTACCGTACAACAATTAGAAACAAAGAACTCACAGATTTTATTCATACCTCTCTCACTAACTGGCTTTCATCCTCTCTATTTCCACAAATTTTACACTGCCTAGTCATGTCCTACTTATTTTCCTGAGGCATGTAAATATTAACACCCAAATTATAGCTAAGAAAAACTAAATGAAGTTATTGGTTGTCTGAGGTCACAAACCATTTGGTATCATTATCACTATTGCAACACCTGCAGTTTAAGTGCGTTTCTGGATAGGTCAAAACAAGAAAAGGCAACTAGTGGTTCATTCTGGGGCCTATTTGAATCAAGTATCAGAAAGATGTTTAAAAAAAATAGTATTTTGGACAAGGCTCCCCCAAAAATGCAACTTCCAAAATCACTAATGAGGTCTTGACTTTCATATTTATGTGTTAAACATAAGCATAAGATATATTTATGAAAGTTTATAATTTTTCAAGAATTATGCAAGTCCATGGAAAATTTACAGCCCCAGAAGGTAAAATGTCATCACCAGAATTTGCATGAAAACTGTGCTGTGTTCTAAGTAATTTTTTCTAATGGGACATGTAGGTATAGAATAGTTTATTAAAAAAAAAAATCAGATGCAAACTGATCTGAGAGAAATTTTCAGAGAACTGTGCATAACATTATACTGAACTGTACTTGTTTAGTACCTACATTCCGTAAAGGATTGTTCTGGCCTCAGCTACACAAAAAAAATTTTGTAACTTATTTTCCCATTTGGTTGGTCACTCTTTCCGTTCATCCTGAAACCATTTGTCTCTTTTCCGTTTTGTCATGTGTGATACCTAATGAATTGCTAGCATGGAAGCACTGCAGAAGAAGACAGAAAGCATCTTGAGGGTATCATAACAGTTGAGAGAAACAGTAGAAGTGACAATAATATCCATGCACATAAGGATATTATGCTGATATTAGGTATCAGCATGTCCAGCATTTAGTTCTAGGCTTCACTTAATGTTTGGTCTTAAATACAACTTTTATATTGCATCATCCTTTCTGTCACTATTAATAAGGATTTATCAACATACTAAATATAGAAGCTGGCTGGACTAATTAAGGCTTGTACAGCATATGTGATGTTAATGCTTTCAAATAATAATGTTTCAGACCATACTTTTACATTGTTATTACTAATCATATAAAACAAACAAAACAAAAAGTTTTTCTGAGCATAGGTGAATCAGGAGGTATTACTCTGTGATTATCACTGACTTTTATTAAAGTTAATAGAATTTTAAAAAATCCCCATCGCTGAAAACAATGCAATGTGACTGAGTTTTTACTCTCTATGTAAAATGCTAATTTTTCAACAGTAAAATAGGAAATGGCCATTGACCAACAAGATTTTTCCTCTTTTGAATTTTTTACTAAAAAAAAAAAATATGGGTTTTTTGTTCCGAAATGTATCTCTCAGCCTGACTTAACATTGTATTAGTGTTTCAGATTAGCTTCAACTTAACCTAAGTCACGCTCTTTCCTTAGATGGTGTAGTATTACACACTTCTATTACTCATTTTATTTACTCCTTTGGAATGAAATTGCTGCCTGACCTCCTGGAATAGTAGATAATTAACTCTTTAGAAATAAAGTTAGTGTTTTGCTAGACGAAAAGCTCTTCCTGAAAGTGAAGTGAACAAATATGTACAAAGATTATTAGAAAATGTATGGAACCATTTTGACCCCTATGACAAAGCTGACAAGCCAGATCAGAAAAGAAATTTTCCTGTATGAAGTCTGGCTCAAAAAGGAATAACTTCTCTCATAGTTCACTAATATGTCTCCCACTCAAGAAGAAATAAAAAATATGGAGAAGAATGTATCCTTCCATTACCAAACAAGCACCATCCTTTGATTTAAAAATTTTACACAGATAACACAACTGATTCACATCATGGCTAGGCATCGCGAACGAAGATTTGAGACCACTGATTCTAAATAAGTTTTTATCTACCCCCTCCAACATACATACCAAATACCTGGTAGACTTGTATCAAAAAGCACCTTTATAGCTTCATATAGATTTTTATCCGAGTGTGTTCATCCAAGAGAAGAAGTATTAGACATCTCACATGATCCCATGAGACTTACAGTGTGGGTCATGCACAGTTCATTCAGACAAGCAGTTGATCTCCAAGAGCTTTACCAATTCACACATCAGTGCTGAGCATTTTCAGTTTTACTTCATCAAGGTATAAAATGTATAGCAGCGTACTCAATCGTAGATCAGTAGAGATGTGCAGAGTAATACTCAAATCACTGTGCTAACTAGATGTAATGAGAAACTACTGGAGGGAGGGAGGAAGGGAGGGATCATGGAAATGTTAGGTCAGTATGAGGGAGATGAAGTTGCTAATCTAATTCACTACCCTGCACAGTAACATAAAAACTGAGAGAATCATTGAATGTGTCTCTCACTGGGGAGGGGCCTCTGACTGTCAGAACAGAAAGAACTCCCTCTATATCCATAAGACTGAATGGAGGTATATGGTCTTTCTTTCTACCTCTGAATTAGAGATCAGCTGTTTGAAGAGAGGAAGAATTAAGACTAGGCATAAAATAAGAATAAAGTCTTTGCCTCCTATAGCGAAACTCTGTGCTAATTGCCATTGCACTAAGTAAAAGTGGAAATGGTGGAAAAAAGTAAATAACAAAAGGTTGGGAAAAAAATCAGGAAGGAAAAGGAAAACCAATAAACACATTTAAATATTAAAAGATTTGTAACACAACTGTTTCATCACAAAACAGTATATTGGGTTCAGAATTGTTGAATGTCAACAGAGCATGCAAATGATTGTTGTAAACACAGGTCCAACATGAAGTACACTGGTAAAAAGTATTTCTCAGTGTGTTGTGCCTAACAGGATAACCCTATAGCATCAAGGACAACTGTGTGAAGAAGATGGATTATCTGTACCCTCTGCCTCTCAGTGTGCTACTTCCCTGACCACAACATGCACATAACAGTAGAGCTTCAACAAGGTTTATGTGCAAAACCCAAGGAAGAAGTCTTTATAAAAGAAATAATAGATGCCAGCTTTCTTGGTGTGAGATAGATCCAGATATCCTTGAAGTATTTAAATGAACCCAAAGGCCCCTTTTCAAAAGGGACCAAATCTAGCACCCAAGGGCAGAGAAGTTCTAATCTTACAGAAAATCAATGCAGCATAAATTCCTGTACTGCTTAGCAACCAGGAAATCGTATACAGTGTGAAACCCTGGTACATAAACACTGCAAGTATATACGCTCTGTATTTGTTTGCCATATTTGGATAGGGAACTGATTTGCTCTGTGCAGAGCAATGTCTTAGAGTGCAAAGAACTCAGTGCTTTTCTCTTCCTCCACCTTCTGCTAAGCATTTCCTGCCATCACCACACTTCTGAAGCATGATATGAGCTGAGTATTCCTCTCACTCTCAAAGAATGGCATCTTTAAAAGATTTGCATGAAAATAAATCCCCTTGAGTTTAGTCATGTTGCAGTGCCTTAGTCCTGCAGGAAACTCTTTTTTCCATTGTTGCCTCAGAGAGTACAGCCTGTCCCCGCTGTGAACATTTTGGTTTGTAGGTGGGTGGGGCATCTTGGAAGTATTGTTCTCCTGGGGACACACTGACAAGCACAAACACTGTCTGGGGTCTATGCTACTTAGAGCTCTTGAAAAAGACATCAAAACATCACTCATTGTCTTTCTAGCCAAGAAATATATGTTGGAGCCACACTGCTAGCAGCCTTTCTCCTGAAATCAAACCAGGGCTTACAGTGACATAGGCCTTGTGCTGTCTCTGCATCAGTAAGATTTCAGCAGCCCAAGAGAGTAATACTGACTGAAGATCTTTCAAATACTCCTAGTAGTTCGCATGGGTTTTGTCTTCCTGATGGTTAATCTCAGTTTCTTTCTCTAAAGGCTGGTGACATCATAGCCAACATCCCTCACCTCTTGCTAGAATACCTCATAAACACACACTCAGGGTAAACTCCTTATTTAAACTCTGGGGTCTTAGGAGTAGGGACTGACAATTTATGATCTGGATATGAAGAGCCTACTATGAAACAAGGCCCTGATCTGGGACCTCTGGGCAATGCTGCAAGTCAAGCACTAATTACAGTGGTGTCATCTTGTTATCTGAGCAAATGACTGTAACGCCTTCATTTTCCTTCTGGCATTTCTTCCACTTACCTTTATTGCCTCAACTTAGCTTTATGTCCTCACGTAAACATAGATTTTACTTCTCATTTGCTTATCTTATAACTTTCAGAAGTTATATTTGCATGTAGCAAGTGGTCATTAAAACATTCCAGAGAAAAAGGAAAAAAACTTAAGTTTCTCAGAAAAGTGTACGTGCACTAGTTCTAATGAAAAAAGAAGCAGCAGATTAAAGATCTACATTTTTGTATGTCCCTTTCTGGTCCCTCTTTAAAGGTAATTAAACTAATAAAAGGTAGTGAGCCACAAGTTTCAGCTCCCCAACTACTACCCTAAATGTAGTGAAGGATTTTAAGCTCACTTCAAGATTTCAGATGAGTTTACCAAGATATAATTATGATAAAAAAGAATTATTATGTAGCTCTTCAATTATACTGCAAAACCGTTTTACTAAGTGCATAAGCAAAGTTAAAATCTCAAAATTCAATATCAAAGCTAACATTAAATATGCAGAAATTTAAATACTCGAACATAATAGCAACACATCTTACAAATTATGTAGTTTGCTTTGTTCTTGACCTCCTCCCCCCATATTTCTGTGCTCACACAGCCCCTTCTTCTTGCCACAACTACTTTCTGCCATTAAAAGCATTAATTTATTTTTGGGGGTGGAAGGATGAAATGAGAAGAAAATGCTAGATGTTCACAGTAATATTTCTTTTGGTATTTGAATTTTTATTGCCCGTTTAAAGCTTTGGATTCTGAAGTTCTTTTCCCGATGAATAAAATGTCACATTAGCAAACAGTGAGATTGATGAAATTAGTGTGAAGATATTATAAATATCCAAAAGAGAAACAGTTTCACCATTGAACACAATGGAACTGTGCTTTGTGATGTAATGCTTATTCAGATAAGTGATGGCAGTAGCGAAACTTACATCTTAAGAGTAATAAATTTACAGTTCTATGTAAATGCAATTTCATAAAACAGTTCATGTCCACCTTTCCAGATCTTCTAAACAAAAAATGGCTACATGAGAAGTACATCAAAGTTTTACTGTTTTCAGACACATTAGCAAAACACACCTTTTAATCTGTAATCCACAATATTAATAATTCTAAAAATACTACCCAATTTTTTAAACATTGACTGTTACAGTCTTTCTGATTTGTATTCTTTATACTATGCTAAATTAATATTTTCACACAATCCCAACAAATACAATCCCCCATGAAAAAATTTCAGTATATCAAATGTGAAAACCGAAAGCCAAACCCAGAGAAAGGACATTTTTACAAGACTCTTTAAGAGTTCAGTTGTATTCCCCCTAGAAGAGATTTTTCCCTTGCATTCCCTTAAATACAAACTAAATTTCAGCAAAAAGCATCAGTCAAAATGGGGAAGAGATTACAAATGATTTTTGAGTTTCTCACTGAGGCAAAATTTCCGTGACCTGTTTCTGTTCAGCTTTAGCTAGAAAGTCTCAGCAACTGTACATCCTATAGAGTCCAAGCAGATTTACTCTACTCCAAGAATATTTACTCTCAAATAATCTAGTGCCATCCTAGCACCTAACATGATTACATAACTCTTTTTCTTCTTTTCGCAGCCGGTGTGCGGGGCATGTGGAAGCATGCACAGAGTGAGGGGCAAAGTCCCCATAAAGAAACTTCGCGCCAGCATATCCAGGGACCACAGCTGTCCACCTGAAGAATTTTATAGGCAAAAAGCCACATGCAGTACGAGTCCATACCGGACTAAAGGCTAAACAAAAAAACCATGCCCCCTCCCAACGCTGGAGCTCGATACTCTCCTACCTCCCAGGTTTACAGCCAGCGGACAGGATAAGGGACGGGGTTGATTCGAAGGAGTTGCAGGCTGCTGCTCTACCTCCCAGGGGAACGTGGCTCAGGCGGGAGGCGAGGGGCCCGGACCTCGGCCCTCCCGTGAGAAACTCAAGGAATTTTGTCCCGGGACGGTTGAAGGTCTCCGGGTTTCCCCCGGCCGCCGGCGGGACGCGCACGTCGGGGTTGCAGCCCGTCCTGCCGGCCCCGGCGAGCCTCACCTTGTTAGCACGGGGGGCCGCCAATGTTCGCCTCGGTTTAGACAGGGCAGGTTCGAAGTCCGGAAGAGCTACCTTCCGCTCACGGAAAATATTGACCAGCAGTCAAAAGAGCCAGAGCGAAGAGGTGAATGACAGGTCCGGGGGCGGGGGGCAAGGGAAGAGCCCCTTGCCCCTGTACACGCCGGCCCCCTCCGCTCCGCTCCCCCCGGCCCCTCTCCCGTTCGCTCGTGAGCCCTGGAGTTCCAGCTGCAGGGAGCGGCACGGTCCGGACAACACATCCTGCCCCCAGATCCAAACAAAAAGTATAAAAATACTATCCCATATCGCCCTTCCTTTTCCTCCACATACCCACGCATTTTACCTGTTTTTATGCCGGGTTTTTAATAAATTCCTTCCAAAAGGAGCCATGATCCCAGCGGCATAACATCAGCGATTCCCAAACAATTCGAGGGTGTTCCCTTCTCCCCTATTTTTTTCCCTGAGCTCCTTCCAGCTTGTTAATAGTCACCGAGCGTAGCGATGAGCTGGAAGTTGTGCAATTTACTGCTAACTTTGAACTCCAGCTTGTTGCTGCTGCTGCACCTTTGGAGTCCTGCCCAGCTGCGAACTTGAAGGAGGTGTTTAGGAGCCGGAAAAAGAAAGGGGAGGGGGAGAATACGCACTTGCTCCTGTGATGTGAAGTTATGCACAGAACTTGCTAAACTTTCAGGCTTGTCACCCTCAGGGCAGCAGGCAGCAAATGGGAAAGAAGGGGTTTTGCTCCTGTGGAACTCTGTAAAGACACACACACACACACACAAAAGCACTGAAAACTTTCCCTGGGAGGCTCCAGCCACTTCAGGTCAAGTCGTTCAGCTTAAACACACGCGTTAATGAAGGGGAAGCAACAGTTGCCACACCAGTTCCCAGTGCATAATAATCTGCCTTTTCAGTACCTCGGTACTTTTTTACAAGGTGTTGGACGAGTAAGGGGAAGATGAAGGGAAAAAGAGCTCTGTGGCCACTCTGCTGTCTCTGGATTTTAAAATAAATAACCCATTTGCATGAAAGCTTTTGCAGACTGAATCCACCTTCTAAAAAGTCTAAAGTGGGGCCTAGCAGAGAACAAGCAAGGCGGCAATATGACAGGCAGGGTTCCTACTGCACTGTCCGAGGACCTTTTTTGTTATTATTTTAAACTATCTTCGCCAGAAGGGAAATGAACACACACCATGGTTCCTGTTAACTGGAACCCTCTGGGAACAAGAGATTTGGAATAAAGAGAGCTTCAGAAGGATTTATTCCCCACCCCCGGCCTCCTCCAGCATGGAGCTGAGCAAGGGAAAAAGTACCCATTGCTCCCCAAAGGCTGGTGCTGGTGTGTGAAGGTCCCAGGGCAGGTGGAAAATTCCCTATACAGCCCTAGCTCATACTAGCCCTCTACTAGCCCTTTCTGCACTTAATTTAACAAATACATATTAGATTTATTTTTTTTTTTCTCACAGGGCAAATTCTTTATGTGGCTGCCCAAAGGTGTAGCACAATAGAGAATTGTTTTATTAACCAAGGGTGATGATTAAATAGGAGTCTACCAGAGCAAGGGCTTATCTGAAAAAAAAGGCTTTTTCTTCTTCTTCTAAATTTCACCTTTCCTCCCTTATTCAAGATAGTCACAGCAACGTGAAGAAAACAAAGGAAAGGCCCATTCCATGGGTTACCTATTACTGGCAGCTCTAGGAATACCCCACATATTTTCAGTTCAGTCCCACGCCTCTAAATTCTCTGAGCTGTAACTACAAAGAGAAGTTTGTAGCCTCTTAAAAGCCTTGTTTGTGTAATCATCCAAATAACACAAAAAAAAAATAGGGAAGCTGAAATGAAATAAGAGTCAGATTTCTTGTCCTGCTGCCAGGGTAGATTTTAGGTAATCTGATTTGGACATTATGATTATAAGCACACATTAAGTCTATAGACTTTCTTTTTGCTTTGAATTAGGTTATATATGCTACAAAGAGGAGATATTCTTATACCTAAAGGATCAGGAATATTTTTGGGTCCCTAAGGACCCAAAAAGGCATATTTGGCATAAAAATCAAAACACTATAGAACTTCCTAGAGAATAATTAAAATTCAAGTAACTATTTGTATTGGCAAAGTTAAAATAAAATAGCTTTATCCATAATATAATATTCAATTTTCTCATCATTAGGAAAATAAATGGGAACTTGCTGATATTTGTAGCTGGTTTTATTACTTCTGAATAGGCATCTCACAATTTTAAGTTATTTAAAAATTAAAATACTATGTAAATTGTACCTCTTCCTCTAGCAAATGTAAATTACTGTTCAACTAAATATATGCAATGTGGGAACTGGGTCCCTCTACACAAGTAAATCAAAATGTTTGTTAAATTTATGTAGTTATGCAAAGAAATGTAGAAAAGACTGCAGCATAATAAGCAGATGTTTCCTCCACAGGTGAGAAGAAAAGGCTTTCAGTCTATGCACTTTTACAATTAGGCTAGCCAAAATCAGGAAGAAAGTATGATAAAGTCTTACAGATTAATAAAGGTGAGAATCTTAAGAATGACAAACGTTGTGCTTTACTAAAAACAAAACCAAAGGATATTTAGCATACCAGAAAGAAGTGAAGACATGCTGTTTCACCTGATGTTCAGTTAATCTGAGTTTATAGAAAAGTGCTCAAACTCATAAAAATGCATAGATATTTCTCTTAGTAAGAGAAGGGACTTGATCTTCCATTCTCCATCACATAAACTAGTCTGTGAATAGAGTGGAAATTGCAGCACAACTTTGCAGAGGGACAAGTTAATTTTGTAGGCAGTGTTGACACAACAATTCAGTTAGCTTGTCCTTAAACTTCCAAAGTGCTTCTAACTATCTGTATCTGTATGTACACGTCCTTAGTTTTCTTTAAACTCCAGCTCTGATCTTCCAGGAATTTTGAGCCAACATTCCAGACCAGGGCCCTGGCACTTCCCAGCATGCCATAGGGGCATAAAAAGCAACCACCACTCAAATCTTGAGTATGATCACCTTCTAATCATTCTTTCTTCATGCAAAAATCTAAAAGGTGAATAGTTGGTAACATCAGATATTTCACCTACATACTGTGAAGCCCAGCCAAATAGTTTTGCCACAATATCTTCCCTCTAGGATAAGTAATGAATCATTGGCAGATAGTTTGGTTTGCAGAACTCATTTTTTGAAAACATTCCATAAAATGCATATGTATGGAGCTAGTCTTTCTTCAGAAAGACATGTCCATGATTCACTCTGATTTAAAGGAGAAGGAAGGGGAATTATAAACACTAGAGCATCACTTGCCACCAACTTACCTAACAATAAATATGGATGACAATCTTGGGTGCTTGATCAGAAAGCCTAAGGTTAATAAATTGCAATGTTTCATTTGCCATCTTCCAAAGCAGCTCATATTGAATGTTTTACTCCTCTCTTTGATAAAAATACTGCAGCACAGCAATGCTTTAAAACCCAGCTTTAACCCAAGTTTGGAATGCAGCTTTAACCATATTAGTCTGTAAGTATAGTTTCAAATTAACTTTTAAATGCAACGAAGAGGGGGTGTGCTACTGCTCTCTCCTTCCCTTTCTTATCTCTCTTACCCACCACTTAGTTTCAGTGCTTATCTTAAACAGTCTCTGGGATCTCATCTGATATCCTTGTAAACTGGCATAACTTATTCAAATTCCAACCCAGCAAAAAAAGTTCGTTCCTTCTATTTTGACTGATTGCTGAGATGAGTTGGCTTACCTCGAGATCAGAGAAAATCACTCAGACAGTGTGTTCCAGAGCTGAATCAAGGGAGGAGAACTATGAGATAGAAGAGAGGAAGCAAAAGAGAACTTGGAAGTAGTGGGGGGAGCAAGGCCTCCTTTGGCTGAGTGTCAGGGCAGCTTGGCAGTTTAACTTATTCTAAGAGTGGGTTTACAAGAAATGATTTAATGTAATCTAATGGCTTGCTGTCCTTAAAATTTGGGAGGTCTTACTCCTCTCATCAGCCACAGACTCCTGACCTTTTCCTTGTGCCAAGTATGGTTGTCAACAGGCTTTGTGCTTATACCATTCAACTTTTTAAATGGATGGAAAACGGACTTGAAACATGAAAGCGAATAGACAGCTTTTTGTGGGCTAGCTAGTTAAATTGGCTTATTGAGGTATCAGACAATTGGCAAGACTGGTATGTGAGGAGAGAAACAGGATCATGTGGCCAAGAATGTGGGCAGAGAAATGTGGGAGGAAGACGTCTTGTCTGAGCAGCCTTGAGCAGCTAGATTGGCTCAGCCACATTGTGTTACTTGGTTCTGGCTACAGCAATAAGTGGCTAAATGGAGACAGTAAAAGCTAACTTAGGAACAGGGCAATTTGTTGATTCCTTGCTCTATGCATAGGCTGCTTCAGATACCTTGACTCCCTCATTTTAAACCACCATAAATACTTATGGCTGCTTAAGTACAGCCAAATGTATGAATAAAAGACACTAGACCAGATGATCCAGTAGAGTAAGAGGGAAAGGTCAGTGTTAGGATTATAACTCACTGACAGGCACGAAAGTGGGTGATCCATTTTCAGCGAACTTGTGGATCTGTCCTGCTAAATTTACTTGAGATTTTTAGAATGAACTCAGAAGACTAGGAGCTGATTATAATATGACAGGTGAAGGTAATGTTGACGAGTGCAGAGTAATATACTGAAAAGAAAATCTAAACAAACCATTAAAGTGTCACATCTTGGAAATGTAATTTATCTGGGTCAGTTGATGGGAAGCCTTAGACCAATGTTCTATACTGTTAAAACTAAAACTAAATCCAAACAAAAAAGAGAGTTAACAATTAATGAGAAAGGAATGCAGAAGGAATTAGAAAAGCTTGTTATGCCACTGTAAACTTTCATTCTGAGTCTACATTTTGAATATCCCAGCCTATCTGAAGAAGGATATGAAGCAAATGGCAGCAAGAGAGTTTTAACATAAAATATGCTTTAATATGTGAGGAGAAATTAAGTAGAGAGATGAGACTCTTGAATCTAAAGAAAAGTGAATATCTGATTAATTTAAGAGAGCTCTATGATTATCTACATCATAGAGAAACTAAACAGGAAACAGCTATTTCTCACAATGTAAATATAAGGGCCTGCTGAAAAAAAATAATCAGACAGCAAAGTTAAAACGAATACACATAAAAAGATTGTACCTGTAAGCAAATGACAGAACTGCCCTCTGACTGCAGATGTTGGGAAGAACAAAAGTAAGAATACTTAGAAAGAGAGATGAGGCAAAACCATGGAGCTTAAGGCCAATAGAGGTTAGAAAAATCACTGGATTCTTGTGTTTTTATCACCTTGGTCCAGCGGTTCCTCAAATTTCTTTTTCATTTCCCTTTCTTTCCCAACAGGTGACTAGCTACTGGCATAGCCTAAAATACAGTAAACCTCACAGGTTACTTTTGACTTGCAGATTGATTCAAATGTACCATCACCATGGCTGCTGTACCCTCTTGACTTCCATGTAAGGATTTTCCTACACTTTAATAGAGCAGTGATCAAAACAGTCACCTTGACTCCCTGTAAGCAGTTTTTTATTCAGTGTTTCAGATACAGAACTAGTTTTGTATATTCTACAATTACTCCTAAGCATTGGTAAGGAGAAAATCCACAGATACAGAGTCAAGTTCTTCGCACATGAAAATCTCAGTCAACACATTCTTCATTCATCCCAAATCTCTTTCTCTCCTTTCTTTCATGAGGTACTGAGACAATGTCTTGTGACTGAACTTGCCATTTTTCTATTCCAGCACTATACTCTCTTATGTATTCTTACTCCTTCTGTAATGGTGTAAATATTTGTCAGTTAGGTACTTGAAAAATCTGCAATAAAAGGCTGAAGCAAATTAAGTGAGCAAAACATCCTTCTGTCTGTCACAGTGTCTGTTAAATATAGTGGTGCAAATAAGTTTTCAGCTCTGAAAATCCTGAATTGCTGATTACTTCATGATGGGAGTAAAAAAACTACCTCATATTTGCCTTGCTTTTGCACTCTTTCGTAAACATTTACTAGTGCCCACTATCAGAGACAGGATATTTTTTAAGATGAGACTGGATGTGGCACTTAGTGCCATGTTCTAGTAACCATGGCAGTGTTGGATCAAGGGTTGGACTTGATGATCTCAGAGGTCTTTTCTAACCTGGCTGATTCTATGATTCTATATTTCTATGATATTATGCCAGTAAGGTATTTTATATGATCTGCTAGAGCAACTCTTCCACTGATGATTGGATGTAACATGAAAATTGCTCTTCTTGTGTTTCTTCTTCAGCTCTCTAACAGGTCCTTTTTTCTCACTGTGATTTTGATAAAAATGTGTTAAGAGACATGAACTAAATTCTCTGCTCCTACAGATTTGCACAGTTATCTTAGAAACAGTAGATGGGGTTAAATGTTTTACATAATACCCTCCTTTAATATTTTTTAATCCTCTTATGAAACATATTATACTATTATTTTTCATAACAGCTTTTGCAGCATGCTATAATACTATTTTGTGGTTATATTCTTTGGTGTAAATGCCTGACTTATAATAGCTCTGACTATTATCAAAGAGAGCAGTTTAAATGAGCTGTTGTGTCCCAAGCTGCCACACTTGGGTCAACAATGATTGATGTAGAGGATTTATCACAAAACCTAAAATTCCTCCCAGTACACTTCCAGGAGCCCTGGAAGCTCAGATTGCATCCGTTGAGAAAGACATTTTGAAAACACATCAGTACATTAAAGAAACTTCCTATTACTAGAAGTGTTTAGAAGTTGAAGAGACACAAAGAAAATAATTTTCCTTTTTCAAAATTATGAAAAAAATACTTTCCTGATACAAATGTAATAATTTTTCTGAATACCTTTATTAAAGCTTTTTTAATATAATGCTTTTCTTTCAAAAGACATATGCTAGATTTGCATAATGTTACTGTTACTGAAAAAAAAATGCTTATGCTGTCTACATCCAAGGATAAGCAATGGCAGTTCTTGCAGCACTAAATGAGGAAATATGATCATAGGATTTGTAGATAAGCAACTGACAGTATTATTTTCAGTTATTTGAAGACTTTTAAAAACATAGAAAACAAAGGAATACAGGAAAAATCAATGGAAATATTCTTAGGACAGTGCCCTGACTGTAAACCCCCATTCATGGCATTCTTTGCACACCACTACGTGATTAATAAAGGGAATATTAATTGTATGTCTTTTGGTCTGCCATGATAATATCCATACATTTCACATCTCATAGTTTTATGAGGTTTATGAATAGTTAGGACTTTCCAAAGATCTTGGTTCACACAGCAGGAGAATAAATGGTTTCCAACCACAAACTGGAGAATAACATTATTGTTCCTCCTCTTCCTACCCAAATTTTAATCACACAAGCTTTAAAAAGGACAATGACCACATATCTACCAGACAGCCTCCAAGGCTCTCTTCTTGATTGCTGTGTTTTTAAATTGCTTCTTACCAAGAGTGTGCTCTTGTCTGTTGAATGAGAACATTTTTTAGAGACAAACATCTGAAATAAATGTCCCCTGGAGGTGTGCACTATTCCAGTCATCACAGAGTGAGTACTCATGTTCTTATTTAACGCCAGTCCCTGAGATCCTGTCAGTACCTGCACCAATTAAGCCTATCACTTTTCAACTTTACACCAAAATCCTTGATATTGTTTCCCTGATGTAAGCTTCCAGCATGCCTGTTCTCGTCTTCTTACACAGAGAGAGATCTTCTCCAGATGTCGACTCTCAAATGGGCCAGACACACATTAAAATACAAGCTCTATTCCCTTCCTAGATTCCAGCCATGCATGGAAAATACTCAAACTCTACCTAATTGGTAGAATATCTCTGCTGCCTGTTTTTCAGAAAAACAGAAACAAATGTTTATACTCCCTGCTCCCATCCTGTCTTATCTAGGAGAACATGGAAGTATCACTAATAATTTGACAGCGGCAAAAAGCTGCTGTTCCGTAATCTTATAGTGGCAGATTGCCAGTTCATGAATTACTTTTAAAGGAAATTAGGGCATCATGAAGAATAAGAAATCTTCAAATACAGGATATATGAAAATTTTAGCAGTTTCTAAATCTTTCTCTCACTTCATTTCTTAAAAAACAAAACAACAAAAAAGCGGGAGGGTAGGAATCTACATATGATGTAAAACCTGGAGATAATTACATTCACATTTCTATGTGCTTTTTTTGAAGCTTTTTCATTGAAACCAGTGGGAGTTTTTCCTGATCAAGGTCTTTTCACACAAATGAACAACCACAAATGTGTTAGGAAAGACTGATATCTGGGACAGTGAAGTGGTTTTTCTCCCTTAGAAATAAAAAAAAAAAGAAAAACCAACCAAAATTTCTTGAGACTGTTCATTTTATATCTAAATTTATAACCAAAAGAATTTCTTACTTTCATCCAGAACTGGAAAATGGATTTATTGCATAGAACATTTACTTAAGAATAAACCTGGTGTTAACTTCAGGATGAAGCAATTAAAATAGTACCAATTTAAGACACAGAAGTGGGAAAAAAAACAAACAAAAAAATCCCAAACCCTCCCCCAAACAATTGTACTGAGCTTATTCTCCAGATGGGGTAGAATATTTTATATTGTATTTTCTAGCATCTTTGTCTATTTCAACTATAATAATACAATCAAAACTATCTGAGTCTTTCAGAAATGTAAGAAGCACTTTCTGTTTCACAGATTTAGCAGTAGTTCCAATAAAGAACATATGTCTGTAATGAGAGTTTTAGATGGATTTTACATGAATGTTTCTGACACAGATGCCAGAGATTACATGTAAGACCAGATAACATCAGGAATATTTTTAAAAGGTAGAAAGACATGTGGGATGCATCCAATAGACTAAAACAAAGGAGAATGAGACAGTTTACACAGCAGAGTTACGTATGTCAAGACACACATCTTCTGCTGAAGATGTTCTCATGTCTTGAACTGGGGTATAATGCCTCACAATACTTGACTCCTTGTAAATTATTGCTCCTGTGAAACTCTTTTGTGCCTCTTGGTCAAGTACATATTTTTTCACAGGTAAATTGTTAATTATTACTTAAGCAAGAATACTCCCTGAGGCCCAGGAATCTAAATTGTTGAGAATAAAAGCAATGTACTTCACTGGTTTCTTCTCCATTCCTCTGGCTGCCAGTAATCTAATTCCAGAAGCAGTATAAAGGAAATATAGTTATCTAGTAAAAAGTTATAGAGGCTTTTGACTTAGCATTTACCTAGTCCAAATCCACAAAGCTGTTTAGATAATTCACTCCCATTGATTCTGATATGAATGGACACTTTTCCTACTTAAGCCTAGATCCTTTGTGCTAGATGTAGCAGTAGAGGGAAAACAGTCAGTCCCTGACTATGACTATGGCTGACTGTGCAGGCCTGTGTGATGGCTTGAAGGCCTTACTCCAAAAAGATTTAGTTGGTTGGGTGCATAAATCTATGAACAGGACTGCTACACAATCAGCTACATAACCACAAAGGATCTGGCAAGGAACTGCTGCCATTGAATTGTACATGCAAAAGGACGTGTTCGGCACTGCAAATATGGATGACAGCTACAGTAGTGTGTAGTGGCAGGGGGCAGCATGAATGGTTGCTATGTGTGACAGTGTCCTATTCTCTTGCATTCTTGCCTCAATTACTGTTAGAAACACAATAATCTTACCCTGGTACAAGGACTGTAGGCTGTATTCTGCTGGTATCTGTACTCTGTAAGAATTTCAAAACACAACGGCAAGTCTTATTCCATGAAAAGGCAATGTACAGGATCACCCAGCATGAGCTATTTGGTGAAGTCAGCATAACATCTGAACTACCTGTTGTAAAAAAATGTGTAAATAATAGGCAACTCCTTATGTCTAGTGGTGCTGATTTTGGTTGAGTTAATTTTCTTCACAGTGGCTAGTATGAGGCTGTATTTTGTATTTGTGATGAATGCAGTGTTGATAATAGAGATGTTTTTCTTGTTGCTGAGCAGTGCTTACACAGGCCTTTTCTGCTTTTTGTACTGCCACACTGGCAAAGAAGTTGGGGGTGCATGAGAGTTTGGGAGGACACAGAGCCGGGACAGGTGAGCTAAACTGACCAAAGGGATACTCCATACCATATGTCATCCTGCTCAGTCTATAAATCTGGGGGAAGAAGGAGGAAGGGGAGGACATTTGTAATGATGGTGTTTGTCTTCCCATGTAACCACTAAGTGTGATGGGACCCTGCTGCCCTGGAGATAGCTGAACACCTGCCTGAATTCCTTGTTTTGCTTTGCTTGCATGCATAACTTTTGCTTTTCCTATTAAACTCTTTATCTCAACCCATAACTTTTCTAGCATTTTCCCTTCTGATTTTCTGCCCAGTCCTGTTGGTAGGGGAGTGAGTGAGATGCTGCTTAGTGCTTGGGTAACGGTTGGGGTTAAACCACGACACTAGGTTTCTGGAAAACTTTGGAAAATTGTAAACTTGATCAGTGTCATCCTGTACTCAACATTGGTGAGGCCACACCTAGAGTACTGTGTTTAGTTTTGGGCCCCTCACTACTAAATGTCATTGAGGTGCTGGAGCTGTCCAGAGAAGGGCAAAAAAGCTGGTGAAGGGTTTGAAGCACAAGTCTTATGAGAAGCAGCCAAGGGAAATGGGGCTGTTTAGCCTGGAACGAGTGAGACTCAGCGGGAACCTTACTGCTCTCTACAAATGCCAGGTAACATATGACAGGATGAGACGAAAGGGCCTCAGGCTGTGCCACGGAGTATTTAGGTTGGATACAAACAAAAATTTCTTCATGGAAAATGTTGTCAAGCTTTGGAATGGTAGTCACCATCCCTAGAGGTATTTAAAAGTTTTTTAGATGTGGGACATGGCTTAGTGGTCAACATAGCAGTGCTAGGCTGGCAGTTGGACTTGATGATCTCAGAGGTCTTTTCCAACCTAAAAGATTCTATGATTCTAGCAAGAGTTAAATCTCTGAAAACCCATAATCAAATGCATCTGCCACTGTAACTGAAGCATTGTGCTGTGATGCACATCCTTCTTCTAAGGCTTTAGACTGTAGGGAATAGGAGGTACATACACTTGATGAACCTGTGTAAGCCTGCCAGAAATAACATGTCACATCTGCTTATGTTTTTTAACTTTTTACACCTTCTAACACCCCTTAGGTATATAGTGATGCTATCTAACATTATTCTTTCTGCACCAATAATTCAGCTGGATGTTCACACAGCAAAGGGATCTCATCTGCGTAAATAAACCCATTCCATTTAGTGATATTCATGGAAATAAAGTCAGAGAGGCTCACTTCCAGTGGTTTGCCTTACTCACAAAGATATGACCATATGAAGAGAGATCATTGTAGCTATGCAAAGGTATCATTTACTTGTTAGACTAAACAGTGAATGTTGAGCTGTCTCACCAGTTACCAGTGAATACAGCTGGAGCACTTGTTCATCCAGGGGAGACTGGGGACAACGAGCAGAAAAGCAGGAAGAAATGGAAGTTTATTCTTGATTTTAAAAAGTTTTAGTTTTACCTAAATCAACAATATGAAATGCTACAGGGTACCATCACTTCAAACCACTCTTCAACCCTGCTTGTAATCTTTGACTGCTAACATATTTTCAGTTGATGCCCAAAGTATTCTGTAGGTATCTCAACTAAAATCAAGATTGCAATCCAGGCCTCACTGTTTAAATAAACAATTCATGTTCCTCAGTGTGGGTACATGAAATTTACAGATACAGACAAGCTTAAGTTTTAACATTTGAGTCATGCGTCTCATCTTCTTAAAATTAGACATGTATGGAAGTGTTTTCAGGATTGGGGCTACATCATCGAGTGATTAGAAAACAGTCCCCTCTGGGTCTCAATTAAACATGGCTCCAGTAGCACAAATCAATGCACCAGGATGGTGGTTTGAAGCTGAGATCATGTCTACAGCACAAGGCATGGCTGACATCAGCGTGTTAATCTGGGGTGTGAGCGCTCTGTGCATACTGAATCCCCTAGTTTACCTGCAGTTATAACAGCACAACTGTTCTCTTGCCAGTCTAACATATTTCTGTTGGGAGGGAAAGGAAGGGGGGGGAAGAGAGAGGAGGGAGTACACCAAGGCTTGATGTTGTTAGGATGTGGTTGGTGATCACAGATGTGGAACTACTGTCATGACACATATCCAGGAGGATGCACTGCTCTCGATGGTTTTGATAAGGGACAGAGATAAACACAGCAGCTCTTTAGCATTCCCTGTGATAAGCTTTAACAGTAAAAACTAGGCTGGTATAGGTTGCCACAGATTACAAACATTTTTTTTCGAGAACAGCATGTATTTGTAAGCTGCTTTCTAGTTTAGACATGGCTAGAGTTAATTCTAGTTTATAAAGCACTGAAACTGAAAGGTGTTATGCAAATGCAAAATATTTCTCAGATGCAAAGGCTCCTTTTATTTTTCAGAAAGGGTGCTTTCTTTCTTTGTCAGTGATGTTTTTGCTTGTGTTGTAAATGATTGGTTGCCTGTGTTTGCTGTTGTAACAGGTATTCTTATTACCACTTTGACTATCTTTATTGGGATGTCTGCTTTTCAGTCTCCTAGGAATTTCTTAAATACTATGCATGCAAATTTTAGTTCACAGATGTGCAAATTACATAGACGCTTTCCATCTCTCATAGGTAAAAAAGCTGGAAGTTGCAGAAGTGTTGTATGTGCTGGCACAGTGCTGAAACCACAGTTCTTTGAATCCATATTTTGTTATTGAGTGTTACTGCTAAGTCAAAACCAATGAGTTTAACAATGATTTTTAAACAATCTACTCATAAAACCAAGAACCTTGTATATTAAGAAGAAATTTAAAACTGATGCTTTTGCCCTGCTTAATGAAATTTCTGAAGGAAAAATAACTTACAACTGAAAGACGGCAGCAAAATAACTAACAAACTAAGCGATTCATAGTTTTTTCTTATGTTTCAGTAGAAGAAATGTGCAAGGCTGTCCACGACTCATGAGGATCCCTTTTATTACAAAAAAAAACCAAAAATCAAACCAAACCAAACCAAACAAACAAAAAACAAAAAAAAAACAAACAAAAAAAAAAAACAAAACAAAAAAAAACAACAAAAAAGTCTACTAGTTGTTTAGAAACGTCTTAAGGACTCCTGCAGAAGAACTTGTAACTGGTCAAGATGAAGGTCTCAGAATAGTCTCACTGATTTACAGTAATAATAACATATTGTCTCTTTACTGCGCACAGAGTAAATATTCCTCAGTATTTTTAATTCAAAATCTTTTCAAGGCTATACAAAAGAGGTTAATTTCTCTTTTGGGTACAAGGAAAAAATCACAATTATTTAAGAAATTTATTGGAGTGGCAGGAAATGTGATTTCAGAAGTTTCACAGTGTAGAGTCCAATTCCTATTTATATGGGCATACTTGAACCAGTGTAATATATGACAATGCATATTGTATGTCTTCTGTTACCATGTTCCATGGAACACTGAAGAATAATTGCAGACAAAACCTGAATATTATGGGGAAAAAGAGAGTCAAACCCCTGAATTCAGATCAATTTCATTTTGCTCTTTCAGAAATTATGGATAATCATTGTTATCTAATCAGTCCAACAGTAACAGTATTAAAATAATAATTTTGCATCTTTTAACTACTTCATCTGTTTAACAAAAAATTATAAAACATGATCAGTCTGATGAGCAGAGGATCACATGAATATGTAATAGTCAACAAAGTTATATAAGGTCTTTCACCCATGTGTATTGTATATATTAGATCCTGGAACTTAAATTAAAATATTCATAGCTCACTGGAGAGAAATGAAAAATTTATTAACTTAGGAATTTGGGGAAAATGTGTAATCAGAGAAATGAGAAAGAGGCAGCCTAGCTTGGGAATGAATTACTGAGAGGTGAGGGTAAGGAGGAGGTGCCCAAAGCATAACTCCCATGACACACTGTGGTGGCACCTCTAACTGCACTGGTTCTCACATAGAAGGGTTCTAGTAAAAGGGAAAAAAATAAAACAGAAAATGAAATTAGGAGTAGGAGTGAAGATTGTCTTCCTATGGCCTTTTTTATCCAAATTGACTTTTCTTAAACAATTTCCAAACTGTTATATACATGTCAAAAAAGTCTGTATTTCCAGTTGTTTTAACTGTTTGTGTGTAGATGCATAAATTCTGTGTTTCCTTTATAGTAAAGGAAATACAGAGTCTGTCTTTTCATTACAATTTAAGAGAGTCTCACAGTTCTGGAAATTTAATGGCTGTGCTTTAATGGAAAAAAATTAATTCAAAAGATGAAATGGTACTTCAAATTATTCTGTTAAGATGATTTTTTTAAAATTTTCTGTGATTTAAGAATCATGATTCCTTAGGGTACTGAGATGTTGTTGCTGTTTAAAATCTCAGAGCATGAAGAAAAAAATCCTCTACCATGCATGTTGATCTCATGTAGAGGCTATGCAGAATGTCATCTTCACAGTTTCAGGCCCCAGAACTTTCAAACACAAAGGGTGGGCTCATTAGACATCCAAAAAGTTTCTGCTGATTTGTAACTTCTTACAAAATGCTGTAGAAATTTGTTGCATATTAAGAAATATTTTTGATTCAGATAATAATGTGGTTGCTTATGTGTTTGAGTTTTTTTCCTACAGTAGTAAGTTCTTTAATATTACTCAGTTGACTTCTCAAAGTTTCCTTAAATTGTACAACCTCACAAATCTAAAAAATGAGTCACAGACCGACTAGAGGAGATTAAGTTTGAAGTAGGGAAAATGCTTAATGTTTTCCTTTAAAATGATGGTGCACCATATCCTCTTTACTTTTGAATTCTTTTCTGATATCCTTTGCAGCAAAGGTGGTCTCTGGGACTTTCAGCAGTTGAATACACTATCAATTTTTGAGCATTACTGTCCTGATCAAAAAAAATCTATTTTTAAGCTCAGAGAAAGAGATGCTGAGAACTCACAATGCCTGGGAAATTCAGCTGCACTGTCTGACTTAATGATTTAAATGTACTTTGAATACCCTTCCCTATCTGCCCTGCTGCTTTGCTTGAGCTTGTTCCTTGACCTGAAATGATAGAAATTGAGTCATCAGTTTTCTGAGCAGCATATTAACCTAAGCTGCTGATAGTCAAACTGTTGTAGGGGCAAAGCAGCTTAATCATCACAACTAAATTCAAATTTGAGATTGTGAGTGAGCTTGCTGTACAAAATTTTGTCTTGCTGACCACCCCCAGAATGATTCCTCTTGAAGTTTTCATACTTCTAGAACTAATGATAGGTTTGGCTAAAAACCATAAAAAGTTCTTAGACATTAATATAATTAATGAAAGGACTGAACATCTTGAACTGCCTTCCATTCATTGCCACTGTGTTTATTTCCATTCCAAAGGCCTAAGACTGCTACCTGGAACACTGAGAATTCCTAATAGTAATCTCCACTTCCTTCTACTCCAGGATCATTAGCAGAATGGTTCTCTTTCTGTTTGGTTATTACAGCTTTTGTGTTTGGTGTTATCCATATGTTCTGGTAGTTTTATGACAAAATAAATAGAGGTTCATGTATCTTTTCTTCCATGAATCTGCCATTTGTGTGATTGTTTCATTATCTTCAGATGCCTTGCAGCTGTGAATTGATCTGATTTATAGGCCTGGACAGGCCATCTAAATCACACATTGAGGGCAAGTGAAGATAAGCTGAATTTCCCAAACCAACTGGCACTAATGAATAGTTATAAATATTCTCTTTAGCTAGGAATGTTTAAAGAGAGAGAGACAGAGATCTGCCAAGAGTTTGTGTTTTTTCCTTGTAAGAGCTTCTCTAAAATTCATATTATGCAGTTCTTTGTGAAGTAGTACAAGATACAGATGTAAGAAAGAGGTAGCAAAAGTAAGTAAAGGAGCATCTGAGAAACAGAAGACAGTTGAGTTCTACCAAGAAAAAAATGTAATTGTCCAAGCTCAGTTGTGCCTGATCCAGGAAACTTGAAGATAATGTGTCAAAAAGAGTGTGGTCAGAAAGCAAAGATTTTCAGCACTGAAGTTTCTGCCTTGTCATTTCCAAGAACAAAAAAAGGGAAAACAGAGCAATGAAAAAAATATTATGGCTCATAACATACCATACATTTATCCTCTTGAAATCACTAGTAATTATTAACTCATGGAAAAAAAAAAAAAAAAAAAAAGAAAAGAAAAAAAGAAAAAGCAACAATTAGGTGATCAGAGATTTTAATGACAGGATTAATGGAAATTACTCTCTTCCTGACACAAAAAGTAAAATTCATTCCTTTAAATTCCATTTATATAAGGATATGTGTAATTAGACTATTGAAGAAATCTATGACAGAGAGTAGGCACTAGAAAATATCTATGAAATATGATTCTCATTCATAGAGCTTTCTGGACTCTTGAACACCCACAGAGAAAAATCAGCTGCAGATTGGTCTTTCTACATCATAGAAATAATAGAAAATAGGACTAGAGGGAAGCATGAGTGGCTAGCTAATCTAACCTCAGTGCTAAGGCAGATGAGTGATAGCTGAAACTTTCTGGCAGACTAGCACAGCCTATACAATGTACTAAATGTGTTTTGGGGATTTTGTTTGTTTTTAATTTCTCTCCCAGTAGTACAGAAAGATATACTCCATGCAAAAATGTGTTCTTAAAACAGCTAGTACCGTGGCAATGCACTCAACTTCATTTGTGTGTATTTATTTGACCATACACCAAAACAACATTTAAATTTAAATTCTGTTGTGCTGCAAAAGTTGATTAAATGATGAAAGAATTCAATTAATTAAACTTTTCTTGCCAGGTGTTCTTTGAAAATTCTGTGTGTTTTCTGTTTCTGCGACACCTATTCATTCACAGAGGGTGCGGGAAGAAAGCAACACCCGTCTTTGCTCTTCGCATTTTAAAGGAACCTTTCTGCGGTAAAGAGCACATCCACGACAGAAGAATTTATTCTCGGAGTGTGTTCCTGCCTACGTGTGCCATGTGTATCTGCCCTTAAATGTATTCAAAGAGACCGAAATGTTCTGCATTGTGGTATCTGCATTCAACATATGGAGCATTTGTGTGTATCTGGGAAAAAAACCAAAACACCACCACCACCAAAATTTAAAAATAAACAAATAAATAAATAAAACACAAACAAAAAAAAAATAACCACAGCAAAAGCAGTAGCGCAATGGAGGCTGACGCCAGTCTTCAGCTTTACGTTTTCATACCCACACGTTAGAGATTACCCTGCCCTGACCTTCGGGTCATTTCCCTGGGCTTTACGGCTCATCAGCTGAGAGCTGGACGGCCGGAGAGCCCGGCTCCGGGGCTCGCACGGAGGACTGGGCGTGCGGTAGAGAGACAGGAGACCCCGCGCCCCTCCCGAGGCAGGAGGAGGGGGGACCCCGCGCCCACCCCCCCGCCGCCCTGCCTCCACCTGGGGTCCCAGCTCTGACCTGCAGGTGCTCTGCACGGAGCCTGTTCAGTGCGGGTCGTTGAGCGGGGATACCTAGTGTAAAAAGCATCCGGGAAAAGTGCATCTTGAGAGAAATGTCTCTTAGGAGCGCTCGCTCTCTTGAAACCGCAGCGGGTGGCTGTGGCAAGCACTCTTCAGGAGTAATAGGGTCGGCTATCATGATTTTTTGCGAATCTATGACTGACTCTATCAAGTGACTTTCCATGCAACATCCCTGCCCATGGCCAGAGTTATATCCCTACCGTGCCCCATGTCAGGCGTTCCCTGCCCATCCCCGGTTTAACACCGCTGCCCGTTAGCAATGTGCGGTTCTCTCCCTGGTTGTTTCCCTTGCTATTGGGAAAGGTTCTACAGATGAAAGACAAAGCGCATCAGGCGTCAACCGAACGAGGACCACCCCCTTGGTCCCACGCCGTGGGACCAAGCACCTGCGGAAACTTTTTTTTTAATTATTATTATTAATAATAATAATAAAAATAAATGGGGACCGTTCCGTATCACAGGATGGTTCCCTTTCGGGCAAAGCCCGTGCGGGGCGCGCCCCGAGGCGGTGGGTGCGGGGGCTCGCCGTGCGTCAGGCGCAGAGTGGCGTCAGCGCCGGCGGGCGCGGATCGGCGGGGAAGGGGCAGCGGGAGGGGGCACGGGGTATGAGGGGAGGAGGGAGGGATCTTCGTCAGGAGGCGACGGCGGCACCGCCGTGACATCACCCCGCGGCTTATATAGTTGGGGAAGGGTCTGGGTCCCCCGTCTGGTGCCTGCAGCCGCTCGACAGCAGGCGTGCGGAGGGCGAGGAGCGGCGGGGCTCTCTCTGTTTGTCTGTCTGTCTCTCTCTCCATCTCTCCTCAGGATTTATGGACTTTACTTTCTAGAGGGCGGCGCGGCAAGGATGAGAGCCCAGCTACTGTGCGTGGTGCTGCTGGCCCTGGCCTCCTGCAGCCTCTGCTCAGGTAAGTCCCCACCGCCGCCCTGCGCCGGGTCCCGCCGGGCGCGCCCCGCACCGCCCGTCCCCGAAGTCCCCCTGACCACTTGGCACTGAGTCGCTCCCGGAGCCGTAAGAAGGACCTAAAGGAAGGAGGTGAAGTCGCTTCGGGCTCCCCCGGCTGTCCCCAGTAGGCGCCCGGGAGCTGTCTCTAATAACGGACTGCGGCCAGCATCGTGTTTTGTATTACTCCCCTAACTTTCTTCCTTCATATAAGCCATTCCTTTTCACGGCATCCATACCATGGAAGTAAGTGTAGACTAGTTATTGAAAGTAGAAATCAGTGTAGACCATCTTCTGGGTTGTGCTATCTCATTCGTGCTTCATGGAATATCATATATTTCAAATTATGATAGAAATTATTATTTCTGCAACTCATGAATAGCTGCTGTAATCCAAACCAACATGAATATCTATGCACTTTTGGCACTTTTTAGAGAGAGAAATACAGTGTTATTATGTGGGGGGAAAAACTTGCTAGCAACTGATCTGAAATTATGACCAAAAAACGCTGAAGCACACGCAGATCACAAAATAATAATGTAAGTGCATTTCTTCTCGAAGAGCAACTGCTTTAGAAGACTCAAAAGGAGTTAAAATGCATTGTCTGCTCCTTTGGAAAATGATAGATCTTAAGATGTGCCATTTATATCCCAAGTTTATGACAAAAAATGGGTACGGTGATGATTAAACAGGTGTACACACGGAGACAGGAAGCAGAATAGCCTTAAAAAACCACTCTTAACTAACTTTTGAATTACCTTGATTTTTAACTCCACAGAATTTAGTGAGCAAATTTAAAACATATTCACTTTTCAACTTCAGTTTTCAGGACGACTCAGAAATCCTAATTCTTCCTTTAGCTGAAAGTTTTCAATTTGTATTCACTGCAGAAGAAAAATGTAACACATGTAATAGCTGCATTTTATCACAGTTTAAATATAATCATTCTGTATATTGCAGAGAACTGGTGATCTTAGTAACAAGGCTTGACATTGCTTTTTTTCTCCCCATCTATTTGAAGCTTTTTAAACAAATTTTTGCATTCTAGTATTTTCAATGAGGCAGTTTCAAATTTAATTCTTTGTAGAGCCTGAATGAAAGCCCACTGAAGTAAAAAAAAAAAAAAAAGTGGAAATTAAATAGGTTTATAAAAGAAAGAAACAAAAGCAGAAGTAAATTTGTATGTGTAAATAACATTGATGGTTTATTTGCATGAAATTTTGAAATTATTTTTAAATGAGAAATGCCACAGAGAAGTTTTTGTGAAGAACCCTAAAGCAGTTTTACCTAAAATGGTCAGTTATGTCAAGTGATGGTTAATTTTGATTTGCTTTTGAAAATGTTTGCCATCAGGGGAAAGTGTGTAACTGGAGAATGTAACTGTTCCTTTAGAATATGAATATATGAATATATGAATAGAAACTATTTTTCTTGTCAGTAGAACCAAGAAGACATCAAACTGTGTGAATTTCCCTCTTATTTGAATGATAATGCATAACGAGACTTTTTATACATTGCTCCCTGAGAGTCTGTTCCTTTTATGCTTTTGCTCCTTGTCCTTCTCTTTCATTCCTGAATTACCTGGAAGTGTTTCCTTCTCCTCCTCCAAGCCTTGCTTTATTTTTCATTCAAAGAATTTTGACTAGACTGTCAATTTTGACTAAGCTGTTCTCTGAGCTTCTTTTCTCAATCCAAATGCTTCTTAATACCTACACCACTTTCCATGGCTGCAGCTACCTTCCAGCCTCAGTGGTGTGGAAGCTATCTTACATCCTTTATAGAATATAAAATACAGGTGCTAACCAGACACAAGTCCTTTTATTATTCTCAGCAGGCATGACCCAGGACACCATAAATCATGATGATCATGATGATCATGATGATCATTGTGTGTGCTGCTCACCTGTTCACAGGAGTTGCTAACATTGGTAGAAATTCAGGTGATGTGATCTCGTGCTGCCAGCCGAACTTTGGGTAGTGGCAAAGCGGTTAAGAAGTCAGGTAAAACTGACAACCACTGCTGCTGTGAAGAAGAAAAAGACATTAGGTTGAAGAATAGTATCTAGTGACTTGCCATAATACTGATCTACAACCAGTCTTATTTAATATGAAAATGTTAAGTATTAAATAAGACTGTTTGTAGACTAGTATTACAGCAAGTTACATCAATACAATAACTTCAATCCAAAAAATAATTAATGAATTTATTGTGTTGGTAATGCAAAGGTGAGTAGGAGCATCCCTAGAGAGGAATGGGATATGTGTAACACACAGAAGTTTTTGATGACCCAGATAATAGAACTGTGAAGCAGTGCAACAATACAAAATACAATAGCTTATGAAATAATACAAATTCCCATTAAAAGCTGCTTTTAACCAAAGCACAGCCATTGCTGAGGAAATAAAAGACTTGATCATATTATCTAATTTTTTTTTCCTTTGGTGCGTGTGAAATACTAAAGTTTTTCAGCCATGAGAAACAAATAAAATACAGAAATATGTAAGGGAGCTGCCGTCTCTAGCTATTGGTAAGCATTAAGGTTATTAAGTATTGAGACTTCTGATCCAAACTGTACTGTACTCTCTTGAGAACACATCAGGCACAGAGGAGGGCTGGTCTGATGAGTTGGAGAATGCAAGCTATTACAAGAGAGACGAATAAGTGAGAGTCCTATAACTTGGGGCATAGACTTTTCAGTGAAACATTTATGGGATTTCCAGGGGAATGGTTTATGTCCAAAAAGGCACAGTGATTTTGTACTGATCTTTGCTGATCATTGTGTAAGCACTCACCAAAAATCTAAGCTGGGAAGAGCTGTGATTGCTCTAAAAAAATATTACAAATAGAAATGTATCATTTTTAGTGCTTAAATTTATATATAAACCATGAATAAGTTTGTAATTAGAAATAATTTAGGCTTGAAATCAGAAGAAAGTGAATAAACATTGATAGTTTTTAAAAATTTCCTAAAGAAGAAACACAGTGACGATAGTGGTAAGATCTGTTAAGGTTGAACATGATTGATTTCTAAAAGCATTAAAGTGGCTTCCATGCTAACAGAAATCCATGACAGATTAGCACACATCTGTGTATATGGTCCCTTACAATCTCATATTCTGGGAAAGTAGTGACACAACATGGTGATGATCCCCGAAATGAAGGCATAGACAGAATCTGTACCCAGATTCAGTGGTAGGGTGTTACATACCGAGAGCATTGATCATTTTAATGAAAGTGAGATGTGAGTTATATGAATATGGAATAAATTTTGGTTTAGTTTGGTTTGAAATATTAGTGTATTGTTTGGCTTTAGGGCTGCTGGTATGCCAGGAAAGCTAAAAGCTATGTGGAACCGTGTTTCACATAAAGACTTAGAACTGATTTCTGTATATTTCTCCTCTTTGAGCTGTGATTGCTACTACGTTTTCAAGGCACCAGATCTTGTGTTGCGATTCTTTACAGCACAAAGTAGAAATGTGTGTGTCTGTTTTCTCCTTGTGAAGTAATTTTACCCTTTTCACCAAATCACAAGTCTTGCAAGTCTGCTGAGCTATTAAAGGTCAATTAAATCAGTGAAGAAAATCCCTAGACTTCCATTCAGAACGTTTTTTTTTTGTATATGCACTGTCAAGATCTTGGATCACAAACTGATCAAGCTCAATTCCCTCCTATCAGTAAAAATATCCTTAGTTCAAGATCGAATAATCAAAATAATCAAGACTATTGATTATTCATCAGATAGTCATAACTGCCATTCACCTAAATGCTTAGCAGCTATTTAAATAAATATTATTTGAAAATAAATATGCAAATTCTTCTCCCAAAGCAGAGGTAAAAAATTATTATTATGAAAATCATAATGATTTTGAATGAAGAATATTGCAGCAGGTTTTTTTTACTGAAAGGACTGCACTTCAATGGCCTGTCCACCACTGAGTTGAGATTAGGGAACCGTTTCATTCACTTCAATAAGTTTGACCGTGCTTTAAAAATGTAGTGAGTATCAATTTTAACATAATGTTGCTGTTACCTGAAGACTCCTCACCATCCCTCTAGGTCATTTTGCTGTGGTTTTATCTAGGTTGTGTTTGTTTTTCAAAATTCATTGGTACAAGTTCTGTATAGTAAATTGAAATATCCATGATTTATGATCAAATAATAAACATATGTTTCTGGTTTATTCCCAGATTCAGAAGAGGAAATGAAAGCATTAGAAGCAGATTTATTGACCAATATGTACACATCAAAGGTAATTATTTTTCCTCTTTTAGCTGACGGGGAGGGAGCAAAAGAGTTCTCATTACAAACCCAGAAGTCTTTGCACAAAATAATAACCTGTGGTCTAGACCAAGAAGTTCAATGTTAGGTTTTACTTTGGTGCAAGATTTCCTCCAGTTCAAAGGAAATTTAAAGGTGTTGATGTGACACAGTAAATGTGTTCCTCACTTGTAACACTGGTACTTTCATTAAACTGTCAAAACTGTGTTATGTGCAGAGATGTAAATTTATATGAGGAAATGTGTTTCCAATGTGATTATGCCTGATGAAAGCCAAATTAACCTTGAGTCAAATCTGTAAGTGCTATTTTCATGCAGAACTTTTGCTATATACGTATAAAATTAAAATTAAAAATTGTTAATACATATGCTGATTTTGATTTAAAAATTTAATCATAGTATTAATACAGGAATATGGGGACATGACTGTGAAAATATTAACCTAATAGATGGCATTTCCTTGACAAGTTGCCAGACTGTGAATGATCTACATGTTATTTAATACAGATAGATAAAAAAATCAGTTATAACCTCATACTGACAAGGTGAAGCAGCAAGTGTTGTTCATATGTGTTGAACAGGTTGTTAGACAAATAATTTCTTAACCCTATTATTTTCCACAAATGATCTAAGAAATATACATGTCTGATATACCTTCAGCAACATATTAAAGAACAAACCCTGAAACAAGTGCCATAGGTTTAAGGGTGAATATTTTTATTTATTGTTCCAAAGAAGTTTAAGTTGTGCTTAAATTTAGTAGAAAATAAAGTGAGAAATGAAAAATTTCTTAAAAAAAAAAAAAAAGGGGTTCATAAGCCAATGAATAGTGGAAGGTTAAGTACAAAACCTTCTAGGAAAACTTCCACATTTACTGTATTTGCTTATTTGTGAGCTTTTCCACAGAATTACTGAAAACAGTAAAAGAAGAAATGAGGCCAGAAAATATTTTTTTTTAATCTGGTCTGGCAGTTCTTAGGTTTCTATGCTCTTTAATGTCATGGTAATTAACCTTAGATGACAAATAAATGTGTTTGCTACTCACTTTTTTAAGGTACAGAAAAATCTATTAGCTACTCTTTTTCTGTGGCATATTTAAATGTAAGAGGTTGATAAAAATAGTATTTTCTCTGTATGGCAAAGCGTAGTATGCCCTGGAAGGAAAACCTGCAGCTGTTGGTATTTCTGCTGCTGGCTTTAGTGGATCTTTGAACATAACTTCCACTTTTCCTCCCTCTCACCACAAAACACAAGCTCAGGTACATCATAATGCACAAATATATTGCACCAGTTGATAATGTAGTGATGTTTGCCATAATAGTCTCATAGTTTTTTCATGTCATGTAGCTTGCTATTCAACTTGTTTATGGTATTTAATACCAATCAAGTGACACGTGATGTTGACAGAAGCAGTCGATTCATGTTGGAGACATTGCTTTATTTCTGCATTATATTGACTTAAATTACCATCTAAAATTCATTATCTTATACAATACACATTGTCTCTTGGCATCAAAGTAAGGCATGGTGGAACTACTTAAAAGTCTCTCCATCAACTCTTCTACAGGAGACATACCACTATTACATTCATTACTGAAATTAATTATTTTTTCAGTTGTCCTCCACTAGCTGTGTAATAGCTGTCTTGTGTTGTGCCAGAGATCTGGTTCCAGTTGAGGGCAATTACTGCTCAATTGCATTAACTGTCTTTGACACTGATTTTGTAATAAGCAGCAAAGGAAATCCTGACAATTTAAACTGCTTTAAGATGGAAAAAAAATATTGTTTACAAAAGCTCAGATCTAAAAGTACAGCAAAGTGGATCATCACTTCTGGGTTTAGTATTTGACAGAAAAAAAATCTACCTAAGTAGGCAGATTGTTAAATATATCATTAAGACTACTGCTAGGGTTTAAACACATACCTTTTACAACATTCAGTAATTTTTCCAGTATCAGAGGAAGAGTTGCTGTATGCCTTTGACTTCACAAACTGCTGTCCAGTGTCTGCCGCCCTTTTTCAAGCTGCTCTTTAAAGTCATCCATATGGTGAATCACTCTTCATCCTTAAAGATGGAGACATTTAATAAAGTTTATCACCCTTCCTTGCTGTTACATCTTAAAGAAGATAGAAGGAGCAAACCCAAAATGCTTTATCTGGCTTTTCTCTAAGATAAAATCCAAAAAACCTGGCATGTCACAAATATGTGGGCAATTATCTCCTGTCTTTGTTTCATATCCAATTGAAAACTCTATTCCCATCAGAGGGATAACTCTATCCCCAGCTTCCCAAATGATTGCCTGAAAGCAGTACTTCCATGAAGAATGTCCTGAACTCAAAAATGATTAATTTGTTGTGTCCCACCCCATGTTAATTAGAGGGGGAAAAAATTTCCTTGAAGAGTATATCATCGCCAGAATATACTCCACCTTTGGGATCCCACCTGACACCAATCTTCTGAAGATTTGGACCCTCTGAGCTTTTCATTGTTTTAGGATGCCTATTTCTGACTGTATTTGCCCAGAGAGTTTACCTCCTTGTCAGAAGAGATACCTAGGAGTTACTGACTTCCTGACTCAGTCATCACATAAAAATTCATTAGGTTTACAGGCATAAGTATACACCATGGAAGAACTTCTGTTCTAACAGAACTCAATACTATATCTGATTGAACATAGAGAATATTTTTTATTATGTCTATGGCTACAATCTGAGAAAAATTCAACTACTAATCTAGAAAGGAACCATAGAGATCCTACACAAGCTGGAGTGTTTTACTTGATTATGACTTTGTTTTTTATCTGCTTTCATTACATAAAGAAAGGAATTTAAAAACCAGATAATTGTTTTTCTAAAAAACAATAGAATATAGGAGGTATGCATTACAATAAAAGAAGTATCTTAAGCAAACTATCAGGAGTATCATTCAACCATAAATGGAAATAAAATATCATACAAATTATAACTTGTGAATCTTTTATCTTGCAGAGGACAAACCTGTTGTTAAAGATCAAAATGTTCTCAAGCTCATTTCTGTTTCTGTTACGATTAAAAATTCTCTTTCAAGATACATGATATGTGGGAAATGATATATTTGAGTCTTATTTCAGAAGCATGTTAAACAATGGAAATGCGCTCTTCATGTTCACTTTAGCATTAATACGTTTTAAATTCTTGTTCATCCTGCAGTTTCTTTTGTTCCTTCAGATCATTCTCAGATATTTTTCAAGTTAATCTTAAAAAATTAGTTCCATCTTGGCAGATAAGGGTTCCTTGTTCTCTTGTGGAGGTATTTTCCAAAACATGTCTTGAGCAACTGTAGTTGTTATTGCTTAGGCCTGTGTGGAAAATATATCACGTATTGGAAATTAACCTGAATATTTGGATTATTGTCATCTTAAACTTTGTTTTTATATACACCTTTAGGATAACTGCCTCAGTCATTTTCCATAACCTAAAAAGCAAAACATGTTTGCTGTAATAGTGGAGGAGAAAAATAACATGATCTCTCTGTTTGGTGATTGGACATAACCTGGAAAACTCCATATTCAGTTAAAAACCCCCCAAAGTTTACTTTTGAGTGAAGCTCTTAATTGTTTATAGTCTCACTTTGTGAGCTGGTAGCAAGATAAGTCAGAAGCAGGTGTACCCAAGTAAAAATACTTCGAGGTGATATATGCGTGGTATTAATAGGAATGAGACTCTCATCACATACCAAGTATACTTGCAGATGGTGCTGAAAAATTGTTTCCTCCTAACCTCATAAGCATCATATAAGACCAATTTCACCTAATGAAGTCTGCTATGCAAGTATTTTACTAATATACAGGATAAAATTCCTTTAAACATAGACATGCATCAGGCTGACACAAAGTAGTAACTTTAGATCAAAAAGACTCTATATATTGTCCAAAAAGGCATAACAAATTTCCCTATCCTTTACTCTTCTCTTTTGTTCCCATCCACTGGGATTTTTGGTTCTTTTATAACTCAGCAGTCTCTTTTGCTCATGTAGCACTGCTTCTAAATTTTACGCTCCATTGTAGTTTAGCTGTTACAGTGGTAGCTTGCATTTCTTTTGTATATCCAAGAGAGAAAAGTGCACTGGAAAAGCCTCCTCAGTTGCTGTAGAAAGCTCCATATTTTTATGTTTCACAAATATTTTAAAACAGACTAAAAAACATTTTGAAATTGCAGTGGACACTTTTCCCTAGTTTATCTCCTGTTAATAAAATCAGATATTCTGCAAAGAGATTAATTTTATTTGAACATGTCATAACTTCTCCAATAATTTGATAGACTAACTTGGGCATTTAGATGGGACAACAGATGAGCTCTAAGTAAACAGTGCAGAACCAATTACAGGCTTCCAAATAAGATTTGAGATTTGTTTTCTTCTTATCTTCAAATCAAAATACTCTTTACTTATTTTTTCTGAACCATGTCAGGAATCTGTGGTTCTATTAAGGGGATAAGTCATTATCATTTTGAAAGGCATGTGTATATCAGAGGTATATTGGAGTAATGATCATGGCCAAAAGGGAATTTTTTTGTATCTATTGCTAATAGTGATGCTAGCTGTTCTTGTTTCTTCCTCATTCCTCTCAATTTTCTTTCTTTTCCCTCAAAAATTAGGAAAGTGTAGTGAATATAAATTATTTTTAAATATATTTATAAATATATTTATATTTATAAATATATTTATATTTATAAATAAATTTGCATGCTATGCCCCTTTGTTAGGCAGGTGTTTTAAAGAAACAGGTTATATGATTACCTGATGTACAGCTAAGTAAGCACTGCATTCACACTCTCAGTTAGTGCTGTCAAGTATGTAAAAGGCAATGTCTGTGTTAGTGTAATACCTATATTTAACTTAGTACATCCAAGAAAGGAAGCAACCACATTTCAGTTCATTGGTAAAATCTAATCCTAATGTGCAAGGCAGTCCTTGCCACTAATAAATAGGAATTTGCTATTTAACTTTTGATTGGAGATTGCTGTGTCACCAAAAGTAGTTTAAGGAAACTAATTTCTATATACTAACCACTAAAAGGAATACAATATGAAAGAAATAATTAATAGTGGGAGAAACGAGAAAGTGGCAAAGACATGAAAAGCAATAAATGAGATAGGAATACACTTTTCATTTACTTTTTTCCTATTGATAACTAAAATGGAAGAAGACAACTGCCACAACTGCATGGAAAGAACAATACCAGTAGAAAAGTAAATTTAAGGTTCCTGAAATTTTTTAAAAGGATTGAAAAGTTAAATAGCTCATAAATAATGTCAGATACTGGAACAAGCAAAATTTGAGACAAAACCATGATGAAATTTCTTTATTTCTATCTTTCTGTAACATCTCTGAGCAGGTTCATTGTGGACCATCTAAATATAGTTGTTCGCAGTTTTTCAGTCTAGTTACCCAGTCAGGAATACTTTGCACAGGTCTGTTTTACTGCACCTTTCTCTAAGCCTGTAGCTTAAATTAACATGTCCCAGGCTCTTGACTCTCCAGCATCCAAAACTCCTGGGGCTTACGGACTCCGTAACTTCAGACACTCATCAGACAGATTTCTCAGGGAATTTTGAAATGACTGGTATTTGTTCTGAACTGGGGAGGAGCATCTAGTTAACCACAGGCATCCAGTTTGCATTCCAGAACTGGGAATTTATCCAGTGGGTTTGATTCATTGTCCTTATTTACACCTGTGAATTTTTATTATATTAATTTCCATCTGTGTTTTGTTTGCACCTGTGCAGAATGGCTATGAAATGCTGTCATTCTGGTTTGGTAGCAGTTCAGTTTTTTCATCGTGTTTGTCTACCTGGGGGTAAGGCTGTGGGGAAGCAGAATTGGTGTGCATAATAAATGAGCTGTCCTACGTTCAGCACTCTATAATTATTGTCTAAAAGTTGACCAGATGAAAAGTACTTCACAAACACAAACTTGCTCCTAACAAAATGTTTGAATGTTGCACATGATTACTAAAAGCCAGAACACATTATATAGTGGGTATTTTTATTTTCAGATTAACAGAGCAAAACTTCCTTACTGGAAAATGACCCTGCTAAATGTCTGCAATCTTGTCAACAACCTAAACAACCAAGTAGGAGAGACAGTAGAGGTAGATGAAGAGGATCTCGTTTCAGGAAGACAGTTTCCCTCAGCTCTGGATGGCTTCAGCTTGGAAGCAATGCTGACAGTATATCAACTCCAGAAAGTTTGCCACAGCAGAGCCTTTCAGCATTGGGAGGTAAAGAAACCGGTCACAAATGCATCTTTTAACTTCTTTTAACTCTCTGGCTCTATTTTTAGTGGTGTTGTAAAGTCCATATCCATCTGACCCCCATCACATGTCTAATATTCCTTTTAGTAAGAGTTGAGAATTAGTGCAGTTTGAGTGTATGTTTCTTAAAACAACCCGTGGATAAATGAGAACTTTTCTTAGCTGGATACTCTCTCCACTCTATGTAGCCATTCCAGATAATGAAGCAAACATATGAAAGTGATCTCTTTGCCAGAACACATAATTAATATACCTGCTTAACAGTTGTGACGTTTCTCAGATTTATTGAGGCATAAATAGAACAAGTCAGTGTTTTTAAGACCCTAAGGCAAACTGGATTCAAAATGCATGGACACATGCCCATGTGTACCTACCATTTACTAAGTACTCTGGGTTTCATATCACTGTTAGGAAACTGGCAGCAAGACAGTTCTTGCTTTTTGCTTCCCTGCACCTAAAGAGTGCCCTGGAAGTTGACATTGTGACTGTATGAAAATTACTGCTCTTGAATAGGGGTTGTTTGTAGTCCATCTGTGATATTTGTCGTAGTGCAGTGATCAGACAGAAGCACATTAGGCACAATCCTCTTGCATTGTTAAAGAATACACTAAAAGCTGCTTTGTGTAGCTAAAAAAGATATCTCAGTGTCACTACTTACTTTCCAGTAAACCATATTTCTTCAGCTATTTCAAGTTCACAGTCAGTCTACTGGAGAAAGCTCTGTATATAACAGGTTTAGTCTAAATCCTCATATTTGCTGGGACAGTTCATGCAATAGACTGCAACACCTCTGAGAACTCCCAAGTAAAACTAAAAATCCAATTGTATATACAAGTTTGATTACAAAAATTTGGCTTCTTGTGCTTTATTTATTTTCTAATTTGTTTATTACACATTTTGATTTTTTGGCTGTAGGAAGTTGCAGATTAAAATATTACTCAAAAGCTTAAACAAAAAAGCAGTGCAGGTGTTTAGCTTAAATGAGTGACTACAGAGTGACAATCATTAGGAAGTTTTCAGTCAATTTGAGTTGTAGTGCAAGGAGGCTATACCAGCTTTTCCCTCTAGTCAAAACCAGTGATCTCATTTGTTTCAGTGGAATTTAAATATCACTTCTGGAGGGCTCAGCTGATCTTTTGCCTTTGGTTTTTTTTTTGTTTGTTTGTTTGTTTTTGTTTGTTTGTAACCCTACAACTATTGTAGCAAAGATTTTTCTTGGTGGCATACATTAAATTATTTTTTTTTAAATTTCTAGGAGTTTATAATCTTCATTACCAAAAAAAGTTGATAACATAATGTCTCTGCATCCTACAGTTACTTCAGCAAGATGCTTTTGATCTAGAGAACTCAAGCCAAGAAAAGGAAATAATGAAGAGAAAAAATCCCTATATTCTGAAACGGCAGCTACATGTGAACAAAGCTAGAAGACCATACATACTCAAGAGAAGTTCATATTACTGATGCAGCAGAAGAAAACAATGTATATTTAGTTTATAGGTAACTGTGCATTATGGTTATCTTATCTAAATCTAAAATCATTCTTGTGTGAAAATATACTATGGAAAATCAAGATGATATCATAGATGTGTCTTTTTTGCAATTGCTGTTTCTCGATTGTGAATTTTTCCTACTTGAGATTAATTGGACTAATACATTTGCAAATAAAACTAGTTTTTAAGCATGATGTATTGTAGAAAACTGAGATTTCAACATAAAACAATCTTGTAGTCTTTTCCAGTTTTATAAAGCACACCAACATAACACCAAGTACATTGTATAATATGCTAGTAAGAAGTTCCACATTATTTTATGTATTGGCCATTAATTTATTAGGGAATAGGTCTAAGGAAAGAAGAGAATATTATCAACTAACTATTAAATGGCAGCTTCAAAATTAATATTTTAAATAGCCTGGTTGTAAGTGAATTTTAAGTTCTTGATTTCTAACTTGCCACTAAAGACTAATTATTTAAGAAAACAATACATAACTGAGACTTTTAAAAAGTATGCTAGTGAAAACAAACCCAGATGTGGTTCAGAGTCTTGTATATCACTAACTAAATAATTTATTAAATAACTAAAAGAATTTGCAGTGTTTACCTAATCTATGAATGCTCCGGAAAAAAAAAAAAAAAAGAAGACAAAAGGTGATTCATGTCCCAGTGTTGTCACTGTTAAAAGTCAAAATAGTAATCTGATTACATGAGAAACTTGGGGAAGTATTTGAAAGATGAATTGAAATTAGAACATCTTAAAGTTACAATTAAAAGGCATTTCTTTTCCCTGCCTCTACAAGTTTGTATTAATAGTCAATTTCAAGGTTTAAGACAGTCTTGGAAGCTAATTGAGAGAGAAGTTCACGGCGTAGGAAAAATTGTTCTCAAGCACAAGGAATCAATTTCCACCTGAAAGTTACACATTTTCCAGCACTGAGCCTGTGATTTGTGCATGAGATTTGGGATCTCAATGATTCTGAGTTCCAGGCTGAAAGGACTGGGGGCCACAGCAACTATAAAAATAGAGGGGATAGTGCAAGCCCTGTGAAGCCTGGATGCTCAGACCAAGAGGCAAAATGGGACAGACTTTTTTTTTGAAAACTTGCCTGTTTCCTGGTTGAGGTATTTTCCCAAAGCACTTCTGCAAAAACAGACAACACCCCCCCCCACATCCTGGCAGAACTACCCTGTAAAACCAACCAAAAAAAACCACCCAAATAACTAAAACCCAAAAGCACCCTCATCCTCCCCCATCCCTCCCCCCCAAAAAAAAAAAGAAAAAAAATAGACACAAAACACACACTCCAAATTTCCAAATCCTCTCACAGGTTAGATTTTCTGCCAATTATTATTAAACATATAAAGGGATATGCATAGAAAGAACAAAAGAACATACCCCATACCAGTGGCTATACTAACTTTGTTACATGGGGAGGGATGGGGTATTTTGCACTACAATTTGTTTTCCCTGTATTAAAGCTACTTATATTTTCTTTCTCAATGCAAATGTTATTAATTTATTCATTCAATAACCATTAAATGTATGCACTGACAAGATATGACTGAGCATACAATAATTATTGTAATAATCACTCTGACTTGAATACAGCAAAGCACTTAAGCACATTCAGTCTCAATATTTTAAATACTTAATGTGCTTCAGGGTTTTGCTTAAATAAGGTTCTAGTAAACTCATACACTTCACTTTTTTTTACAAAACTGTCATATAATTAGATTGGAAACCCAGTGTGTTCTCAAGTGACTAACATTCCAACAGACCTATAAGATCCCTAGTCCTATAGTGGTTATTTTACATTCTGAATTATCTTTTGGTCTGAAATTTCAAAGCAGAACTGAGTTTGTTCCAAAATTCACTGCTAGCAGTATATAAGGAAAAAAAAAAAGAGACTTTTTTATGAGAAACAGAAGAATAAGACAAAGAAATAGGTTGCCATTATATTTTGCCATTATAAAAAAAGTAAGGTAAGGTAATATGTTCTTTGTGTCTTCAATGTACACTTTTTAAAAACAAAACCACCCTTCCATGTTTCATTTTGGAGGTGATTTAGATATTCAGGGTGATGGCAGAGGACCTCAAATGATGTTAACTGTTTCGCCCTCATATAGTGCTCCATGCTCAAGTTTGACTTACCTTGTGACTGTGTACCCTGTGACTGTGTACTTGATCCTTGAAGTGCAGAGCTAAACGATTAGTCAGATTGGATGAAAATGGCTTTAAATAACCCGTTTCTTTTCAGCAGACTGTGAGTCCACATACAGCCAGCTATTGTGTGTCACTGGAGGGGGCAGAGGCTACAGCATGTCATGAATGTATAACTTGTCAGGTGTCCCTAGTCTCTGATGGAGGCGTCCAGGGACCTGACAGAGAAATGTCATTCAGACTGAAAGTAACTAGATAAGGAAACAAAATCCATAATTGTAACATGGTCAGTTAAGCTACAAAAGTTAATTCTGGCAGTTCAGCTTTTTGGTCACTCATGAAAAGCAAGCAGCATTAAAATATTAGAAAACACACTTAAACCATAGGATTAAGCCAGGTGCACAGAGTTTTAAAGGAACTTTGAATTCTGGGAGACCCTTATTTGCTTCAAACCTCTCACTTCTGGCTGTTGCTTCCTCCTGATGACCCACCTGCTGCGGAATTGCAGCCTTCCTTTAGTCTGCACTTCTGGATGATGGCAGCAAAAAAAAAAGAAAAAAAAAAAAAAGGAAAACAAAAAAGGCATAAAAAGGCATGCTTATGCATATTTTTCTCTGTTTTGCATATCCTTCAGTGAGAACCTCAGGGGTCTTACCTTGTCCCTAGCTGTACATTGCTTGCAAAATCAATGCTATATTTACTGCAGCAATGAGTGCTGAATGAAGTTCAAGTAAGAGGAGGGTCTCACAATATGTAAAGATATTAATTCAGAAATTCAGACAGTTGCTTTTTTATTCCTTCCCTTTCCTTTTCCCTTTCCCTTTCCTTTTCCCTTTCCCTTCTTTCCTGCAGCTCATAATTCCCTTAAGTTTAAAAATGTTATTTTGAAGACATTAATTCAGATTGCTGCTTTAGCTTAAAGAATAATATGGGAAGTTTTATTTTTTAAAGGCAATTATTAAGAGATATTCTGTCTTTCTCTTCAGAGGAGCACATTTTTCCTGCATATTCCATTGCTAATATTTTTATGAAGGTCATAGATAAATAATTATACCAATTATTCAGAAAATTCATACTAAATTATTTCTTTAACTCCTAAAATATTGATATAGTCATACAAAGCAATTGCAGAAACCTCTCAGTACTTTCTAATGTTTAATTAAATATATCTGAGATTTACTTTGATTTTTTACATTTTAAGTGTTCTAATCCATAATATTACAACTGCCCTATACAAGAAAAATAAAACAGAGAAATTAAAAAATTTATCACTTCTGAAGCATATAGAAATGTTACAATAATTGCTGTTATCAAGGTTTTAAATGTTGTGATAGAGTAAGTCTTCCGTTCTTGAGTCTTGCTTGTGTTATATTATAAATTTTGCTGTTTTCTGTCTTTTCTATTATAAATGTAAACTTTGTTCTATGTCTTAGATAAGTTTAATGGATGTGCTGTGAACAAAGTAGATGAAATATTGAGTTTTCTGATTAAGAGAGATTTAATTTTGCAATGTATGATATTGATTGTGCCTCATACTCTATTCCTAGTGAACACACAGTGGATACATAATTCGTTTGATCTTTATTCTTTCTCCCCAGGATTAGTTATCAGTTTGCACTATAGGGTGTCAAATTGAAAATGCAAGCCACCACTATAAAAATTGAGTGTTGGAGGGCAGAAAGAGGAGCAGGTTCTGAAATTATCCAAGGTTCCAGACTGATCGTTGATGTTGTTGATGTCCAAAATACTGGACTGACTGAAAGCAGTCAGAAAATTAGAGCTGCAAAATAAAGTGTACTGACTCTAGTGACATAGTGATAAAGTTAGAATGTGTATCTCGCTCTCCAGGAATCAAAAAAAGTGGAAGGGAGGGGTTGACCTTCACATGGAAATGAAATTTTCATTGCTACCAAATCCAAGCATTCAGAATTTGTGAGTGAGGCTGCAAAAACCTGCAAATAGGTATATAGATAGATGACAGACAGATACGTAGACAAATAAGGAAATAAATATCCCTGACTTCCAAGTAAAGTAATGAACACATGCCAAATAATTTTTATTTCTTTCCATTTACTTCCAGGGAGCATCTGAATCACGTTTCTAAACACTTCTATCAAGAGGTGCTAAAACACATTTTTTTGTTAATGTTTATTTCTACTGAAAATTGACATTCTCATCCGGCCTCTTCAATCCAGCAGGTGTCAGATTAAGACACATATAAAAGCATAACGTTCAGGATCAGATTTCAAAATTCAGATCCAGAATATATGGATGGGTCTGCCAGACCAAACAATCAGACTGTGGAATAGAGAGAGCTTTGTGGTACCTCATTAGCTGGCAAGCTTTGACTGAATGGCTTGTCTTAGGTGGCAATATGGGAAAATGACATGCAAGCCACCCAGGAACTTCAGGCGAAGTGTCAGCTATTAAGAAACATAAAGCTTTCAGGAACTCTTAGTTTCCTAAGTAAGACTTGCTTTGTCAGAGTAGATGAGAGTTGATGTCTCAGGACATGCCTTGCTTCCTTTATATAGAAGGAAAAGATGGGAGTACACTAAACTGGACTTGAATTACCAAGGAATAGCATTTGACTGAGTTCCCAGTGGGTCAAGTACCAGTCTTTTTTTTGCCACAAAAGTTACAGTGAACTATTAGTCTAGAACCATTTTCTATTTTAGACTTGAAAATCAGTTGCAGGAATCTTTTGTAGGATATATTTCTCTTATGAATACATAAAGGGCTTCTCAGATTGTCTACACATTGCTTTAATAGGTGAATGCCAGCAGCATGAAGACCTCTGTCCAGATGCAGTGTCTTAAGCTGCTTAATGAAGTGTTAATGGTATGAGAATGAAAAACTACTGGGTTTGTACAGTGAAGCTGATGTTGGGGATAGACTGGGAACATCCTAAAAGGCAATCTTGACATCATTCTTGCAGCTTTTTCATATTTCTTATTTAAAAATCCAAACTGTACAACAGATTTTTTTAATCTAATATTTTAGAATTTAAGGTTGCTTTCCCCCTTACAGACATATAACTCAAAATCTAAAATAAATGTGTACACAAAAAAAGAAAGAAAGAAAGAAAAACAAAGAAAGAAAAAAAGAGAGAAAGAAAGAAAAGGAAGAGAGAAAGAGAGAAAGAAAGAAAACAGAGAGAAAGAAAGAAAAGAGAGAAAGAAAAGAGAGATAGAAAGAAAGGAAAGAGAGAAAGAAAGAAAGAAAGAAAGAAAGAAAGAAAGAAAGAAAGAAAGAAAGAAAGAAAGAAAGAAAGAAAGAAAGAAAGAAAGAAAGAAAGAAAAAGAAAAGAAGAAAGAAAAGAAAGAACTAATATGTGTTATATTATGCATTATTTTCTTAAATTTTCCCAGAGCAATATGACCTGGGAATCATTTTATCTGGAATGAATGTTATGGTTTCCCCAAAACTGTTTTTCAAAACCATTGTTCGTGTGTATTTTAAAAAAATCAAATTCCTAGAATCTTACATTGTAAAGCCTTTTATTGGGATGCAAAAAGAGACTTTTTTTTGAATGAATAATCCCTATGCTTAAAAACCAATCATTTTTGTCCTTAAAAAAAAAAAAAAAAGAAAAAAAAAAGATTGCTTATTTTATAGCAGGTATAGAGAAGATTTTAGAAATAGCTTATTTAATAGCTCTTGCATGAAATAAATCTCTTGGTTATTTTTATGTACTATCAAATCCTTAGGGTAGTTGTATAACCATATACTGCTGTAGTTGTTCTGTTTTGATATCTTATATAATGAGCTTTTAAATAAAAACCTGTTTGGAAGAGACAACCTGCCTTTTCTTCTGTTCAAAAAGAAGAAATCATAAAAAACACACCACATGTAGCAAAGGTGTATGTGAGTGTACCCACAAATGAATGGTTTATTTAAATTATTCTGAATTTTGCTGTAAATAAAATATAACTTATAAGGATATATAACTGCAGAATACTACAGTACCATGGTGCTTTTACTGATTGTTGCAGAAATAGACAATAATGACTATATAATAATAGGAAAAATAGGACTAATAATGACAAAAATTTCTAAATACTGGTCTTTAATCTGCATAAGCCACTGAAGTACTAAGACCACAGCTGCTTTTGAAGATGATATCCTTGGGAAATACTTAACTTCCGTTCTCCTTAAAAGTTTCCGTTTACTGAAGGCAGATTTTTCCTGATAGTGACGTTAAGAATTACTCTTACAAGACCTGACCTGCAGAGAATGAGGGAGTTGTGAACATTACAATTTGGGATTTTTTAATAAATATTGCATGTACTCTACTTTACCTTTTGGTTTTACAGATTTTTGTGTTAAAGTGTTGAACTGAAAGGGGCTGTAAGAGCACAAGGAAATGGGAAGCAAAAATTAAGATAGATAAGGGACTAAAGAAAAAAAATGTGGGAAAATGCTAACTGGATATTCCTTCAGTCTGGCTCCAGACAAAAAGTGTTGGACCTGGCTGAGGCACGGGTGATGTGTATTTGGAGGGAGAGACAAAAGGAGGGGAAAAAGGAGGAAAGTGAGTATAATACTAATTCTTGTAGGGTGGGAGGTGAGGTTGTAGAGGTGTGGAAAATACCTTTGAGAAACATCATAATCTCTGTGATACTTCTTCAATCTAAGATCAAGGAGTACCAGTGGGAACCGTAGCTTTTTTCAGATTGTCTCTATGGATAGAAGCTTAAATAGAAACTCCAGAAATTTGTATTCTCTGAAAGAAAGTAATCTGGAACTGGTCTTTAAAAAAATTAGAATTTCTTCATGTATTTAGCTTAGTTGTGGCAAATGAGGCACTCTACTTCAATACTTGGTGGACTGAGCTGGAGCCAAAATCCGTGTTTCTGTGAACTGGGTGAATATAGATTATAAACAGGATGTCTTCTGAGCATTCAACAAGGGACAAGGCAGAAGAAGTAATGCTATGCTAAAACATTTTTGTTGCCTTATTAGCAGCTTTCAGTACTGTGTGAAGAAACATAATGTACTATTTGCAATACTTTCCAAGGCATATCTTGATGTGAAAGAAGGAGCTGACATTTAACTGTGAAAAGTAAAGTCTTTATTTAGATAGAGAAAGTGTTAAAATATCTGAAGCATGGCGCTTATAAGCCTTATTTCTATTCACTTAAGTACTTGAGTGCTTTTCTGCTAGAAGTGCATCTGCACCTTTGGCAACGGGTGTGAATAAGAGAGGATTGCTCAAATTCACCATTATATAGATATTCACTGAGACTGATGATATAGAAAGCTAAAGCTTATTAAAACAGTCCAGCATTGTACAAGCAGTTGCAAGGTTTTGGGGAAAGCATTAAAAGTCAAATAAATGGACAGTATTTCTTTTGCTAATATATATAAACACAGGAAGAAAATTTTTACTGTGAAGGTGGTGAGATACTGCAACAGGTTACACAGAAAAATTGAGGGTGCCCCATCCTTGAAAGTGTTCAAGACCAGGTTGGATGGGTCTTTGAGCAATGTGGTGTACTGAAAGTTATTCCCACCTATGGCAGGGGGCAGTTGGAACAAGATGATCTTTAAGGTCCCCTTCAGCACAAACCATTCTATGAGTCCGTGATACACACCACCATACATTAGTATGGGAAGCCACTGCATATAATGTTCTCTGCCGTATCTCTGTTAAGGTGTATCTCATAACAAGAAGAGCTTTGCAGGGGTGTTACTTGATTTTGCTGTCCAGAAAAATGAATGTTTATGCTTGTTTCATGTGAAAAAAAAAAAAAGGTAATATAAAAAAAAGGTAATATAAAATAAATCAATAGTTTCTTAATTCTTGCTGTGTGTTAGCAGAGCTGACAAAAACTATGACCCATAGCTGATCTCATCTGGTGTGGGTGTAAGCTGCACAGCTGAGTAGTAAACCTGATCATCACCTTCCAACATTCATGAAATCAATTCTATGTCCTGTACAGTTGCACTAGACCTAAACTGAACACGTAATTTGGAGATGATGAAATGATTTGGTGACAGAGAAGGCTCAGTCTTCTAAAGCACCAGTAGACATATAAAAAACCCTCAGATATTACAGAAGTGACAGGAGGGAATCCTTCTATAAGCTGGAAATGATTATTGGATAAAATAGCATAAGTGACTCAAACAAAAAGTAAATGGTTGCTATCAAAGCTAAATGAAGAAAATAAGGACAGAGAGAAAGCTGCTGTGTTGCTTTCCATATAACGAAAACGTCTTCAGAAATATATTGCCATCGTTTAAAGTTGCTTCCTTTCTGACACTGAGCACAAGATTACGTCTGTCCTCTTCCAAGAACAAGAAAGACCAGGCTCTTATCTGTATTCCTGGGATTGCTGAAAACAAATTTGAGACAGTCAGTATTGTTTTCCTATTGAAGTGGCACTAAGTCAACGGCAGAGGGTGAAAACACACAGGTCAGAATCTGATCTTGCTCTTTGAGAAGAGCAATCCATAGAAGAAGATACCATGGGTATCCTACTGCACTTATTTTTTTTTAACTGGTATCTAGAAACTTGGCCCATTCTAAATTGCAGGTGATCTAAATACTATTCTGAAAGACACCAATTCCTTAATAGCATCCTGATTGGTACATGGATTGTAAAAGTATAGTTGCTACAGAATTGAAAGTGTATGAAATTTCATGTTAATTAACACAAAACACCATAAGAGCAGAAGACATCAATCAGGTCACTGAGTTCAATCCTTCACAATTTCAGTCTGGCAAATAATAGACACTTCTCATGTGGAATTAATTTCATCAGAGTCAGTATCTAAGTCTAAGCTAGTTATGCAGACTTCCTCCATGCCTAATGAAGAGAGAGGAACTTTAGGAGAGAAATCCTGTATCAGGAATTATCTATCTGTAAACAAAGAATCTATCTTGGACTAGAAGCTTCAGCTTCAAATGTTATAGACATGCCAGGTGAACCTTGGTTGGAGTCTATAATGAGTCACAGAAGTTTCTAGCTATATAATGTTCCTCATCAAATGAAAAACAAGAGCCAGGAAAAGACACAACTCCCTGAAACAAAAGTGAAAAAGAAGAAAGCAATATTTGAAGTAATAACCACTGGTCCTGGTGTCATGAAGATATTTATTGAGTGAATGTTTGAGAGAATTATCAAAGATTTAATAAATATATTGTGGAAATGAAAAGGGAAGAGATTTCAGGTTAAATTATTTCAACTAAAATAATAACATTTTAATAAAATTTAAATAATAATAAAACAATAAAAGTTTATAAATATTATACTAAAAATTAGATTCCCAGAACCAATAGAAATGCGGCTATGAGTGTGTTATGTAGTTGCAACTAAAGAAAACATCATAGGCAATTTACATAAGGAGAATGTTGAAAAAGATTTGCAGAGTGTGGAAAAATGAGGAAAGATTAAATATTTATTTCAAAAGATATTCTGTGGAAATATGTCTCCCCAGAGATATTAAGTGCAAGCTTATTTATATACGTTGGTTTGATAACTTTTGTCACTGAAAAATGACAGGAAAGCTTGAAAAGCTTTTCTAAAAGGAAAGCCGTGTTACAGGGTATGATAGAATGTTGCATATATTTGGATCTTGATTCAGTGAGTACTTGTGATTGTGATGAAGTTTATATTCTTTGAGTAATCTGTCTGTACAAAGAAGGTACTCACCCTTCTTTAAGTTGTCTTTATTATCAGAGGCATGAGATTGCTTTTCCATTTTAAAGTCATTTTAAAGGTTATCCCTTATTCCTGGTTGAGTCATGAATATAAACTTTACATTTGTAAATGTAAAGTTTACTGTTACTAGGGAAAAAAGTGCTATTTAATTTTTTAGGCTGACCATCATAATTTTCCTTCCAAGAGCGTTTGTGATTACTGCTGATGTTTTGATCAGATTTTGCACAATACCTGTAGAAAATTCAAGATTTTATTTAATTTCAGAACCAGGGACTGGAACTACAAAAATTACATCTTTATTACAAAATTTTGTAATATAGTCTTTATCAGATGTGTACTCTCTCTTTAAACTGGTGAGCTGCTGAATAGTCTGGACAGAAGGAGAAGACGAGGAAAGAAAGCAAGAGAGACAGACTTTGAGGTTAGGGCCCTTTGCTTCTTCTACAGCAACTTAGTAAGCATCAGTGTCTGAGACCTTATTGTTGCAGGACACTGCTTTACCTGTTTCAAAATAAGGAATCAGTTTTTCTGAAGTTGCTGATAGCTCTGCGTGCCTGATTTTGAACCAGGTCAGTCAAGACTGCCTTTTAGAAAAGCATACTTTTTGCATGCTGCTATTTAGTCAAACTGTTCCAATAGGCCAGTTACAAATCATGGCAGCACATAAACTCTAAACTACCACTTGAAAATTATTCATAGGTTTTTGATCAAATTTCGTGCCTTAAAAATGTTTCAGGTCCATTTTCAGGTGCAAACAAAGCTATGATAAATTAATGAGTAACAGTCAACATGATAGAGAATAATTTGGCACAGTATGGATGACAGAGATAGGAGTTTGGGTTGCTTCATGTTCGGTACCAATGGGTACAAGGTCTGTTATAATTATGTTTAGCTTCTGATACTTCGACCTGCACATGAACAGAGGATAATTAGAAAACAGTCCTGCTTGAAGCTTTCTTTTCAGATCCACACAGCTTAGGGTGGAGTATCAGGACTTGTGTTAAGCGTGATATTTCCAGGGGCTCCAAGATCATCCTCTGGAACTTAAAGATTAGCAAGTTGAACCTTTTTACTTATGAATGGATGTCAAGGCATTGTCTGGAGAGGCACAGTGAATAAAGAGTAGACAACAGCATTATATTTTCCCGTTCAAGTTTTTCCTTTGTTAAAACCAGTAACACAGAGCTTCCATTCAATTCAGAGGCTGAAATAACAGTTTCTCAATAAAAGACCTCTATTCTCAGACACAAAGAGAAAGTTTTTAATGGGGAGACCTTCAGCAGTTAGGGTTTTTTCACTTTTAAGTGCTTAAATGTCTACATATACGGATTCTAATACAATACTACAATACTTGGAAATGAAGTGTGACAGTATTAAGTACCTAGAATAAATCTTGAACATCACAGGTCACATCACTCCCTGCCGCCAATATCCATGGCACTTGCAAGAAAAACTCATACCTTGTAAGGGCTTCAAAATCCACTGTTTCTGCTGAGTTACTCAGTTCTAGGACATGTTAGGGCTTCTGATGTGACTTTATTCACATGCTCATCTATTAGCTGAGGCAATTGTTGCAGAATCAGTGGGAATCTTCTTGTGTTGAAGCCAAGGCCCATTTTAAGACAAAGTTAAATCTTTCTTGATCTGTTTTCAAGGCATTCAGAACATTCAGGAGTTATATAGTGATATCTATTTAAGGTTTAAGTATTTACTTGGGAATGCCCAGGACCTTGCAACTAATCCACCAAAAGGTGCACCAGTATTGTATGTGAGACAGAGAGCACAATATAACTTTTTATAAGAAGAAATAGATGAAAATGGTGTTGTCAGGAATCATTGCTGAAGTGGAATAGAAAGATATTAAAATATTTGATTAAAAATATAATCTCTCTAAAAATCAGTGGTGGAAAATTAAGAAAATACTAGAAGAAAAGTCACTTTACTAATGAAGAATTTCCCTTGCTTTTTAGGCATTGAGAGAAATGATCTTCGGGAGTCTTTTTATTGCAATATACCACCATCTGGTGGAAGTAAAAAGAAAGACAAAGCTTTTGAGCAGTTAATTTGTCTTGGTAATTGGAAAACTTTTGTTTCCTATTATTGGTTGAATTCAGTGGACTCGTGAGGCTTTAGTGCACCCAATCACTTCAAACCATGTAATTTTCACACTGTTTTATTCAGCTTATTAGCTTTGTTTATTTAGTTTTAAGAGGTTAACTTTTAAGGGACGTAAGAATGTTCTTAAAGCTAAATACACATTTCAGTATTTCTTAGTATATCTGCTCTGTAAGACAGGACAGAATTTTCCACTTGGTGATATGAAATGTTTCCAAACAATTTTCTAAATATCAAGCAAGAGTTATCAGATAGAGTATAAGCTATTGCTGTGTATTCTAGGTATTGGTAGAGTTGGATTTCTTTCTCTTTCAAAAAATTGGGAGCAAGATGACCTTCTTCGTGCTATTAGGAGATTTTTCCCCCTAAAATTTTGATTAAAACCTTAGAGAAAAGCTTCTAGCCATACTGACTATGCCCTTTAGGAGATAAACTTCACTTTATACTGCATTGAAAATTCACGTTAACAGAGTTCTCAGTATATGCTGATATAGTATCTGTGCACTCTCTGTGATCACCATGTTTTTTCTGTGTTGTCATCAATAAATGTTTAATATAGTGAATACAAGAAGATTGGAAATAAAATATAAATCTATTTTAAAAAATCTTGTTAGAAAAATATAAGGGAAAAAATGCACCACACAATTATGTTGATTCTTGTTTTACTGCACAATTGCAGAACAAAATATTCTGCTCTGAAACTGTTTCAGAGGATCCTCAGTGTCTCACTTTTTTTTTTTTTTTTTTTTGGCAGCTGCTAGGCTTGCAAGCTAAATACTTAGGCAGCCCAAATATCTACCAGACAATTACTTCGGAAATTGAGGTACGGTACCACTAGATGTTGGGAAATTTGCTGCAGAAAGACTTAAGCAGACTTACAGACAAGGACCTTATTCAGTCTTGGACAACAGCAAATCAGCAAAAGTTTTCCAGTGGAATTAAGAGTCTTGCTGAGCTTGATGACATGGTCACAGCCAAGGGTCAGCCTGTCTGCCAATTTCTGCTAAAGTTTTGGCAAGATCAGCCAGTCCACAGGAATGCACCAAGGCCAGAAAACTGGCACTTTTTTTTTGTGGGAAAATGTTTTGCTATAACCATTTAATAAGGCCTAATAGCCCACTGTGGATTTAACTATGGAATTGGCTTTGTTAGCAACTGCTCCTCATGTACCTGATAGAAGGATATGTTTTGGTCTCTAGAAAGCCAGAGAGAATGCAGCTGGCAGTGGAGGATGTTTGATGGTGCAGAGCTACTGAGTCCTTCTGATGTGCCAGGAAGGAAGACATCTCAGCAATGGTGTAAGGAAAATGTTGTCTGTGGCAGATGTTCATAATGGTTGCTACACGTACATGATGGGATAGGATCTGTTTCTCTCCCTTGCTATTTCCCAGTGAGGCTGTGTTCAGGGTGACACAATCTGTAGCTGTATTCGACATGTGTGGACACCTGCTTATGGGCCTGGGTGCTGACCTTTGAACCAAATTTGACAGCTAGCCCCTACATGCAATGTCCATGACTCCTCTTACCTACAGAAATCTGCATGGAGTCAGATATAACTTCAAAAAATTAGGACTTCGCTTCTGTACAATCATTATCTCATATAGATGAAAAATGTGTGGCTTTTTAAAATTTATTTATTGCAATTTCAATTAAATTTGAAGGGCATGCCTAGAATAATTTAATTGTACTGTACAAAGCAGGTATCATTTTCATAGTGCAACTAAGCATGTGGGACAAGTATTCCGATTTGCTGGGAACAGTTCAGGTTTAAGCCATAGTGCTGAGCAGAATGACTCAGAAAGCTGTACCATTTTAATGCCACAGATATTCATGAATACAAGAAACCCATCTCTCATACTTGTAGTAGTATTGAATGGCTTTTTTATTACTGATATTGTCAATTTTGTAGGCAACTGTTCATTCTTTTTCAATCACTTTACAATGAGTTTCCCAAGTTAAATTGTGTCTTCTAACATTAATCCATTTCGGATATTTTAAAGTGGGGTGCATTTAATTTTTGTTTTAAATCTATAATTATGTTAACTTTTAAAGAATGAAAATCAGCAACATTGTTTAAGTAAAGGGGTTTTTTTTGACAAATATTCTATGTTTTAACAAGTCCTTACTTTTCCTTTCTGAAACAAACGTGATATGGCTATATTACATTGCTCCATTACCTTGAAGTTCTGTTGCACCACTGAGCAGTTGACTGTTCAGAGAAATGCTTCCTTTCTCAAAGACATTCTTGGGGCCCACAATGTTTTTAAAATTATTGCCTGGCTTTTTCAGTTCTCTCCATGCATTTTAGTTTAATGCTGGTAAGCAGCTAAGCACCACACAGCCCTCACTCATTCCCTGCTGCAGTGGAATGGGGGGGGAAAGAAATGAAGATTAAACCCAAGGAATTCTGGCTGTCAAAATATTAATTAAAAAAAATATTACATGAAAGATAAAGTAGAAGTAGAGGGAAAGAAAACAAGCAATGCAAAGGCAATTACTCACCACTTTCCTCAGGTAGACCGATGCCTAACTGATTCCTCTTTGTTTAGTTTGGGTTGTTTGCCTGTTCCCTCTCTAACTATTGTGCACTCCCAACCTAGTCAGTGGTGGAACAGGGTAAGAAACAGATGTGGCCTTGATGCTGTGCAGACACTGTTCAGCAATAGCTACAACATCAGTGTGCCGTCAGTATTGTTTAGTTCACAAATATAAACCATAGCACTGACGGAGTATGAAGGAGCTATCTCAGTCAGGCCAGTCAGCATGTTACTGTTGGATATGACTGATGCTCTCCAAAAGTTCTATGCTACTTACAGGACCATAAGCAGTTTCATACACAGCCTTCAACACAATAATTTTTTTTTTGAGAATATATGTGAAACCTTCCATTCTGCTCTTTGTCTGCAGTCTCCTTTTTCACTGCCAGGAAGGTAATTTTATTTGTCTTATTTTTAGGCAAAGATTTAGTTTAGGTTTGTTTATTATGATTTTCTCCACCATTACCCTTAGTATCCGATAATTTTTATCTGTTAAAATACCTTATAGATGCCACTTAAAATATTGCTTGATTTTTTTTTCCTTATATGCTTTCCATATTTAGGAAATGTAGGAAACATTTCAGACCCAAATCAGAGCTGACTTTCTGCACAGGCAAATGCAATTTTTTGAAAAAAATCAGTGGTCTGGAGGAATGGAGGGCATGAGGCAGGAAGAATCACCTGCAGCAGAGGAAGTCTTGGGTGCATCCAGGAGAATAGTGTCAGTAGTCTGGTGTCAAGGAAGAGAAACTGGATCTTTGGGTATGAAGGTAATGGCTGAAGAGTACATGGATACTTGATTTTACTGGGTGGGCAGGATTAAGGAATGTAAATGTGAACTTTTAAATGTGAAACTGGAAAAGATCAGTGATGTCTTATGGATAGCGTGAGTGTGATGAGTGAGGAAAGAGAAGAGTCACTTCAGAGTTTGTCTTGACCCAACCCAGATCACCCCCCTCTTGACACCCACAGAACTTAGTCTCTCTTTGGATCCATGATGCTCCTAAATGAAGCTCCACCTCTTTCTTCTCTCTTCTCTGCTTCAGATGCTGGCAGGAAATGAAGGCTGCAGAGGCAGAAAATGTGCCTGATGGGGTCAGACACCTGAGCTGAAAATCATGAACAGAAAGACTTTGTTATTTCCTATGTCCTTAAATGAGAGAGAAGTAAGAGGTCCTTTCACATTTCTGTATAGGAAAGCATACAGTTCTGGATACTGTTGCTGCCTCATCCTGGAGAAATCAAGCTGTTCATTTATATATGAATGTTTACCTGCACCAATAAAACTACACACTAAAGCAATAACAGTTGGCCTCCTGCATATTTGTCTCAATTCTTTGACTTTTATTGATACATATATTAATGCAAAAAGAATATTTGTTCAAACCCACATGCCCAGAATGGTATGAAACAATGGGAAGGGTATGAAATTAGGTTTCTTTAATCAATAGAGAAGGAATTAATGCCACTGAACAGAAGTATAAGATGTTTTCCAGATAATTTCACAAAAAATGTTATAGCCAGTAGGTGGTGCCCTTATTCCAAATAGCAAACAAGAAGGGGGAAATGAAGCCGAATAGCTGACAATTAGCTCAATATTGCGAATATTTTCCTTCCCTATTAGCCACTGCAGACTCCAGCACACATTCTCTAAAGAGCACTCTGCAAGCCTAATGAGGGTTTAGACAAGGCACCTGTATATGAACTGTGAAAGGGTCACATTCTGTTACTGACAGTCTCTTGTTGCTGGAATCAGACGCTGTAGTTTTCCAGGGTAGAACGCTTTAACCATCTTGTAATCAAGCTTTTATGCACTCAAGAACTTGATATTCAAAGTAAGTAGATAAACCTCTGACCCGCAGGTTGTATCACTGGTGAATATGATTAACTCAATAACTCCAAAAGATATTTTTAAAGTTTGTGTTTGATTTGTGAGAACATTACAACTTTTTTTTTTCCCCCTAAGACAAGCTTCTTTACAATTTTAGGCAATTCTTAGAAAATGGAAGGAAGTCATAAACAAAAATAACTTTAATAACATAGGAAAAATTTCTTCACCAAAAGGATTATCAAGCTGGAGCAAGTTGCCCAAGTTGCCCAGGGAAGTAGTTAAGTCTCCAAGCATTTAAAAGATATGTAGATGTAACACTTAGGGACATGTTTAGTAGTGGACTTGGCGGTGCTGGGTTAATGGTTGGACTTGATGGAGCTGAGGGTCTTTCTCAACCTAAATGATTATGCGATTCTAACATTAATTAGTCAAGATATTGTTCCTTAAAGATACACTCTTTGAAATAGTTAGGGCCAAACATCAGTGCCTGGAAAATAAAAGCCAATCACAAGATGTTACAATATTATGCTTTTCTTTTTTTTTTTTTTTTTTTTTTTTTTTTTTTTTTTTGAGTGTAGACACAAACATCTTCAGTTTAAAATATCACTTTGAGTATTCTTTGGGGTGGAGGTGTGGGAGGAATTTGGACTGAAAGACAAAACCATAGGATATGTGTCACCTGATCATTCCACTCATGCTGAAAGTCTTATCTAACCTGGTCGTCCAGCTCCCATTACAGCCTCTTGCAAGAGAAGTATCCTGGGAGGTTCCCATCTCTCTTTGGCCCTTAACTCAACCTAGCATGCAATGAATGGCTCTCTGGAGACTGAATGTCTCCTGAGTATAGATGCTTCTACACCAGTTATCTTAAAAGCGGATACCTCAGTCTTGGGTTGCTTCAATACTGACTTTTATTGCTGTTTTTTACACTGAGTAATATTTGGCCACTAGCTGTCAATTCTGAAGGCTATTTATTACCTAAGATGCCATAGCCTATTGATTAATCCTATATTTCAGATGTCTCCAATAACAAATAATTCCTAAAAGGGTACTGAACATCAAGTACAAGCAATTACAACACTTACAAAGTTTTCCCATCTATTATCACAATTTATATAACCAGAATCAAGTGAAATTCATTTGAAAGTGATGAAAAGAGACTTTATTATTATTAGTAGTAGTATTATTTCACTAGGTTCTCTTTAGTTTTCTTACCTTTTAATTTAAACCAAGAAGAATTGCAAATGTTAGCTATTGTGAATACAAAATCTCTGATAGTTTTACACAAATCTGAAAAATGATAGTTTTACACAAAACACAAATCTGATATATAAAAAAATCTTAACTAAATTAAGAAAAAAGACCCTTTAATCAAATAACACCCATAGAGTGGGACAAAAAGTCTTCTGAATCAAACTCAGCTTCAGGCCTTTGAAGATGCACACTCAAAGCCTGTGCTTAACACTAGTAGAGATTTGGTGTCTCCAAATCTAACTTCATAGGCCCCATTAGAATTCATTATTTTCTGTTCCAGCACTAAACCAAATCAAATCAAAATAGAACAACAAATAGCAAATATCATTCTGTCTGAATTGTTGGCTTAAGTGACACTTCTGGGAAAATTATTTTTGAGAGCAAATTTTATTGGTTCTCATTCTTTATCTCTATTTTCTCTATTTTCTCCTGCCCTCCTGAATCCATCTCATATTGGTCTATGCTATAACTCTCTGACATCTCAGTCTCTACTTGCCTTCCAATAGGCCTGGCTGCACTAGAAGCTTTTTTTCCCATCCTTATCATTTTTTCTTAAATTGCTTTACTAAAGGTCATAACTTATGTGTCCAGCCCTGTATGAAATGGAAAGGATTGATGTAGTTTTATCTTTTCCAACCTTAGAATCCCTCTCCCATACTATAATAGAATTTTTCTGATATCATTATTCCTAAAGCTGAAAGCTCCTTTTCATCTAGCAAACAAAAAATATTATTTTATGAAACCATGCAATTCTAAGTGTCTTTTCCAAACTTAAAAAAAGTTCCAAGTGATTGTGGAAATTACATTAGGAAATTATACAAGGCAATTAAATTAGTCTTCTGGTTTTTATCCCTAGATTTACAACTATGCCAAAAAATAACTCCTCTTTGTTTATTTCCACAGCATTCCTTCCGCAGTGAGTGCCCTAAATCTGCATGCTTTCACTATGAAATTTGTTTACTGGCAATGAAGTCTGCCTCCGCAATTGTCTTCCGCTCTCACACTTCAGTGTCTTGGGTGAAGTAGGCACCTTCACACAGTAGTGGGAACTGTGAGATATGCTAGAGGTAGACTTCTAAATATGGAAACTGGGACAACTCCACAGTCTTGCAGTAGTGTCAGTACCTATTCCCTGTAACCTCATCTGACAATTGTCAATGAGATGCATGCATATATATTTGCATTTATACTGTTACAATCTATTAAAATATGCATATGCCTATTAATTTTGGGAAAGAACTGATAGACTTATGACCTCTAATTTGAAAACTTTTTTAATACAACCAGAAGATTATTTTTAGGTTTTCCGATTTTTTTTTTTTTTAATAATTTCTTCATTACTCATAAAGCTCCTGGTTTATACTCAGCCGTCTTTACCACTCTGCTAGCAACAGCATTCACCTCTTTGATTATGCAGACTTAAAATACATATATGGTATTCAAAACAGTCCCAATTTATGGATTTGAAACTGAAGTTAAATCAATATGATTTTGCAGTGTTGAAAATCTTTCTCTATAATAATACTTAGCAAAAATGTAGCAGGAGACCAAAAAAAAAAAAAAAAAAGAGACAATTCCTATTTATAGGAATTGCTTTTGAAGTTAGATAAGCTAATAGACAATGACGATTTTTAGGGGGCTTTTCTTACTGCCATGAGATTACATTTTATGTAGAATTATAGGAGGCCAAAGAAGAAGAAAAATCAGAACAATATATCTGCAGCTGAACAATGAGAACACATGGAGATCTAGGTCCAGTTCGTGGCTCTGAAATAGTTTTACTTTATGCTCTTAGTAACTCTTAGTATTTCTCCTCTTTATTTCATCTGCTCTGATTAGTGCTTTTTTCTTTTTCTTCTTGATTTATCAATTTTACATCTTTAGATCTGAAACAATAGGAAGATTATTAGTTGTGCTAACAGAGACACTAAAGGAAAGGGATTAAAATTATCTCTGGGGCTACGGACAAATGCTTAGTGATTAACAACACAGTGTCTTCTTTGCATCTAACAGAATAATGTTAGCTCCAGTCCTTGAGCTATGCCAGTACAAATGCAAATATGTCAAAATGGTGACTGAACTAACACCAAAGTTTTTATTTCTTACTTGATTATAATGCATATTATTTTCCTGATTTTTATTCACTCTCCAATTCACTGGGTGCCAGCACAGTTTATAGAGTGGGGGGATAGACAGGACAGAAGTAGGGCAGCACCACTGTTTTCACTTTAGAGGAAAAGTGGTAAATTATTTTAATTAAATTTCGTTTAACTCTGAATAAAATTTCTTAAATAACATCAGTATCAGCAGTGGTTTTTTTTCATGGAAGTTCTTTCAAAGTGCCATCACGAAGAGTAGTTTAAGGATTAGAGTTCATTTCTAAATTCAAATGTGATCAAAGTCTTGTTGAAATGAAGTGATACACTCCTTTTGATTTTAGTGGTCTTTGGATTGTTTGGAATATTTTAAATTACAGAATATTTTGGGAGCACTTCTGAGTCACCTTTTGCTTTGTTATTCACTGTCCCCTTCTTACATCTGATACCTTTTCAGCAGCTGTGGAATTTCCGTGCTTTTACTGATTAGGTGGGATCCAGTGTGCCATCCTACATGCTCACTGCCACAGCATGACGGGGCATTCCAAAAGAAAAACGCCCTTCTATAACTGTGCTCCAGCAAGTTAGCCCCAGTTTCTGTACCCTTTCTTTTGTAGTAGTAAAAGAGAAAAAGACAATTTAAATTTACTATATGAACTGTTTCTTAAGAATAGTTTCCATTCTGATACTAAATAAATAAATAAATAAATAAATAAATAAATGAATAAATAGTCTTCCAAAGCAAAGCTGTTAGGATGTCCTCATCTGAATTCCAGTACAGCTGAAAAAGGGGGGAAAAAAATCCCCAAACCAAAAAATGTTACCTCGGGTTCATAACAGATAGTGGTTGTTTAGACACTAGGGTAAACAAAGAAAAAAAAGCAGCTGAGGAGAAAAAAAAAAAGGTGCATTAGCACTTGGAAATATGTTACAAATAGCAGCCTGAGTGCCAAAAACTTTTTTCTGAGGCGCCATATGAGAGAAAATATCTGTTTTCCAACAAAAGGGATAAAAAAATGAACAATTCTCCTGAAGGCTATGAACATTTTTCCTAATTGTTTCTTTGTGTCTTTCACATTTCTGTCTGAAAACTGCAGTGAACTGAAGCAAACAGGGAGAGCAGAAATACTTCCTGATTGTGAAATTTTATGTCATTAAAGACTGAAAATTGAAAACTGGATCTATTAATGGATCTATTAATTGAGGTGCAGGCAGTTAAGCTACTGAATGCAGTGTTTTAGAACAGTGGAACAAGGATGAGAAGCTCCCATTAGAGTTCTAGTACATGTGCACCCCATTTATGAAATTATGAATTTTATCCTTTGGCATAAAGGCTGTTTTGAAAGAAATGTGCTTTTCTGTTCCTCATACTGAGATGAGGAAAGAGGAAGGAAGCTCTCCCTTCCAGTCCTGGGATTCAAAAGTTCAGTTTCTGAGGAAATCTGCTTTAGCACTTGCTTTTTGTGAGAGAAAAGTAACTTTAAGCCTCTGGTTTCTTACTCCAAGTTAAACTAAAGATCCTTTTACCCTTAAAAGACTTTTGAGGCTATTTTAATAATCTCAGTCTATTTAATTACCATGTTATACTGAAGAAGAGAAAATAAAAAAAGGAAAAATCCATGAAACCCTAGTTAGAACTTTTGCTTTTCCATTAGTATTAGAAGTAATTCACACGAGCGTAATTCAGATAAGCATCTGGCCCACATAATATCCTGGCACAGGCAAAGGTTTGCTTTCTTTTTTAAGGACTAGGAGTTTTTCCAAGACGTCCTGACTACTGGGAGCAGAATGTCTGACCAAAGTATGCTCACCAGATGGTGGATGTTTCCATGTGGGTAAATATTAAAAAAGTTCTAAATCTATGTAAACTGGCAAGAAGGAGTGGGAAAGGTTTGCTGTTATTTTCTACTTTTACTTGATTCTGCAACTAATAAACATGAGAGGAAAAAAATCCACCCAACAAACCAACCAAAAAAATCCAACTAAAAAAACCCCAAACCCCCACCCCTAAACAAAACTAAACCAAAAGGAAAAAAGGAGAAATGCCTTCTAATTTTTACTGTATTTGACTTATTGTTTATGGCTAATTCGAGAAACTTTAGAGTGAAAAGGTCTTTAGATTTCTTTTATTTCCTAGATAACTTTATTATTTTGCTATTCAAAAAGACCTTTGTTTCCTTAAAATGTGATAATAATGGCAAAAAAGATAGTTTTGTATAGGGAAGGAAATGTAGGAAAAAACCCCAAAAGACATGTTTTAAGGACCAGCTTCCTGCCACCACTCCTGCCAGCTAGGCAGGAGCAAGGGGCAGCATGGGGTAATGCCTCTGGCATTCCAGGTCCTCAACCTCTCAGAATATTTAAAATACTGATGGAAGTAAGTTTGTGCAAAGACACCATGTTGAGCACTGGCTTTGTTAAGCTCTTCTCTTCTGCCAGCTGCCCTGTAAATTTAAGCAAAGTGAGGGGAGGGGAATACCATCAAAGCTGGCCAGTGAGAAGGTTTAAACCACTACAGCTGTTGGCTGACTGGATGCAAGTCGGAGGCCTATGGTACAATAACACCCAAGCGCTCCTGTAAATGATGTAGCATGCCAAGTTTGGCTCGAATTCCCAGCCTCAGCAGGAGCAGACACGTCTCAAACATCTGTAAAAATGTTTGCTGGCTTAGTAATTTATCCCAGATTTAAAACCACATAGACAGCTAGAGGGTACACTGACACCACACAGTGTAGATTTTCCAGAAAGCAAGTTGGTGTACATGACAAAAGATTTATATCTAATGTGGCACGGCAAAGTAGAGTAAAGGTAATAGAAAAGTTCCAACTAAGTGTGGTGAGCTTCATATCATGTATCCACAGAGGCACCTGAAATGGAAGAAATGTCACAGTCAAAAGGCAAGGCAGTAGAAGAATATGTTCTTTAGCTTTCCTTGTATTGAACTTTAAATAGCTAAGACAGCTTCTAACTCTTTCTCATGCTTTCCTCTCTGCCAGAAACCTATTGCTTAAGATACCTTTCTGTTTATTTATGTTTTCCCTCTGTGTGTGCCTGCAGTGAGCAAGAGAGTAGCAAAATCTGTATATGAAGAAGGTGATGACAGAAATAGGTGATGCAGAAATGCAACCATTTTTTTTCCTCTCCACTCCTTAGAAAATCTATGTCTATGAAAATAAATAAATAAACCCAAATACTAGCCACAAATTATCATAACAATGAGACACATTGACTAGAAATTTGCAATATTTTTTCCTTCGAACAGTGTAAGATAGGTGTTCAGTCTTCAGTAAGCCTACAAGGATAACGGTTCATTTAACTAAATGCATACAACCCTAATGGGGATCTGACTTCATTTTGGAAGACGACAGAAATGCATGATACAAAGAAACTGTGTTTCATGGAGTAGAACTAAACAAATGTGATGCCTTGCTGCTGGCAGAAGAAATGAAAGTTTGGGAAAGAGAATTTTTCCAGTAATATGGTCTTAGTCATGCATTTTTTTCCCTCACAAAATTCTGAAACAAACATATTCTAGTATTTTTTTAGAACAGATAAATGCTTAAATATACTTTTATGACTTAGATACCTTTTCTCAAATATGCTAGTAGTAAAAAGGTTTGGATCCAGTTTCACATGTGACTCCTATTCCCTTCTTCTATAATGTTTATGCTAAAGCTATTGAAAAGAAGAAATATATTTCCTCAGTTTAAAAGAGAAAATAGAACTAGAGAAGAAAAAAAAATGCATAGCTTGTGCTCAAAGTTAATATATTAATTATAATCAATATTCATGAAAAGTAACATCTGTTTACAAAATATATGCAACAGCTTGGCAAGACATATTACCCAAGAGATTTTATTCTATGGAACTGGCTTAGTATCAGAAGAAAGAGTGATTAACTGTACAAAACTTAATGTCCAAATTATTTCTGACACAGTGCTTTGATCAAAGAATGGTTTCTCTACCTAGCCAGAGAGTTTCAAGTCTTTGGTGCAGAAGCCAGCTGTGGATGTGGGGTTTTGCAACTGTTTTATTAACACACTTATGTATGCACATGCCCCAGTTACTCACCTAAAAGCCTTACCTGACTTTTTGTTTATTTGTTTTATGTGAGTAGCAGTTAACACAAATATGCCCAAGTAAATATTTTTTCCCCTTTCAGTGAACAAAATGCATATTACAGTTTGAATGCTTAAAAAAACCCCATATATGGACCTCTCAAAAAATTTGTTGACTGCGTTATGTTAGTTATGCCCCAAATGCAAGAGTTTCTGCATAATCTAAATTTTCGGCTTTTCAAAATCAAAATATGAGTGTGCAGATGGGAGAGAGTTGTGGTATTGTTAAGAAGGAGGACCACTTGTCAACTTTAATATACAGTTTTGAGGAAGAGAACGGAGGAAACCTAGGGAAGAAATTACATCTTTTAAATACTAGAGAGAATAATTGTTGGGGCTTTTTTTTTTTCTTCCTTGAAAGTTGTTATTCAGCTCTGTGGAAGAGAGAAACCTGGCTCATTTTGCAAATGCAAAGCCAGACTGCTGCCAGGAACCATTTGCAGGAGTGATTAACAAAACCAGTTTGCTTTATGAGATTTTCATGGAGGTAAAATGGTATGCATATAATTTTGACACAATCAGATAATGCACCCTTAGAGTTATTTGGCCAAAAAAAAAAAAAAAAAAATAATGAGACACTCTTAAAAAGGCGTCTTATTATGGCATGCTTATTGTCTTCTCAGCAGATGTTGCATTTAAATGTAGTGAGCAATGGCCAAATGCAGGAAGTAATTCTGAGAAATAAATGATAATCACAGTCCCAGTTTCCTGAATGGAGGTGAAAGTGGTTTGAAAATATTCACCCAAGATGATGTTCATTTATTCAATATTGAAATTAAAGAGAAAACAAGGGAATGACTGTGTGTGCTGGTGAAAGTGAAATTATAATAGATTCCAAAGTTGCAAATGAGCTGAAATATCCCAAGTGACATCAGCATAAAGGAAGAGACTTACAGTAGTAGCAGAGGCTGATGTAAGGGTTTAACTTATATGTTCAGATCTCTGCTCTTAGTGGTACAAGTGGTACAAGTGGTAAAGAAAAAAACACTTTAAATTGTTGCTCCAGACTTCAGTTTGAGCAGCAAATCTAAATCTAGGCTATCAGAACGCAGTGAACATATATTTGAGGAAGCAAAATATACAATAACTAATTGAAAAATTTCCTTTAAATACTCTTCCTCCTTTTAGGTTGTATGTACATTTGGCCCAAGTTATATAAATGGAAATATGGTATCTACAGTTAGAAGAAGACTGAATGATACATTGTTTAAAGAGAAGGTCATTAAGTCAAAGGGTCTTTTCATATCTTACATTTATTTTGAAAAATATTACAGGTACTGTGGCAGGGATAGGACCTGCTCCTTGTGACATTTCCTCCCCAGCTCTGATAAACATAAGTATTCCAGAGTTGCAGTACAGCAGGCTGGACCGACAGCCTATACTGTTCTTTGTGTTCTTTGTGGGAATGCCCAAGGCAATGCTTTTGAGTACTGAATTTTTTTTTTTTTTTTTTTTTTTTTTTTTTTTTTTGAAACAGGAAAAAAAGCAGTTCTGGAGGCCATCATGGCTGCCTTTTTGTTGTAAAAGGGTTAATACAATGATAATACTCTGACAAACAACCACCTTTAAATAATAATTTAAGTACAATCATAGGCAGAAATGCACACGTATAATTTTTACTTAACCTTTCCTTGCAAATATGGTATTTTTATATTTTCTACTTAAATTTCTCAGGATAGATGAAGCCTGATCACCAAGAAACTTTTGAACCTGTTTTAAAAATTAAAAGTAGGGCTTTTTACATAGCAGACTTTTTTTTCCTGGTAATGTCTCTTTTAGTATCCTTACTTGATGCAGTTATGTAGGAAAAAAATCCACTCTAATAATACCAGGGGAGGGTCCAAGAAACCATACACTGCTTGTGCTGGTTTTCAAAAAAGTGGTACCTCTCTGTTAAGAAATGAGAACATTTCATAAAGTACAAACACAGTACCTTTGAGACTGATAATTCATAGCCTGAGATTTACATGGCTGGTAGACAGGTTTTCCCAAACTGGCAAAAGTAAAACCAACATTAATGGATAAATAGCAAAAAAAGAAGGAAGGCAAGGATTTAACAGTCTGAACAGAGGAAATGAGCATCAGCTTTTGATGTTCAGTTTTACTTATTGAATGTGAAAGTATTACATAAGCCTAGTAAAGGGCTTGCAAAGGCTTTAATACTTTCAATTTCTACATGGGATTTTAAGAATCTTTTTACAGCCATTGGGAAAAAGTGGAATCTTATTTGAGAATTGGTAGTAAGTAGCATGACAGTTGAAAAACATTAGAAATGTGGCTGAAAAATGGTCTAGTATCTGTCCAGATGCCAATTCAATTTCATGCCAATTTAACAACAAACTACTATTATGGAAATGTTATTGCAATTAATCTTTCTCTGTACTTAATTTCACTGTTAAACTAACATGAAATAAATAATGCTTTAGATCAAACAAGGAATTAGATTAGATTAGATTAGAAGGAATCAGATCTTATACAACTGTTGTATGCTGAGATGACTCTGGACACATTCCTCTTTCTCCTCCGTTACAGCAAAAGCAGCAATATGGGCTTGGTCTACATGACTGACTGTTCTCCTTAAGGGCATGAAGACCTAGGTGACACAGAATGTATTTGCTGTGACAAAACTAGTAAAAGAGGTAAGATCTTGGAAGATACCATCTGAAGATAGCAAAATACAATAATCTGAAGACTATTTTCATTTCAATCTTCCAGAATGGCTAAAACTAAAATGAAAAATATTAAAAAAATATTTTAATATATGTATATATATAATTATTTTTCAAAATTACACTTTCAGTCTTCTATGATATATAGGTCAATCCAGCTTCCAATACAGGGAGTAGGAATTTTATAATTTTCATCTCCAAGTACAAATGAGTAAAGAACAAAGATTAAACCCCTTGATTACTTTATCTGAAAAACTGATGGAGCAGTGGAGGTACTCCAATCAATTTGTCTTTGTATACAGCATAGGAAATCAAGATCACCTAATATCTGCATTTTCACTTGTTTTTACAAAATAATATACTTTACCGTTTGAGGATATGACACTGCTACAGTTATGGCACATGATCTACAGTAGTGCAGATCTCTGCAATGAAACTTTCATTTCCATCAGATTTTCTGAAATGCTTCACAATGAAAGCTGGTGTCATCTATGTTTTTAAAGACAGTTAAACATGGGGCTTTTTCCCTTAATAAGTTTCCAAAATGAAATCTTTTATAAGACATCATGTTTGTTGTTTATTTAGCTTTTAAAAATCCAATAACGAACAAGTTCCCAATGTCCCTTTATAAAACCAAAAACATTAGGGTCTAGCACAAGAGAATACTGAGCAGAGAGTAAAACAGAGCATCATGTTAGAAGATTGATCTAAAAATAACACATTCATAGAGCACCTTATTGAATCACCTTTATCATAGTACACATCTTAAATATTGTGAAGCTGGTTTGTCTGAAAAGTGTTTTCTCCCAGTTTGTTTATTCTGCAGTAAACTAAGGGCTTATCTCTTCTTTTAATTCACAATGAATAGTATTTTACTTCCCAAGAATTCCTACATCATAGGGATGTGTGGAGATACCTGTGTGCAAAAAGGTAGAATACAAACTGGCTTTTAGTTAAGAAAAGAAAAAAAAAAGGCCCAAGGACATTATACAATAAGGAATCCCAAACTCTAGTAGGAACAATAAGTGGGTTAAGAACAGATCCATCACTGTGCAGATCACAGTGAAATATTTTCAGTATTCCCATTCTGGTATGAAAATACTGATGTCTACAAATGAAGCCAGGGAATACACACTAAGAGAACCAACTGTATAACACCAATGAATTGAGCTTTGTAACACTGCAAATCAGTGAGAAGAAGAAAATTCAAACTTTAAGAACTATAAGTAAAGATATAAATGTCTGATTAAACATCTTCCTTTCAGAAACCAATCACTTTTCCTAGCACACAAAGAAAAAAACATATCTTCAAATATATATATTTGAAATCTGTCTGAAAACCAGTTATCATTGATTGTATGGCTTCTTTTATCTCTCTCTCTTCTTTTTTTTTTTTTTTTTTTTTTTTTTTTTTTTTTTTTTTAATCTGGCAGCCTTTTTAATGTGAATGAGTTGGATAAAATATGCATTCAGTGAAGGAGAAACGATGCACTATGGTAAGTGCTCAAACCATTAAACATTAGATTACAGAACTGTATTATAGTCTCTTCTGGAATAAATATATTATTAATTTTTTTTTTCCAAATCAACTCAAATTTAACAATAAGAGTGGTTCATGGCTCTCATTCCTAGCACATACCACGATACACAGTCAAGGAAAGCTTTCTCTGAGGGCATTTGTGGGTTTGACCTTCTAAGACTGGTAACAACCAGATGAGAGTTCCCACTTCTAAGCCTTTATATCAGAGACAAGACTCATTACTACCATTATTTTGAAAAGGAAAGCAGTTAGACTCATAATTAAAAAATACCATTTAAATTCCTTAGGCTTATGTTGAGAGTGTTTAATTTGTACTAGTCATTGATATTGTGTATGGGTTTGTCTGCAAGAGCATTTGAAATCTTGGTATTGAGTGTTTTTCACTTCTAACTTAGAAGATTGCTTCAAACATACTACACTTCTGAATAAAAGTAAAGACAATGCTCCTGGTTAACCTAGTTATGGTTGCTTTGACACTAATAGTTAAGGATCGAGGAAAGTGAATGAAGTACAAATTAATGATCGAGTCCAGAGGAGGGCCACAAAAGATGATCGGAGGGCTGGAGCCCCAGGAAAAGCTAAGAGAGTTTGGACTGTTCAGATGAAGAAGTCACCAGGGAGACCTTACAGCAGCCTTTCAGTACCTAAAGGGGGCTTACAATAAAGCTCAAAAGGGACTTTTTACAAGGACATGTAGTGACAAGACAAGAGGGAATGGCGTCAAACTGAAAGGAGAGTAGGTTTAGATTAAAGAAGAAATTCTTTACTGTGAGAATGGTGAGGCACTGGGACAGGTTGCCCAGAGAAGCTGTGGATGCCTCCTCTCTGGCAGTGTTCAAGCCAGCAGATGGGGCTCTGAGCAATTTGGTCTCGTGGAAGGTGCCCCTGCCCATGGTAAGGGGGTTGGAACTAGATGATCTTTCAAACCCAAATGATTCTGTGATTCTATGAAAGGAAAAATAGAAGAATGACAGCTTATTAAAAGAAATGAGGATTGACCAAGAATTAATTATCAAGTAATTATTTTATAAACATCAAAGATCAATATTAAAAACCAAGTCATTCATAAGTATTTATAATAATTTAAGATTAGCATGTAGGTATTTTTAAAAAAAGTTGTATTATTTTCCTTTTCAGGTTGAACATGTATGACACTTTTAATCTATTTTACTGAAGATATGTATATGAAAAATAGAGATTTAATGTGTATTAAGGAAAAAAGAAACAAAGACTTTTTTTTTAGAAAAGGATGCTTTTCTGAATTATGTAGAAGCATGTATCAGAAGGTTTATTTGACAGTGTACATCTCCTCTGTACAGGATTTGACACATCTGGACCTGAATTTATACAGGTTTATGAACTAGGAAAAGCAATTGCATTGATGTTTTGCGTAGATTTTTAAAATAATTTACCCTTCTGAAATAGCCATGTTAGGTTTGGATATACTCATACAGTCGTTAATCCACTTTTAGTCAGTGCAGGCATTCTTCAAATTTCTTTTCTACCAGGTTTAACTAAAAATCATAAATGCAATCAGATGATAACCACAGTACTCATGAGATTGACAATAAAATGGTCATCTGCATCACACTTGCTACTCATGTATTTCTTAGTGTGTTTACTGAGACAGCCTCAAGAACGTCTCAGAAGAATAAACCCCACAGATTCTGCTAATCTGAATGTATACATATAGTATAAATCATATGCCATACAGCCTCCCCATGTGATACACTAGAAGCCCAGAACCAACACTGAAGTCATGCAGACTGAGGAAACTTTTCTGTTTTTTGTCTAAAACCAGGCAAAAAAATTCTTGCAGGGAATATGCCTACCAGAGGCAATAGGAAGATGTCTACAAGACTAACATGATCAGAATTAGAAAGCTGCAAAAAAACCCCTTAAAAAAACAAACAAACACCAAACAAACAAACCAACCCCACAAACCAAAAAAGCTAATTTAGGAGGATAATAATTTCTCACTGAATAAGGATTATTCATTTTGTGTCTCTTCTATTGACTATAAATCACTCAGATCAGACTGGAGCTTACACTGACCTCCAATTGATTAACCTAGTACATTTTACATTTGCAGCATACATGAACTGGACATGTAGATATGGAAGGCATAACAGTCTTCTGTTATGTTAAAAGTATGCTGTAGTATTCAGCTATATGCAGATGTCTCAGGGAGAGTTCTACATATCATGAAGGAACAAAAAATGCTGAAGCTGGGATCTGTTAAGATGCCTAAGAGAGCAGTGCTGCCTTTGAGGTGCTTGGGTTTGATAGTGACATCAGTACTCAAGCAGACACTTTGCTTATTGTGAGGCATTTTGTTTGAGTAAGGAAAGTAAATTGGTCCCCTAAGTAATATAGAATTCAAGTAGAATTCAAGCACTACTAATTTCAGTGAAAGGACCCAGAAAAAAGAACAAAGGATATTTGTTGAGACAGAATAACAGATGCAATTATCTATTTTTTACATAATTGTCATGTCAGATTTATAATTTTACATACATTCCCTTTTGAAAAGAAGTTGCAATGATTAGCCATAATATTTTCTTACAGTGCTCAGAAGGAAACTGCCAGTTTCAAGACAGATTTCCTTGTCACAACTGCCTGTAAAAGAAACACATCACTAACTACAGTACAAATGCATACTATCATAAGATTTAAAATTTTTATGTGCATAAGGTGCAATCCAGTTTCTGTTCACAACATATTGGTCATAGATTTAAACCTTTTGGCAATCATAGGGTGGTTTTTTTGTTCTGTATGGTCCACAAGATCTCTCTTACAGAGAAATAATAATAAAAAACGTGTTTAAAGATCTCTTATAAAATTCAAAATTTCCAGCAAATAAATGTTTGTATATTGCCTGACAAAACTAGTAAAAAATAAATTGCTTTACTTGTTTTGTGATTTCCCCAGATTTTCTATGTCTTTACTGAAGAGTTGTAAGGGTCAGTTTTTCTGGGCTACGGCACCATTTGGGACCCAGATGACTGTGTGCACTCTGTACCTGCTAGGGTGTCTTTGCTTTACTGATTTGGTGTTTGAGAAGTCCAGACACTAATGCTTCTAATGATCAGCCATTCTTTTTGACTTTTAGTAACAAGTATTCTCATGCAGTTAACATCAAACAGAACTTTGTGCTCTACATCTGTTATTTCAAAATTCCCATTTTTGAACTCCCCTAGTCTCAAGTAAGTTGTACATTGTCTCCCTTTTTTATTGCCTACAATCTTTTCTCCTACTTCCAGGGCTCCATGATGTAAAATATCATTTTGCCGATCTTCAGTTCCAGTGACAACTTTAATTTTACTGATTTTAATGGGCTTTTCAAATACAATTCCATAGAAGTCTCCACTAGAAGGAGCTTTGCCCCAGAAATACTCATCAATGCTGCTGTAAGCCTTGCTTGCCTCATAGTTTTCAAATACATTCATGTTGGTGTGCAAGTTTGCAGGTGGGTTGTCAGGGATATCAAATGATTCCTCTTCGAAATCATCATCCTTTAACTTGTTTTCAGCTCCTTTGTAAGATGAGTAGTATCCCATGTGCTGGAACAGAGATGGCTTAAAACGTATCACTTCCTTTTGAGCTAACAGTCCACGAAAGTGGATGAGCAGCCAATCGCAAGGCATTTCTTGGTAAAACATCAACAGAAAGTGAGCCAGTCGTGGGAGGTCGTGAGAATGGTAAAGCTTTCCAATGTATCCCAGTTTAGAGAATTCCAAAGTCACCCAGTAGGATCCTTCTCGTGAGGTAATTACTTTCTTAACAGCAGTCAAAAAATTCTTTGAGCAGCGAACATCGTCTTCTAGCATCACATAATAGTCAGAAAGATTAGCACAAAAGTTCAGAAGGAAAGCGTAATCTACATTTTGTTTTGATCGAAACTTCACACGGTCCTCTGGGTCATTGTAATTTCTTTTGAGGCCATCCAGTACAGGATAATAATCCTCAGGGACGTGAATAACTATTAATCTGCCTGCAATTATATGATGTGCAAATTTCTGTGAAATATCCTGGACCATCCCTTCACACCAGGCTGAGTCAAAATCTGCCAGCTGTACTACCACTGCGATTTCTTTGAGTTCCTCATAGCTTGACTGTTCAAATATGGACTTGATGGTCTCAAGCAAGTAATTTCCCTTTTTCCGTTTTACAGAGGATAATCCAATTGTAAGATACCCTGTACAAAAGACAATTTAAACAAAAACTGAGTATCTGATATTGGAAACAATTTTGTCACAAAGCTATTCTCCAGAGCTGTGCTTATATTAAATACACCTTGTGAATGGTGAAGAGTGAGAAATTTGGTATGTGAACTTATTAAGTTGCATGTAATAAAGGACCTTTATTGCCTTTTCGTAAAGAAGTAACGTATTGCAAGCAAATGGACATATGGAGACTATTGTGTCAAACGTGCTTGTTAAATACAAGGAATGGCATGCCGTGGTCAGACGTGAAAGCAACGTGTACACCTCGTAGATGAAACCACACAGACAAAGATAAGGGTGTAAATTCTGTTAAAAGAAAGGGGTTTATGAGGCAATTACTCACACAATATTTTTAAAGCTAAGTACTGCCAAGTGCAGCACAAAAATATGATACATAGATTAATTGCAAAACTTTTATAATTTTAAGCCCTCTAAAAGGCTAGCAACATTTATGCATAGCTGCACAGTGTTATGGATTTTGCATGGATAATTTATTTTCAGCGTGTTCCTTTTTTTAGCTGAATTTGTCCAGTTTTCCTTTTTCTAACCCTTTTTCAGGACTCATTGAGCATTTTACAGGGAACTCCTTTTTCCAAGATGCAATTTAGGTATTATTTTAAAGTAGAAGAGAACTTATTTCGCTTCTTTTTTTGTACAAATAATTTTTAATGCTGTTACATCTTTCTAGAGAGAGATGTATCTTAATGATAAGGGATGAATTTTCATCTCTGCCGTTTTGTAGTCACTGCCATTGAATTTTTGCCAGCATTCCAAATCAGTTTTGTTTTCAGATATTTGCTAATATATCTCTATTTTTCTAACTTCTGATGTAAAAAATTTTAAGGCTTTGTAACTGACAGGATGTCTTTCGGTTGAACTTAACCCAAGTTTCTTAAAATATGATGGTTTGTAAAGGACTACTCTGATAGAGTGATACAGTGTTTCCCTCGAGGCTTAAGTCAGCTCAAAAAGCAGTTGTACAGTCAAGTACAATCCCAGAAGTCATTTACGCTGCCTACAGAGGCCCAGATTTTTCAAATCTAATTTGAACAAACTTTATAGCTTTCCACAACTCACATACTATTTTATTTTACCTTCTGTGTTTGAACTTCTGAGCCTTGTGAAATGATTGATTTGGAACACAAAGGACACCTGTCTAAAGGCTAGGAAGGCCATATTTCACTTTTAGAAGAAAGTCTTAAACTTGCTTTCTTGTCTGAAACCAGAGTAACTAAATAGTCCATCTGCAGATAGCTCTGAAAAGAATCCTTTACTGTCCCCATAACAGCACAATTAACCTCCCTCATTATCACAGCTAAAAGAACAAGGAGATCCATTCACAGCTGCTGGGCTGGCAGAATAGGGAACCTGAAGGGTGTATCTATGTGATCCCAAGCATACTTAAGATTGGATTTACTGGTTATACAGACAGAGATTGATAGGATGGTCTCAGAGGGTGGTTACAGTAAACCACCAACATATGTCTTGCTTTTGCTTTCTAAATCATCTTCTTTCCTGGGAGGAGATCCATAGAAGTATGTTCACACAGACCATCCAGGGGCTGCCTGAAGACTGTCTGCAAGTCAGCCATTTGGTCAGAAGGTAACCAGGCTGTGGGGCAACCATTGCTAGGCCTGGACTTGCATCCACTCTAGAACTGCCAGTGCAGAGATGGCTGTCCCACTAACTCTTTCTAGATTGCCACTGCATAACTCAGCCAGTCTTGCCTAGAAATACCAGAGGGACTATATGGATTTCATCTGTTTTTAAATTACCTCATTTCATAACATCCAGATTGCAGTTACTTACTTTTCCTTGGCAAAGGTGTGCCAGCTAAGAAGCGATAGGAAATGTTTATAGATCCTGAGAAATTAGACAAATCTTTAAAACTGTGAACATAACGCTCTGGGTTGAGCTGGTGCGTGGCTGTTTCTCTGATTAATTGCTTGTCCCCTTCCTAATATTGGGAAAACAAAAAGAATAGAAGAGGGAGAGAGACAGAGAGAAACACATTTGTGAGTGCCACCTGAAGAGGAAACATGGACAGGCAGGTTTCCAAGAATAACATTTTTCAGTGTCAGCTTTTGTGAAAGCACGTGTATGTCACCTTATTTAAAAAACCAACCAACCAACCAACCAACCAAAAAAAAAAACAAAAACAAAAACAAAAACAAAAAAACGCACCAAATAAAATCCTAAACCAAAACATTACTGAAACATCACAGAAAATCTACCACAACCTTTCAGATTACAGTAATAGGAAAAGAAAAAAAATATTTTGCACAAAATCACTCGAAAAGTTGCTAACATTAAACTATTGGCGAAAAAAATGCTATGGTATTCAAAAGAGGGTTCTGTCAGCAATAGATAACTTTAGTCGATGTAGAAGTGGGGGAGATTTTTTCTAAATGTTTTCAGTGATTAAAAAAAGCCACTGTACCTTCTGCAAATGAAAGACAAAACTAGATTCTGTCATCTGGCTCATTTTACCATTTTTCTGAAAAGCTTCTACTCAGATTTCTGAGAAGAAGAAATACATGTGATCATGCAGACAGCAAAAGCTTTCTTTGAATTTGATGAACACTGTTTGATGGCATAGAAAAAAAGGCACATTTCTCACCATGCCTCCTCTTCCTGCCTCCTCCTTCAGTCTTTTTCTTCCAAAAGGCTTTCCTAACAACAGTGAAGTCACAGAAGGGAAAGAGCAGCTTTATGAGTAGTGCCTTATCCATAAGGTCACTTGGGCTTCTGGAAAAATTTGTTCCTTAATACTTAAGAAAAGGGAAAGTATCTAACAGGTTGTAATATCATGAGACTGAATTTAAAAGTAGGAATGCTTATTTAATTTACCTGGTTTGATCTTAGTCTGATGACAGGCCCATGTATGAATGAGTTCATTTATTCTGATATATACAGTATGTTTATGCACTTAAACCTCCTGATCTGTCATTAAATGGGAGCACTCCACAATAATAGTACTGCTGATAACAAGAACAATCACAGAAACAGTAAACAACACTCATTTAATGACACAAATATTAGAAAAAGGTGTCAAAGATATATTTTACAGCACAAAGAAATATTTCTGTAAACTGATGGTGTATCCATTTAGAGTTCATTGTTTTTCTTTCAAAGAAGTAGTAAATAATCCACTTCTGAGCTTAGTAAAGATCTTTGGCAGACATCCAGGGGTATCTACCCACACTGTTATGCTCTCTTGATCTGCAATATCTCTCAAGCAATTTCTCTCTATTCCTTCTGTGCTGCTTTGTATTTGCTCATAAGTTATGAGAGGAAGTTTGATGATTAGATTCAAGATTAAAATGTAACTCAGTGGTCTAGGAATAGAATACACAAAAAATATCAGATGGAAAAATAAATGGGCCATTCCAAAAACTTTTTTTTTTTTTTTTTTTTTTTTTTAAATCAACCTTTCTTTAATGTCAGAAGATTGTGTGTCATTGGTTCCAGAACAGAGCACCAAAATTCCTTGTTTCATAAGAAGGTTTTGGAATGGAAACCCATTCTGCTGTGGTTTTCCTACATAAGAAGTTTCAAAATGTTTAGAAATAGACAATGCCGGAACAAAATGTTTTGATTTTAACAAGCAAAATATTTAGGCTGACCACAGAAATTTTCCCTTATTTTTTCAATAAATGCCTTTTGTGGCTAACTTTTTTTTTTTTTTTTTGATAGTTGCTATTTTCATTCTTTTGTTGAATGATGGGCAAAGCTGACATATGGATTTTTTCCAAAAGATTAAAATCTGTTTCTTCTATCTCAGACTACTATGCAGAGGTCTGTGAAGTTGAGGAGCTTGATTAATTCTCTTTATTTGTCTTCTCTAGTTTTGTTTTTTTTTTTATGATGGTTCTGGCTTTCATCTGTTAACTAACCTCTAGCTTACATTCCAGTGTTTGCTGAAGCTTGAGAGTTTTATGTGGGTGCCATAGGTTGAAGTGCCAGAAGTTCTCCACTCTTTATGGAGATACTCTGCTCTGCTAAAGATGCTGTGTCAGCTACAATAGTACTATTGTTTCCATAGTGCCCAAAACGGTGATAAGTATTCATAGAAGAGCACAAAACACATGCTTTGCTTACAGTTCACTTACGACTCTGAAAAGGTTTAAAACCCCCACTGCATATATTGTGATTTTTGGTATATATTAATTCAGTATGTCTTCAAAATTCTTGATCAAATGTAGTTCATATGTTACAGATGAAGCACCTTAAACTGCTTTTCTAATATACATGTATCAACAGTGCATAACTGCATACCCTCTATCCAACATACTTAAGCAATTTGCCACATGGGCCCTTTCTATTTCTGCAGCCAATGCCCTGCAGAAAACAGTTATGGGATTTTTTGGACCTGTGAGACTCTCTAAGCAAAACCAGAAAGGTTCTCATCTCCCTTCTTAAGACTTCCTATTATGAATTTCACTTTATTATTCTAACATTGAAAAAGACTACTCGTCTCATCTTACATGTAGTGCCAGAGATACTAACTCCTCAGTCCCTTGCACAGCCTGCTGCCTGAGACTGGGAAGAGGAACTCAGAGTGAGTTGCCTTCCTTCTATCAGTTACCTTGAGCAGATAGTCCATCAGGAGATAGGCTACAATTCTGAGCGCCCTTGGGGCTCTGAGGAGTTTTATATTCTTATTCCCTGAGGGGAACTGGTTAGCCTGTTGTCCTCAGAGGTTTTCCCCAAATATCTTTCTCCTCACCACAAACACTGAAATTGCTCATCTTTTAACTCAGCAGAGAAAACACACAGACATGGAGTGTTTGGAGCTGTCAGATATGGTCAGGGAAGTTGAAAAGAAAACTAAATAAATAAACTAAAAAGCCAACAGCCTAACACATTTGAAAAACATTTGATGGACCATAAAGGTATCAAGAGATCTGGAAGAACTGTCAGGAGACTTGGTAAGAGACTTGGCTGGGAGCTACATGAATGCAAACATGCCAGAACTGTGATGAGAGAAGCAATGAGACAGAGAGAATTTACAAAAAAGTGGGGAAAAGAAGAGAAAATTAAGACATGGAGCCATCTGGGGAGCTGGCAAATAGAACAGGAAAAGATTTCAAAAACAAACCAAGAGGAACATCATTAGCAGTAATAATAAAAGCACTTTTAGAAACATCTGGGGGACTTTGAAGCAATTAGAGAATGGAGAAGAAACATCAGGGAGAATACCATTAAAGAAAAAAAATAAAAAGTGACAAGCCAGATCAAATTTGATCATAACCAAAAAATGTTAAATAAATAAAAGAGTGAAAAACTTTAGTTTTAGAGAAAGACTATGACTGTAATGGAGTAACATGCTAGAGGCATGGGTCATGCTTTCAGTGACTTAAAAAAATACTAGCATAATCTCAATTTGTAGAAATTTACAATACTGTTACAGGTAATTTCAGAAGTAAAATATTTTGAATTATATCAATTGAGTTGAAATAACTAGGAAGTTATATATGGTTCTGATAAGTAATTTAAAGATTTTACTATTTGTGTATTACACTTCTTGTCATACTGTTATGTTTCTTTTCAGGTCCAACTTGAAACTGAACTTCACCTTTCAGAATATGGGAAAGCCCATACTTTCCCAGTTCAATTGGAGATCAATATGGGAATGTCTAATCATATCACAATATAACATATTCAGTTTAGTAATTTTACTATTTACAAGCTCCAGTTGTTAAGCCATCATGTTCTTTTACCTGCAAAGAACTAGAAATTCAATCCACTAATCAGGACTTCAGGGCTTGTTTGACAGTCAGCACTGAGACACTCCTACGTTACATATAAACTGTAGAGTTATGTTACATTGTCAGAAGCTTATTTTTTTAAATTCCTAACACAAATCTTCCTATATTTTTATTTTCAAAATCATAGGCTGGGTAGAATTTATGTCTACTTGTTAATGCTGTAGCGCTGAACCTGTCAGACTCAAATCTGAGATACAGAAGGTGAGAAAAACACAATATAAAACCACTAAAAAGAAATTATTCATGCAAGGAGCTTAAAGTAGATGGAATTAATGTGAATTCTCTTTTATAATTTAATTTTTATAATAGCCTTTAATGCAGTGTTCACGGGTGAATTTGCAGTGTGGACTGAAATTAGCTCATGCAAACATTTCAGATAAAGTCTATTTTCAACATTAAAATTGAGGGAAATCCAGAAGTATGGGAAATGTAGAGGATATTTTGACTCAAAGGACACTTGATGGAGTTACCTTCATGTTTTTCTATACTCATTGTCTCCCATACTTCCAATAAACAGTGACATATTTACTTCTGTGGACAGGACTGTTAGGATCTTACTGACACACACTGTATGCGGTATACATTAAGGAGATGGTTTCATCATAAAAGACACATCTTGAGGATACTTCACTGTTAATGGTACACAAACAGGGAAAATTGAAGGAATTATGAAATTTAGTGTTTAACTAGGGATATATCCTGTTTTCTGGTTCTATGATAATTTCTCCCATCTAAAAAACTTACCAGAACGTAACCGTCTTCAATGTACAAGTTCATGAACAGCAAGCAAACGACAAGGACTCCTAAGAATGACACTGCTGATCTTTTCCGCAAGCATCTCATTTTATCAAAATATTTCAAGCTGTGTCTCATGTGAAGAACAGCATACAGAAGTGTCACCTGTGAAAGAAAACCACAGTATTACAAGAACTGTCTGCCCAATAAACATTATAGCAAATCAACTTACCTTCAGATATATCATATCCCTTCAAACACACAAAGACTCTACACTTTCAGGTGAAATTAATTTCATTTAATCATTGTCATCTTCAAGTTGATATAGTTGAGATTTAGTTAAGATCACATGCAATCAACTATAATTTAAGTTTTCCTTTTTTGTTTGTTTGTTGTGGGAGTTTTTTGTCAGTAAAGAAAAAAAAACCTCTTTGCCATACCTATTTTAGGCTGCAATTACCACATCACTGTGGCAGGAGTGCATCAGCAGTTCAGTTTCCTACGCTTAACTGTCAGATGCCAACTTGATGGCTAGAGATGATTTGTTTTCCTATGTTCCTATGTTCCATTTGTTCTCCTATGTACCTAGGTCTCCTCCCAAAGATAGGTCAAGCCAATAGGCGAGAATGAAGTTATTGTATGACTGTGTTGTTGCCAATAGAAGAATTCTGGATACCAGAACTTCCAGGAACAGATGAGGTACCTTCCCTGAAGTGAGAAAGCAGTAGCAAGGCTGTGCAACATCCCTTAGCCTTAGACCTCTGTACCACAGTGGAAAAATTTTCACTTTAGATATAATTTTCTTCTTCAGAAGAAAGGTGTATTTCTGTCTAAAACCAGACACATTTAAGCAGAGTATTGGGAAGTCCTGACCTAATTAAATGAATCAAAGAAGGAAGGCATGGATGATTATAAAGCCACTCAGTAGGTCTATTCAAGGTCAAGAAGGAGGACTGCCTAGTCATATCACAAAGTTGCATATTGATTTTAGCCATTTTAGTCTTTAAAACAAGATGAATGGTATTCTTGCCCATCAAATCATAAACAATAACATATGTAGGACTACAAATGTTTGAACAAGGTTTGGCCACAAACTGAAGATCGCACTGTCCAAACTCTAAGGGATTATCAGCAAAATAGTACATTATAAGCTTATTATATATGTCCTCACTCATATTTTGACTATTGTCCATAGCAATGCTTGATTTTCAATACAATTTAATGTATAGAAGTCATATGAAAATTGAGAGTTTGAAGCTATCCTGTGTGAAGTAGGAAAAAGCATGACATGCACAATGGTTAAATCCTGTACTGAATACCACAGTTTTCATAAGCATTGAACATCTAAATGATACAAAAAAGGCCAAATTAGGATTTCCATAAAGATTTGTCATGTCATATAGAAAATTTTCTACCCTAATAATAAAAAAACATTCCAAGCACAAAATTCAATATATATTTGTTTTGCCACACTGAATAAATATATCTAACAATATAAAATATGAGTCCATTAGCCTCTAGAGAGCTGGGAGGTAAATATATCAAATATTAGTAATGCAGATGTGTAACTGCAAGGTTTTATCCATATAGATTCAAAATAAACTGCAGTAGATGGAGACTGGTTTAACAAAGAATATTTTTAAATTCACTACAGTGAGAATAAAACCAATTTACATGTTGCAGGTAGGAAAAAAAAGACATTGATAAGAATTTAAATTTTTGTCCTTATGTATTTGAAAGTGGGCTAAATTACAGAAGCCTGATTATTCTGAAGGTGAAAAAGCCCAATGTAGATTTTTTTTAAGTTACATCAAGGGTTTCCTTTTTTTTTTAATATCCAGTGAACGTAAACATCAGGAAGAAGCTGTTAGGGACATGAATCTCCAAACTCTCCCTAACTCCCTGCACCTCCCTGTGGCAGCACAGTGGTTGATCATGTCTATAGATTCCAGCAGGCTGTTGAGGAAATGAAAGATTGCTCATTTTAGAAAAGACTGTGTTACACGTACACTTTGGGTTTTGTTTTGTTTTGTTTTGTTTTTTCTTTCCCCTCTTCTCACACCCTCTGTTTCTCACAGTATAATTGCTGATTTTCAAAGCAGTACATTCTTTTAAAATCCTATCAGAGAATCACTGGATGAATTAAACTCTGACACTTCTCAAATAGGGGCATTAACTACCCTGACAATTGAAAATGCAGGTAGTCTGAGTTAAGAGTGCTTGCAGTCACTGGCAGCTTATTACATTCTGAAGTTTTTCTTTTGACAACTTAGGAATAAATAAATGGGGGTGGGAGTGGGGGGTGTGTTTCAGTGATGACTGTGCCATATTGACTAGACTGCAGTGTTACACAGTTCCCCCACCTTCACTCTGAGCGGCCAGACTAAAGTCCCTAAGGATGAGGAAGAGGAGTTACAACTATATTTGCTGGTCATATTATATTAGTTTTTCCCCACTGTATTTTTCATTAGACAATTACTATGTTGGGTTGGCAACAAAAATTGGGGGAATTACACAGGTGAGGATGGAAGAACATAACACTGCGATGACTAAAGAAGATGTACAGAAAGCAGAGAGCCCAGTACTGTCATCACTCGAAGGAGAACACCTGGATTACTTGTGTGGTTTCATAGGAAGCCGTTACATGACTGTTTTACAAATGGAAACAGCTAAAAGTAAAACATCAAACATCATGCCAGTGAGGGTTTTTTCCACTCGTAAGACCATACCGAGTAAAGACCATACCGAGTAAAGACACCCCGAGGAGAGCGTGCCCCGGTAGATCCGTACGTGCCGGGGGAGGCTCTGACAGCACCGCTGACACCAGGTGGCAGTGCAGACACGCTCTTTCCAGCCCCCGACCAAGCTCCTCGACCTGTCCCTCCCAACCAGCTTGTCCGAAGGTGCTGTTTGACATCCTTATACTAGAAGCCTTAGCTAAAACCGCTTCCAGGGTCATACAGATACACATACAGAATTCTTTACTTCTTCTTAGGGCTGCTTCCTTTTGCAGCTCCGTTTCCAGTCTTTAGCATTGCATTATGGAACACTTCACTATTGAAATTTGCACAGAAAAAAGGTACATCTTACTCATTTTTCCCAAGTTATGTCATTCACGTTTTGAAAAATAGTCTCAGAACTTCCTGCAGTGGGACCCCTGGTGTTCTTTAAGACCATTTGAGCAGAATATTCACCATTATTAAAAACCTAAGACTGTGATGATGAAAAAAAGGATTCAATTCTTAATTCAATTCTGAAGGCACAGCTTTGCTTGAGGATTTTATGCCTTCATTATTCATGCACAATTAAGTAACTATCAGGATGGTATAAATGCAATTTGTTTCATGAAGCTGGCATTAAGCAGTTAAACATAGTAATTAATAAACATGCATGAATTATAAATCTCTTTTCTAGATGAGATGTATCGCTTTCCTCAGTCTCTTCAAAGAGAACTTTTAAGACCTCAAATCCCTCTGCAAATGTACGTGTTGCTATCAGACATACATGTGCAGTTTTACATAGTAATATGAAACTATAACTTCTTTGACTTTCTAAAATGATACAGCAATGAAAAGGTGGTGAGCTAAAAAATGCAATGATATACCTTTACAGTGTGAAGACGCTGTTCTTTATGAGATCTGAAAAGGTGTGAAAGCTGTATAAAAGTCCAAGATTGATTTTCACATGATAATGTGAAGTTTTCTTTTGAAGGATTTGCAACACTCAGCAGAATTTTAAATTTTTCAAAAAAAGTAAATCCCAAATGACCATTCAGAAACAGTATGTTCTTAATAAGCCAAGTCCTTGAAACCACAAAATTAAAGTATTTAAATTTAAATATGCTAAAATTTTTAAACTTACTAAATTTTTATTGCAATGTATCTGTTCCCAAGAGGAAAAAATTACATAAAGATTTTTTCTTTATTTTCCTCTTTTCCAAGTGAAAGACTTTTTGCACTCCCTATATTACTATGCTCTAGGATACATATATGTACATTCACTGTGGTAAACCATTTCATATTTGATCCACTCTAATTCTTCATCATTTTCTGATAATACTAGGAATTAGTGCTTCATCCCACTTTCAGAGATTATTATTTACTTTCTTGACATATTTTCTCCATAAACAGATACATAAAAAGGCCTTGTGGCATTCCTTTACCCTTAAGGATGCCAACCCAAGTTAAGGACTTAGCCTTACCTAACAAGTACAGTGAATCTGCTTGTATGTACAGCTGTACAGAGAGCAACAAGGTCATCTTTGTATTATATTCTAGTCTGCTTGAGCACTGTGCCCCAGAAGCTCGAGAAAAGGTGCTTATTTGCAGAGGCACTGATGGCTGTCAGAAGTGGCAACTGCATTATTTTTACATTCTAATATTTCCAAATGAGGAACGAAGTTTTGCCTGTCACTGCAGAGTCTATATTCCAGGAGGTAAAGTAGAGCTGATCCACTGCCACATTTATTATATCAACAAAATCCATAGATAACCCTCCCCATGACTGGATTATTAAACCCTTGTGAACTTTATTGCAATCCCTGATTTGTCTCAAGTACTCAGAAGCAGGCACTTCATTCTTCAGTTTTGTGACATACCATTCCACCTGTAACATTCAGTATGTAACTGAATTGCTTTACTTGCAGTTCTTTTGCTTGTCCAATTTGGTTTTCAGTTTTTCTTTTTGGAAGGCTGCACATGATGCCTCAGGATGCATTCAGTTGTCTTTATGAAGTGGCAGAGGAAATACTTTCAGAAAAAAAAAAAAAAAAGAGGAAAAAAAGAACAAAATGGAATTTTTTTAAATTGTTATATTTTGCATGTGTCATGATCTTCTTATACAAGATTAAAAAAACAAAATCTAGGCTGTGATATACATTTGAGCTATAGATGGTAGTGAGCTGGAGAATTATAATGGATAGGCTATTCCATGGGGCTCAGACAGACTCCTAGCAAGATTTGCTGTTTGCCTTGCTGAAAGCCTGAAGGTACTTATGAAATGTTTAAGGTTGACAGGCAGGATGTTTGATGTCACTGGTAGCAGGGAAGTAAAAATTGGCCTGAAGAAAATGAAAGTTTAACTTAGAAAGAGGCTAGCAAATCCAGACGATAGAGCTCAGGTTTTAGACTAGACCTAATCATATTGTTTGTATGAGTTTCCATTGTGTAGCTTCACATTCCTAAAATAAATGGTTAAAGATTATCATATCTTCTGAAATTTAGATTCTAGATACAATAATTTGAAAAAAAAGAGAGATACATTAGTAGGCAGATTACTCAAAATTAATATGGATAAAAGGATGAGCAATAGAAGTGGGTTTTGAAAAGGAATTTGAAAGACATATTGATCCCTGATCCACAGAATTTCAAACATTGATGTAGCATACAGACATATGTAGACCCCAATAGTTTGTGAAAAGAGATGAGTAGGTTAAAGGGGAAACAGATGATTCAGTTGAGGCAAGTTACCAAACAAAGTAGAGAGCTTAAATTCAAGGCAGGTATTGGAGGATGAAGTGTCTTTCCTGTCTGACAGCTTCAGTGATAAAAAATGGAGTCACAAAACTTAATTTGGCTGTAACACTCTGAGCAAAAGGTAATGCATTTCTTCTGGCATGGAGGAGTCAAGTCTAATCAAGGGGAAGAGATGACTAAGAATTGTGAAGTCATATTGACTTAGATGGTAAAGCACTATCTAATCCATCACTGGATGGATGGCTGTATACTACTGGAGACATTTTATCAAGTAAGTTGTAGTGTAAAATATGGGTTTTAGAAAAGTGATATAGACAGTGAGTTAATAGCATGTGGAGAAAGCCTGGAAGAAAAGAAAAAAAAGGAAAAGAAATCTGAAATAGCCCTGAATTTCTGCTCCACAGAGACAAAGCAAAGAGGAAAATAAAACAGCATGGGCATGAAGAGGGAAGAAACAGCTAGCTGTAACATACAGAGAGAGTGAGATTAGCAGTTTTTACAGACACAGTAGAGTTTTAGGCTGAATCAAATATACAGGGAAAAATCCTTGAGCATTGAAAATAGCACTGGGCACCATCAGAGAAAATGTTTAGAAAGAGGAGGATAGACATTGAGTTACATAGATATTCAACAGATTTTGTCTATTGACTCATCAATTAATGAAAATAATGCAAAGATACAAATACTGATAGATTCAACAGAAGATAAAATTTTAAGGAACAAACTAGAGGGACATCCTGGTCTAAAGATACCTCTGCAGCTCTCAGTCCCTTCACCCAAAGCACAGAATATATGAGCTAATATCTCAGCAACACTTACTCCAGGTGCTAACTTTTACCTCAAGGTCCCACAGTCTCTTAGCTGAGGTTCACAGCTAAAAGCCTGCCAAGTATCACTGTTTTAATAGAAGAAGACAAACTTATTTATGTGGTGAAAAGAAAATTAACATAAATGTTTGACCAAAGCCAATTAGTCTCGATGAAAAGAGTTTCATCTTATTCTGATGAAATCTGTTCATGGCCTTCTCTACAGCACACTCTGTGGCCTCATCTAACAGAAAGGTGAGTAGCTGTTTCACAGAACTGCAAAACCACAGGTCAGGACCCTGCCCTGGTCCTGCTGGCCACCCTGTTCTCCAGAAAGGCCAGGGTGCCCTTGGCTTTCTTGCCCCCCTGGGCACACTCTAGTTCATATCCAGTCACTGTCAAGCAGCACCCCCAAGTCCCTTCCTGCTCAGCAGCTCTCAAGCCCCTCTGCCCCCAGCCTGGAGCATTTCCCTTGGGAACGCCAAGGGAAGGGCTGGAAGGGACCTTTGGAAGTCATCTGTTCCACCCTCCATATTTGCATAGAGCCACGTGGAATAAGGTGTCCTGGGTTGTGTCCAGGCATCTTTTGAATATATCCAAGGAGGGAGATCCATAATTTCTCTGGGCAGTGTGTGCCAGTGTTCAATCACCCTCACAGTAAAAAAGTTGTTGAGGGAACCTCCTGTGTTTCAGGATGTGCCCATTCCTTCTGATCCTGTAAATGTGCACTATTGGCTCTGTTATCTTTGCACCCTCCCTTCAGGTGTTCATATAAACTAGTAAGATTCCCTTTGAGCCTCTTCTTCTCTGGGCTCTACAGCCCCAGCTCTTAAATCTTCCCGTATAAAAGACATGCTTCAGTCCCTTAAACATCTTTGTGGCTCTTTGTTGGATTCTCTCCTTCATGTCCATGTCTCTACTGGGGAACTTGGAACCAAGTACAACACTCTAGATGGGGCCTGTGGCTTCACCAGTGCTGAGTAGGGCACCATCCTTGACCTGCTGGCCATGTTTTCTCTAAGGCAGCCGAGAACACCATTTGCCTTTGTGTGAGTTGGCACAGGAAGGATAAAGGGACAAACAAAAAATATTAACAAAATGCGAAGAGTACTTTTATTACTCCACCAATTGGGGGTCTTCAAAACAACGTGAAGGCAGAGGCACACAAGCAGGGTTGCAGGCACTGCAGAGCTTGGTCCAGGTTCAGGATCACTGAACCTACTGTTTTTGCCTGTGGGTCAGGGATTTGTACAGACATAGTTTACCACTGTGCTTGATGTTTCCTGCAGCAGAGCATGAAACTCAAACATGTTGGATAGGGTGCCTATCACAGCCTATATTATCTACACGCAGACGTTCTACTTGTCAAACACACAACAGTACACGGCAATTGATATATGTTTTTTGGCACCCCAGCTATAATTCACTTGACTGTGTTTACAATAGACTTTGACAATCTTCTGTTGTTTCCCCACAGTCATCTTTGCTGCAAGGACCCACTGCTGGCTCTTCTTCAACTTCACATCCACTATGGTTGCCAAGTCCTCTTCTACTAAGCGGCTTTCCAGCTGGGTATCCCCCAGCATTTATTGGTGGATGGGGTTGTTAGGGGCACAGGATTTTGAACTTCTCCTTGTTCATGCTCATGAGGTTTCAATAGCCCATTTCTCCAGCTTGTCAAGGTCCCTTTGGACTGCAGCACAACCCTGAGGCATATTAGCCACTCCTTTCAGTTTTGTGTCATCTACAATCATTTAGTTATTTTTAATCCTGATGTGGAGAAAAAATCTGATTGAACAAACCAAAGAGCTTCCATGCAGTCACATATGTATGTGACTAATGTAGACCTGTTATTTGATGTAATCTTAACCCTAAAGGTGGTGTTAGGCATTGAGTTGTCATTATTCTGATCCATCCTCTTCTCACTTCACAGTGCTTGTGGCTTGTGAGAAGGCAGCATTACCAGATATATAAAAATATGAGAGATTTATATGAATAAGAACAAGTAGCATTTTTTGTGGTAAATATTCACTTCTGAGGAGATACTCTTGATCCATATAATGAAGCTATCTCAGGTACTTAAAGGTGTTTTAACCTCGCATTTTTACATATTGTTTCACAGAGTTTACATAAAGGATGTAATTTGGGGGATCCTGCCTAGATCAAAATGTAAATAAGTTTTATTTTGTGACTTAATAAAAATATTTTTTAAATTTTATTTTATTTTTTAGTTTTTTTACAAATTACATTGCTGGGTCCTTAACCCTCTACTTAGACTAGGTTTAACTATTTCAGAAGTGGAAAAAAGTCAATTTAGAAAGTTGGCTGTTAAGGGGCAACTCTCAAACTTATGAGATTCTACCATATAATCGCTTATTTGCGCAAAGCCATTTGTGAAGGTCGTGGTACCTTTGAGAAATAATGTAAAAAATTAGGAGATTAAATGCCGGAAAATTTGTTTTCACTGGTCATACTACTAATCTGTTTCTAAGATAAGAATTTCATTAAGATTTTCCACTAAGCACCCAGGCAGCTTCCTGATCAATAAAGTAATTCATTCCGTAAAGAAGGCTTAGAAAACTATGGCGGGGCGTGTGACCAACAATTGGCTTATTATTTAAAAAAGAAAGAACACACAAACTTCAGTAAATTTTGATGAATAAGTGTATATAAAATGAGAACTGTTCTTTAAAAAATGCTACATTTGTTGCTCGTTTTTTTCTTCTGATGTTTTGTATCTTCGTCTATTGTCACACCTAAAATATACTGCTATGATTTTTTTTTTTCAGTAGAAGTAATCCAGTGTGGACAAAATACATCCAAAATTTGTCATCTTATCTCTGCAGTCAGAATAACTAGTAGAAGCCCAATATCTCAAAAACTGTTAATGCATTCACAAATGGGTAGCCTTGATTGCATCTGTTTGTTTTTTAATAAGAAAGAATTAAAAATATTTTCTACTCTTGAGTGGACATGTTATTTATGGAGTAGTTTAGCCTTGATCTATTACATTAATTGATGTTGATTGTGTAAATAATGAAGATGGTTTTAGAGGTACCATAAAATCTACAACATGTTATCTTGAACTCTAATGCAATTCAATCATGCAATCTAAGCAGGATCTGTAGTGGGAGGGGTTAATAGCTGCCGTTGAAAGTGTCATCACTGTTTTGCCTTTGGAGTTAATGTTAGGTTAGAGACCCAGCAAATAAATCCTTCATGGAAGGGAAGCAGACCAGGTGCACTAGCAGCTTTCAATTGCCATGATGATGAATTCAACTTTAATCATCAGATTTCCCATAGACTTCATAAAAGTGGCTCTAGGCAGAGTGAAAAGAGACCTTGGATGAATAGCTACGTGTCGAGCTAACAGGCATTTCAGATCCATGAAGCTGAGTAGCATGGGATCTCTGTGAGCACTCTGACTTATCTAAAGCTGCTTTCAGTGCGCAGGGACATGCTACCCTTTATCTCTGTGACCTGCCAAGAAAAACTAGTTCCATTTAAGTAGGGAACGTCTCTCCAAAGCCAGTGCCTGTGGAATTTTCTGCTATCCAGTGAGCAGCTGGAGCCGTATTTCATTGAACTGATGCACCATTATTCAAAGGGATAGTGGGGAAGGAAAAGGTATTACTACCTCTACCTTGGAGCAGATTAGTTTCCAGTTTTTTAGGAGATGCTTAACTCATTTTGCTTCTAGCTTCAATTATCTGTTTACTAGCATTACGTTTGGTGGTATCTGTTAGGTTGTGCCAGAGATAATTTTGTAATCTAAGCAAAACACTTTTCCCCTTATTTTTCTTTAAAAAAAGTCCTGAACCCCCAAGAAAGAACATCAACAAAATGGATGGATGATATAGTCAACCTGTTAGGTGCAAAAATAGGCTTTTTTATCCTTACCATATGGCAAACACGATGATCAATAAAGGCTCAAATTACCTTTTCCAGTATTCTACAGGTCAGTTTTTATAAAGAAACTCCAGCAATGGTAATAAATATGACTAATTATTGAGGTTTCTAATATAAAAAGTATTTTTTTAAAAATCTTTATTTTTCCAAATAAAAGTTAAATTAACAAAGGTTGGTAGCAAAGAGTGAATAAATCCTTAATAAACATATCACATTTCTCTTGAGTGTTTTCAGGTAAACTTCTAATACACTTTTCCTCCGAAGAAGCTATAAAATATTGCTTCACATTAGTGACAGAGATTTTTTTTTTTTATGTGTCTCAAATAAATATCTAAGTAAAACAGTTATTTCAATTAAATTCATTACATGGGCAGGAAGGAATTTTTCATAATGGTAAAAATTAAGTTCAATAAATCTAAATGTGCACTTTGATCATCTGTTTTTCTCATTTTTACAATGTCAGGAGCCACAGTTTTTCTTCTTTGGAGAGAAAAGATAATTTTAAAATTTTGGGAAACAGAAGTACTGCAAAAGATCTCCTCAGTAGAAAAAATGCATTTTTTGCAAGTAAACTTCAAACAAGATCAGCTGATAATTTAAACTTTTAGTTGGACCTATGGTTCCTGGTTCCTTTAGAGCACCTACCTTGCAATTTCAGTCTGAATTATAGAATTATAGAAGCATAGAATTAACTGGGTTGGAAGAGACCTCTGAGATCATCAAGTCCAACCCTTGATCCAACCCCACTGTGATAACTAGATCATGGCACTCAGTGCCACATCCAGCTTCGTCTTAAAAACCTCCAGGGATGGTGAATCCACCACCTCTCTGGGCAGGCCATTCCAATGCCTGATCACTCTCTCTTGTAAAGAACTTCTTTCTAATATCCAACCCAAACCTCCCCTGGCAGAGCTTAAGCCCGTGCCCTCTTGTCCTACTGCTGATTGCCTGGGAGAAGAGACCAACCCCCACTTGGCTACAACCTCCTTTCAGGGAGTTGTAGAGAGTGATGAGATCAGCCCTGAGCCTCCCCTTCTCCAGAATAAACAACCCCAGCTCCCTCAGCCTCTCCTCACAGGACTTGTGCTCAAGTCCCTTCACCAGCCTTGTTGCTCTTCTCTGGACCTGCTCCAGCACCTCAATGTCCTTCCTGAACTGAGGGGCCCAGAACTGGACACAATTCTCAAGGTGTGGCCTCACCAGCGCTGAGTACAGGGGAAGGATCACTTCCCTGCTCCTGCTGGCCACACTGCTCTTGATGCAGGCCAGGATGCCATTGGCCTTCTTGGCCACCTGGGCTCACTGCTGGCTCATGTTTAGCTTCCTGTCAATCAGCACCCCCAGATCCCTTTCCACCTGGCTGCTCTCCAGCCACTGTGTCCCCAGCCTGTAGCACCGCAGGAGGTTGTTTGTAGAGGCTTTTTGCTACCAGCGATATTACAGAGAGCTCAGGGGAACTAACTATCTAACTCAACAATGAGGAAACACTGATGTAAATGCTCATAAAATTTCAGTATCCTGTGTTTTTCTAATAAATTGTGATGTAAAAAGATTTAGTGAACCTTAAAGACAAGAGGCATGGCATCTTTTCAAGCAAGACTTTCAGGAATGACTACAACAGAAGAGTACATAACAGCTTTATTGACTGATGCACAACGTCCTAGTTCCTGAGATAATACTTTCTGACCACTACTCCATTACTAATTTTTGGGTATATGTCTATTGGATGTATGCTGTGTTGTTTGAGAACTACACTGACATTCTCCCCACTAAAAGGCAATATTCTAAAATATATCAGATGAATTGTGCCCAAAAAGGCCCATTCACTTCACTGGCTACAAGAATAACCTTGGCAGATATCAGATATAGATACCAAAATAAAGGAATTCCTTTTCCTTGTTCTTTAGTAGTTTCTTTTTGCTTCCTTTTTAGGGACAGCACATAAACAGTAAGCCACTGTCTCCATCTCCAAAGCATGAACCTACAGCACAGACCTACACCTTTCCTCAGCATAGAAATGTCCTACTTCTCAAAATAACACAAGGTCAGATCTTGGATTGTCCCCATGTATCCCACTGTAGCTGGCATATCTTGCTTGCAGTAGACTGCTGAAAGTTTCCCTCCTCTAAAAAACTTGAGTTTGGTTGTCTATCCCAAGATAGTTCCCTTTTTGCACCTCATAGACCAGTTTCTGACTCTGCTGCTTCCCCCCATACCTTTACCCAGAACATGGTTTTGCTGCTGCTAGAGTTTCTGCTCAATGGATTCAGCACACAGTAGATAGACATGTATGCCCCACAGTAGGTACCTAATAGCTTTACTGCAGGATATTTGGAAGTTGAAAGAGATACCCATTAAAAGGCTTAACAGTCACAGTGTACTCGTGCCCTCAAATTGTGTTCATGTGGGATGAAATCTATGGTCTGTCTGTATCTTTGACTCACCCACAGTCCCTGGTAAGATGGGAATCTTGGTTCATTCGATGCATTCAAATGAGGCATCTGATTTTAGGTGGAATAAATTTTCTGTATGGCAGGACAGCAAGTCAGAGAGCTGTTTCATTTAAATGCAGTAACTGAACTGAGATTCAGATCTTGCCAAATGCTGTGGATAAGTCAAAAGTACATATTGACTTTCCAGCCTAACGATAGAACATCTCTTGTACACCATTCACCCTAATTCTCTTAAATCATCAAAGTAATATGGTATCTTTTGTGTAGCCTTTGATATACACCCATGATCTTGGAAAATTGATATTTTTTCCCTAAATATTGAATCTCAGCTTTTTTACAGAAGAATAAACTTCAAGATGTCACACTGGGATAAAGTATGGGGTACCCCATCACTGTGTGTACCTGTGGTGTCTGCTGCATGGTGATGTGTTTTGGATCAAAGTTTTGTGGGTTTTTTGTTTGGGTGGGAGTGGTTCATTTCTACTGAGAATGAAATGCCAGTTTAAGTTTATATGTCATTACCTCGAATAAAGGAAGTTTTGGGTTCACTCTTGCTAGCTTCTGGAACAAACTTTAGATCATATTAAATTGTTAATGCTGGATGCCAGTGAACTCAGAAGAAACAACACTTAAATGTGATCTATGATTTTTCTCAGATCTCAGTAAAGATACATTGCATTTTCAGGACTATTTTAACTTCCATTAAAAGTATAGAATCAGCTATCTGATCTCATCTTCCTGACCAAAATTTAAGTTATTAAACTCTGTTGGAAACAGTATAAATACTGTATAAGCATGTTAGCTGATCAAAATAGTTTCTATAAAGTTTGTTAAGAACTTACTGGCCTTCAAAACTTAAATATGTCTGACTTCACTGATTCCTTCTTAGTGTTGAAGTCCTGTTTAGATTGGTTTCTGAACCTTTCCTGTAGTAAACAGGTAGCTATAGAAACTTCAAGAGGGAAACATACCTTTCATAGAATCATAGAATCAGATGGGTTGGAAAGGACTGCTGAGATCATCAAGTCCAACCCTTGATCCACTACCACCACAGTTACTAGACTATGGCACTAAGTACCACATCCAGTCTTTTCTTAAATACCTCCAGGAATGGAGAATCCACCACCTAACACTTAAAACAAGAAAGATGAATTCAGTTATCCCCACTAATGAGACAGCAAAAGCACAAGAGCAAGTCAGTTTTTACATAACTAAAATGAGGTGACATGAATATTACTTACTTCAATATTTGGCAACCACATCTCTAGGACTTCACCAGACAAATGAAGAAAGAATATGCCTAGGCATATTCTTAACTTAACAAACTTATTCTCCAAACTTTACAATCAGTCTGCTAAATACATGCAATGTAAGTATTTGTGAAATATGGAGAAAAAGGAAAAATTAACATTATTTCTTGGCTATCTAGAGATACAAAATTTTACACCAGATAAAAAAATGTTACTGAAGATTATTAAAATTAATTCAGAGATGCCATTTTTCCTTAATTCCACACCTACATAGCAATTTGGATCTAAACAAATGCACAAAACACCTCCTTAAATATAATTTTTCACCTCCTTTATTAGTAATGTGGTATCTTTCTAAAGTTTTATCTCCATCAAAGTACTATTTGTTCAAAAGTCATATGCCAAATGCAGAATGTGACTGCAAGAAAAAAGTTTTTTATATTTATTTCTTGAGTGACTCTCTATGACTGAATGGAACATTATCTTACAGAAGCATGAGTTTAGGCCAATGTTATGTTTGAATCTTCAGATAAAGAAGACTTTTTTTTTTTTTTTAATGGATTGGGGTCTACCTAATAAAGGAAAGAAAAAGCACAGTAAACTGCAAAGAAAATTGAGGACCTTGTTAACTCATTTTCTAGTAGATCTGAGATTTTTACATCAAAGGAGAAACTTGGCATGTATAGTACTCTTGAGATGTATGAAATCCCAGGAATGAACAAATGATTTGCATTATCCACTACAGAGCTTTATGGTTTTCTAGACCTCTGAGGTTCAGTTGAATATTTACCTTCATGAAATATTGTTGAAGGAATTAAATCAATCTATTTCATTTTTTTCTGGACACTATACACAGAAGTGATTGAAAATACCAAAAGGACCAAATATTCTTCACATTTGAACATTCTATATGAAATCCATGGAATTCCAAGGAGGTCAAAGGAATTTAAAAAATATTAATTTATGCCAAAAAATCCCAATAAAAAAAACAAACAAAAAACCCTAAATAAACAAACTGAACAAAAGAACTTCTCCAAAATCAAACAAAATACCCAATACTCCTATAAATCTTATTAAAGAAAATATATTTTCATGAGGTTAGGTGAAGGTGCTTATATTAGATCTTCTTTAGTTTTAGAAGAGGAAGTAAGCTGCTCTAATTGATGTCAAAATTGATTCAAAGATTTATAGTATGACAGGTTGTATGAATTCCTTTTTCTAATATTAGAAGAACAGAAAAAATATCATAAAATGGATTTGAACATTTGCAGAAAATGAATGTCATTACACTAAAAAATCCATACATTTTACTGGTTATCTGGCTGTGACTATATGTCAGGATAAATGCATGTCATTTTCTGACCTCTATATTGTCCAAAAATGTGGTACAACACATAATGACTGTTTGTTTTTAAAGCATGGAAGGATGAAACAAAAAACACTTCTGTGTAGTAGAAAGAATGTGTTTAAGTTCTTGATTTAAATTTTAAGAGTACATCTTCAGTATCATACAAACACTAGTAGTCAGCAATCAGGATATTGTTGAGAATATCATCCCCAAGGTTTCCAGTAGCAGATCGCAAGCTGTCATTTTACCTAAAAAATATTTTCCAGAACAGGAATTTCTGCATTCTTTCTATTCTACTTCTTTTCAAACTTTGGATTTTGGGAGTTTGAAGACCACTGAGTCTTCAGGTGACTATCTCAGAGTGCATATCTCACTTTTTGATATTTAGTGTGTAGAATGTAACAATGCTGACAAAATCTTCTGATGAGTGTCTTTCGCCCCTAAATCAGACAAGATCCAGTGGATGTACCAGGGAGCTCAGCACTCTTTCTGCAATGGAATCATGAGATGTGTTCTGATGAAACATAATTCTTTTGGAAACTGATTGTAAAAGGACTCTGTGACAGTGATTCTGTATCTCTGTGTATATACCACTAAGTAAAGGAAAGATTAAAGCTATGTAGCCAGTTCATCATCCTTATAGAGGTGCAGTTGTATTCAGGAAGGTAAAAATGTGATATTAAGAGGGTTTTAACCCTTTCATTACTACTGGGCAATGTAACTTGCTTCTTTATCAGAGAGCACAGTTCACATCACACCCTGCATTTACACTGAGATTGAATCCTAGCTCTTTGACACCTTATATCAGTTTAAACTTGCCACTTTCTCTTCCAGGACATGTTCTCTTCTCTATGTATATAATAACTTTTTTTTTTTTTTTTTTTGGTTTATGTCATTTGGTTTTAACTGTCTCACTAAATTACCTGATTTAGTCTCCCCATTCTGTCAGTTGTACTAACAGTTCCCACAGTGTCTTCCTCTTTATTTGCTGACTACAGAGATAAGCTACATAACTAGTTTGGCCTAGATCCCTATCTTTTAGGTAGTTAAAGATAGCTGAAATAAACACCAGTTTGCTGCCTCTGCTACTAAATTACTCAATAATTGGAGGAGGAAACATATGTGGGCATATAATACCATCAGGCTTACAAAAGCTGTGCTTGTGTCAGGCAAGACACATCATGCTAAGAGGTGGTGTTCTGAGCTGTCATGTTCCTAGAATTTCATAGGAAGTATTGCTAATGCATGGCTGACACCTTAGTAGCAAGCTGTGTGAGAGTGTGCTTTTCAATGGAAGCTCTAGAAGCCATGTACTCATCATCAAATGCAGATACAATCTCCTTGTGAAACAAATTATTTGCAGTGTTAGTGATAATCAATATTTTTCAACTGTAAATTTTTAGCCACTAAGTTTTATAAATGGCTCTTCTGTATGTGAAGGAGGGAAGTGGCACTAACTATATCTGCAAATGCAGCCAAGCAAGCACACTGTGACTCGATCATTTGTATATTAGAATATGACTCAGACATATAACTAGTAAATTAAAGGAAAATGGCTGAATTGCCTGCAAATGGAAAATAAGGCAGATATGTGACTTCTATCATTCTAAGTTTACAGTTAGTTATTTTATATAAATCCTTAATGCAGAGAAAAAGCAAGGGAAGAATAAACAAGAAGAAAAGCTAAAAATTCTGGCTTAGTTAGTTGGCAGTATTTGATTGAAGTAGATTCGGTAGTGAGAGGACCTTATATTATGTACTGGAGGCTTTTTAGAATTCTTTGCTGGAAGAATTTCTACATGTTTATGGTTGAGGTATTTTCAATATTTTACCATGATTTTTGGAGATAGGCACTTTAAGAAGAGCTGTGAAATTACAAGGAAAATACTGTAATTGCTTCGTGTTCTTCCTGGCGACTTTTGGAGCATGAAACCAAAAACCAGAACTCAGATATGTTTTTAGCTGCCCTCAGCTCTCACTATGACCTAATATGTAATTGTTGCTCAGGATGTATGTAGTCTTTTTTAAACTTGAGTTTAGGAGTAAAGGTAGAAGAACTTCCATGCTTTTTTATACCATTGAATGTTTGAGCTGTAATGCTGTTGAGATTCTCATGTAAAATTACCATTTTCTTTATCACTAACACATCTGGGCTGAAGTTAGATATCAGCCTGGGTTTTCAATGTTCTTTTGACCTCTGTTTGTAAAATCCTGTAACATCAATATGATATAACCCTGTAAAATCAACAGGTGAAGTGTCATCTTTCTGTGATTCCCTTGAAATATTTAAATACATTATTTTAACATGATACTTGTTGCCTAAAGGCAGTATATTCCAGCAAGTTTGTGTGTAAACAGCCTAGTTATTTTTTATTAGTGTATCTACAGAAACAATGATGATTATAAATAAATTACACATTATACCTTATCTGCATTTCAATGTTGCTTATTTTCCATTAATGTTTCATGACCTGTAGCTCGGTAAGTACAGAGTGCTTTTTTATTGATTGTTGTTTCTGTTACACTACATGGAAAAGCAGTTTGTGTTTCTATACTGGCTTACAGTGTGCCATGACTTATAAAGAAGTGTAAGAATGTAAAAAATGTCAATAGTTAGATCAGAGAATCGTATTTTGTGTTGGAAGGCATCTTAAAGATGTACAACCAAATGGTTAACTTTGCTCCAAAAAGAGATGTGACAGTAAACTAAACCTATATTTTCTCTAGTTGAGAAGGAAAGAATATTCAAAAAGCTGGCTGATACCTTTGCAAAACCTATCTTGATGATTTTTGAGCAGTCTTGGGAATTTGGAGATGTCCCAGCTGACTGGAAGGTGGTGAATGTTGTACTGATTTTCAAGAAGGGCAAGAAGGAGGACTCTGGAAACTACAGGCATGTCAGTCTCACTGCAGTGCCTGATAACGTTATGGAGAAGATTATTCTGGGACATACTGAAAAATGTGAAAGTCAGTGCAGTCACTGATCACAGTCAGCACAGCTTCCTGAGAGGAAAGTCCTGCTTATCAAACCCAGTTTCCTTGTATGACAAGGTAACCCACCTAGCTGATCAGGGGAAGCCAGTTGATGTAATCCTTTTGGATTTCAGTAAAGCTGTCTCACACAGGATCCTTCTGAACAAAATGTCCAGCACACATTTGGATAAACGCATCATGTGGTGGGTAAGAAATTGGCACACGAGTCGAGTGCAGAGGGTAACAGTGAATGGGGTAACATCAGATCGGTGACCTGTCACTAGTGGAGTTCCACAGGGCTCCATCTTGGGCCCTGTGCTCTTTAACATCTTCATAGGTGACTTGGATACAGGATTGGAAGGGATACTAAGCAGTTTTGCAGATGACACAAAACTGTGGGGAGCTGTTGACTCCCTGGAAGGCAGGGAGGCCCTGCAGAGATACCTCAACAAATGAGGGGACTGGGCAATCACCAACCATATGAAGTTCAACAAGGGAAAGTGTTGGATTCTGCACCTGGAATGGGGCTACCCTCAATGTCCATACAGACTGGGGAATGAAACACTGGAAAGCAGTGCCACGGAAAGTGAGCTGGGAGTCCCGGTTGATGGTAAGTTGAATATAAGTCAGCAGTACCCTGGCAGCCAGGAGGGCCAAACGTGTCCGGAGGGCATCAGGCAAAGCATCGCCAGCTGGTCAAGGGAGGGGATTGTCCTGCTCTGCTCTGCACTGGTGTCGCCTCACCTTGAATATTGTGTGCAGTTTTGGACACTGCAATATAAGAAGGGTATTAAGCTGTTAGAGAGTATCCAAAGGAGGGCAACAAAGATGATGACGGGCCTTGAGAGGAAGCCGTATGAGGAGCAGCTGGGGTTACTTGCTCTGTTCATCCTGGAGAAGAGGAGACTGAGGGGAGACCTCATTGCAGTCTACAACCTCCTCTTGAGGGGAAGAGGAGGGACAGGCAGCCATCTGTTCTCTGTTGTGGCTGGTGGCTGGACTCGAGAAAATGGCCTGAAGTTGTGTCACAGCAGGTTTAGGTTGGATATTAGAAAAAGGTTCTTCACCCAAAGGGTGTTTGGGCACTGGAAGAGGCTCCCTAGGGAAGTGGTCACAGCACCAAGCCTGACAGAGTTCAAGAAGCATTTGGACTACACTCTCAGGCACATGGTGTGACTGTTGAGGGTGGTCCTGTGCAGGGCAGGAGTTGGACTTGATGATCCTTGTGGATCCCTTCCAACTCAGCATACTCTGTAATTCTGTGAAACTGAGGGGCAGGTGTCCCACTGTGATTAATCAGGTTTGTTAAAGATAATCTTGTTAAAGCTGACCACTGTTTTTTTAGCCCAAATTTCTTAAAAGCCTGAGTAATATCTTTGAATGGAAAAAAATAAGCATTGAGAGTTAAAAATTGGTAAATCCCTCAATAGTCAAGGCTCAGATTAAATACTTTCTCTTTAGAAGCTTATTTGTAGGCTTTTCTAAGTGCAAATAAGTAAAAAATATGCAAACACATACACGAGGTAATTAATTCAGCAATCATACTGATAAAAGATCAGGTGAACTAGCGGATCTTTTGGGCTGACTGTTGGTCAATTAGTCTCTTCCATGTAGTCAAGTTAAAATATATTATTCTATTTGTTTAAGTGGACAAAAGAAAGAGAAAAAAGTCTATATTGCTCTTTGCATAAAGATAAAAAAATTTATCAAAAAGTTTCCACTTTTGTTTTATAACTTTATGAAATAGATAATTATTTCTGAGGTTTTTGCTTGACCTCTCCATACTTTCAAATCTGTGTATGTTGGCTTGTAAGCCTCCTACTTGTACTGAATTTTGTTTATAAATGACTCCATATTTTTATAGAATACAATCACAGAAATTACTACTTATGAAATGCATATTAAGAAATAGAAATATTTTGGAAAATAAAGAGAAAGTCTGCAGGTGACGTGTGAGCTGAGTTTTTGGTCTGATGAAATTCTATTGTATATGTATGGAACAATTCTGTCTCCCTTTACAAAAAGAGTTCTTCATCTCTAAAATGAATAACCTTTGAGATTGAATGAAAAGTAGAGTATTTTTATGAGTGTTTATGATTTTAGCCAAGAAAAATGGGTCATAGGAGTTATTTTTCTATCATACTAAAATTGATATTTTAATTCAGAATGATTAGAATGAAAATAAGCTTTATTATTCTCTGTTATCTTACAGTGTAGCTCAAAATTTTGATAGCTGTGAATCAGGAACTTGATGTTTCAAAGGCAAGATCTAGACCAGAAAGTAAGAGATAAGAAATAAAGTAAGAAAAAACATGAAATAGATAGAAGCTGGAGAGAAGCAGAAAATGTACTTTGATTAACTGAAAGGTTAATTAATGAAAGACTTCCTCTGCACATCATACTGTTAATTAGAAAGTCTGAGCAATGTGTGATTTCATTTAACACTGTGTAAAAGGCCAACATGACATGGTAAACTGCTTTATTCTTTATGTGTTTGTGAAACATATAACTCGGTGTTTCATTTTACTCTGGAATAAAAGTAAGCTCCTTTTTTTTTTTTTTTTTTTTTTTTTTTTTTTTTTTTTAAGACAAAATACAAGGGTAAAAATGAGAGCTTGGTTAATAAATGAGATTTTGGTAGAGATGAGACCAGTTAGATACCATGGGCTAGTGTTCTCACTCACCACTAACACCTTAGCTCTGATCTGTGAAGCACACTGGGCAAAAGACAGAACTGTGATGTACAATAGGGTTTCTGGAATATTTTGGTGTCTTCTACAAAACAGTAAGTCCCCTTGAAACTTACATTTCTTTTCCAATGTTTTGAGAAAAGTGGTGTTCTCATAAGAATGAAAAGGATAATATTGAAAGTGTTCTACAGCAATTGGACTTCCAGTAGAATGACAGACTTTCCTGCTTATGTCTCACCAGAAACTCCTCACTCCTCATAACTCTTGGAAACACTTTCAGCAAACTATCACATGGGAAGTGTGAGACAACAAAAATGTGTGTGGAGCCTGGAAACCACATCAACTTTAGAACCTCCTGAGTGTACCTCAGAGACTGAAGGACTGTCAAATTTGTGATTTACAAGGAGCTACAGAAATGGACAGAAAGGACACAGTATCAGATAGTGAATTTGATGGAGTGTGGGACTGGAAGATCATGAGATTTGAGTCCTCATTGTTGGTGGAAGTATAAATTTAACAAGGAATTCTGATGGGAAATATTTTGACAGAATAATCAAGAAGAAACACTGGAATTACCAAAGTATTATCAGGTCTGGACAAGACATAAACCCAAGAATTAACTCCTGTGTCACTGTCCCCCCCACTTTTAACTTTGAAACAGTTACGTTGAAGCTGGCTGACAGAACAGAAAGAGCAATGCATTCAATGATTAGGAAAGAATTGATCCTTTGGTTTAGTCATCCAAACATTATTCATGTAATCTATGCTGTTTGCAGAGGTACTCATGATAAAGTAATTAAATTTATGCTAAGATAGCTGTCTAAGAAACATGCTCTGAATAGCCAGACTGTGTCTTCCCATTTATTCCACTTTTTTAAGAGTTAAGCTAGGTAGGATGACTCCTGTCTTTAGATACTGATGTAGTTTTTGAGAGGTCTAGACAAGAAGAAGCATTTTCTCCAAATTTTATTTTAAGCAGGTTGATAGAATCCCATCACAGGAGTAAGCAAAAGAACATGGAAGTAACAACTACATGGCAAGAAGTATGAGTCAAGTAGGAGGAAAAATGCAAAATCTTCCCAGTGCTATATGATTAATTTTCCAAGGACATAAAAATCCACACTGTCACAGACTACTAATAGAGACAGCTTATTGTTCTTCATGGACTTTTAGCTTGACCTGTTCTTATGCAATTACTTTTATTTTTCATTGCTAAGTCAGGAGACACATTCCTACTTATGTTGCTGTATGGATAATTCATTAAAACCTACCCTGCACAGGTTAACATTAATTTGGAAAAAAAAAGCCTTTGGCCCAATAGTTGCTTCTATTTAACTAACCCATGTTAATAGCAGCTAACTAAAGAAGAAATAAATTAAGAAGTACACGGTAGTGAAACAAGGAAGAAAAAATAAAATATCTGTCAACCAAAAAAAAAAAAAAAAAAAAAGATTTGACACAATTTAGTTTAATATAAGCAAGCCCCAAAAGCATAGCCAAAAAAAAAGTACTGGAAAGAAAGAGGCAATGATTACTTCCCACTCCCCTTAAATCCCCAAATAACAGGATGCAGTCAAAAACTGGAGGTCTCTTAACAGCTTCTCCTGTAACACACATTGTAACCACCAAGGCAACTAGCTGGTTAATGATCTTTTCCCTGTTGAGGTAGAAGATTACAAATGAAGTTATAATTTTCTTTCTCCTTCCTTCTAGCTCCATGTGTTCTGCAGAGTAAAGTGATAGTAGGAGAAATACAAGGAAATGGCATACTGGCAATCAGTTCTGCTTTTGAAAACAAAATTACTGAAAAATGTATAAAGCTGTTAAATAAACTTGGACCATTAAATAAAAAATTTAGGCCCTTTCTCTGGTCTGAAAAATGACATATTCTAACCTGAACAGACAAAATATTTTTTACAGTACATCATTTCTGATGGAGTTCAGACAAAAGAAATAGGTTAGACTGTGAAAGTCTAACCTATAATCACAAATATATCTAATTCCATAAGCTTTTATCATTAATATTTTATCACCCTCACTGATCTGCTCAATCTTGAAGAAAAATGTGACACAACTATAGAATATATCTGTATCAAACAGAAGGTAAAATGCAAACTACAATAGAGATGTCAAAGCACAGTATTGACTTTGCTCACTGTTAGCTGAAACTGCATGGAGTGTTTTATTTGAATAGTAGAAACAATATTAGCATATACAAGTATGATGGCATGTCCATTAAGAGAAAAATATGATGAATGCTATTTGTAGGAAGGTATTTTTTTTATATTCCCTGTATATTGTCGCCCCATAAAGTAACATCCATTTACTTTGCTGAAGATTTCTGTAGGAATTATTTCCAGTTTAACCTATCAAGATTTTTGATTTATCAATATTAGAAGAAATATAAAAAGGAAGTTATTCTTTTTCGACATTCACAGATGAATCTCAATAATGCATCAAGGAGTATTTGCTATGGTAAAGACACCTGAGGAGGCCATACCATTCAAATAGTTTGATAGGTGAATCTGCGTATAGTAGTGAAATGGAAAAATACAAGAACAGAATCACTGTACTGTGATCTCTAGTAACTCAGTTCTGCTGAGGTATAGTAGGAATAACACATTTGCCTGTGGTAAAGGGGAAACAATGAATTTACATAGAAAAAAAATATGAACTATATTTCCATGAATACATGTCAGTCGTACAAGGCTGACCATGAATCACCCTTTGATGGTAATGTAGTTTTATATGAGATTTAAAGACCACTGGAATCCTTAAGTGAAGTTCCTTGCTTGTCCTGCCTAGGCTGTGTTTGATTCAGGTCACAAGGACACGAATATATAATCTGCAGACAGTTCAGACCAAATAAAGATGCAACTACTTATCAGACCAAAATAAGCCCTGAAAATGAGACTGTGCTTTGTGATACACCTCTCTCTCCCCTGTCACCTACATAGGAGAAAATCAGCTTCATCCTCATCTCTTTTTAGCACAGTATGTTGGTGTGATATGGAGCAGCTCCTGAAAGTCCAAAGACACTAATTCTCCAGATAATGCTTATCTGGATATACTGCCCTTGTGACAGCAGCTGACTCTTTATACCTTTTCTGTCTTACTTCATTTCCACAGTAAGATAAAAGTGCTGGTTGGAGGGGTTGTCAATGGAGTTCACTGAGGTCTGTTCCTACTCGGAATTGGGCTATAATCAACACTAGAAAAGTCAGCTGTGGCTTTGTCTAGCCAAGGCTTGAAAATCTCCACGAGCATTTCACAACGTTTCAGGGTAGCCCACTCCAGTGCTCCACTGCCCTTCAGTGGATTTTTCCTGCCCAAGTGTCTAATCTGAAACTCTCAGGCTTTAATCTTTAACATTAGTGGAGAACTAAAGCTACCATTGTGTTACCTCATATTAAATATGGAAAGAAAAAATAATAAAAACACTTACAACATTTCATTTGTGCCACCAGATGCAGGAACTGAAAACTTTCAGTGCAAAGGCATCTCACAACAGCTCATAAGAAAGACATAGAATCTCTCCTAGTAGAATACCTTACTGTCTGAAGATCCAAGCCAGAAACTGAAAGAGAAGAAATAAAAATATTTTTTTTAAATCTTATCAACTTTATAAGGGACAACTGAAATAACTACTACCATTTTAGTTCAATGAGAAAGATATTCCATTATCTATAATACAAGTAAAATTCAAATGGTATTCAGCCTGTATTTTAGAATCTGATAATTAATGTTCAGTATTACCAATGATCAATTAAACGCACATCCTTATATCACACCCTGAACAGTAGTTTAAAATTCATGTCTGGAGAGAAATAAGCAGTGCAAAGGAAAAGATGGAAGGCAAATCACAGAAGTGTGCTATGCCTTACTTGAATGAATGTATCTGGGTGAAAATCTGATAGTGAATCTCCAATGAATCACTACTGTTTCCATCAAAAGTAAATTAGATTATCCTAATTCAGAAAGCATTAATAAACAACTATAAAAAAGGGAATATGAGAAACATATTTCTTACAGACCTAGCAGTTGTTCTATGACATGCTGAGGGGAGGGGCAGGGAGGTGACAGGAGGGAAGGGAAGGGGCATGAGCCAAGAGGTTCGTGTTGCTCAGATTCAGCCAGCTCTAGTTACATCTGGGGAAAGAGTCCAGTGTCTTTGACAAACTGTTAACCTCTTAATCTGGGGCAATGTTACCACATACAATTTCCAACTCATTAACACCAACATATATTTGCTGTTAAAATGGAATAAGAATGTTTTTCCTATGCTGAAATGAGAAATTATAATCTAACTTAAAATTATAGTTTTATAAGTTCTCAGTGTTCGAACAAATTCAGCATAGGGGTGCAGTACTAAGATAAATGATTCAGTCTGTCCTTTGCCATTAAATCCTTAGTGATGTTACTTGTTAAAAACAAAATTTGAATTGACAGATAGATTGCTTCTGTGATTCCTCCACATACTGAAGTACCCTTTAGTCTTCAGAACAAAATGAAGTCTGAGCAGACTGCATAAATCCCACTTTAAAAATAGCAGACAAAATTGCCAAAATGCTAAATTATTTTATTATTGTAGACACATATTTTGGTCAATAGTATATTTGCTTATACTGTGGGGAACTTAATACAGCTATAAAAAGCTGTTAAATTATAGATGATAATAATGTTGATAACAATAATAATAATAATACAAAAGAGAGAATGTCAAACTGCCAACAAAAAAAAAATCAGAACATAATTTGGAAAAGCAGAATTCGTTTCTAAATTACATGCATTCTCAGGCTGTTAGCAATGAAAATCATCTCAGTGCTAAGGGAGTAAAGTAGGAAGTAAAGATTCTTACAGTGTCAGCTAGTAATAGCCTCATCTTCAGCAGTTTATCACGCAGCTGTGCATGTGCATATGAGTTAAAAATGGGGAAAAATATTAAAAAAGCTGAATGTGCAGAAGTCCAACTCTAGTCACTAAAAAATAATTAATGCATAATTTAAAACTGATGTCTGACATTTATATATTGCCTTGCTTCCACTGTATGACAGCAATATTCTCCTAGGTTAATAACAATTCTAGCTCCTGGCACATCTCAGAAAGAAGTGACTTCTTACTGAGGAGTTTCTTCTTCTGATAGAAGGAAAGGAACAACATGAACCAAACCGACCAAAGAGTGGATTGGCCAAAATTATACTACCCCTTTTTTCCTTTTGGAGAAGACTGAAAGACTGTGGAAATTGCCACAGATCCACTGAAATCAACTTTATCTGCCATCTCAGGAATTGTTCTTCAGTTTAAGTTTCCCTCCCCTGGATTCATTTTTCATATTAATCAACAAAGAAAAGGAAGGTAAAGCATAAGTGCTCTTTCTTAATTTCTCACTAGTTACAGATCAAAAGCTCATTGATTTTTGTATAAGCTACTGAAAATAGTGACTCAGAATCATATATGGAAATTATTCTTATGGGTTTTTTTTTAATGTCTTAGATTTTCATACATTGCCTGTCCATAATATATTGTCCCCAGATTCCTTTGTGCTAAGGGCAGTATCTTACAATTGACAGATTATGGTGTTCTAGAACTGTACTGGAAGGGAGTTCACATCAATGTTCTCTATAATCTTTAAAATAATTATCAAGGATATTTTTCTTTTTCAAGTAGTCCTATGGATAATAGGCAAGCCTTTCTCTGTGGCACATTTTTCCAGTGCTTATTCTTTAATACCTTGAAACCTAGCAAGAGCCTTTTATGGCACACATCTCCTTTAGTCATCTGCCAGTAATGAATGTTGGCAGCTGCTCTGAAGCCCATTCATTGAACCTGTACCATTTCTAGAGCAAAGCTCTGTTTGATGTGAGGGACAGTGTGCCAAGTCAGCCTGTATTTGTACTGTGCAGTCACTGCTCTTGTTTCCCAGTTGGAATCTCCTGGGCTTCCTAAGGATTTAAGAAAAGAAAGCAGAGGATGGAAATGGGCTGTTTTTACAGAGATTCATCTCTTTTATTAAAGGCAGTTTCTAAAGTGTAAATTGAAGGAACATTTTCCAGAGACATCAAGTATAACTGTTAAAGAAAGTTATAAATGTATTCCGAAAGATGTTAAATTTGCGTAGTGAAATCTATGAATCTATGTAAGTCTAGATAAATAAAATAAAGAAATAAAAGTGTATGTGTGTGTGTATATATATATACATATAATTCTTTACATTTAGCAGCTGATACCACCTTTGATTGTTTTTCACAGTAATACTGAAATTTTCATATCTGCTATATGGGCTGCAGTATTTAAAATCTTACCTGAATGGTTTAAAGAACTAATTTAACATGAATTCAAATTGTCCTGGACTTCAAAACTGGTCCATAACATAATTTTAAGAAATATTCTTTTTGCATCTCTGAATAAACAAATGCTTGCTAATGCAAGCATGTGGGACTTACCATTAGAATTTAGTAAGATATTCTTAGTAAGTTAAACTTTTAATTTTTTAAACCTTACCTTTATCTTCCATTTTCATTCAAATGTAAGTTCTAACACCCATCTACATTCCCTCTTTTTCCTGTTTAATATTATTCTTTGGTTTTACACAGCCACAGTATGAATTTATAAAGCAGAACAAGTGCAGTCAGTCCCTGTCAAAGCCATTTATTTTTTCAGTCATCTGTACTATTCATTTAGAAAAATTAATTTCTACTAATTGTTATTGTATTATACATTCAAATATTAAAGAGGATTTTCATATATGTGCTCAAATCAAACCACTCTGTTTTTTTTTCTCAAATTCAGCAGAAATGCAAACAAGACAATATATTTATCATTCAGAAGGACATAGCACAAAAAACGACTCTTTCTCATTTATTGGGGCAGGAAAAACAATTCCTTTCTGCAGATTGAATATGTTATTCCAGTGCTAAGTACTGAATCCATGGTAAGCAAAGTGTAAAAAAAAAAAATGCCCTTAACTGCTATCTTACCACTACAAAAAATAAAAACAAATTTGTATCAAGCATGAAAGAAATATATACTCTGTATGTTTTTTTAAAGCATTTAATGTCAGAGTAGACTAGCTGCATATTCTACCCTTGAATAGTTATATACTTTCCCTATTCAATAGTATTACAGCTATCTATTCAAAGCATGATAGTAATTATTTTAAAAATAATTCAAAATGAAAGAACAAATTGAAGGATAATTCAGATACATATCATCTTATGATATTTACATACCTTAAGATAATTACCTTAATGTTAATGAACAGTTGAAATTATTTTTCAGTAAAGTGTGACTGTAAATGAGTTGTAATATTTTCACTTTGGTACTTAAAGAAAAGCTCTGAGTCAGATCAATGGAAGTAATAATAGCTAACATATTTGCATTGACAAAATGTCACTGAAAAGTCTTTTATGGAATGATAGCACTTAAATTTCATCTCCCTTGTTTTATAAATTACTTTTATGCTTTATTTTTTATAGTCCTTATACAAATAAAAGTGAAAATAACTTTGTTAGAATAAAGACAGTCAAATTAAATTTAGAAGTACCATTGACAGGAGAATTTTTATAAATGTTAGAATTTTAGAGATATTGATATGTTTAAATAGTGACATTATACAAATTATTTAATGTGATACTTTACTTTGTGATGTATTTTTTACATAATTACAATATACAGTTTAAATAGACCAAAAGCTTTTCAGTAATAATGCAGAAAGACTTCTGAAATTAACTTTTAGAAACTGAAAGTGTTCCTTCAATTTACTGACTTTAGTAGATGCTTAGAAATCTATAACCATGTGAGGACATTCTAACAATAAAGTACAACTCATATAAAAGAATAATGACTTCCTTTTTAATATTTTATCAACCTCTAAAAAATGTGTTGAAAGCTTACACGTTGTAATTTTGATTGAAAGAGAGCCAAAAAAAAAGTTTATAATAGAATTTTAAAGCAATCTTGTTTTTCAGAGACTCATAAAAGAAAATGTTTCTTATAATCTTTTGCACTATTTGACTAAAATTCTTTCACTTAGAAACATTAGGTACTTGAGAAAGTGATCAATGCATCATTTTTATATTATCACTCCAGAGGGAAAGTGAAGCAGCTTGTTAAGAAATATTTTCTTTGTATTCTCTTACATTATTTTCTGTTAAACTCTTGAAGTATGAATGCTTTTGAAACAAGGTAATTTTTTTGTTGTCTGAACCAGCTGGTCATTTAATAAATCTCCTGACAAAAGAGTATATTATGCAAAATGTAAATGTGTTACTGGCTACTGATTAGCCACTTGATTAGGCTTCAAAATAACAGTTCTATTCTTCTCTATTCTCAAAATAGATTTTTCTAAATCTATTTGTAGGCAGCTCACTTTGCCTTCTTCCTACTTTGCAGTCCCCAAATAGTAGGCCAACAATTTAGCTCCAAGGCAGCTATTATTGGATCTCTCAGAACATTACTGGATCTCAGAACACCCTCTTTAAAAAATTTGCATCAAAACCTTTCCTCCCATATCCTGACATGCATCTTTGCACCATGCTCCCTTCCTCACAATTGTGACTATTCTCCAGAAGCACTTTGGAAAACTCATCTTTGCTCACTAGATAGGTCCCTATGAACAGCACTGACACTCTCTCAAGTGAATTTTCCCTCTCAGGCACTTCATATAATAAAAGAAGATGGAAAGGTGTTTCTGTCCCCAGCAAGACCTCCTGAAGGGCACCTTCACTTCGTTGAGAGGACTGGCTCAGTGGAAGGATTTGCACCAGTCACATCACACACTGCCAGCTTGCTCTGTGAGACTGGTTCACACCCCATGTTACATGGTGAGTTGTTCATTCATATCCTCACACTGCAAAGCTGCTCTCCTAGCACAGAAAAGCTGGAAGGGCTCTGAGTGCAAAGCACAGTGTATATACAGTGCAGAATACAACAGAGGGGGGAATACAGAGGAGATGAGGAGCTGGCAAGTACCACAGACACTGAATGGCCAGTGGAAGCTGTACATGTGTTCACACAGGGCAGTCACTTTTTTTTAGGTTTGTAATCTATATAAGCACAGGGTCTTTCTTTCACTCCAGTTTGGGATCCTCATTACAAGAGAAACACTGAGGTTCTGGAGCCTGTCCAGAGAAGGACAACAAAGTCAGTGAAGGATCTGGAACACAAATATCATGAGGAGTGTCTGAGGGAAGACCTTATCGCTCTCTCCAACCACTTGAGGTTGTAGCAAGGTGGGGATCAGTCTTTTCTTCCAAGTAACAAGCAATAGAACAAGAAGAAAGACCCTAAGGTTGCTCCAGGAGAGATTTTGATTGGATATTAAGAAAAATTTCTTCACTGAAAGTGTTATCTCTTTCCCTTGGAAAGGTATCTGGCAGCTCTGTCTCTCTTACCTTTCTCCTTTCCAAAAGATATGTTAATAAAAAAATATACCTGTAGACAAGACTTGTCCTGGTAACTAATTAAGATGCCCACAATCTCTCAGGCCATGGGCACAAACCTCAGAGCTGAACCTCCAGTGAAGGCACTTTCTAAACATTCCCTTGAGTGAGGGCACTGCAGCCTGTAGCTCCATGATGGAACCTAGGGAACAGAAGACTCCTCTGAAGTATAGGAGAGACTATGAACTCCATTCTCATGCCTTTGGCACATTATGCACTGTAAGGAGCAGAACAAATCTGTACTAATACCTTCCAAACACATAAATGGGAATGATAGGGCAACATTTGGAACGGGCAGGTTACCTCTGTCCTTCAGGTACAATGCCTGAGCACCAGGCAGGTTTAAAGCTGTTGGGATGTGAAGGAACAGGCAACCACCAGCCAGGTCCTGCTGTGCACAGCTACAGACCTGCAAATTAGAGAGCTACATGCAGCAAAACAGTCAGGCAAGTCCCCTGTTTACACACAACTAAACAGAGCTCCTGAGCTCCTTCAGCTTCTATGTAATTGGCACCAAATCCTCACCTTCATGTAAGGAAGCCTCTGTTGTTGTTCCAGGCAGGACAGTGGTAGAGAATCCTTTACCTCTGAGATTCCTGTCATCACCTTAGAGAATGCCTTTACTGAGGTCAGTGCCGCAGAGATCAACACAGAAGCCCTGACCTCACTGCCATTGCTGTCTCCAAGAAAGCAAGACAACAATTAGAGGTGAAAAGCACTCCAAGCTTGCAGGCTCTTAGGAACCTTGTCACCAGGACAAACAGCAGAGCTATCTGACACTCCAGAAATGTCTTCAGATCAGTCCTTCTGACATCATTAATGCATAAATGCATTATGAATCTCATTAAGGTCAGTAAGACTCTTGAATAAGGGCTATTAACAAGAGCAAGAGCTGGCAAGAGTTGCTCCATGTTTCATATTCTAGATTAAACTGCAGTTCACAAGCTATTCATGCACATTTATTTTTTTCAAGGTAAATGTGTGCTTCTTATAGGAGTAAGAAAGAGTAACTACTGAGATATCCAGGAAGAAGTATAAAACTTTCTAATATATTTAAGAGTTTAGTTAATAATCCAATAGATAATATAGAAATTTCTAACTGAAGAATTTGCTGATTCACTAGATACAGTTATTTATCCTACTTTGATTACCTTTACTTACTTTCTTACTTTGAGACACAAATAGAACTGAAGTGATTTCTCACAATTTAGGAACATCCCTGGTCCCGATGGTCAGTAATTTGCTCAACTTATGTAAAAACAGGCAAATGAGCCACAGTGCAACCCTCTGCCTCATTGCCTTTCTTGTCCAGATGTGGAGAGCACCTGTGGCATGCATGTATTTCTGGCTGAAAAATATGTATTTCCCATCCTAGAAAATGGGTCTCAGAGGAACAAAAAAGTGTTATCCCTGTGTGTCAACATCCATAGGGTTCCTGTGGCTAGAACTGGATTCCACAATGCAGACCTGTGTTATGAATATTTTTCACTAAAATATTCTTTTGAAGTACTTTCAAATTTAATTTCAGACAAGCTTGGAAAATCCATTAATCCTGATATACACAATTTTCACATAGTTTATATTGTACTGATTAATATTAGGTCAAATATTAAAGTACTAATTTATACCAATTTTTTAAGCTGACAACACAATAATGTATTATCATTGCAGATATTTCACTTAATCATGTAGAGAATCATGTAGAGCCTTAGAGTTCCCAAATAACTCTCAGTGAAATGACCTAATAGCTTTCCACTAATTCCCGAGTATGTATATTTACATATTTACAAAGTCAAAATGCTAAATGGTTACTCATGTAGATAGATCTCTCAACCATTGTGGGATAATTGCATTATAAAATTCAGAAAACTAATGAAAGCAATGCTATGATTGATGGGAATTGTAAGTTCAAATGTTACCTCACTGTTAGTGAAAGATCACTGAAATTATTCTTTTTTGTACAAGTGATTTTACATGCACCACAAAACTTCATTTTAGGACTATACAGTGGACTATTATCCATTTCAGTTAAATATTGAAAGACAAGAGCTAAATAACTGATGGAAAAATATGTAATATAATCTAAAATTTGGTAGTATTAAACAGCAAAAAATTGAAGCCTTATTGATCAGTGTGTCTAAGGGAAAGAAGGAGATGTCATTTTTATATGTAATCTGAAAAGCTCTCATGTTTACATTAGGAAAGTATATTTGACTCTTAAAATTGAATATTTTCGTTAGACAGATATTGTTTCAATAACAAAGCAGGAAAATATCAGAGCAGATACCTGTCTTGGGAAAACTGAACTCAGAAGTCTAGAGACTATCTGTGTCAGCTTGGTGAAGACGATTTACTCTGCATCCCAGTCTCAGGGTAACAAAGGTTTTAAAGGAATCATCTGGGCTGTTGACCTAATGCTTTACAGCTATACAGCAGGCATTATATCCCAAGGAGTCCACAAAGAGCTTCACATTCCTCCATTCACTGTGGGTAAGAAAACATTTCCCCTATCTTAGAAAACTTATATCCACAGAGCACAAGTTCATAGAATGGGAATATAAACTTCCTTGAAAGGAAGTAGGGGAGATAAAAGGCACTGGTCAGCACACTACAACTCTGTATGGATTTATTAGAGAAAATTCTCAGATGCTACCAGGAAGTTAGCTGCACCTCAAACTACAGATGAAAGTAGCATAAACGCACAAAGATGTCAACAATTCTTACAGATTTAACTTCAGGGGAAAAAAAATCTTTCTTCACCTATCACCACATTCAAAACTTGAAATTTTTGTCTTTGTTAAATGCCTTTGTTGGAAAGTTATGGTTATCAGCTATAAACCGTGGTGAGAGCTTTACAAGCAAGCAGAAACCCTAAGAACCTTGGGGAAAATATTTATGGAATCTGACAGGTCACTGCACTTAGAGGATAGGCAAGCTCTTATTGTAACCCTCAGGCCTTCAACACCATTTCTGAGCAGAACATAGGTCCTCAGTAGTGTTTTGGCGACATTTTGTGAAATGAAACTCTTAAGATCCCTTTCAGGCATATGAGAAAGTACAAAATATTGAATTTTTAAGTGAATAGAAACTTCTGTGTATAGAAAAATAAAGAACCACTATACCTTAGAGTTATAGGGGAAATTAATAACTCATGATCAAATTGACATACATTAGGAAGACAAAGTGTTTTTTTTAAAGCAAAACCAAGAGTTTAGTTTTTAACTTTATTTAAAGAGAGTTTTATTTTTTAGTTCAATATTTAGTTAAATATGTACATATGCACTAAATTGTGCATATAAATATGTATCTGCATCACATATATGCCTACACATTTAGAAAAAAAATACAGGACTGAATGCAAGCTAAAAAGCCCTCAGTTTTCAGTGCTTTCAAAGTTAATGTTTTATGAGAAATATTCCGTGTTGGATGTTCTGCAAATAAATTTTTAGTGAAAGGATATAAGAATGTGGTCTATTATAACTACCATATAAGAATAATTGAGTAAATGATCCATAACACACAGCCTCAGTAAATAATTGTCCAAACTTCTTACAAAGAATGTTGAAACAGACTGTGCTCTTTTTAGTAGTTTTAGAGACTAACATTCCTGTCAGACTCCTCTGTGCATTTTGTCTTTCTTATGAAATACTAATGTAAATAACCAAAAACCATCCAAATAAAAAGTTATAAAAAAGCTTGGTGAGAAATTATCAATACAGTAGAAGAGCCTTACATAATTCAGCAGCCACCATATGTAATTAAGATATTGGAGCATCTCTCTAAATAACTTAGTTTGTAAAAATGATCACATATGGCTCACAGAAACATTTACGGTATGTCAGGAAAACATATAAAAAATAGATACTCATGGAAGCAGAACATTACCACTGTGGGATTTAGTATGGAACTTTGTTCTGTGCTTTCCCCAAATGCTAGTGAAAACTGCAGTTGTTCTAAAAGCTTTACTATAATTTACTCTTTGATAAACACTCAGGAGAACCAGCATCAGTGAATATTAGCATGACTACTAATAAATGATAAGTAGAGGTTGTCTCTGAATACTTCTGTGGCACATCTGTAGAATAATGAACCTCTAACTACAGTGTCAAAGGGCAATATGGCCAGGCCAAGTCTCATGACCATACTTTTTTCCATTCACCCTTTTGATTTGACCTAAACATAATATGAGCTTTGTTGCTGGTAAAAATAGTCTTGATTTGGAACTATTTACCTAATTTATTTTGAAACCAATAAACATTAGCTTTTAATTCCTGACTTGTGTTGAGAAATGAATATATGAACTGCCTAAACTCCCCTTCTTCTTGCCAAGCACTGTGCTCAGCCCCTTCAGCCTCCACCGCTCAAACCCTGCCACTGATGTCTAGTACAAGACTTCAAAACTAAAAATACCTTCTCTGTATTGGCTGTAGCACAGTGGACTTTGTTTAGGCCGGTTCTGGGCAGTGCACCTGAAAGAGGACTGGAGCTGACATTAAGGTCCTGACAATCTTCCCTCACTCTGAAGTGGTCTGGAGCTCAGAATATGAGGCAGTGTGGACTCACACTTGATAAAGAGAATGTATTCTTCTTTAGTCATTTTGTCTCAACAAGGAAAATCTAAGTTCCACAGGCTTAAAAAAATCAGCCTAAATTTTCCTCACTATTTTCTTTCCCTGGATTTCCCAGAAACATTATCTGTGAGCAAATCATATACATTTTAAACAACCCACCATTTTCCAGAAATCGTTCATGAAAAGATAACAATTATAATAGCATTCTTCAAAGGTGCAAGTTTTATCTGGAAAACATCCCATGTTTCATTCTGGCTCCACTAATAACTATTTTAGAGAAAGCAGAATGGTTAATGACATTTGAAAGTTCAAAACTTATATAAGTGTACATATTAAGTGCTTATGCTTGAACAGTTTGGAGTAATTTTCAGATTGCAGGAGATAAAATAACAGCATATTGTTCAATGGTTTTTGTATTTGTTTTGTGCTGGGCTGATTGATAGTAAAGTAACTTGGTTGCGTTTTTGTGTGTTTTTATTTTTCATCTAGTGTGAAAGAGATGCTAATGAAATCTTCCCACAGGTGCAACTTTAATGCAAACTAAGACAGTTGAATTAAAATGTAATTAACCACATTGCTATTTGTATTTTTTAATTTAATGCTAAGTACTTGTTTCCTCTGCTTCATTTAGTGCTTGATGTTATACAGGAATTTTTATCCCTGTAGTGACTGCACTTATGTAAACTAATGAGTTAAATTTTATCCTGTATTCATCCCAGTCATATATATTAAATGTAGGAAATTAATGCTGTAGTAGTATTTTCCATCATGATTGTTAGAGAACTTGAAAATCTTTATCTGAAAAGACTCTCCAGTTGTTAGCAGATAAATTCTATGAGACAATATTTGATTACAGCAACATGAATGAAGATTTGGAATAAATGCAAATGGATTTACCCTGACTTTGATGACCAGAAGCCAACCCTGACTGTAGCAAAAGACTGAAGTACTACAAACCCCATATCTCAAATATCCTTGGTAATGGGAATGCCATTTTAAGGAAATTCAAACTCTAATCTATTCTTCTTGTTGATTCAGCTACACTCCTAGAGAAACATTATGATAGAAATACAAATCTTGGAAGTCCAGCTGAAATCCATATTTAAATGTTTTTGAAAAATACAATACACTAAACAGCTCGGTATATTCTTAAAATACGTTGATGATATTTTTTAAGGAATAGGATGTCAACATGAAGTACAAGAAATAAGTCAAATGAAGAATAAAACTGGCACAAGAATTTTGTGCATAAAATAAGCATAGGTAGGTTGTAAATTGCAAGAAGGTAAGATTCTGAAACAACTTTCCCATACCTGTTAAAGGATTAAAATCCAAGCTGTTTAAGACCAAGATGGACCAGTTTAAATGAGCATTTGTAAGGCTACTCAAGTGCAATGTACTGGATTCACTGACATGGAAAATTCTTAGCACTTTAACATTTCAGTTCAGTAAGTGAAGGAAATTATAAGGAGATAATATTCAGCTAAATTGATTTTTTTATTTTTCTGACTTAAAAATGGAGGATCCTGAGAACTTGAATACTGAAAGTAATTTTCATGAAAGTACTTAGTAAGGAAAAGGGTTGAAAAGGAAAATAATATGCTTTGAAAGACCGATGTCAATAAATTTTAGGAAACAATTGTGTATCAAAAAGGCAATATAGTAAGCTTGCTCACTAAAAAAGTTCTATGTATACAAAAGCTAATGAATTCAGTCCACAGGCAAGAGTAAGCCATAAGAAGAGCTATATTTGACTGCTTCAGTAGTAATTTGATGACATTGAAATTAAAAAGGTCATTCACAAAGTAGAAGCAATCACATATTACTATGGAAAACAATGAAGATATAGGGCAAGTAAGCATGTAAGGATAAAGTCAGAATGTTAAGGAGAGAAAAGAGTTACTGTTCTTTGAGAACATTAAAAACATAGAGGTTAGAGATGATAATACAGTGCATACTAAGAAGAAAAGAAAAAGAAAGTCTAGTTCCACTGCCTATCAGGGAGGGAGATGGGAAACTTTTCCCTTTGCTTTTTACAGAAAATGCTATGACCATATTTTTTTTCTGAAATTTTACGGAGATTAGAAAGAGAACACTGAGATAAAGTGAAGAAAAGATAATATGTCTCATTAATAAAGGGAGAAAAGTAGTGGCTGGGGAATCAAAGTTCAGACAGTCTAGTTCTGATGATAGGGATTATATTAGGAAAAATATTAAGATGTTATTTATTTACTTAAGTGTAGGATAATAAAACACTATATTTCCCATCACGTATTTCTCTATAAATAAAGGTATTGGTACAATCTATTTTCCAACTTTCTAAGGACAGTTAGCTTCATATGTAGAAAAGAAATAGCAGGTGTGACAATCCATGACTTTAGATAATTCTGTAATATGGTCTTTATAAGACTTTTATAAGAAAACTATAGAGAAATAATCCCTTGAAAATAATCCCCTTAAAGAAGATGCCTTCTTAAAAATATTTTCTTGAAGAACACCTATCAGTCTTTCTACCTTAATTGCAAATATGGCACCACTGGGATCTTGTCTGGCTACATGGATTTTCTGGAAGTTTCTTGTGCTTTTTGATTTCTGATAACTGAGGAAATGTGACATTTATTGCAGTATTTGTAGCAGTAGGTTAAGCACATATCCTCTTTTAAAAAAAAAAAAATCTCCATTAAGCTGCCCATTTGAAAAATTTAAAATCTCTTACTTTTCCTTGTGATTTGTAGAGAAAAAAAATATTTTTGTTGCATTAATAAAAATATTTTTATTATTGTATTCTGTAGGGCTCAAAATCCACTTGGTTTGAAGACCAAATAATCATTTGATCTTGGTTATTTTTTATTGTTAACATTCAGAAATATTTTTAATCTTATTCATATAATTTCTTATTGCTCTAGAATGGCTGTGGGAATGAAGCAGGTAAGTATACATTCAAAGGAAAATTCTTATCTTCTCAGCTCTTCGTGCACATGGAATCAAACCAGAAAGCAGTAATATGGCATCTAAAGATACCAGAGTTTTTATCTTCCCTTCTTGCTCAGTCTTCATCCTCTTCCATTATGACAGTAAAACTACAAATTATGATTTGCATATCCGTCCATGAGGGAAGCAAATGAGACTGACAAGGAATTTAATACTGGACTGCGTGGGGGTGTTTATAAACTGCTGATATTCTAACACTAGTAAACTGGGCTGGATTTGAAGGGGCAGTCCTGGGCAACTGATATCAGACATCACTGACATTGTCCTGAGCAATAAAATGCCATTATTATCAAGTTTTCAATGCCTGAGAATCAACTGATTCCATAAAGTTGCATATGTTAAGATATTAAGCAGCATTGTCTATAGAACTTAAAGAAAATGCATTCTGAATACTGGCATATCTAATGCTGCTTTTATGTGCTCTGATTTAATCCGCCTTATAAGAAATCAAATACTGGTTTGTGTATCAAAACACAGCCATTATGGAGTTTTGAAATACTAGTGTGAGATTTTGTAACACATTTACCTGCCTATTTCTTAAGAGCCCTGTACTACTCTATGGCTTTAACCTGATATATCAGGGTGCAATTGTTTGTTGATTTGATTTGCAAAGAAAAAAATGTGGAAGAATCTGGTTAAACATGGATGGAAAGATTCAATTATCAAGAAAGGACAGATCAGATCTGATGATAGCCTGGGATTTGAAAGTGTACAAATTAGGAGACTTGTGTTCAAAAAAGTAAGGGTCATGAGCACTGGGTATGAAGATTTAGGTTAAGAAGGGCAGATCTAAGAATTTTCAGTCCTCAGTGAATTTGCTAAATATAGACTTATATTTCAAAGTGATATAGACTTATATTTCAAAGTGATATACTTCCAAACTTAAGTAGAAGTTAGATAAAACGAATATTTTCAGCAAGGTATCTTTCTGAGTTACACAGTTACATAACATAAAAACCCCAATCAACAAACAAAACAAATAAACAAACAAAACCACAAAAAAAACCCTACACAAAAGTTATTCATAACAATGCCACATAGTACATTCAGCATGTTAATATGCTCTAAAATGTTCGAAGTCCTCTAAAAGAAGTCAAGTTTTTAGATCTCACATGCTGTAGACTGGTTTAGTTCCCACCATGCTTGGGTTTGATTTGCTCTAGACTTACATGCACTATGTAACTGTACCTCTATGAAGCTTCTAGGTCAGATCACCTATGCTTAGTGAGTTTAGACACTTACATGACTAGGTTGCCAATAAACTAAAAGAAATCAGTGCTTTGTATTTAGGGAACTATTATCTGCCTGTGTTCTGTTTTAGCAGCTTAAATACTTTTCTTGTTTTTGAATATTAATCCTTATCTGTGCAATCCTTATCTGTCTGACTGGGTTATTTTGCTCTGAATTAATGTAAAAAACTAAATCATTGTGCTACAATTGTAGTCTGTTGTATATTATGAGACCACTGAGAGGTTTTTTAATCTTTTGCTAAAGTAGAATCATCATAGAAAATTCTGAATTATTCTATGCATGGAAAAAAAGTCTTATGAGTTCATCTAATTAATTGTAACATGGTAAAGAAGATGAGAATGTATTACAGAAAGCTTAAATGTTTTCAACCTTTCTTTTGAAAGATTAGCAGTGGTATCTCAATGTGAGAAAAACAATCCAGGGGGAGACAAACCCTGAAGAGCTCTTAAATAGCTAAAAAGACAAGAAAATCAATAAGGCCTGTAATTATTGGCACATGGATTTAATGAAGTGTAAAACTTTGGTGCTACGACAAATTAAAACTCCATTAATGTCCATGGACAATGAAGAACAAAATATGATTAAGAAAAAAAGGCATTCTTTTCTTTTATCATACACCTAATTCAAAATTATTTTTAATGTAAGAAACAGCTGAAGGAGACTTAAAACAGCAATTTAATGGGAATTTGACTTATTATAAAGCAAACCTAAGCACTTTTTAATATTTCCCAAATGGATATAGAATTTTAAACTAGTAACAAGCCTCACTGAATGGACTTGGAAATTAATATGAAATGTACTACAGGTAAGTTAATTGGGTTCATTTTATGAAAGCATATTCTAAATTAGCTAAACTTATCCTGTTAGGGCTTTTTTTTTTTCACCAAAAAATAAAAAAGGGGGGCTGAAGGTCCTGCCATTGGGTTAGATTCTGAGATGTAGAAGAATCTGACTCATAGCAGTGGGAACTGGGAAGCTGATATTTTACACGTGCATCACAGTGAGTTCTGAAAAGCGTTTGTTGGCCATGGAGGATGAATCAGACAGTTTTGACAAATATTTGCAGTAGTGTGAGTGTCCTTTTCTTACTCTAAGATTACTACTGGATAAGTCTGCCATTTATTAAAGATCTTTCCTGTGTTCATACAAACCAAGCTTCCAATGGAGTTAATATTATTTCCTGTGACACCCTTTTCCCCTTGTATTCTACTAAAATGTTGCTAATTAATTTAGTTTGATGGATAATAACACACTGTAGAACAAAAGCTAATAATTTGGAGTGAATATTAGTCACAACTTGTTCTATACATGCATCTTCTCTACATATGCAATCTACATGCATAACGATACCTAAATATTGTAGAATTTTATTAGATAAAGCATACCTGGTACATCACAGAAATAGCTGTAGATCTTAGATTATCTAAACACTATGTAAGAAACAGAATGGAACAATCAAAATACAAACATTTAGCTATCAATTCAAGTAAATTCCAGTACTAGGGAAGCATTTGAATTTGTGTCCAGGTATAAAATATAAGCCCTTTGAATAAACTATGCAAAAAAAGCCCTTGATAACAAGATTACAGTATTTAAATAATAACCTATAGAGAGCCTGCATAGTTTTTACATAGGAATCTCACCTCTAAATAGTTAATCCATGTCCTCACTTCTGATTCAGGACATTTTTCTTGATTGTCATTCCCCCGTGCTGAGAAATACTCTTCTGGCAATGGCTGCTGTCCATGTCTTTCTCAGTAACTGCTTGCTAACCCCTTGGCAGAAGAACCCTATTTGCCCATCGCCAACTTGATTTTCTGTCAGGCTTTGAAAAAAAAGCAGAACAAAACATCACTTGGGCAGCTATTTCCACTTACACACAGGAAAATGGCAGAGAGAGAGAGTCAGAAATGATGATGAGCTGAATTTGACCTCAGGCCAGGCTGGAAAATGTGTTTGATGGTTTTCCAACCATATTGAGAAGATGACAGCTAAGCACTGTAATTATAAAGATCAATATTCTTATAATCTCTTGTTAGTTATACGCCATATTTTTACATTATAAATACCTAAAGTAAGTTAAATGCAAACCCAGAAATTTCAGCTACCAACAATCAAATCTTTGAGGATATACTGAGAGAAACCATTCTGCTCGCACCATCTCTTAATAGATTTCTGCTGTAGGGTTTGAAACTACTTCATTCTGACAGAAACCTGGGGGAAAACAGAGATGGGTGAGAAGCCATGCCTCAGGAATGAAACATTGCTGATTACAAGAAAAATCTATTCCTGTGGAAAACCTACCCTCTTTTTCCAAACTGTATGCTTTATTGATGGAAATTGCCTAACCAAAGACATAAAAACCCCAAAGTTGCACTGTGTCACTCCTATCAAGTCAGATTTACAATAAGAATAGAGTCTTTTTCTGAGATTTTTTTAGGTGGAAAATTCACATCAAACATCATTCTACTTCATTCCCGAAGCATTTTCATCCAGAGCCAACAGTGGATATCTCTATGTATCCTATGGCAGACCTTACAATATAACTTACTTTGACTTCATAGTTTAGAAATAGCAAAAGAAAATTTGAGTAGGTTTTTTCTGTTGTTTTATTTCATCATTCCTATTATGCAGTCTGTGGCAAACCATAGCTCAAGGAAAAAGTTAAATCTTAAATGGCTGATGCAGACTTGGACAATTATTACCTTTTATTTAGAAAGAAAATTAAACAGACTTTAACTATTTGGAAAACTGTTCCCCCAAAGCCAGTGCACAACTGACAATAGCAGTCGTGGAAAGCAAAAATTGAGATTTTATTTTCTGTTAAATTAAACAATTTATTCCCAAAATTTTCCTGGATGAAAAGGATCACCTGGCATATGTTAAATAATTTGTCTTTATCTACTTAATTAATAAACTTTAGATAATTTTATGGAATGTCATTTGATTAAAAAATCAGGATTCAGAACAATAAATAATATTGATATTTAAAATTATAAAATCAGAATAGAGTTATGTTTGATCAATAACAAAGTCATTGGATGAATCTAAAAAAATTTTCTGGCCTAAAACATAAGAAAGTGTCTGACTGTGGACCAGTCTGACTGGTCTTTGCTCTCCAATAGCTGCCATTCAGGGCTGAAAATTCCATAAAGGGTTATTTTCATCAGAAAAGATAAAAACATTTCAAGTCTCCACTTAATTTTTTACACATATTTGAGCCTAATATTAATAATTTTAATTTTTTTCACAATAAGCATGGAAACTAAATATTCCTATGACTTTTCAAAAAACGATGTGCTTTCTATTTCTCTCATCCTCAAGACATTATAATTGCAAAATATAAACGGAATATGTCCTGGTTATTTATCCTCTGTTAATAAAATACAATTTTATTAAAGACCACAAAAGCATGGAGCAAGTCAGTGAGGAAACCAAGAGAGTTTTGGAAGAACTGAAAACAGGTGTATTATCTTCTAGCCAGAAGTTTTGTATGTTTTCTTTTTTGTTTGTTTTGTCTTCATTGTGTTTGAGACATTTGTTTCCATTTGGACTCACAAAGAAATGTATTCATTTCATACACCTACAGATGCATGCATTTTTAATTGATTTACAGCCACTAGCACTGATTACCTTTCAATTACCTTGGTTGCCTCCTGTGTAAAACATTTGTTGTTGCTTATCTTTTTGATACGCTAATCATAAAAAAACAATAAGAGGACTTATTATTTTTTGTTCCAAATCTGTCAGTAAGCTTCATCACTACATCTGTCTCAGTTCCGTAATTTTTACACCTGTTCAACTTCTACTACATATTGCCCCTGGCACTGGGAGTTGCAGGAGCCTCTATGAGGAGAGACCTGTGGTGGTGGGGCCTCAGCGAAATGCATTTAAGAGGGGGAAAAAATGTCAGGGAGTTAAGTGAGGGAACAAAAAAGCTGGAAAACAGGAGAGGGAACAACAGCGAACTTGTTTTCTGGTTAGACAAGAAGGAGATACTCTAGGGGCTGGAGCAGAGGAAAAATGTGAGCAGGAAGAAGCAGTAGACAGGAGCTGTTATGGACTGCTGAGCCCCTTGGGGTAGGAGGTGTTGGAGTTGGAAATGGAGTGAAGTTGAGTGCTGAGCTTATGAAAGACGGAGGAAAGTAACATTTTAATTGTTTTTGTTCTTGTTTCTCACTGCTCTTGTTCCTACTACTATTTTAATTGGCCATAAATTCAGTTAATTTTCCTGACATTGAGTGTGTTCTCAAGAAGGTACTTGATAAGCAGTCTTCTTGTCTTCATCTGGATCTGTCAGCTTGTATTTTGTGGACCTTCATCACAGGGCAAGAGTGGATGACTGGCTAGGGTTGGGCATTTATTTGGCTGTTAGCCAGGGTTAACCCACAACATGTGTTTATCTCTTAAAATTTTTTCTTATGCCATCCCTTGTCTACACTTCTCAGTCTATCTGTAAGGTTTATTCTCCTTTGTACATTGTATTCTCTTTATTCATACAGATAATATCCATATTTTTGTGGTTTATGTTCAGTTCTACAGAAATCTATTACTGCAGTTTTTACTTTAAATGATTAAATAATTTTTTTCTTGTTCTTTCCTTATGACCGTCAGTCATCTTGTGATTGATCTGATACAAAGGTAACTGCAAATGATATAGAGAGAGGTTCATATGAAAAAGACCATAACAGAAAAATATCAGCATAGTAATCACCTCCAAAAGCAGTATGCCAGTAATAAATGGAATTACTAAGGGAATTATTCTGTTAAACTGGAATGAACTATCAAATTTAAACTCCGATAAAATGAAGACTTCAATTACATTATATTTCTATATACAGAAGTTGCTATAGCCCCTGTAGGAACTTCGTAACTTACAGGAAGTCTATTGCAGTCCCAAATCCTGAATTGTCTGATCTGCATTTTTCAGAGTACCCTGTCTGGGAAACTTCTTGTAGACTCTTCTATTTACCAGAGGGAAAGCAAGCTACCTGGAGAGCATCTACCTGGATAACAAATCCTAAAGCTGTCCTACATTATACAAATATTTTAATGTAGAACTGACTTCTGGCATAGGCAATTTGATTAAGACTCCATCAAAATTAGAGAGCACATTTAACACCTGTGAAAAATGATTTTAGGTGGAAGCAACAGTGAACCATTGTTGGAGACAGCTTTTAAATATATAGTTATTTTCACATTGATGTTCACGAGTCTGTAGCTATAAGTAGTAATTTTCTATTGTTTGTTTTGCAACAGTTATTTGCTAACGTATTTAAAGCAAATTGTTCTGTGATCCTTACTGGGAGATAGATAAGAAAACCAGTTCAATTGTATGCTTTGATGGCATACAGCAACATGAATAGGTCAGAGTGGAGATTTTAAGTGAGTATATGCTCAGACATTGAGGTCAAGGGAAATTTTATTTGAAAATGGCAAAAGGGATAAGTTCCTAAAAGACTCTTTAATAAGGAATATAAAATGAAGAAATTTAATAGGTGATCCATAAAAATTTGCATTGTAAAGCATACAATTCTGATTAGGATTTTCTCTTGTTCCTGAGTTTAACCTGTGGTTTACTACCTGTCAAGTTGTAACTGCTTCCAAAATGCCATGTATGTTAACTTGCCTTTCCCCAGACACAAAATATGCTAATCTTGACCTACTGCTAGTTGGTTTTAATACTTTCTTCCACTTACTCAGTTTTAACTTTTCTCCATAATTCCTCTAAAATTGCACACTCTTACATTGCAGCCTTAAAACTGCAGTGTGTAAGCAAATACAGTTCCAAATTTGCACTAAGAAAAATGTCTCATTTATTTGTCTTGATGACAACTTATTCTTCTCTTTCGGTCTTCATACAAAAATGAAATCAGAGTAGAAAGACGTTTTTTTCCCCAGTCAGATTGTCACTACCATCAATGACATAAATAGAAGTTCATTATACAACCAGTGGCAACATCTCATGACATTCCTGGAAGTGGGTTACAACTATCTGTCCAGTGCCTTTTGGATACAATTCATAACTAACAAGACTTGCCTTATTTTTTATTATGAAACCCTCAGGGCACAGATAGAAACATAAAAAAGTAACATGAAACTTTTCAGAGATCAAGAAAAGAAACAAACTAAGTATGTCAATGTACTGATTTAAGACACGTGTTTTATTAATATTATTATCCTAATGGTATTCAAGTGAATTTGTAACAGGGCTCTTTTTGCCATTGCAAATATTATACTTCAGTGAACGCCACTTTTATTTTCACAGTCTGCCTTAAAACAGTTGAACAGAAAATTTCATTAATCATGGAAGAGTCCAAATAATACTTATTTTGAAGTACACCTGTAAGGCACATTCTCTCTTTTATAACAATTCCCAGATTTTTAATGCTGGACTTCTATAGGGAAAAAAAAATTTGTCCACTGAGACAAACAGGCAGAGTTATAGCAGGTTATGACTATTCATGTTTGGTTTGTTTTTTGTTTTTTGGTTTTTACTATTGCATTGTATAGCAGACCTAGGGTAACTTTAGAAACAAGCCAATTTATTTCTACACATACAGACTTAGTATTAAAAAAGCCCAGATGGGACTAAAAACCAAATCAAGCATATAAATTCAAGTCAGATATTTGAGTATGACAACTGAACTGGAAACCATAAGCAAATTACTAAATGTAGTGATTTTCATTTATTGTAAATTTAATGTCAAAATAGCTGTTATTGCTTTTAATCCAACCATTTGATAACACAGAAAGATTTTATCTTTGTGGGAAAATGATTGTATCGAGATTTTTTTTTAAATTTTATTTTTTAAATGGTTAACTTCAAGAAAGCAAAAACGAAAACACGACATTCTTTACATTGTTTCAAAGCAATATTTTACCAAAGATTTCACAAGTTATTTTTGGACAATGGAGAAACTTTCACTTGGTGTGAAAGTGGGAAAAGGCCTTTGTTTTCAATGTCTTTGAATACTCTTGATTTGAACATTTTTTGACATAATTTTAAAAAAATTCATTAAATTTTACCTGCAATATATTCATATAGATATAAATTTAGGAAATAATTTCTCAATAAATTATTTTGGCTAATCAGAGTAGTATATAACTGTATAATTATTTTATATGACTCAGAATACAATTAGCTTATTACAGTTTGTATAGAAAAGAGTAAAAATGCTTCCTGGTTTTAATCTATTTACCAATATTACTTTATCAATTTATGTCAGAGTTGATCCACTTCAAGTAGTAATTTTTTCAAGGAGTAGACAAACAATCACCTGCTTGATTTCTGGGGGAAAAGTCATCAGAAAGAGTCCATTTCTCCTTCTGTACATACACTGCACTGCTACAATGGCTAATGGGAATTATTCATCTTCATACCAAGAAGAATGGGCATACTAACCTTCTTTTATGGAAGCACATAAAAAAGATTTGGCTCTTACGGCAAATACCTATGGAAAACTTACATAATTATCACTGAATGGCAATGCTAGCTACCTGGGGGTAACTGTATATTTTGCCATTCATTTTGTGTATTGTTATTTTTCTTTTAAACACTCATTGCTATAAACATTTCAAACAGAAAAAAAGCCGTAACTTACATTGAGATTCTTAGTCATGCATCAAAATGCACATTACTCAATGAATGAAAGACCATTTATTATAATAAAAATAAATTTTTTTTTTGCATTGTAAATTTTCTTCTTAACTTTCACTGGTAGTTGCATTTCCCCTCACTTTATGGCAGTGCACATGGCTTCACCTGTAGTGAAATAAAAAGAATTTTCTGGAAATTCTGCAGATAGGTATTTTGATAATGAAAAAATGTTATTTTAAAGTATTTGTTATTGGAATAGTAATCAGCTAAAATTTCAGAAAATTTTTTATTTTATATAAATTATTACTGTATAGCTCTTGCATTCATGCAATTTATTGCATTTTTTTTACTAAATTATACTAAAATCTAGCCCTGCTTAATTCAAATACACTGTTTAGCATTAAGCTTTGCTCTATATATTCAAAATTCTCATCTTTATATTCAAAATCTGGCCACCTAAAAAATTTCTAAAAACCCTGAACCTGAAGAAGCTAATAGAATTAATCAGTAGTTAATAAATTTAATCAAGGTAGGGATAAAATTCATTCAAATGGTGATATTACATGTTTTCATGACCATTTTGTAGTCCCTGCTTATGTATTTCTCTTTGCCAGCAGTCTTCAGGCTTTCAGCACCTTTTCACTATTCAAATAATGATGGAATTCCAGTACAGGAAAACAAGAGTATTTTTGGATGTTATCTGCCATAAAGGAAAGTGAATTTTGTACCCATAAAATTAACTGTCTCATGACACATCATTTCCTGTGGCATCCAGGTTTCCAATTGCAAATACAGATAGGTGTCATAAATGTTATGTTCCATCTAACAGAAAAAAAATTAAGATGGTTAATCATATTAAAAATTATATTTGGAGATCTAAAATATTTATTATGTTATTGATCAAAGTTTTTCATATATTGAAGTTATTCTGATAAAAAAATGTACTGGGTTTAGCTTCTAATCCACCTACTTAAATTAAGTGCAGGAAAATGTCCTTAGGGAGAGCTAAAATGCAGAGGGATCTCTCTGGGGCTGTAAAGATGATATTGAACATTTTTCATGACACGTTACTTTCAGCTGTTTCTGGAACAAATGCCAGAGGAGAAGAAAGGCAAAGTCTAAGTAGCCCTTCAGCTGGCATAAATTAGAAACCATCTCAGCACTGGATCAAGCTAAAGAGTTGGAAAGGTCAGAAAAGTTAGAAGATGCCTTTACTGCTCTGTATTTGAGTGGCATCGAGAATGATTTTAGCACTGAGAAAAACTGGGACACGTCTTCAGAGTTTATTTAATATTTCTATTCATGAATATGTAAGATGCATTTCTATCCTGGCCATAGTACTTTGGGTTAGAAATCATTAACGCTATGAATTACTGAGCTGTACTGTGATGGTTAAACTGCAGTCTAATTATCTGGTGTTTTCTGATCCCAGACCCTGGACCAAAACTATAAGACTTTGCTACATTATCCTGTCCACCTTCTACATGAAGCAATGAAATTCTAAACCTTAATGTTTATATATCTGTACATATAAAAGTATGATAATATTAAAATAAGATTTGTAACGATGGTCTACCATATAATCCCTTTGCCCACTCAGAAATTCTGCTCAGTATTTCATGTACAATAATAAACCATCCCATAGCTCTCTGCTATAGTTTCCAAAGTCCTTTAGGAATAATATCAGAGAGCACTACTATTTAATTGATGTCACTAGAAAAATATTGCTCCTTTTTGACAGCATTTAATGATTCAGGTCACTATTCTGAACCATAATCAGTGGCTTTATCAAGTACACAAAACCTTTCTTCAAAGAGAGTACAAAAATAGGAGCTTTATCTTTCCAAGGAAAATGTGAATCCGTCTCAGGCACTTATTTTTCATACCTGCACAAGTGTATTTGAAAACAAAGTAAATATACAATAATGCCTTCAAAATTGTTTTGTTTATTTGTACTCATAAGTGTTCTATAAAGGAAACAAACAAAAACGCACTCAGAGGCATATGAAGAAGACATCACAAAAAAAGTAAAAGGATTCACTTCAGATCTTTTATGAATTAATTTTTTCTAAGGTTCTACAGCTGAACAAGTAGAGCTATAATATTACCTGCAAATGCCATTATAATTATGAGCGGCACATTATCAAGATACTACTTATAACTATTAGAAAGTCAACAACACCTAAACACAAAATGAGGGCTTTTTTTCCTCTCTTAAATAGTAAAACATGAACATGTTGTTTTCTAAAAAACATTATTTTCATTATTGAAATTACTGCCTTTTAGTTTCCTATGTTTTGAAGACTTAGCTAGTTTCAAATAATTTTAGGCAGGCCTTTCCAAGAAATACCTGATTTTAGATTTATGAAACATTGAAGAACCATGTTTTTGTAAACAAATCCTGATAAAACAGTTAAGTAAAAGACAATTTAATTTATTTTTTCATCTCCTGAGTTTAAAGGATAATTAATTCTGTCACATGATAGATTACATTTTTGGTGTCACAGAAAACACTGAGTACTTGTGTCATAGCTCAGTCAGCTCCCATATGATGTAAATCAATATACCTCTACTAAAGGCACTAAAGCTGCATGTATCTACAGCAGCTAAAGATCCAGAGTTTTATATTCACCAGGCTGATTTTCTCATTTTCAGATGTCTCTCTAAGCACTGTTCCTTTCACTTCATGTAAAGGAATTACACAAAAATTTACATATTAAAAATAAAAACAGTACTCCAAAAAACTCATGAGAGTGAGCTCCAAAGCTCCAAAAAGCTCACCAAGAGTGAAATTCTGTTTGCAGATAAAGGTGTCTATGTATATATTCACATGTGAACTAAAGATATGCTCATTTGCACGAGATATTTATTGTCAACTGAAATTCTCTCACGTATCTTTCCATCTGCCATGCCACTGGGTTTCTGCTCTTCTATAGTTTCTGCATTTTATTTGAATCCATGAGATTATTGCAGATAACTTGGAGCACCCAAAATGACACAAGGTGCCTTCATGAAGGAAAGTGACCCACATGATATTCAACACAACGAGTGGAGGTTAAAGAGCAGTTCAGCCACTAACAGTTCAGCAAAATAGAAATTTAAAGTGAGATTCCTGATTACAAGAATTTAGTGTCATTTTTGACTCTTTGGGAGATCTGAGCCCTGCTTATATTGCTAAAAGATATAATGTAAAACCTAAAGAGACACTCATCCTTTCCAAATGAAGAGTTATTTCAAGCCTAAGAGCATATCCCACAGTACTTACAAAGACAAAGGATGCCTCTGGGAAACTTAATCCTCTGTTTGGGTGGCTGATGTCAGAATGACTAATGATTTATGCATTCTAGGATTGCCAGTGGACTTCTGCATGCTGGGAAGAGGAGGCTGATGGCTCATCAAAGCCCTTCCCCCCGCCAGTCCTGAAAGGCAGGAAAAACCCTTTTACCATGCCCCTCACAGGAACTCTGCACAGGCCCAGGAGACATTGGAGGCTCATGGCATGGCCCATGACACTATCCACAGATAAAATAACTCATAACTTCTTTGAGTGTGTGGGCTTCCCTCCCCCACCCCCAATGGATCAAGATCATCACTTCAACTGACAGACATAGAAGCTGTAACTACCAAGTTCCATCGCAGGACCTCGTGGGTGGTGACTATATGCATCTTTCCACTCTCATCTTTTCTTTACCTTACTCTCCCTTCCCCTTATCCTATCTTTCCTTTCTCTCCCTTATGCATTTTCCCTAAAGGTTATCTTTATGCCATATTACTATAGAAGGTAGATAGAAATAACACCTAAAATGTCAACATATCTGTTTACTTTTGAAACAAAATAGTTCTAAAATAAACCCTACATATATATGTTTGCAAACACCTATTATTCAGTGTCATTTCACTCTAATCCACCCCGAGAAATTTATTAATAAGAACCTGGGTGACCCTTGCCTTTCTGGGGTGAGCTGTAACAGCTGATCAGCTCAACAGCTTTTGAGACACTATTTCGAATATTGACAGTATTGAATGGATAACTAGATATCCATTGATGCACTGATGTGTGTGCTAAATCCTACCCTGACTGATGATAGTAATTTAGCCATTGTTTTCCCTAACGTGTTTCAAGTGCTATAAATTATTTTAATTCTGAATATAGGTAAATTCCATAGCCATTCACAGTTCTTTAGTTGTGGCACCTTTTTTATGATATACATGATCTGTAAACGTGTATGGAACCTCCACTTATCTGTGCTGGCAGTACTTTGCTAATTCTTATGGCCAGGTTTGAATTCTATGTTGAAGGCCAGGGATACCTGAGTAGTCAATGTATGTGGTCTTTTTTATTTAATACCAACAGCATATTTTGAATACCCAGAAAAACAGCTATTTCCATAGCTCAAACCAGAAACCCGTAACATATATGTAATAAGGAATTTAAGGCATAAAGAACTCTTAGACCTGTTTTAGAAAGTGAGGCACTGAGGTGAGGCAAGGTATCATGCCCCTGCACTGCAGAATCACTGCATTTAGTGTTTCTCCTAAAGGTGTCGTGTTCATGTTTCTATAGCTGAACTATGGCTCGTAGCTGTTAACTGCTAGAAAACACAAAGTCAAATATTATTATTAAAGGTAATACGTTTCATTTAAATAGGTAGTCTGTGGTTTGGTTGAGAGAAAAAAACAACAAAAACTGCATTCAAAATAACCCATCTGTTTCCAAATGTAATTAATCCATTCATCAATGGCCAAAACCCATGAGTATAATGGACTCACTGGGTATTCCTTCATCTTCACAGTTACGAACAAGTATCAAAGAAATATTGCATAAGGCAACTCAAAAGTCGGATAACATGAAATGAGAAGCTTTGGCTGAAATTTTTCTGACAAAGCCAAATTTCACTAAAAATTTGTATTTCAATAAGCTCTAGTGTATTTTGTCCAGACCTTCTACTGAAGTTAAGTTAGTATTTTGAGATTTCATGCAGGATCCTGACAAAACTGTCTTACAGAAAAGGATACTGGAGAATGTTTGTTGATAGCACAGGGATTTTTTGCATCCAGCATGGAAATTGGCACCTTCAGCACACCACAGCTGGTCTGTTGGAACAACATAGGCACAGTCAAATGGCTAATAGCAAGCCAGCCTCTAAGGTGTGATGAAACTAGCCAACAGGGTCTAAGAATATTAGAATATGCTGGAAATTTTCCAAAAAACGCTGCTGTAAGTAGCTTTAACCCACTCTGGACCTCCTTATCCCCAAACATTTCTTATATATCAAAACCCATATTTTTCAGCTTGTCTAAATGCAGAAAAGAATAATTTGAAATTTCATCAGAAATGCATTTTTTTTAAAGAAGAACAAACAAAATAAATCTCCTTTTCATATTATTACAAGTATCCCCCTTTCCTTCAACCAACAATGTAACTGAAGACAATTTGCATATAGTGCATAAATATTAAGGTCCAATTCACAAAAGCAAAATAAATTTTGTAATGGAAATCTTATATACATTAATAATTGTTGACACAAGTTACAGCATTTAAGTATGTAACCAGATGACTAAACCTGAAAATAACTACCTCAACAGTTGCAACAAATGCAATAATCTGTTTTGCAACTATACACCCACCTTTTTGATTCTGGAAATAAGTGCAGGTGCAAAATTGAAGCCTGGGTTATGTATCCTTTTAAACCTTGGTCTTTAATGTAATTTGCATTTTAATATGCATTTGCAGCATATATTGTAATTGTTTCTCTAGAGCTCATATCTTTGATTTGAATACATAACATCCATAGCACAAATTGCAAATTACAGCTCCAGAATACCAATTGTATTTTAAAATGCCTATTGATTGGAAAGTGGTAATTTGCATGTAACATGTAGAAGCTACTGAAGTGTTTCAGCATTATTTTTACATTATGAAGTTTAGTAGTTCATATCATGTAACATGCCTACTGAAGTTAAAGACCATCACAGAACACCAGAAAAATGCATCCTAAAATTTAAAGTTCCTACTTTGCTTTAAATTTTTTCTCCACCAATATGACTTAGGTTTGAAGTGTAGCTTTTCAGAAAAAGTTTTAATATTTTATTTATTTAATCTCTTTAATATTTTTTAATCCAGTGATAAATACCTTGATAAGAATACAGCACTCTGTGAGGCATAGAAACTATCAAAAATATTCCAACTCTATTTTCCTCACCACTCTGCAAATACATCCATCTTACTACTTCTGTTTACTGCTGCTTTCCCTGAGAAGCTGTGTGAGAACTTCAGAAGCTCCATTTACAACATTGCATAGTGCTAGGGCAATCAAAAACTGAAGAGAAGAAACCATCGCATTCTTTTTCACTCAAGTTTTCCATATCCTAGATGTGTTCAACTAGAAGTAAAACTGGCCGAGTGATAAATTTGTTCTTCATCCTTTCCCTCCTCCACCCATCCTTTTTTTAAGTGAAATGAAAAACAAAGCAAAATTATTCTCTTTTTAATTTTTCCTCATGCAAGTTGCACTTTCTAGAAACATACACAGCAGCACACTCAGTACCACAGCAGCTTTTGGATATTTGCAAACTCTTTTTTTTTTTTTAAGGAGGTGTGAGTCTGTTATATCAACTGTGCGTTTAATAGAAGATAATGATATTATTTTTAAATAGGAACTATTATTTTAAATGAGAGCAATAAGAAGTACTGGATTGAAGTTAACAAAAAATATATATTCTTGACTGTGTGCACTATGGACATGAGCTTAGAACTTACAAACTCCTTCGCCTTCTAAAATTCCTAAAATTAGAACATGTATTGAGGAGACTTACCATGCTCTCCTTTAAATAAACTCTATTTTTTTTTTTCCCAGTAGTATTGTGTTATTTTTCCATTGGAATTTTGACATTACTTATAGCACTAATTTTCTGAGTCAGTTGATTACGTTGAACACAGATAGAATAAAATTTTCACTATTGTAATATTTTCAGTGCTGCCACTAGGTACACTAGACAAAGAAACATGTCCCACTAAAGAGAATAGCTACTCAGAGTAAAATTCCCAAACGGCATTTTAGTGAAAGTAAGAAGCAGTTCAGTATTTTGTTCAGCTGATTCCCCTGAAACTCTTCTCAGTTGAAATCGGATTTGGTCAGTTCAAAGTTGATAAATACTAAAATGACAATTATTTTGAAAGTATTTTCATAGTACAGACATATATATGTAAGTTTGCATGTATATATATATAGATATGCACGTATATAATTTATTATGGGGAAAAAAAACCCAACCAACATTGTAGAAACTTCAGTTTTCACCTGTGAATGATTGTAATAAAATATTTTTAAGCAGCTTTCTTCCACAGGAATGTATGAATACTAATACCTGATGACTCTAACTGATTCTGGAAATTGTTCCTTTGCGGTTTTCAGCCAGCCCTGTCCATTATACAACTTATAATCAAGTGCCACAATCTGCAACACATGCCATTTTTCTCATAGGAAGAAATAGCACCACAATTCTCATTATCAGTTTCTATATTGCTTTGATACATAGAAGATCACTGCTTCTTTTGCAGATACATTTCTTTCAACAATAGATTCCTTTCTTCCTCAGTGTTTTCATCAAGTTTTCTTCCATAATCCATAACATTCTTATAAACTGCACCTTTACCAAGAAGTATTTAAATCATGTGATGTTACAGTACTGTCAATTCCATAGCCATTTACTGCTTACCAAAGCCAAAACGGCACCAAAGTTATTTGTTAATGAACAGAGAGAATACTTGACAAGACAGGTAAAAATAAACTGGTTCATGTGTAAAGAATAGATCTCCATTTAGGGAAAATGTGCTGCAACTCTAATGACTTTTTGTTATGAATTTACAAAGACAACAGAATATTTCCTCTTAGGCTTGCACCGAAGATTAGCTTTTGGTTTGTAAGGAACAGTTGCTTTTGGAGCATGTAATATGCCTATTCAAGAGCTATTATGGCACTATCAAGTTTACTTGCGATTGAATTGTCAAGGGATTAATTTCCTAGACATAAAGTTTAGTTCTAATGGGTACATTGGAGAGTCTGCTCAAAAAATCAAACTGCAGTTGTAATTAGAAAAAAAAAAATCAATGAAAAACATTTTGAAAATAAAACAAAACAAAAACCCAAAACCTAGTAGAATGAACCAAATGAGTACACAGATCTTTAATGAATGATAAACTAAACTTTTCATTTTAGTTTGACAGCTATATTGATGGAAAAAAATCTTTAATCCAATATAAAGCAGTGTGGAGAAGGTATGCATTATTTGTATTTCCATTACACTTATGGCCATATCTGCTACACAGTTACAGGGCAAGAATAACTTTATAATCTATTAGTAGCCTTGTAAGAATTTTCAAAAACACTGATACTGGGTGTCTCTGGCTACTTAAAAACATAACAGCCTTAAGGTTATTTTTTGAAAGACACTTTTTTTAGACAGACATCCACTAAAGTTTTCAAATTCCTGACTTGGATAATTTTTGAGGTGTCCATTTGTGCCATTATTGTCTACATAACCTGAAATATGTATGGTCCTTCCACAATCTAAATGTGTAAATGTCCTATTTGCCAAATACAACCAAAATTTAACCAAAACTTCTCTAATTATTTTTTTTGATAAATATCAGTGAAGATTACAGTATATAAACTAAGTGCATAAGTTTTCGCTAAACAGTAAAAAAGTAGGAAAAATGTTGAGGGAGGAAAGTTGTTTAAAAATAGATTAGAAAACTGGGTGTTTCTCAAATACTGCTAATAATTATCAACATATCCAGACTAAAAGTAGACTTACAATGGGAAAATGGGGTGTGCTTCAGTATCAGATATCACAGCATGAATTCTAAGTGTTTCGTCACTGAGTTCTGTTATTCAGTATTTTAATTCAAGTATCTCTACAGGTTGACATTATCCCTCTCTGCCAACATAACATGCAGCTCTAACTCGTTAAGCTAGATGAACATCCTGAGATATACCAAGAACCCTGCAGAAAAGTGCTGAGTTTTGTAAAACTTTGGTTCACTCTTTATCACTGTGGCTGTTGGGGATCACTGAGACCACAAATACCAGAGAATCAAAGAAAACTATTTCTTGCACAGTCTCCAGGATATGGCTGAAGGACAGCATAGTACTGCCCACCAAGTTCCAACCTCTGTCATTTTCAACTCCTGTGTTATACCCAGTTCATTTTATTGGAGAAAAAAAAAAAAGAGCGACTGTATATTGACTCAATTCCTTATTACAATGAAAGGAGTAGGAGATCAAGTGAACTTTTTTTCATGCTTGCACACTTTTACATAGTAGTGTAGTTACTGTGTATTTATAACTATCCATTTAATCTTTTTGACTTCTGTTTTATTTTTAGCATTAATAAAGCTATAAATGATTATATAAGGCATGTATAACAATTACTTAAACAGAAGCTAGTATAATTTTTTTAAGACATTGATATTGTCATTACAAACACATTTTCGTTACACAACTTGCTACTGGAAAAATATGAAAACAAAATATCTTTTATTAAAAAAAAAAAAAAGCCCTGTTAATCTTTGCATTCACTCAATCCTTTTAAGAATCAAGTTTCAGTTATGTCTTAGTAATAATTATTTTCTTTTATTACTTGGTTTTGGAAATCCAAAATCAAGCAAAAACGGAAGAAATTTTCTTAAAGTGGGTCAACAAGTGAGTTGTTATGCGAAACTGAGATACTAAGAAATCTCAGTGTTTTCATTGCTTGAGGAAAATACTAGTTGTTTTTATGTGCCTCCTATGAGGCTTCTGCTGAAGTGACATACTTTAAATTATATTATATTTTTCAAGGCAAGATGCCTGACAGGGGATATAAATAAATGTCATTTATTTCTAAAGAAAAAAAATATTTTCAAAATGAAAGATTGCAGTTTGAAAAAAAATGACTTTAAAAAACAGTTCAGCTACTACTGGCTATAAATTAGAATTATATTGGAAATATTGTCAGATATTTATCTTATCTATTTTAAATATTTATCTTCCTTCTACAGAATGGCTTGTAGCAATGTAGGGTTACAAGGGCCATTACCTTGCATGACAATAACCATCCTTATAGCCAGTAGAAGTGGAATACAAGAGGAGTTAGAAAGCACTTATTAACTTCCTTTTTCTTTCCACCCACCCTGCCAAGAGCATGATGGAAAAAGGAAAGAAAGATAATTGCAAGAATAATGGTATCAATAAGCTTGATAGATTATTAAACTATTTTTAAATTATTGTTTTGTAGAGCTTCTACCATATGTTCCAACACTTCATAAAGTGAAGATGTCAATTTTTGTTAATGACCCATTTTGATATTTTTCTTTTTTTTTTCTTTTTTTTTTTTTTTTAGCTTTAGAAAGGAATTTAAATTTAGTTTGAAATTACTAACAGTGCTATGGACGACCTTATACACATTATAAATGAAAGTAGGGACCAACCTATTGATTTATTAAGCCTCTGAGAAGTTATTTGTTAACAAATTTGCTTTAGATATATTCTGTCTCTTGTTGCATTCTGAACTAGATTCTTTCTAGAACATGAATACTTTGCGTTTAGCCTTTTATAGACATATGTCTCCATACATTGATTTGCCTCCGGGCACATCAGTACAATCTTTTGCCTGGAAGGCAGCCATATTGACTACTACTGCTGGGAATAGCAAAGTAGGAACTTTTATATCATTTATGGACAAGCTGTTCTGGTCATGTGCCTGCAGGCTTAAGCTGTCTGTAAAGTACCTATGTATCAGCTGCTCTAGGAGGACTTTTTAATGGTCAAATTGTATTTCCTTGTATGTAGCTTCAGAATTCTACCCCATAACTCTGAGCTGATCTTTCACAGTGGAAAATTTGACGGATTGCCTTCCAAGAATAGTAAAATTTTAAGATTACCTCAACATTTCATGAAAAACCATCCCAGTATACTGCATACTAAATACAACATCCTTATATACTAAATACAAGTTTACAGGGAATTACTCAGAGTGCAGTCAAGGAGTACGAGTATATATAGCACATAAAGTGTATCAAGGTTTATGTTAGGATAGTACATTCAGATCACTGACTTCTCTTCTATTTGTGCTCTGCATCCTTAGAGCAAAAGTCAGCTTGTCACTTTGGGAATATACATTTGTATTTTGAACAATCCATTAGATTGCCATGAAACACTAACTTTGCTTTCCGTCTCCCCAACCCCACTGCTCCCACCAGGCAGATCAGCACATATGGGCTACATCTTTTAGGTTTTCTGTAACTCAGAGGGTTACAGTCTTACGAAGAAGGACTAGGATCATTATCATAGAATCACAGAATAACAGAATATACTGAGTTGGAAGGGACCCACCAGGATCATCGAATCCAACTCCTGTCTCTGTACAGGACCATCCCCAAGAGCCACCCCATGTGCCTGAGAGAATCATCCAAATGCTTTTTGAACTGTCAGGCTTGGTGCTGTGACCACTTCTCTGGGGAGCCTGTTCCAGTGCCCAAACACCCTCTGGGTGAAGAACTTTTTCCTAATATCCAACCTAAACCTGCCCTAACACAACTTCAGGCCATTCTCTCGGGTCCTGTCACTGGTCACCAGACAGAATAGATCAGTGCCTGCCCCTCCTCTTCCCCTCAAGAGGAGGTTGTAGACTGCAATGAGGTCTCCCCTCAGTTTTGTCTTCTCTGGGCTGAATAAACCAAGAGACCTCAGCTACTCCTCATACGGCTTCCCCTCGAGGCCCTTCATCATCTTTGTTGCCCTCCTTTGGATGCTCTCTAATAGCTTAATATCTTTCTTATATTGTGGTGACCAAAGCTTCACATGGTATTTAAGGTGAGGCCACACCAGTGCAGAGCAGAGCAGGACAATCCCCTCTCTTCACCAAATGATGATGCTTTGCCTGATGCCCCTCAGGACACAGTTGGCCCTCCTGGCTGCCAGGGCACTGCTGACTCAGATTCAACTTGCCTTTGACCAGGACTCCTAGGTCTCTTTCCATGGCACTTCCTTCCCCAGTCTGTATGGACATCCAGGGTTGCCCCATTCCAGGTGCAGAATCCAGCACTTTCCCTTATTAAACTTCGCATGGTTGGTGATTGTCCAGTGGTCTAATTTGTTAAGGTTTCACTGAAGGGTGTCCCTGCCTTTGAGGAAATCAACAGCTCCTCCCAATTTTGTGTCACCTGCAAACTTGCTTAGTATCCCTTCCAGTCCTGCGTGCAAGCCATTTATGCGGATGTTAAAGAACACAAGGCCCAAGATGAAGCCCTGTGGAACTCCATTAGTGACGGGTCGCCAGTCTGATGTTATCCCATTCACTATTATCTCTGTGCTCAATCCATGAACCAATTGCTCACCCACCACATGATGAGTTTATCCAAATGTGTGCTGGACATTTTATCCAGAAGGATCCTGTGAAAGACAATATAGAAAACTTTACTGAAATCCAAAAATCAGCTGGCTTCCCTTGATCAACCGGGTGGCTTACCTTTTCGTACAAGGAAACTGGGTTTGATAAGCAGGATTTTCCTCTCATGAAGCTGTGCTGGCTGTGATCAATGACTATCTTTCAGCTGTTTTTCAATATGTCCCAGAATAATCTTCTCCATAACTTTATCAGGCACTGCAGTGAGACTGCCAAGCCTGTAGTTTCCAGGGTCCTCCTTCTTGCCCTTTTGGAAAATTGAGACACTTTTTGCAAGCTTTCAGTCAGCTGGGACCTCCCCAGATTCTAAAGATGGCTTGAAAACCATCAGGAGAGATTTTGCAATGACATCAGCCAGCTCTGTGAGGATTCTGGAATGAATCTCATCAGGCCCCATAGATTTGTAGGGATCCAGCTGAAGCAGCAGATCCTGCACAATTTCAACTGGGAGTTGATCATCCTCACAGTCATGGTCCTCCAGCTCAGGGCACTGAGGGCATCTTGGTCTGTCATCCATGTTGAAGATAGAGGCAAAGAAAAAGTTAGCACCTCTGCCCTGTCTCTGTCCCTGTTTGTGAGGTGACCACCCTCATCCTGTAACTTTAGTCTATGATAGATTTGCACTATGAAATTTACGTTATTTGTATGCCCATTGATTCTTATCCAGGGGCTCTCAACTGTGCCATTACCAACTAGGATCTCCATCCATTCTAAGCCTTCTGTTACACACAGTGCCATCCCTCTGCCTCTTCTGCCCTGCCTGTCCCTCCTGAAGAGCCTTTAACCATCCAACATGGCACTCCAGTCACAGGTGTCATCCCACAAGGTTTGACTTATGCCGGTCATGCCAAATCTCTGGGACTGGGCCAAAGCTTCAATCTCCTCTTATCTGTTCTTCATGTTGCGTACATTGGTGTAGAAACATTTCAGGTGTGGCACATTTTATTTAGTTACTGTATCCTTTTCTAAAATTATTATGGAAATATAATTCTAATTTTATTATCATGAGGAAGGAAATTATTTGATATATAGGCAGCCTTGCTTTCTTTCAGACACATGGATCAAGAAAAATGATGTGACTGTGATGCTAGACTTTTGCTCTAATTAATGTTTATGAACTCTATGAAAGCAGGGAAGAGGTGCTGAAAACCTAGAAATTTACCCTGTCAGACACAGAGGAAATCTATTGTTCTGTTTCTTTGCATTTCAGCTGCATTAATGAAAGCAGTAATAGTTGCAGACCCCATGCCATTTTGCCATATAGTCATGATTTTTCCTTTCACAAAAGAAAATCAGAAAACTGCTGAGTATCAGAAATATTAATGGTTGTTAGAAAAATGTAATAAAGGGCTTCTCTTCTAAAGCTTTGCCTGCCTTTTATGTCATTATTCATGAATGACTAACACATTCCAAGGAGAGTAGCTCTGATATCCAAGGAAGCCATGATAAGCAGCAGGAAAAAACGTGCAAGGAAAGGAGTTTTTCACAGGACTCAAATACCAGGGTTGTGTGCTGTTGCAGTTCTTTGGGGGTTCCTTGGGGGTCCTCCTGTCCTGCCGGCTGCTCGGTGAAGGTTTCCAGGGCTGAGGACACCCCCTACCCCCGCCGCCCGTCCCTCGTGGCAGGGACGGGCGGCATAGGCCCTTAGGCCAGGAGACAGAGACCACACAGCACGCAGGGAGTCCAGCAGCGGAGAGCAGACAAAGAGAGCTTTATTCAAATCTCCCGCAGCTTATAAAGGCTGCGGGGGAAGGACTGGATTGGCCATTCAACTAGCCAATCCAAAGAGACAATATAATAACTATGGCAACACAGAAACCAATGAGAGGCAAGTTAGTTCACAACCCCGACAGTGTGCAATATATGAGTTGTACAAAACCGAAAAGGAATTATTTTTCATGAATATTTAGAGGAGCACATCATTTGGAAAGACAGGTGGGTCATAACTTTACAGTGGTTGAAATATCTGAGGGTGAGTGTGGCATGGGGATGGATACAGGAAAGAAAAGTAGAAATAGACCAGACAACAACAGACAAGACTAGAATTTGGTAACAAGCAAAATACACAAAGGCATTCTTATGTGAGCTCTTTTGATGGCACTTACTATTTAAGCTATTAACAAAATTACGTCATTTTTACATCATATTTAACAACATTTTAGAATTTAGAAATTACAACAGAAGACATGAGCATCAATAATTAAAACATAAAATAAACTTTTAAAAGAAGGTGTACTTTATGTTTCAGTAGCTAGCCAATTGCTGAACTGTATTTGTTTAATTACACAGTAAATCACTAAATATGTTCCAAAAAAATAATGCCCTTATTCATTACTGTGAAATATCTGGGAAATAATATTGAAATAAGCAGCTAATTTTGTATTATTGATTGTTTGTCTTCCTTCTCATGTATCCGATGGGTCATAATTTTTATTATAAATAATTGTAGATTGAAATGTAAAAAACTCAACCAAACATCCCCTTAAAATGAAATTGAAAAAAAATTCCATGTTTGCTCTCAACCCTTATTTTTTAAAAATACCTAGAATTAAAATCTCAGTTCCATGAAATAACCATTCTTACATTTTTTTCCCTTTAATTCCTAATCTAATCTTATTAAAAGTGATCTGGGTATCTAGATATCTGGATTCTATTAATTTATACCATTATGACTGTTATCATGTCAAACTTATAATATGAAGAATACTTAAAAATCACAGTTTATAGTGAACCTTTTTTCTGAATAATAAGAATAATCTTTGTTCCAGTTTATTAGAAGCATTAAAATACATATTTTCCTTCAGCAAACTGTCAAGGAAGGATATTACAAATATACATAACGCTTAAGTTTGCACATTTGGTCAGATTCATATTAATACAAGGAAAGAATGTTCTTGCATGTCTTCAAAAATGACACTTTCCAGCTAGATAATACTAAAGGTTAAAAAATTATATGAAAGACATAAGAACATTTTAATAAACATTATGCAAAGCTGTCTAATGTTATTCATGTAAGCTTTCAGATGTATTTTCTTCAGTCCTCTTTTGCTCTTTTTTAAATCCTGTTTCCTCCAACACATTTTACTGATAGTTTATCAAAAAATAAAGTTTAAAGATGAAGGATTCAAATCTGTAAACAACTAATCTGAAGACAATCTTGAAGGATAAGATTAGACATTAGAAGATTGCCGACTGTCAGAATACTATTGTCCGTACAGGGTGCAACATAAGGAGTGATACATTGAAATCCCAGTTTATTAGTTAAAGAAGGAATTACATGACAGAACATTCAGTACTCAGTTCATATATAAAACTAAATGACTTCCTATCCTGTCTAGTTCAAGAATGCGCAAATGTAAGGAATAAATGCTAAAGTCATCTTCAGCAGGAAACTCTTTTAATAATAAGAAGAAAATTCAGAATCAGTGCTGAAAAATTTTGTTGGGTTTAAAAATTACAACTCCAGTCAAGAAATACAGGTCTTTACAGCATGACACAAATCTACTAAAATCACTGAAATCCTTTGAGTAAGGCTATTAGAATTGAATTCTACCATCAGACATAACTTGAAATAGAGTGGTAAAAAAATTAATGGTGAAAGGAAAAAAAATCAATTTTAATTTAGGTAGGACAAAAATATATGTAGCTTTAAGGAACAAAAATTATGTCCTGGTGTATTCATCAGTCCTTTTGTTGAGGACTACATCTGGTGGAGATAGCTCTATTTTCAAGCTGCAGGTTGAGATATAGATTGAGCCCCAGATGGGAGACCGAGACAATGGGCTGCAAACTGCCAATCCTTTGGATAACAAAAGAGGGCAAGCCAAGTGGATGAACACTGGGAGACACAGCAGGGGCAGAGAACTCAGAAGGAAGAGTGAGACTGGGAGGGTATAAAAGCTCAGGTGTTCCTCTGCTGGGTCCCTCCTTGGAGGCACCAGCTCAGGCTGTTTCTGTGTTACTGCACCATGAATAAATTGCTTTAAGGAATGAGACATCTGAGACTCATCTACTGGAAACCTGGGGTTGAACCAACCAGGAAACCCAGTCTGACTGTGTGTGAGTGGGGTGTGCAGGGAGTCAAGCAGGGCCCACGCTGCATCACTGGAGCTGCTGTGAAGAGGCTTTGGTCCCAGCAGTGAAAGTCTCTAGTGAGGAAAGTGTGACTAACAGAGAGTCTCATGAATGGTCAGACTAGAAAGTTCCTTAACATTTTGAGTATATGTTGGAGTTTCTTATTTTCATGACTCTATGTTTAAATAATGAAGGTGTAGCATCTATGTTGTATGTAGATTTCCACAACTATTATGTTTTTTTTTTATTCTTTGCAAAGCTGTCCATTTTGCCCTCACTGATCCTTTTTCCTCACAGAATAATTTGTACTGTGTGTTATAATTTACTTCTTCTCTTGAATTCTGAAGAAGGCAAAAATACCTGCAGGACAAAGAAATATAGAAAGAGATTTTTATTGCAGTGCTGGTTACTCATTTCCAGCACTGGGTGCACTTCTGAACCATACAAAGAGCACACTGTTATTTGAAAATCGCGCTTTTTTGTACCCTTTGATATCAGCTGTTGAATATTCATTCATTGTCCATTTATTGCCTTAAAAGGTAATTTCCCTGCTTTGGAGGTGGGTGTTACCTTTTGGCTGGTTGTAACATATCTCCCCTGGGCTCCTACAGGGGGGTCTTGCATCATCCCCAAGGTATGCGGGGTCTCTCTGTGTATCCACATGGCACAGAGGAATACATTTTTATTTATAATTTGTTCCCTGTTCCCAGCTGCAAAAGATTCCCTGGTGTTAGGTACAGGTGGGACCCTTCACCTTACAGCTTCCACGGTATGCCTTTAAGTTAGTAAATATACAGAAAGAGTTCTTTTGTTAGTACCCTCTGTTTATTTTAATTTGCTTGGAATAAAACCGGGTTCCTCTACTTATCACACTGTGTACCACACTACCCTCCTGATGGAATGGCTGACCAGTTTCTGTTAAGGTTTTATTTGTTTTCAATTTATCAATTTATACAGTTTTTGTGGGTTTTTTGGTTGGTTGTTTGTTTGTTTGGGTTTTTTGTTTGTTTTTTTTTGTGGGGGAATTTTTGTTTTGTTTTGGAATATTTTGTTGGTTAGTTGGTTGATTTTTGTTTTTTGATAGTGGATTTTTTACCACTATAGTAGTATAATTGATGGTAACCAGTAAACACTGATTCTAGATTGTGAGTCATTTCTTATCACCAAGGTCACAGTATGGTAGAAGCTGCTGTGGCATTATTATATGCTGTTTAGAATCAGAATTATGTCTATTTACTGTATGAAACTAAACCCACTACATTATTAATACCAGTAAATACCACATATTGATGTCCAAATGGGTCTTTTTTGGTTATATATTACACATCCTCTCAAAGCTGTCACATGGATGATTTACTGCATAACACTAATAGCTGCTACTCCAATGATGTATACCAAGTGCCATCACTCCAGCTAAATATTTCATCATAGCAACAGAATTTGTGCTCAAATATTTCAACAGTATGGTTGTAAATATAATACACCTGCACAGACTGATCATTGTGAAATGGGCTACAGAATTATTTACCCTGTATGTGCAAGAGAGAATGTATGCATGAGCATGCACTCCTATAATCAGGCAGTTTTCTGTTTTCACAGTAAGCACATTGTGCTTGTTTATTAACAGCCTGATGCCAAGATCTCTTAAGGTTAATACCTTTAACATAGCCAAAATCTCTTACCACATTCTTGCTCTGAATTTTATTGATTAGATGTCTCTATGACTTTGGAAAACCAGTTTTCTATATCTGCCGTCTCACTCCAGTACCATGGGTTATCCATTATCAGTGTTCCACTTCATCAATTGCCCTCTCTTCATTACTTCCTTTAACTTCCCTCTTATATCTCCAACTGCTCTTTTTCTTTAGCTCTTTTCAACCCAACAAGGTGTAAAAGCTGAGTTTCACTATTCAGACCTATTTCTAATACTTAACAATATTCAATGATGTGCTAAGTAGCTTGTGGTTTCAATCCAAATGAAAACGACCAAGTGCCAAAAATCACCCTTCCCCAAACAAAAACAATATAAAAAACCCCCCCACGACTAAACAAACAAAAAACCAAATAAACCCAGAAGAAACGAGCTGAAACATTGTCACATTCCACAGTTGAATATCTCTAGGTCAGGGAATTATTATTATTGTTATTGCCATTGTTATTGTTACTATTTGTTATTGTTATATTAAATCTAATGAATCCTTATTAAAAGAGGATAATCAAGCCAGTCCAGGATGCCATTGGTCTTCTCTGCAATCAGGACACACCTCTGGCTCATATTCAGCTTTCTGTCTGCCACAAGCCTCAGGGATTTTCAGAGCTGCTTCTCCCCAGCCAGTGCATCCTGGTCAGTCTTCTTGTCTGTCACTGGATGTTGTTATTCCTTCCCAGGCAGAGGACTTGCCATTTTTCTCTCCTCTGACTTTGACACACAAGCTCTCAAGCAGTTTGTCATCCATCCTACAGAGGAGCTCTACACATCCAACCTGCTCCTTCATTGTGAAAACATCTCTATATTAAATGCCTTTAAACTCTGGTGGATCTCATCTGTGCCCTCCCTTCTGCTCATTCACATCAAGATATTTCTAGTCCTGTTCAATATTCTGCTCTCCCTTCCCCTGAGGAAGAACACTGGAGGAATCTTCTTCAACTAAAAAATTACTAGTCTAGCTTTTGTCACTCTTAACTGCATGCCTGCCAAATCACATTGTTGGCATTTCATTGCTTTGCTATATTTAGTTTTTCAGAGAGCTCCACGTTCTTAGATCTTTTTTGTTTACAATATTTCTCTGTTTCAAAAAAATTGCCTTAGTATTCTTAATATATTTTAAGAAGCCTATAGTTGTCTTGCTTTCTATGATGTGTGATGATTTCTCATTTCTTAAAGATAATGACATTGTAGCATCTAAATATCTGTATTATTATAATGTGTAGTCTTTTTTAATCTAAAAATTGTCTACAGGCTAATACAAGTAAATTTCCCCTATAATCATGTTTTATTATTAATTTGTTAGTAATAAATAGTACTCAAAGATATTTAAACTGTTCAAATTGTTGCCATCTATGGTAGGTAATTACTGTAGGCTGTATAGACCAGATTACTGGGTGTAACAGATCATATTCTGTCCTATTATCCCTTTTCATAATATAGATATATATAAAAGATAATTATATTTGGTTACACTGAGGCAGGATGGTTTCACATTACATTTTTTTTCAAAACGTCAAGTTCTTTTATGTTTTCTTTCAGTAGTTCAAAATACAAAATTAATGTGCAAAGCATTGGTTTATAATTTCTTTCCTTAAATAATTTATCAAGAATGCTGTTAAATATTAAGCATTTTTTGCTCTCATTAACTTTTAATAGTCTTCTGTGTTTTTACTGATGCTCACAAATCAGATCAGCACCTGAAAACATAAGCTTCTATTTGTATATGCCCTATGTTTCTGTAATTGCAATTTCTGTGACTTAAAGATTTGTATTTTTTGTCTTTGGGAAATTCATTCATGTTGGATAGTCAGCCTTTACCTTTAGACTCCCAGAAACCCCTCCCAAATCATTAGTATTTCACTCTGTCTTCTTTTTCTTCACCGAACCATAAAATATTTCCTTTTGAGATATCTTAGCAGACTCTTTTTTTATTCTCTTTTTTATTTTCAAATTCCTCAAGACATGACTGATTCTGTAAACGTGTACTTTTCAATTCATTTTACAGACAGAAAGCAGTAGAATTGTATCCTTAAATAATCCCACTATTCATTTTCATGGTCTCTGGTGTCTCTTTTCAGTATATGCCTGAACTTGTCACATAAGATATCAGGCAACATCTGAAATCTCCATTGCAGACTTCTAAACCCCTACTTTCAACTTAATATTCCTGTCTATATTTTAGCTTTTACAAAGGTTCTCAATTTTACCTGTGACTCATCAGTTTCCCTTAACTCTCTGTCATAGCAAGTATTTTTTTTAACAGTCTTCTAAGTCAGTGGTCTGAGTGTAAACATCCCCTGAGGTTCATCTTGTTCTTGATGTTATTCTAATGTCAGAAACCAGTAAAAGTGTGATTAAATTGCTTGATAGCAACAAACATCCTACCTTGTTTAGGATTTATGACAAGCTCTAAGTTTATGAAACACATTTCTCTTTACAGCCATAACTTTGTATATGTTTAATTATTCTCCTTTTTCTTCCTTTCATTATATTATAAAGACATTAATTATAATTAGCTTTTTATGCAAGTGCTGTTAATACTTCCACATTGCAGTCACCTGCAGTCATTTAATTTGCAGTGAGGCATACTAGCTGTTATTTGTTAACTTTCTTCAAAAAATAATTTGTATTTCAACTTCTCTTCACAAAATATTTCATTTTCTGTTCTTCAAGAAGGAGCATTTAAGGTCAATATTTTATCATTTTTCCCTGATCCTTAGATAGAGAATTTCTTCACTGATGGCTTCAAAAACAATGACTGCTGATAATAGAGTATCATTTTTCATGAACCTTAGTCCTATTTCATGCCTCACAGTCCTTTCTCTCCTATAAAACAGTATGAATTCACTAACTTAAAAGATCCACATCTCAGGTGTCTTGTGAGTCTGTTATGTGTATGCAATGCTTCAAAAGCACATGGCAGGGTCCCAGTTCTATTTATATTCTAAATATTCCATGTTCCAGCTCTGTGTCCTTTCTATATGTCTTCTAATCCTGCCCAACAGTTTAATTTTGAGTTCAAGGATCAACTTTTTAGAGGGCTTGCAGGACTTGAGATATTAAAGGAAAGGAGTAAACTTTTTTACACTGAAGTGATTGTGCTTCACACCAGAACAGGTGTTTTATTCTTGATTTTTGTCCTGTCAGAGATATTTGGTTTTCTATGTGGGAATGCTTATTTCTGAGTCGAAGGAATTTGTATTTTTTGAAAATAAGTTTAAGAATACATTCAGAATATAGAGGTAATTGATAGTCATAGGCCAAAGGATGGCCTATTCATGCAGATCAGGAAACACATAAGACATTCTTCTAATGTAAGCTGCATCTCAAGCTACTTGGCCACTGAAGAACTGCAGCCACTTTAAGCTGAATATGCAGATTTGCCTGGGGTGTTTCTTGAAGACTCTGAGCTGTAACATAGACTGAAATGTCAGGAAAAGATATGTTTGGATAATGGTACTGCAATATCTGAAAATGAAAAAGGAGGCAATCTTCTGTGATATTTGTGGATTTTGAGGACAAAACATCTCCAGACTGTGTGTATGTTGACCTCCAAAAGTCAGAACATTATTTTCAAATGATAGGCAAAATTATTCCTGATAATAAAGATACCATAAACTCCAAAGTATGCATAATTTAGTTTAGTAGTGGATAAATATCTGAACGCATAATTAGAGTAAAAGGATGAAAATAAGCATACTGAGTATATTAAAAAAAAACCCATAAACCAACTCAAAACCCCATCACAGGCTTTTGTTTGTTCCCTGCGAAATAATATTTCAACAAAAGATATAGCAGCTGGATCCCTACAAATGTATGAAGCTTGATGGGATTCATCCCAGAATCCTCAGAGAGCTGGTTGATGTCATTGAAAAACTTTTCTCAATGACTTTTAATTGGTCTTGGGAATCTGGAGAGGTCCAAGCTGAACGAAAGATGGCAAACATTGTTCCAGTTTTCAAGAAGGACAAGAGGAGGACCTTAGAAACTGCAGGCCTGTCCACCTCACTGCAGTGCCTGGTAAATTAATGGAAAAGGTTATTCTGCGAGGTATTGAAAAACACCCAAAGAATAACAAAGTCATCAGTCAGAGGCAGCATGGCTTCATGAGAGGAAAGTCCTGCTTATTAAACCTGATTTCCTTCTATGACAAGGTAACCCACCTTGTTGTTCTAGGAAAACCAGGAGATGTAATCTTTTTGGACTTCAGCAAAACTTTTGTTACTGTCTCTCACAGTATTGTTCTGGACAAAATATCTATCACACAGCTGAATAACTGTGTTACCCGATGTGTGAGCAACTGGCTCACAGGTAAGGCACAAAGGGTAAAAGTGAATGGGGTAAAATCAGGCAGGTGTCCAATCACTAGTGGGGTTCCACAGGGCTCCATCTTAGGTCCTGTGCTCTTCAGCATCTTCATTAACAACTTGGAGCAGGACTCAAAGGAATATTAAGTAAGTTTGATGACAACACTAAGTGGGAGGAGCTGTTGACTCCCTCAAAGGCAGAGATGCCCTGCAGAGAGATCTCAGCAAATGAGAAGACTGGGCAATCACCCACCATATGAAGTTCAACAAAGACAAATGCCAGATTCTGCGCCTGGGATGGGGCAACCCTGGATATTTGTACAGGCTGGGGAATGAGATAGTGGAAAGCAGTGCCATGGAAAGGAACCTAGGGGTCCTGACTAATGGCAAATTGAATCTTAGTCAGCAGTGCCCTGACAGCCAGGAGGGCCAGGAGGACCAGATATGTCCTGGGGGCCATCAGGCAAAGCATCGCCAGCTAGGGGAGGGAGGGGATTGCCCTGTTCTGCTCTACACTGATGCAGCCTCACCTTGAATACTGTGTGCAGTTTTGGGCACCATAATATAAGAAAGATATTAAGCTGTTGAAGAACATCCAAAAGGGGTCCAAGAGTATGGTGAAGGGTTTGAGGGGAAGCCATATGAGGAGCAGCTAAGGTCACTTGGTTGGTTCAGCCTGAAGAGAGACTGAGGGACCTCTTTGCAGTCTACAGCTTCCAGGGGGATACCTGTCTCTTCACTCTTGTGACAACTGCCAGGACCTGAGGAAATGGCATGAGCTGAGGCAGGGGTGGTTTAGCTTTTGTACTGGGGAAAGGTTTTTCACCCAGAAGGTATTTGAGCACTGGAACAGGCTCCCCAGGGAAGTGGTCACAGCACCAAGCCTGTTTGAATTCAAGAAACATTTGGACAATGCTCTCAGGCTCACAGTGTGACTTTTTAACTGTCCTGCACAGATTTGGATGTTAGACTTGATGATCTGCATGGGTACCCTACAACTCAGCATGCTCTATCAGCTTGATATTTTGAATTAGTTAATTCTGAAGCATGATTTTACTGAGAAGTTTTAAAGAATGTCAAGGGACACTTACTAGAGTTTGGGAGAGGGCAGCACATGAAAAAATACTTTCACTCATATGGCAGAAATATTTGTGAAAATATAATTCTATATTGAATGAAAGAAGGATTTATTTTCTGCAGTTTTGAGAAGATATAACAGCATTAGCCCATGGTAGGGGTTTGGCATAAATAGGGTTTGCAAAATAAAAACAACCAGTTCAGTAAGAGGCAAAAAAGCATACATCAGGAATTAAAAAATTAGATTCAAACACTGGAGATATTTTTAATAACAGTGAAAGTATCACTTCATAATCACTGTGGAAAATAGGTGATTTTAGGTGAATGGATTATTTATAATTCAATAAACCTAAGGGTAGATTCCACTTTACATAGAGTAAGTTCAAGGAAGTCTTTGAAATTGGTATCAAAGGGGAATTTAGAAGAGATACCTAAGAGAACAAAGAAGAAACCAGTGAAAAAAGTGATTATATTTTTAATAAAATTTGTTATAGAGTGTCATTTGATGAAATAACCACAAATAATTATAATTTTCAGGGAAGATCTTAAAACTGTTATATTAGACTATTGTATTTTATGTCATTAGTGATCTTTAGCATTTCAGGTATTCATTACAAACTATCCTGGTGTGTCCAATCAGAAATTATTGACACTAACTGAACCATTTTCACTTATATGTTTTTTTGTCTGACTTAAAATGAATTTAACTCATTATAATAAAAAATTAGTATTACATACTACTCTTTTGAAATGGATTCTCTTATGTTATTAACAAGTACATTAGAGCAGTGTATAATGAACAAAAATCTAACAGACAAATATATTTGGGTTCATAATAACATCATTTCAGGAAGTATCTTATTAAGATGTGATTTTATTAATGAAATTAAGAATTTATTTTAAACCATTCCCATTTCAAACTGCAAGGCAGAAAAGAGTTATCATAAGAAAAACAGCAATGAATATTAAGTTCTTTTCAATCATATTGCAAATCTCCACAGGCAAGTGACTACTCATAGGCAATCAGATGAGGACAATCTGTTTTTTAGTGCACATTTTTCATAAATTTATTATTTTAAATAAATAAAATGTAATAATATGTAATATTATTGAATATTAATTATATACATATAATTTTATATACATAATTAGACATTATATATGTTATGTATATAAAAATATAAATTTTATTTTATTTTATAAATTGTTAAATATTTATTATATAAATATGGGAATTTCATATATTTAGCCTCATAGTACTCCTATAAGTTAACTATTCCTTTTAAAAATGGGACTTGATGCACAAGGAAGTTATATAACTTCCCATAGAAAAATTGTAAAAAAATGGACAGTTGAAGGCATATAGACCAAGTCCCAGAGAATTACTCAAACCATGGAACCATCCTTCTTTTCATACTAATTCAGAACATGGAAGGCACATTTTCCCCGGGAAAACTGTTAGCAGAAAATATTTTATTCATAATAAGAAATTGACTAGTTAATCTTCTGGAGATAAATAGTTATCGCTTGTTCTATCTATATATGTGAATCAGAAATTCTGTCCACAGATCTGTTATTCTGCATCTTTCTCCAATAAAACTTCTTCCTTGCATGAATGAAGGCTGGAAACTGTTATTTTTTTGCTTCCCTTACTATTATTTATATCTTGACTTTGTCTGTAGAAATAAGTTTAAAAAGTCAGCTTGATTCACTTTGAAAAGCTAAATCTTTTAAAATATGTTAATGGCAGCATTTAAGACATTAATAGATATGACCAGCATGGAGGGCAGATTCAATAAAAAACTACCTCTGCACTGTAGGAGCTCTGACAAAGAGCCCTAACAGTCATCAGGAGAAAATTATAACACAAAGAGGCACCCTCCACTATGTACAGAGAGAGACAGAGAAATGTGCATTGTTTCCCCATCCATCCAGGGCTCTGAGTAAATAATTTCCACAACTGAAATGTTCTGTGCCAATTTTCTTTCCTTTTAGTCCCCATTGACTGCCAGCAATCAAACAAAGCTCAGCACTTCCTAGGTCTGGGAGGACACATGCTGAAGGCATCTGCACACTCTCCCCACTCCGTTTTACTGACACACACTGCCTTAGCAGCTACGTACCATTTCTTAGTGAAATTCTTGTACTATTGACAGCCTGAGGAAATCACAGACTCATGGATTTTCAAGATATTTTTACTTTTTGCTGATGACCTGATCTTTTCTACATTTCCCTTCTCTCTTCTGTTCTTTGGCACAGTGGACAGGGTTTGAGAGAGTTCTGAGAGAACAAAAAACTTGTATATCAAGACTGCTTGGGTCCTTTATTCCTAGCTTCTATTTTTTCATACATGACATGAATCTGTGGGAAAGTTGTTCGAGTTTGGATTTCCTCTTAGGGCCCAGTTTCTCCTTTGGCTCAAAGCCACCAGAAAGCTTTGAGTCTCTGCTCCAGTATATCTTGGTCTCTGAGTGATTCCAAAGTCCAAAGCTTAAGGGTCATCTACAAGACATTTACATCTAGTAATCAGATTAGAAATTTGTGCAAGACCTGATGGTTCTGATATGAAGAAATGTAAAGAAATCAGCAACTACGTGCTGAAGAGAAGATGATTGACTATAAAAACTCCATGTAATCTGTGAATGAAAGAATATTTTGAAATATTTAAGCCAATTACATATTGCTGACAGAAAGGACTAAAGTAATATATAACTAAGTTTTTATTGAAAAAAGAATACAGAGAAAAGGAAGGGAGGAAAATATTCAGAAGAAATTGAAAAAAATCCTAGTTCTTGATGACTTGTCATATCCCATTTTAAGTCAGGCAAATAAGGGAGACTGTGTTAGAACATAACAAGACAAACAGTTTTTAACAATTCACCGTCATGCAAAAAAGCACGTAGTGTTCACACATCTTTAATATACTTTGAAGGGAGTCATCTTATTAAATACAATTGCACCTGTAAAAGGGAGAGAAGCCACAGACTTGAGACAGTAATGAGTTAAGCTTGCAGTCTGATCAGTTTGCATGCAAATGATCTCATCTGAATGAAATGAATTTTTGCATTTTAATGTTTTCGTGAAAGCACTGACATTCCCCTTGTTTTATCCTTGTTTTCTTGAATTTTCTTAGAAATTTGAAAAAAATTGCTTATCAAAAGGATAAAGAGCATCTTGTGCTGTGCCATCACATCAGTTTATAAATGTTTGTTTCTAAGTGAAAACTTCTACTAAAGTCCATCAAAGACATCAGAAATTTTTTCTGTCTTATTAGCCATTTTAATGAGGCTTAAAAAGTTGAAACATATATTTGATTTAAAAGGTAGTCATGTGCTTGAAAAGGATAATGAGATAATAGGCCTCACATTCAGATGAACTATACTTCCGTAACTTAATTTTTTTTCCATAGAAAGAAACCTTTTTTATATTGTACTTAGTTTTATGTATTTCATAATTAAAGAAAAAAAGAAGGTGAAGTCATGTTTGTCTTCATCTACATTTTATTTCTAAATATTTAGTTTATTTTTCCTGCAAATTATATTTAGGAAGTAAACACTATTTCATTTATTTATTTGCTTTCTCTGTAGGTGTTTTTTAGACCTCACACAGAAAGACAAGAAAACTATTTTCTTTATTTTATATGATGTCCATCTGACAGAGAAAAATTTTCCAGTAACATGTTCAATTATCTGACCATTATCTAGCAAAACATCTAAAAGCACGTTTCATTTTAAACACACTAACAGGTTGCATTTCTTTAAATCATGAATATGAAGAAAAAGAGTTTTTTGAAAAGTGAAGGTACATAACTGCAGAATTGCAAAAAACTGTGTCCTACACAAGCTCCAAATATGAATTTCACACTAATTCTAATGTCACACTAATCTCTGTTATTATTGTAGACTTAGTAAAAGTTGCACTTCTGCCCCTCTGCATTCTCAGTGTTCGAGACAAAAAAGGTTTTCTCTTCACTCTTTTTTTTATTCATTGTCAAGACAATCTATTTTCAAGATCAACTTAAATTATCCTAAAGAACTATCCCTATGATTGCATTACTCCAAAGAAGATTAGGACTTTTAAAGAATTTCTCCCCTACTTAATGGAATAAGGTGTTGTATAGTCTCTAAATATTAGAGCAAATGAGTTATCCCTGAAGACATTTTTTCATCTGCGGCTCTACTAGCAAGCTCTGGTAAGGTTTTCTTTTTGCACTGGATAGCAACAATACTGTGAAATGCAGGTAGTAAGGCTAAGAAGACATTCAGCTGACATCCTAGTACATCCAGATTTCCTCACCAAGCATAAAATTGAAATCTTGTAAATTAGCTTAGAAAAACTTGGAAAAAAGGGAAAATTACCTTGCTGGAATTATTAGTGGAAATGAAAAAAACATTTTCAAAGACCAAGAAAAGAAATAATCAGGAGGAAAGGAAATTAGGAAGTCAATAATTTAGCTTGTGAGATAGTTTCCATTTAACCTTTCAACATAATAAGTCTGTGTATTAGTTACCGTTCTTACAAGACCATGTTCACAAAAAAAAAAAAAAAAAAAAAAAAAAAAAAAAAAAAAAAAGCGGAGGAGGAGAAGATTTGACTGTTCTACCATCTTAAGCAATACTTAAGATAGAAAAAGAAATTAAATATTGGAATTGAAAAATCCCAGAAAATGGGAAACGTTGATTAAAAAACTGCCAACTTCACCTGTAGCTAGCTAACTATAAATGTGAATTTATTATACAGGACAATTTAAAAGTGTAAAGCAGAACCATTTCAACTCTAAAAATCCAAAATGTCAAACCAGAAATCTAAACTCTCTAAACAGTGATTCAAAACACAACTTCACCACCTTGTCCTGGAAACTGAAAAGATGTGTAGCCCTATTTCCTTGCCTTCCTGCTTGCACAGGTGTGATGAAGGATTTCTGATGTTTTCACCATGCCAAGTTATGTTTTAGTATTTTCTGACCTATAATAAGTGTCAATGAATTGTGCTTTTCATGTAATTACATCCACTTTCAAAGCCAATTCTCATTGGCTCACATAAAGCATCAACAAAATAAAGGTGTTTATATTCTTGTGTGATCCACTTATAAATGTAATAAAAAAAGAAAATATTCAATTTAATTCTACTAAATTAATTGTAAAATTGAGGCCAAACGCCTTCTGTAGTAGCATATAGGTAGAAGAAAGCATTCTTTTAAAATCTTTATAACTTATTAAAGTGATATGTAGAAATCTGTAGGAAATATACGTATGAAATGTGTAGGAAACACCTTGTAGAAAAAAACCCCAATTTGTAACACACTTGCAAATGTTTAAGGCAGTTTTAAGAAGTGTCCTGATTTTGAGTTATTCACTTTTGCAGAAGTCAAACTGAAGCTCCCGTTTTTTGATTATCATTTGGAAACATGGTGTGGGTAATCTATTAAGACCTAGAGGGCCATTTGTGTTCTCAGCACCTTGGCAAATATAGGTGCAAGGTCTTCTGATAAAGTCATGAAGACTGAATGAATTAAGATACAAGAAGTATGAAAGGTTATTCTACAATAACCTTTTGTAGGTCTTCTCCTCATGTACCACCATAAAAAAAAAAAAAAAAGAAAAGAAAAAGAAAAACAAAAACCCAAACAAAAAACCCCACCCAACCAACAAACCAAACAAATAAACAAAGAAAAAAATCCCCAAAAAATCACAACAAAACTCAGCATGAGTTATGAGGATTAAATCACATTATTCCTCACAGAGGAATTTGTGAGAAGAAAAATTAATAATAAACTAGAATGTTCCTTATGTCTTGTTGACTCATGATTTCCTTCTATAACTTTTGGTATTAGTAAATTAATCTAATAGAAGAAATATGATAAAGATCACTAGATTTTAATCTTTTGTTGAAGAAAAAGCAGTTAAAGATTTATTTTAGTAACTGAAAATGAAACACAAATGTAGATAACCCATGCTGTTCACAGAAATCTATTGTAATGCAGAAATTACATTTATACAATGGATCAACTTTGATACTAGGCATGTTTCAATGCAGTAAGTGTCTAACAGTGTGTGTGGAAGAAATACTGTTAATCAGGGCACTTAGACTAATTATTCTCAATGTCATTGAACACACAAGTTGAATCACTGCCTTTTTTCTTAACATAACCTCAATTTCTTGACATAAAAAACTCTTCCTGGAGAAACTCTAGATCTATCTGTCTTTGGAATAGACTTCCTTAGAGGTCTCTGGTTGACTTTCACCCAGGAAGCCTGATAAAATCCTTCCCTGTGAATTTGCTTAAGGGAAACTTTTACCAACTGAATAACTTCACATTTAGCAACAACACATAGACCGAGAAAGAGTTTGACAATTTTTAGGATACTGGATTTTTCCCCTTCATACTATAGTCTGGACTGGAAATGTAAAAATTCCAAGGAAATTCATTGTTACAGAATCACCAATATAAGAGCTCTTCTTAGTCACAAGATCCAAGGTGTAAACTAAATCTAGGAGCTTTTGTGCTGAGAGTATGCTGTAATACTTAGTCAAAAATTTTTAATAGCATGGAGTCAGATGCTCTACCAGTTAAGAAACTACATTTTTCTTAATGATAGATGCTCAAACACTATATTTGCTTCTCTACAGTGGCCTCAAGGGAATGTCTTTTAGAGACAGAACAAAAGTCCCTTCCATACATAATACAGTTCTATTTCCCCTTATTGAAATTACTATACTTTAAACTGTTATATATAATGTTTACAAAGTTATTAGTATTCTAACATAGAGATGTTAACAGTTATTAAAACCATAAATAATTTTCTATACTAAATTATCTATTATATATTTTCTACTTCTATATTATTATTTTATTATGACCAAAATAAATGACTATAAAATACAATGGCTGCTTCCAAAACTATTTCTATTGTCACAATATAAATACTAGACTTTGCTTATAAAAACAATGTTATTAATTTATTTTTGGATATAAAAGAGGTAATATTTTAAGAATAGTGTATTCAACAAACATGTCAACATGATAAGATTTGCAAAAATTAAGGTAATTGAGCACATTCTTCAACTATGCACTGAATCTGTGGAGAACAGATGCTGGTTACTCCCAGAGGTGTGCAGAAAAAGGGGGAAGAATACCTTATATATTCAAACATGACTCTCTTATTAATACAATTTATTATGTTAGTCTGCAAGTGCTCTTTGTCATTTTTAGAAGACTAAAAGCCTTGCAGGTATGACAAAAATTATTAGAAATTAGAATTTCATTCTTATGTCAATATTTCCATGACTTTGGATGGGGGTTTTGTGAGGGTTTTAGGTGTTGGTTGTTTTGGCGTTTGTTTGTTCTGTCAGGTGTTCAAACCATTTCTCATGTCAATAAAAACAGCTAAAGTAAATCACCTTTCTCATTAATTGGCTGAGAGGGTTCCACATGAATTTAAGCCCTCTAGGTAAACAGATGAATGAGGTTTAACTGCATTTTACTTTACATGCTCATCTAGTCATCCTTTTTCAAATGTGATTCTTTTTTTTTCAGTCTTCCACATAAATATAACAAAATAATTTTAGTGACTATGACTGTCTTCAGAATGTGTGCTTCTTATTCCAGGCACGTATGGCACTTGATCAACTGCATACTTTCAAAAAAACTAACAAAACTGCAGTGGAGAAGGTCTCAATCTTGCCTCGTCAATAGAAAAACAAGTAATACAAGACAGTGTTGTCATTCTGATAAAATTTCATCATTAATAAAAGTCCAGAGTACATAAATCCTCTTACTATGAAAAATCAGAGATCAGTTGAACTATTAATTCACATAGACATTAAATACACACAGTTCCTGTAATTATATTAATATAGAATATGAACAAATCCTGAATTTCAGCATTGCACGAATGAATTGCTCTGGTATAAATTAGATATAGTTTCATGACATTCTTCTAACATTATGTAAAATGAATTTGATTATCTAAACAGTAATGCAAGTAGGTGTTAATAAGCACAACGTCAGACCAAGTGGTGTGAAATCAGTGATCCAGGTAATGGATATGTCTTTTACATGTATTCAGTGGTTTATAGTTCAGGTTTTAGCAAGTCCTTTCACATATTCCCAGCATTAATTATTTAAATTTTTAACTTACTCTGCTTAAAATCACTTCCTAATCTCAGAAAAGTGTTCCCAGAAAATTCTTGGTGAGCTGTTCAAAACATCAAGGGCAGTTCTCAAAGGACAGCTTAAAACAAGGTAATAATTTTACTTGTGGTTTGAAATCACAAGGTCACAAATCAGACTACTACAAAGTAGTGCATTATAATGAAACATTTCTGCCCTGGGAAAGTGCAACAAATTCTTGTTTTCAATATTTTACTAATGATTCTAAAGCGACAGTTTTGAAGATATAAGATATCATTGTCATCTTCTTATTCCAGAAAAAAAAATTAGCAGCAGTTTCAACCTACAATATTCAACCTAGATTCCATTAACACATCTGAAGAATTCTTCTGCCTAGGCAAAACCTATAATTTTTGAGCTTTATGTCCCAATATATGTCTGGAAATCTCACTTAATGCTCTCCATAAAAATAATACAAGTAACCATAGTAGAAAATCTCTACTTCTTTCTGAACTCAGTTGCGGTTGGGAACTAGCAAAAACCATTTAAAAATTGGAAAAAATGAAACTTAAATATGTCTTTATTAGTATATCAACCCACAACCTTGTTAGGTCTAAAGATATTCAGCTGATGGATCACTATGCCTCTCTTCCAGTTTATTTCTAATTACACTCTCTTCAAGCAATAGACTTCAAGGGATTATATTATAATAATAACATAAAAAATAGATCACTTGTACCATACCTCTCTTACTGTATATGCAGTATATGCTATTCAGAAGGTAGAGAAATATATGACACTGTAGAGCTGCAACTTCAGTACTGAAGAGACTGAAGCTTTCCATACAGTTCCAACTATGAAGCATCTTTAGGCTTCATTTTAAAATGAACTGGAAGAAAAACAAATTCAAAAAGATCCTGATTTTTCTGATATGTAAAGTCATCAGAATTACTTTCTTTATTGCATTCACCTTTCCGTTATAAATGCTAACCCTGAAGGGAGGAATAAACTCCAAAATTAGAACTTAAAAAAAACAACTTGTTTCAGAGAAGTAAAATTAAAACAAAACCAAGTACATTTAATTGCAGAAGGAAGGAAAGATGGAGAGAACTAAAATGTACTGAATTCTAGTACCTGTGTATGCATTTTTTCAGTATATCAAGTGTGTAAAAACTTCTATCTTGTACATGTAACACCATAATCAGATTATATTCCCATAATTCTTCCCTAATTTCTAGAGTCCATTGAGAATAAAAAATTGTATATATTGCTTACTCACTAAATTTTCATAGTAATCCATTATTCAAATTTTTTTGTTCATAACTCAACAAAACATGTATATGTCTTTTTTCCAAGCAAGCTTGCTTTTGAGTCTGAGCTCCAGTTTTTTCAGCTGTCTCTCAACATCAAATATTACTGGAAACAGCAGTCTTCAGGAAGGGCATACTGCACTCTCCTCAGGAGTCATACTTATTTACATGCAGACAAATTTTGAGAACTATACCAGGAGATCTCCTAACAGCTTAGAGAGGAAAATGATTCCTATTTGAAGAAAGAGACACAAATATTAATTTTGTGAGCTTCTGAGGACTTGGATACATCAATGCAGGTGATGCTGTGCCACTCCTTCCCTGCTTTCTGAAACTGCTATATGAGAAAAGTTCCTTCTGTCTATGGGCCACAAATATTTCATGCTATAATTGTAAGAGTGCAATTTGTGTTATTAGCAGAATAGCTGAACAGTGTTCTAGTAATCAAGTGGTAAGCTGCAATATATTAATTAGGAAAGAATTCAAACAGTGTAAACACAAAGGATACTACACTTCAGAAAGGATAAGACCGAACCAACTTTCAGAGAATTAAACTCTAAGGCAAATTTAATACAATCTATAATTATTTTGCAAAATATTTTCTATTTATTAAGATTTTACTCCAAAAATGTGGTTTATAAACTTTTTATATCCAGAAGTATAATAAAATATACCATCTCTTTTTTGATAGCTTCCACACTCTGCTATTTGGGATAATAACAGACCACACATATAACACAGAATTATTTTGATGATCAGGAGAGTGTACTTTGCCATATAATTAATCCTCTGCAAAAAGGATTTCTTTTCAAACCCTGTGATTAGAGCCTCTTTAGAAATACCTTTTTCTCCAGTTTTGTAAGTTCTATTAATCATACCTATCTGAATCTCACTCTACAATTTTCCTGCTTATCAGAAAAGATGCTTAATGCATTGTGATTAGCCCATTGGATAGAGATTTATAAATCACATTTTATGAAAAAGAGTCATGCTGTTCTAAACAGTTATCTCCTTTATTATATTTCCATAATATGCTAATACATAAAAGAGAGAGTGTGCATTTATTCTTATCACTGAATAAATGCATCACACTGGTACATGAAATGTGATAGAGAGGGTAGCCTTAAGCAGAAGTATATAAACCAGTCAAAACTGGATCAAAAATAGGCAAGCAAAGGCCTGACAAAAATCTGCATGATGGCGAGGTTTGTATAGATTGCTAAAGCACACCTGGAGTTCTGCTTCAATTGAAACCATACTTTCTATTCAGCCTCATATGTAGAAGTCACTGAGGGCCTTTCTTTCTCTTTCTGAAAAAGTGACAATTTCTTTGCTTCTTCCAATCAACAAAGATAAGCTATATGGTTCTTCCCCTATATGACTTATAAAATTTATTTTTTTATTTCATAGATATTAAATGAATTAATTTTATTTTCTATTCAAGTTCTATCCAGATTTCCAAAACATTTCTTTTATTCCCATGAAGCTTTCCTTCAGACTTAACAAAAGGAGTAGAACAGCATAAAAATTTCAGGGAAAGTCATCTGGAAAATTTCTGCTACTATACTTGCATTGGGCAAAAAAAAAAGATTTGATGCTGATCTATTTTCTAAAAATGGTCTCATTATGATCTATTCATCATATGTTTCATCATATATCAAGCATATTAAAGTGTATATGATACTAATATTTTTGGGCAGGACAGGCAACTACTTGTGTAATGCACCAATTTCCCCTTTTATCTTTCAAATATTTAATTTTTATTGTAAGTTTATAGAATCTTATGTGAAGAAATCCTGCATATGGGGGAGGGGGGGCAAGGGTGAATTAGATATCATATACTCAAGAAACGAGACATATTTACTTTCATTTTCACGTTGTGCATATCACACATAGTAGACCAGAGTACAATGAGCATGATGTTTTATACTAGATGTTAATCCAAGGATTGTCTACAAAACCAGTTGGAAAATACTGCTGAATTAGTAAGTATTGAAAACTGCATATAATAATCAAGGAATAATAGGACAAGCAATTTGGTGGGTGAGAGGCAATGGTATCTTCTGAATAATCTGAAGAAGAGCTATAAGAATTAGCTGATTTCTGTTCAGAATATACCAGTGTTCAAAAATACAGTGTTTATACCCACTGTCCAAAGTTCATCCCCTTAGGAACAAGGTAGACCTTCTGCCAGGGGTGGCTACTCACACTTACCTTCCATACAAGTAAGGGTTTTTTCCATACAAAACACTTAACTGGGAAAAGGAGGGGGCTTGTATATGCTTCCATATAAAACTGGGACATGATTAGAGAGTCCACGCAGTTCCAGGCATTTAGAGGAGCTCATGAGTTCTCTAATATAAACCGTGTACTGGCTTTTGGAGTCACTCTGTCTGGAAAAGAAGTAGTTCTTGTTTCTGACTTGAACTGATGTAAAACTCAGAGCAAAGCTGTAAGTTTGAAAGATAAGGCCACCTGGAAAATTACTGGAAGCAAATAAGAAAATTAGTAAGATCCTTGAGAAAGTATTCCTGACCTTTTATGATATAAAAGTCTAAGCAGGTACAAAAGCTTCTCACTGATAGATTTCAAGCTATCATCTGAGCACTGGATTAATTTTCATTAATTTAGACTTGTTCCAATATTTACATGTCTGTTATGTGCTTTTTTTCCTCAATTGATTAGATTTTGATATGCCTGTGCAGCAGGGCAAAACCAGAATACAAATGCTCCCTGAAGCTCATAGCCCAATTATCAGAATACGGTAAGATATTCTCTGTGGTCCAGAATGAGCTGTTTAGTTTTGGTTGGGTTTGGTTTGGTTTGTATTTAAGTTGAATATAATGGTTTTAACTACTATTTTAATGATTTAAAATAGAAGTAAATGGAAAGTCCTCACAGCGGTATATTCTGAAAAACTCTTAAGAAACTGGATTTTCATGCACAGTAGGGAATATGAAGTCATCAAGAAACATTTAGATGTCAGAAATCTGCTTCTATGCTGTGGCAGCCATGTTTTTTTTTCCTGATTGTCTGTCCTTTCTTATTAAAAAAAAAAAAAACAAAAACAATAACAACAAAAAAACCACCCCAAACCAAAACAAAAAAACTAAAAACAAACAAACAAAACACTCACATTCCAAAGACCATTTTCTTTGTCAACCTGAAAATTATATTTCTGAAAGGTATCAAAGGGAAGAAATGCCTTTGAAAACTATTTCACTTTTAAGCTGAGGAGCAAGTAAAATGTCAACAGGTAAAGTGCAGATGCAATTTTGCTTCAAACAATGAATCTGGTTTTCAATTTATTTCTCAAATTTTCCTCCAGAGATTCTCACCTAAATTTCCTTACTCCTTCCTAGCTGAGGAACAGATTTAATGTTAGGAAATCTATTTCACTAATGCTAATCTCAGTAAATACATATTGTGATGTTTCTTTTCAGTCACATTGTAAGGGAATAAAAGTAAGCATGCCTGGAATGCTGTGACAAACTCAGTGGCCTTTCATAACAAATCAGAAGTTAAAGCTACAGAATAATTATAAAGTGATATTTATAGGTTTTGATCCTTAAAATTCACTACTAAAAGAGTACCATGTGGCATGGAATACATATGACTTCTGTCATAAGGTAAGTTGACCACTGAAATAGTGATGAATTGTTTGATTTTTTTCCCATTAAATAAAGAATATTATAATTCATCTGTGTGCATCCTTGTGCACGCAGGTTTCACCTTCTTACAATTTTTTGGGAATCCTGTGAGCAGTTATGTTGTTCAGGTTGCTGAAAATATTTGTGTAACACAAACCCCTGGAATTAAGCTGTATCCTTGGTTTTAAATATTGATGCAGTCAAAGGTAATGTTCAGATTTCTTCATTTCAGCAACTTTAAAACAGAAAATAAAGCTAAGTTTCAGGAAAAAAGCATTATAAAGACTGGAAGACTCTTGAATTATCTTGCTATAGAAGCCACAACACTTTGGAGGACTGTAAATATACCAGAGTGAAGTTTGTTCAATATATGATACAGAGGAAATCTGACTGGTAGGAATTTGATCAAAAGTGAGGTTCTATGATTCAGAAATAATTTCCTGGCACACTGTGATAACAGAGTAAGAGACATCTGTCACACCTGACTACACATTTCTGTTCTTTTATCGTCTGAAGCATCTCTATATACACACTTCTAAAACATTTATAGGTTTCCTAATCTGCCAGATACATGGTTTCAGTTTTCTGTTGCATCAAAAGATGAAGGAGGAGAACTTCCCGAAGAGAAACACATATCAGCCAGACTAAATCCATTTAGTAAAATGATGATGTGAAGTGATTGGAGTATGTGCTATTCACTCAAGCATAGCAATAACTCGCCGGAGGGAGAAAAATGGGAGTGAAAACTGGTATGTTGTGAAACCATAAGGGCAAAATAAAAAAAGAAGTTGTTAAGCAAAGATTTTAAAGCTCCTATAGAGGGAGAACACTGCTTCTTCATTGCTTTTGCAGAGAAAGGCAATAGGAAATAGATAGGAAATCTTTTCTATTTAAGTAATTTGGAAATTACTTTAAACATGAAAAGGATACATTTAAAAGGATAATACCCTTTCAAAAGGTGAGTTTATTCGCAAACATATAAAACAAGATAAACATCTGTCGTGGTTTTGCATCTTAGTGATGTTTATCTGAATAATATTTAATTTGTATATGTGGATTTATATACAAAAAATGCCCACACACCAATCCATATTCCAGGTTCAGTTCTGCTGTAGATTAATTTATTTTTGACTATGTAAAAAATCTGCAGCATGATGCCAACTTCTTGCCACATTATGGGAATAAATAACTATTTGATTCTCATAGAAAGAGGAAGAAAAGTGGGGGGAATAGAGAGAGTGAGAGTGGGGGTGGGAGGTGATAGGAAGGGAAAATATTTCATTGTCTTACTGAAATGTTGGTAATTCTTACAAAACAAACAAACAAACAAAAAGTAATTGACAGAGTAACTACAATTTTCAAGGAAAAAACCTCTTTTTAGAAACAGAACTACACAACATTTCCAGTGGCTAAATACTTGGAAAATAAATGCCAGAAAGAGAAAAACAAAATAACATATATGAAAGACAGATTCAAGACAAAATAACAATTAAATATAGCAAAGAAGGATAACACGAAAAACTGAGAAAAAGGCACTGAGAAAAAACAATGATTCAATGGTCTTTTTGTAGACTTTCTTTTTGTAGACTTTCTTTGTTTGAGTTATAACATTTTACATAATTGAAGTCACCATTGTCTGATCTATGTACAAACTACATAATGTACTAAACAAATAGGCAAAAAACTGACATTATAGAGGAAAATGCATTATTAAATAAATTCTGTTGCATGGATTAAAACAACTTAAACCACAGAATATTTATAAATTAAGAGAAGTCTTTCTCCACAGGACATATTTAGAAATACTTTCTAGAAACATATGAAAGCAAAACCAGTTTTATAGATCATATAATCAGAAACCTAAGGTGATTTAGTCTTAAAAAATTAGAAGGTCCCACAGTCCACCTAAATAGAATATAGTTAAAATAGTGGCTGAACCTCAACTAATTCTATCACGATCATTCAATTGGTGAGCCAGAGAATAACCTTTGCCAGTTAACCAACTGGGGCACACATTTCTTCCTAAACTTAGCTGTTAATTACCTCCTGTTCTGAAGTATGAGATTTTAATATATTGCTTTTACATTATTGCAACAATTAGTCAAACCTTTTATCCCTTATAGGAACCTGAATTCACTGAAAGAAACACTGAAGGACACTTTACAACAGGGACTTTCCCTCACCCATGATGTGTTTATCCAGCTGTGTGCTGGACATTTTGTCCAGAAGATTCCTGTGAGAGACAGTATCAAAAGCTTTACTGAAATCTATAAAGATTACAACAACTGGCTTCCCTTGATCAGCTAGGTGGGTTATCTTGTCATAAAAGGAAATCAGGATCATTTCTGGATAGCTACATTTCTAAGGGAGGACTAGGAGCTTACTCAAGCAGTCTACAGACCAAACAGGTTTAAAGAATTGTAAATGTAGCTACTGGTTTGGATTCAATTGAAAAGAAACAGGACTGAGAAGGTAGGCTGCTAGCAGCATCTCAGTTAAACTCATGGGGGAGCTTGGCTGTCAGTTCAAGTGTTTAGTCTTTGCTCAGCAAAAAAATATGTTCCAAGAGGATGGTGAACATTACAGTTAATTGCCTGAAATGGCAGCAGTTTTAATTGATTGACAAATGAACAGAAACAAAGAATAAAAAAAGTAAATGAAAGCATGGCAAGAATGGTCAGTGTGTAATTGGAAATCGTAAAGGTCACTGAAGATGGCTTATTACTATCTGTTTGAATGGAATAATCGCTTTGCTGGAGTCTTTATTTGGAGCCTGGATATGAGTAACATTAACTCTCATAAAATAACGGTGATTTTTAAGCATGTGTGGATGTAGCAAATGTGAGATGTGCTGCTTCTGTAAAAAGTGACAAGACACTTACATACCATCATTAATGGGAACTTTTGATCCTGTCTGAGATTATGCAATATATTTCTGGGGAATATTTTTAATCTGGGCAACAACAAATAAAAGAAAAATACTAACAGACTTAGGGGATCAAGAATGCTAATAATAATTTATATAATAAATATACTAATATTAATTTACTTAATAATAAAAATAAAAAAATAAAAAAAAACTTTTTAATAAATAAAATTGGCATTAATTGGTCCTGCCTGACCAAACAAATGACATTCAACAATGAAGTGACTAACTACATCAGTGGGCGAGGGAAGGGCTACAGATGTCACTTATCCAGACTTCTGTAAGATCTTTGGCAGGGTTCTCATCATCGTCATTCACTTTAAACTTGAGAGACATGGATTTAAATGGTGGAGTGTTAGGTAAGTCATGAATTGGTTGGGCACTTCTCTGCAAGGAAAGGCTAGGAAAACTGAGATTGTTCAGCCTGGAAAAGAGAAGGCTTCTGGGTGACCAATTGAGGCCTTCCACTACCTGAAGGAAGCCTACAAGAAAGATGCAGAGAGATTATTTATAAGGGCATGTAGTGATAGGACAAAGGGAATAGCTTCAAACTGAAAGAGTAAGTTTAGGTTAGACATGAGGAAGAAATTCTTTACTGTGAGAGTGGTGAGGCACTGGAACAGGCTGCCCAGAGAAGTTGTGGATGCCCCATCCCTGGAATTGTTCAAGGGAAGTTTGGATGGAGTTTTGAGCAATGTGTTGTAGTGGAAGGTATGCCAGCCCATGGCAAGTAGATTGGAACTAAGTGATATTTAAGGTCTTTTCCAATCCAAACCATTCTGTGATATGAATTATTACATAAAAATGAAAAAAAAAATTTAGATGACTTTCCTAAATTCATAACCTAAAAGCCTCCTTTCAGTGCTTCTGATATGACTACAATATTTTTTAAAATATCCCCAAAACCATTGTTTAAATCTTTAGTGCCCCAAAACTGACATCAATACACTAAAATATTTCCATAGGGAATGTATACAAGTTCTTCAATCTCCTTCTTAAATAGAAATATAATTCTCCACTATATTTTCATTTGAATGCATACACACACATATATGTAAACATACATAAAGTCTAATGATTTAAGAAAGAAACCTTTTTGCTTTGGGGTTAATATCCAGCTAAAGGCATCCCTTTTCTCAGTCGTTTTTCCTGATATTTAGAACATTTGTTTCAAACCATAACCTAAGAGCTGGTGTCCATGATATTCTTTAAGCATATACATTTCTCAAGAAAGAAACCTCTCTATTCTTTTCCCCCAAACAACATATTTTGGAAATTATTAATATGTGATGTAGTAGTTTAAATTTAGCATATGTCTTTTTTTGTCTGAAAACTTTCAATGAAGCTTCTTTCAATTCAGTGTATTATTTCATTCTGACTAGTCATCTTATATGAAAGTGAAATCACCACATCATATTTCAGTGGCTTGAAAAATGATTCAATATGCAATTTAAATTGCTGACTATTCAAAGCAAATTGAGAAACCATGTCAGGGAAAACCCCTATTTGCATCAAAAGTGAGTAGGAAAACCAAATAACATCTCTCCAGTCACAATTTTGGTGTTCTGTTACTTTTTCTTTTGTAACTTTAATAACCTAGGCTTCCACAACAGAAAGTTGCTATGAATTATCTTTAGCTTGTCTCTTGAGGGATAATTATTTCATATCACTTGTGCGTCAAAGATGGAAGGTTTCAAATCAGTTTTGAAATCGGCTGTTCCTTCTAATGAAGTTACATTTACAGAGTTCATTGCTCTGTTACTCATTTCTGCTAGACCATAGTGAAGGTTTAGAAGAACAGCCCTACAAGTAATTAGTTGTCATACTATACGAATTGCTTTCTGCCATTTTAATGCATTGCAATGTTTTTTTTCCTTTATGTACTGTCCTACAGCCAGTTTTCACTTCATAGGAGTGGAAGTAAAATGTGCATTCTGAAAATAAGTCTTCTATTAAAAAAACTGAAAATCATTTCACCAAACTTCTCAACGCAGATATTTAAATTGGGCTTTGTTTTCCAGACTTGCTTTAGTGTTATTGAGGAAGAAGATGGCACATAAAAAACTCTCAAGCAATTCCTACTTCTCCTATTTAGCTATAAAGGGAGTTCCAGTGTTCGATATGCTGGCCCCCACACAGATGACCAATGTAATGGAGGTATTCTAAGTATCCCACCTCATCCCCCTCCAGAAAACTACAGGCTCAGCATGCACTCTGTCATACCTGTGCAAGATAGTCTAGGGTATCTCATGTACTTTTGTGCTGTCAGGATTAGCAGAGTGTGTGATCCAATTGACTAGCTCAATGGTCAGTGTACTGCTTCCTGGAGTGGGATGCAGTTCAAGATTAGTATCTCTCATTGTAGATTTACTTTGTGTACATAAGGTCTTTTATAGGCACCCATTACAGTCAGAGGAAATTCATATGCCTCCAACAGAGGAAGCTAGTGCCTTTTGAGGTAATCTAAGGTATTTTAGAGCCATGCAAAGGGCTGGAAGGAGAAATGCTTCTTGTATGTCCTTCTGGACTGTCAGGTAAAGACCAACTACCCAGAGATATTCTGAGATATCCTAGGCATCCTTGGAGACTCAGATGACTGGTACTTCGTAAAAGGTATGTATCCTTGCAGAGAATCTGCTCAAACTGTGGTAGACACCTGATGTCTGCTCATTTGAATAACTTCCTAAGCTCAATTGAGTAAGAGCTCATGATTTTGTCTAAACATAACTTTATATTGCCATTTGAGATGACAATATTTCTTGTTCAAGTGTACCCCTAATATTCCCATTCACTACTGCCCTCAAACAAACCTAAAAATGAAGATTTTCCTTTTTGTTAAATATCCAGATTTCTTTTCTGAACTGTGAAGGTCAAAGTCATTGTAAAAATTCTTTAAGAGTTTGTAGTCTTTATATATTCTTTTTCCTCTAATAATTCTTTTACCATTACATATTCATAAGAAATTTTTAGCTTTATTTATAAGTCATACTCTTAATTATTTTCCTGGAAAATAACTGACTGCATATTCTTGTAATAGCCTATTTTTCAGTTCTTGTTATATTCCTTTTCCTCTCTCCTTCAGCCTCTCAGTAGTCCTTTTTGATGCCACATTTTGCTAGTGTTCTTCCCTACTGTGAAACATTTCAGAATTAGGACTGTTTTAATGAGGGACCTACCATATTAAACAGTTGAGACTTTAATACCTCACTATATCTTAGGGACATTACTTAAATTTAAGTATGGGAAAGTATAACACTGACCTCAAGTAACTATTTCTATTTTTATTCCTTAAATTCAATTTTTACAGGTGTTTGATATATTTTTAGTGGAGTACTTTTTCAGTCAATCTAACAGACTCCTTAGACAATGAGTTTACTCCTGACTCCCTCCTTTTACACTTAATTAACTTGATTAAATATTTATACTGCTGCCACAGCCTATGTCCCTATCAAAATTGAGGTCCTGCTGTGTTAACTGCTAGGTACAGCACAAACACAGAAGTCCATCATAGTAGTTACTTATGAAAAATGTTGTTAGCTTTTTATGGAGAATTATTTATTATGTGAAATATTATTCAACTTTCTGAATATAAAATAACCTTGCCTAATATAAATTTGAAGAAAAAATTATATAAATTTCCACACTTAATGATGAGGATAGCTGGCTGATTTTGGCAACAGTAATATGTTACCTAAATTATAATTATGTATATTATCATTATGTTCAATCAACATGACCATCAGTATTTAACACTGCAAGGTATGCAAAATAAGAAATAAAAATAGCTTTAAAATAAGTAGAAATTCATACGTATTGTTAGTGGCAAAATAGACCTTAAAGCAGACGTTTGCATTCAGAGGAAGGAAGAGTAAATATGTTTCTAAAGGAGCTCATACATTATGCATCTTCTGTATCTCAGAAGCAAAGCAGTAAAAAAATAAGTTATCCAAGAACACACACTAGAGGAAATTTTAATCCTTGTGCATATTCCTCTACATATACTAAGTTTGTATTATTTCTCACTCAGTTACTGAAATAAAAAACCAAATGAATAAGTTCATAGCAGGAACTGATAGATAATAGTCTAAGCATGGCAAAATTCTCAGTTCAACCAAATTATAAGAAAAAGCAATAATGTTGATGTAATCCAAATTTAAGGTTACACAGTTTTGATTTAGACTTGCAAGAAAGTGAGAAACAGAGAATCTGACAGTTACTTAAGTAGTAATTACAGATCCTGTAATATTTCAGAAAATAAATTTTGTTCAGAGAACTTAAATCCCATTTTAGATGAGGCACCACAGAATTCTTGGCTGCTCTGATAATCACCTTCTAAGAAGTATATACTCATAAAATCACTTCATACCACAAATTTTAGTCACTAATCTTTTCATATATCTATACTCAGAGTTGCCTCAGATTAAGGAATCCATTGTAATTTACAAATGTGTTCTTAAATTCTGCGTATATACCTGGATGCACTCAATCCATAACGCATGTTCTTCCCATTTAAAAACTCAGTGCACAAATATCTGAGAGAGAATGGGCTTAGAACTGTAATGGAATATGTTTAAGGCTTAAACAGGACTAATGCAGCTTGAGAAAAATTAACAGATTGGGATCCAATTTGGATTAGGTGAGTATGATCAAGTTCAGGTATCAGATCCTTTAAAGCAGATTTAGTATAAACAGACAATATCAATGTTAAAGCAGAGATTACATGCATTTTCATTGACAGCCACCAAATAGATGAAAAAGGTACTTCCTACAACCTGTTAGAATGCCTCTAAAAAAATAAAAGGCTTTGGAGTTAAATGATGAGAATCTAGGAAAGGAATAGCTTCTGAACAAGGATACCTGAGCCTCAGGGTGGAAGATAAGATAGATATGATTGTCCAGCTGAGTGATGTCAATATCACCTCTGAAAGAGAAGTTAGCAGCAACGAGGAACAGGGTTTATCTGATACTTCTTTCAGCTTTTAATTTGGGGGATTGGGATGGGAAAGACTAAATATCTTACTTCAAAATTATTTGATTTAGAACCCTTAAAAGCTCTCCAGCTCAGTAACTCAGCTGAAAGTTTATATATTGCAGCAGAACAATCTAGATTAATAATGTAATAGCCATTTTTAACAAGCAAAAGAGTATATAAACCTCCAGAATCACTAAAAAAACTTTAATTCAGTAGAAGCAGAATAAAATTTCCTATTTTTTTAATTAGGTTTCTAAATGCATTGCAAATGTCTATTTCAGTACAAGTTGAAATGATAAATATATGGCATTGCACAATATGAGCATATTAAACTGAACAAAAGGTAATTTTTTTTCCTAGAAAACTGATGACATCACTCCCATGGAGAAGACCTAAAATGCATTTTTAGAGGTGATGCCATTTGATCTTCTACTTAGCTGATGGTATCTAATCTTAGTTAATCTGCAACATTCCAAGTGAGAAAAATATGAGTTTACCACTAAGTTGTCTTCTCCTCTGAAGAGAAAATCTAGGAGGAGACAGCTCATCAGCAGAAGGAAGAAAAGGAGTAGTGTCTGAAAGCCCCAGTGATCACAAACGAAGTTAAAATAGTTAACTACAAATTGCTTGCAACACCTTGTGAAGGCAAAGTAGTAACTGCATACTGAAATTTAAGTCTGTGGTCACTAAGCACAATTCTGAACTGAGTCTGTTCAGTTAGACACTAAGGGTGAAGATGCAAAACTTCCTAAGCTTTTCTTTGGAACAGACTTTAGTTTAAAATGTTTTCATTGATAATCAAATTTCATATCACAGTTACAATAACTCACTTTTCACTGTGACTTTTCACTGAGTTATATGATTCACAGTTACAGGAAACATTAAAATCTAAGTGCTATGTACTGCATGATTTTCTTGTCATGTTTCATCTTTTATGTTAACACCATTGTTCAAATTAATATTTTTTTTATTACTTCTCCTTAATACAGGCATTTAGCTCCTGATTGAAATTATGATGCCTTAATCTAAAGTCAATTTAGACATTTATTGTAGTTTTAAAGAGACAAGAGGAACTCAAAAAACAATGTTTTTTTCCTAACATGTTTGGAAGAAGGATAATTCAAGTAATTAACCTTTATGATTTTCCATTAGTAATATGTTTGAATTCACTATCATATAAACATTTATAAGATGCATTAGAATGAAAATGCACTTGACCTACCTTTTTTTAGGATACAGTGTCAATATAAGATCTGATTCACTCAAACGTTAATTCAGTTACTTAAATACTGAAAGTTTATAAAGCTTCAGTGAATAAAACTTTTAGGTTAGATTATTTTTTGGATGCATATGTAAGTGACATTTGAAATTCAGCATATTCAAACTGATACTTTCAGATCATTACACAAGTTCCATCTAGGAAATTAGGTAAGGTATTTAACATTCTTATTCCTCTGTCTTCTGCAAAATCTCTCAATTATGGATATTTGTAAGAAGGTTACAAAGGACTCTATTAGGTCAAATGATTTTTAACAGGAAGGAATAAGTAACAGTGTTGTGCATTATGGGGATTGTTCTACTCTCCCTGAAGGTTTTGAAATGTAAAACTATCCTCATTTCATATTCCTTTATTTTAAAATAAAATCAAAGCTGAAGAGGAAGAACGAGAATGATCTGAAGTATAATCAGAAAATTAGCTTTCTTAGAACTTAATATACTAAGTTAAGAGATAGTGTCAAATAATAACTATATTGAAATAAGTGAGAGTTTTGCTGTTGATTTCATTGAAGTAAGGTTTTTCTCTTAATCTGTGAAAATTAGGCCTCTTTCCACTTCCTCTGGCTACTCTCCTCAGACATTTTCAGACATTTTTCAAAATTTGAAGCACTAACTTGGTTGAATTTAACAAAACAAACAAACAAACAAACAAACAAAAAGTATAAAATAACTTAAAGTGAAATGGGTACTGAAACTCACTTCCTTTAAAAAAAGGTAAGCAAATGAAATCAAAACCAGTTAAGTAAAAGACATAGGTGAACAATATGGGTAATTGAACGGCTTTAAACAGCACAGAGAAAAACAAAACAAAGCATAACAAACCACAGTCACCTCAAGGTATGTATTATTGTATAACAGGAACTGCACTTTATGGACTAATTTGGATTAACAAAGACTGATTAACAAATAGACTGAAATTAGATAAAATGTCTCTATGATTTCCTAAAAACAGGATAGTAATTATTTCAATTATATCCTCAAATGAAAAAGAGCAGAAAATGACACTACAAAACAATACAGCTTAGAGGGCAGGATAAGTTTTATGAAGTTATCATGTATGTGAAAATACTATCAAACATTACGTGACCAGTAATAAAACAACAGCACACAGTATTTTGGCATCAATCACAAATTAGTAGTTTCTAGCATTTGCCTCTGTTTGGTAAGTAAATAGCTACTGTATCTGTTGGAAAGTAGCATTAGAGCTAGAGCTATGAAAACTATCAAGTTGTGATACAATTATAAATAATATGTATCCCCAATGTAGTGGCAAGCTTAAATAAATGTATGTTCCCTTAGCTATTCTGAAATCTGTATGAAACCAAACACCTCATTCAAGATGATAAGTAAATAGAATTACTTTCAGAATTGTCTGTGTTTAATGAATTCCCTGTTTAAGTAAGCTAAAACAAAACACATTTAATTCTTATAATTCAGTCTTCAAGTGAAAAGGTTAAATATAGGGTTACTCTTGAGAGGAAAAAAAGCATTGTTAGTTACAAAATAACACTTTGCTAATATTTTTTGACAGACTGATTTTTTTTTCTTTTTCTTTTTTTTTTTTTTTTTTTCTTTTTTAGGTAAAATATTCACGATAGAAAACTGAAATAAAACTTGAATAATACTCAATCGGTAAAATATTCAAAAGGGCTAAAAGGTATAAGATCCAAAATGTCTTTAACTGTCAATGTTGCACATATTTAAAAGTGCCCAAGCCAAAACACAAATCCTTCATCTTTAGATGTAAGGAAAAAATTTGTTTTAAATTGACATATCTTAATTCCTAATGTGATTTTCAATTTGAGAGACTCTCTGTGGAATCAGGAGAGGGTTTAGAGCACATCATATTAAAGCAGAAGTTCAAGTTTCTCCATCCAAAGTAGAGAAAAAAGAATGAGAAACACTCTGCATATTAAAAAATATTTAAAAATATATTTATGCTTTACAAATGATATAATACACAAGAAATAGATTTGGTTAAATAAAAAATATCTGTATTTCGTATTGTTCTCTATTTATCTAAACTGTTCTCGCTTTTGCCTATGTATCCTGTTGGCCATCAAACAGTAGTACTTAATACTCGTCATTGATTTGATTCTGCTAACTCTAGTTCTAAGAAGATACCACAGTAATATCTAAAATGAAAATATCTTTCCATTATGTAGTAATATTTACTGTTCTTGCTTCTCTCTCTCAGAAAAAGGCAGTACATCTCATTGTTTAAGAACATTAGATATATTTATTTCAGAACTGGCAGACTTTCTTGTCCTCTGACAAAAAAATGTACTGATTGATTTATATGGAGCTTTTGGGTGTAAACCTTTTAAGTCATTCAATTTAAGTGACACTTGTAATAGCTCTTTTCCTTTAATACCTTATCAACACATGCTCAGACCAGAATCTACAATACATGAAGATCTGTAATATTCATAAAAGTGTCTACAATTACTTTTTTATTAACAACATAGCCTGCCCCAAACAAAAATTTACACCTTCTGCCCAGGAAAGTGGTGGAATCCCCATCCCTGCAAGAGTTCAAAAGGCATATTAATTCATCACTTGGGGATATGGTTTTGTGGTGAAGGTGGGGATGTCTGATCTTAGAGGATTGATCAGCCTGATTGCTGATCTCAGAGATCTTTTCCAACCTTAACTGTTCTATGATTCTGTGATTTTATGATTCGTGAGTATGATTCACACTCACTTAGCAACAGAAAGCAAATACTTTAAATTACTGTGCTGAACCCTTCACTGTTCTAATGCACTGCTGAAACTTACATTCCTAAAAAATTCAACTGCAGATTTTGTCAGACACAGCTGAGTAACAAGCAACAATTTTTCCATGTTTAGACTGCTATGATGAAAAGAATGGAGAATTTACTCATGAGACTTCACTGAAAGAGCTATATAACAGAATATTAATTCTTTTTAAGACACATAATTGTTCTGTACAAAAATTATCTTAGTTCATGTTTGCATACAGGATCAGATTAGACAGGCCTCAGTATTTATAGATTCAGCAGTGCTTAGAGAATTCATTCTTGTTAGGATCAGCAAAGTCAAGTAAGCAAACAGGTTCTGTAGACTGAGTCCCAAAGGAGCTGTCTCTAGCCAGCATGAGAATGCTATCAGCAATTATCAAAGATGTTGTCAAGAAAATGTGAAATGTGGCTTCTTACATCTGAAATGATCATGAGATTCATTTGGATATGATGGAAAAATAAATGATTATGTACTTTTCTAATCATGGATAAGATTCAAAGTATTAGTATTTTAAAAGTCAAGGAGATAAATAGGGTAGAAAAGATCAGTTTTCCTACAGTGCTACAGTACTACCAGGAAAATTTGAATAAAATTTCATACCCACTATTTTTACCTTCAGAAAGTACAATTTAACAGTAAAATGTAAAATGAAAGATTCCCATGTCTTTAACAAAAGAAACTTTAGAAAAGCAAATATAATTAATGGTATGAAAACCTTAATTTTCATGGTTTTTGCTGCCAGAAATTGTTTTTCCTTAATTTGAAATCATAGGTAAGAATGTATATTGTAAGTTTACATCCTTTCTTCCAACATTAGAGGAACAAATGTTTGTCTGATCAGCTATTCAAGAAAAAATTAAAATTAAATACTATATAGAAAAACATGGACATGGAAGAATAAACATCTCTAGTACCTTCCTTGTCTTTTAGCAGTGGAATGATAATGTCCATCATTCAAAATTGTATAACCTAGGAAATATTTCAAAGGCTTCCAGTTAAAATGTGTTTCTCAAGAACCATATATTCCAATATTGATTGATGAATAGAAAATTAATTCGTATGATGTCAGATTCAAAGGGACCCCTTGGCTCATCAAACCTAGCTCCATACTATCCAAGAAAACTATAAAGTGCAACTGCTGCTGCACATTTTTCCAAGTTTTATTTTGGAAAGTGGTTTGTTCAGCCTTTTGCCCAGACTAATATTGAGAATCTCTTTCCAAATTTGCTTTTTGTGCTACTTACAAAAACAAATATTTCTTACAATTGTCCATGTAAATCCTTATCCTGTTCTGTTAATTTGGTTTTGTGCCAGCTTGGCCTTTACTTCACTCCAAGAGCTGGTGCCTTAATGTCCTGAAAGAATAGCCTCCTGTTCTTTGGTTTTGGGGAGTATAAAGTATTGCTATGATGGCACACAAATGGGTAGGACTTGTGTTTGCAGAGCTACGCAGCTGGGAAAAATGGAGAAGGGCAGGTTCCTTTAGCGCAGGTTGAATACACAGCTCAGTCATTCTTGGTTTGGGAAAAACCAAAATCAAAACCAAAACCAAACCAAACACAGAAAACTGTCAATTTTGGAAAGATTCAGAGGAATCAGAATTATTCCTACAGTCCATGTTCTATGAAACATAAGTTCTACAAAAGATGATAGAATCACAGCTGTAGACTACTCCATCATCACATCATGATTGTTCTTTTTATTTTGGGAGTGACCAAAAAATATTACACACAAAAAGCCAGAATTGTAGCTGAATTCTTTTTTTTGACATTATGCATGTGCACAAAGGGAGATCATAGTATATTTTTCATGTTTTTACATAACCAAAGTCAACATTTACTACTCAGAACAAAGAAATAAATTTTTCATAAAGAATTTAAATACAATTTATTTCTGTAATTGGTATGTAACATAAAGGCAAACAATGGTCCTCTCCTCTACAGGTTGTTAAGTAAAATCCAGAAACTTGCGTATCACAAGGTAGTTGGTAGCTTGGTACAGTAACATTTGGGGAGCATGGTAGAAAAAGAGTATAGTCATGCTTCCAAAAATTGAATTTTACAAAAGCTTTTTAAAAACTTTCTGACAGATCATTGTTTCTTCCTTTTGTTCATGAAATGTTGATAAACTAAATTCATTTTTCTTCTTAAGATTGCGTTGATTTCATCCCAGATGAATAGGGCATGACTGAATAATTGATTTCCTTCAAGTGAAATATTGCATATTCTTATAATAAAATATATTTCTAAAGTAGGATCTATCAAACCAGAATATTCCAGTGAACACATTTTTATTATATTGTATTGAAATATGGTTACTGATTATACCAAAGAGAAAAGTTAAAAATCCTGTTTCAGTCTTATCATGATGCAGCTAGGATCTATCTTAGAGCTGCATTATAGGATAAGATTCCAACCTTCTGACATTATTAATGTTTGAAGTTAATCTAAATTCCAGAACTTCCCAAAGGTTACACCACCAAGCAGAGTTATGTATTAAAAAAAAAAAAAAAAAATTATAGGAAGCACCACTGGGTAGAATATTTTTATCTTAAAATTTGGGAGAGAAAGTCTCCATTTTGGAAATGGCAAGTCAAAAAGATAAGATAAATCAATTCCATTTGAAGTGATAGATATGTACAGGTATCTTAGAATGCTCTTGAAAGCAGAACTTAAAATCTTTACAGTAAAATCAATTAATTCCTGATGGTGTCAGGGAAATGGGTCTTATTAAAATAGTCTTGCTTTCTTGATCAGATTTTTCATGTAAGCACTAACCATAAATCATCATGTCACTTTATCCATCTCTTTTTGACACCTTGTAGCCTTAGAATTACCTCAAAAAAGACCTGGACCCAGCAGACATACTCTTGGCAGCTGTGAGAGAGAGACGAACTGAAAAGGAACAGGGTAATTGCTCTTGCTACATTTGTAGCAAGAAACATCACTGGAAATTAGACCTGTATCAGGAATTGCCTTCCCAGCCCCTCTACTTCGATTTTCTTTCCTTAATTTATGTGTGAAGTGGGAAGAAGGTATTAGACTATGGAAGAGATTATTTTGTCTCTTGGAAGTGTTTGCATGGTGAATACAATCATTCAGGTTAAAGGACACCAGTACCTCTGTTACTAAGTACCTCTGAAAAAACAAAAGCATATCTAACAATGTTGCCTAAAGTTTTTGTGCTTTAGATAACCTTATTAATTAGGTCTAATACATTAGGTATCTAGGTTGCTTATAAAGCAAACTATTCCCCCAGAAACATTTTAATTAATTCTCTTTGTGGAAGGAATTATGCTTCTGACATAATGGATTAATAAGACAGTGTTCAACCAACAAAGGAAATTGAGTACAAAGGCTACTAAACAGGGATGAAACAAATTTTTAAAAATACATAATCTATCTCTATGAATTTCTGATGTACTTAAAAAAGTGGATAAAATTTCATTGACTCCCTGTGAGGAACTAGTATTTTCTTGAATACTGCAGGAGATTTTTTGTGAAAAAAAGATAAAATTTACATGTAATATATGTATCATATATACACATTTATTGAATATATGTATGCTTGCATATTTACTGAAGTATAAGAGTTGCTTTATGAATAGCTGATTCTTGCTTATAGGGTTGTGTTTGCCTGTTTGTTGGTATATGTGTAGATGTGTACACACTAAAGAAAGAATCTGCAGAGAAGAAAACTTTGATTTCAGTTTGATAAACATCCACAGCAGAAAACTTTCTTCAAGGTAAATGCATATATTTTCAGTCTGGAAGTTTTGTATGATTATTCCCTTTGGAATGTCTTTTACATAGGTTAATTTCTTCATTTAACTAAAGAGGAAAAAGAAAAGAACCAAACCCCTTGATATTTAAATTAGATTCTTATGCTTTGGAGAATAGACAGACACATAAAGAAGCTGAATTATAAATTAGAAAAAGTTAATCACATATAAAGTAAGGTTCAAGTTGTTGATATAATTTAGAATCTGTGAAACTTCTGCTTGAAGAACACCAGATCAGATTTAATGAAACACAATTTCCCAGAATAAAAGAATTTAGCTTTACCCTTCTGTAAAACTGTACACAAACACACAAATATATATAAACATACATGCAATTATCTGGCCATCCACTTATCTAGAAAGCTGCTGAGTGGCACATTGCAGAAAAAATCAGCTGGACAGTAAACAAAAGAGGAGACTCTAGGGAGCTTGGCAGAAAAGAAGGTGGCTGCCTGCAACCTAGCAGCTTTGGCAAGCACTCCACCAGCAGGTTCAGAGAGGTGGACCTTTCCCTCTCTTTAGCACTTATGAGAGCTTGTATGGAGTTTTGTGTTCACTTTTGAGCTCATAGAGTCCAGCTAAAGGTAACTGAGATGGTGAGCTGGCTGGTACACCTGAGAGATGCGACTGGTCAGCCTAAAGAAGGGAAATTTCAGGGAAGGCTTTATACTACCTAATCAGACGAAAAAGTCAGACATTTCTGAGAAGCACACAATGGAAAGGAAGCTGGAAACATCATTCTATCATGCAGTGGCTATATCAGTGGACAAAGGAAGGGCTACAGATATCACTTATCTGAACTTCTGTAAAGCCTTTGACACAGCATCTTTCTCTCTAAATTGCTGAGACATGGATTCAATGGATGGGCTGTTCAGTGGATAAGGAATTGTCTGAATGGTCACATACAGAGGATAAGAAGTGGGCCCATGGGAATCTCATGCAGTTTAACAAGACCAAGTGCGAGGTGCTGCACTAGGTCATGACAGCCGTTGGTACCTGTACAGGCTGGGGGGGTGAACAGATCTAGAGCAGCCTAGCGGACTAGGGTGTGCTGGTGGATGAGAGACTGGACATGAGCTGGCAATGTGCACTTGCAGCCCAGAAACCCAACCATATCCAGGCCTGCATCAAAAACAGCATGGTCAGCAGGTTGAAGGAGGGGATTCTGCCCCTCTCTCCTGCTCTGGTGAGACCCCACCTGGAGTGCTGCATCCAGCTCTGGGATCCCCAGCACAGGAAACGTGCTGAACTGTTTGAATGAGCACTGAATTGATTAGAGGGATGGAAAATTGAGATTGTTCAGCCTGGAAAAGAGAAGGCTTCTGGGTGACCAACTGAGGCCTTTTAGTACCTGAAGGAAGCCTACAAGAAAGATGCAGAGAGACTATTTATAAGGGCATGTAGTGACAGGACTCTTTTCAAACTGAAAGAGTAGGTTTAGGTTAGACTTGAGGAAGAAATTCTTTACTGTGAGGGTGATGAGGCACTGGAACAGGTTGCCTAGAGAAGCTGTGGATGCCCCATCCCTGGAATTGTTCAAGGGAAGGTTGGATGGGGTTTTGAGCAACTTATTGTAGTGGAAGGTATGCCAGCCCATGTCAGGTAGATTGAAACTAAGTGATATTTAAGGTCTTTTCCAATCCAAACCATTCTGTGATTCTGTGAAAATTAGTAATGCCAATCAGATACCAGGAAAAAAATACCATGAGGGTGATCAAACACTCGGAGAGGTTGCCCATAGAGATTCTAGAGTCTCCATCCATTCAGATATTCAAAACTCAGCTGGTAAGCGTTAAGTGATCTTCCCTTCAACAATCAATCTATACCATTATCTGAGTCTAGTAAACCCCAAAACTTTTATGACTTCATTTTCTACTATTTTGTTCATGAAAAAGTGAGCACAGCCATGAAAATGCTCTTCTTTCTTGTGATATTATTAAATCTAGGTAGTTTTCAGGTGTAAGAGAAAAATAAAGTATATTTATCGATATCCATATATTTATATGTGGATATGTACACATGTATCTACAGGAGTCAGGGCTTAATGGATAATGGACATTAGGTAGCAACAAATATTTGACAATATAACAAAATAACATTGCCATTGTTGGCAAGATTTCCTTTAGCCAGACCAAGATCTTGTGCATCTTTATCTATATAAATAATTATCTTTATTTTTAATAGGTGAAAATCACTCCAGGGTTTTTAGGGATGCTGTTATAAATTCTTTTGTATGAAGATAAAATTATTGGTAAAAAAATATGTAACAATATTTAGAGAAGATTCATTCAACAAGATCAGATATTTTAGCACTAAACTCTCATCAATTTCAAAAAAGATCATTTTCTTACAGGAGTGAAGGACAGAGCTCCATGTGTCTTAATTTGATTGACAGACAACAATGCTGATAACAGCTCCTGCTTCTTGTAAGTTAACCCAGTACCTTAGGAAACAGCAGCCACAGAAGAGTGAAGCACTTGAGTCTATAGTGAGGATGATATTCTTGACCCAGGAAACCTTTTCCCTTGCATGTCATGGAAAAGGGTGAGGAAAAAACCAGAACACTACAGTTTCTCACAAGAGACTGTTTTGAGGGAGGTTTATGGGTGACATTCTGTTTACATGCAAAAAAAATTATGGAAAGAACTCAAGGTAGTTGGAGACATTATTTTCTTGGAGCTGGGAAGGAGTCCACCTCTTCTAACTCTGTGGAAAAAAAAGTATGTTAAATAAAAATGTTGGAGTTAGTTTGCTACATGCTCTGCAGGTCTACCTGGTTTTATTGTTTTGGTTTTTTTTCAAGTGCTGGAGTATAGGATGAACCATCATGCAATAATGAGAGCACTGTCAAATCTCTCTTTTCAATTCTGTTCTAAATGAGATATTGACAAAAAAATCTGTGGCTTATTTTGAAATTGGAAAGAAAGATTCATTTCTATTTAGTACTGAAAAACATCTGGTTTCCAGTTCCCATGAGATTTTGCAAGACAGTGACAGTTTATTGACATTAATTTTAACAAAGTGTTTCATCCCTAACTTACCATCATACTTTAATAATCAGAAATAATTAAAATTACTTTTACATTAAAACTTTTATAAGAATGTAGAAAGCTGTTAGTCAATTCATAATGAGATAAATGAGGACAGAGAGTCTTTCTTTGTTCTGCGTAACAGAGAATGAAGCTCATTTGGAGTCTATCACTGGACTCCTGGGCACTATCACAACACAAGAAATAAATTATAACTACAGCAGTGCAAATTCAACAGCTACAAGCCTGTGCTGTAACTTTTAATGATGTGTGTGAGCCTGCTGCATTGTTCATAACAAATATTCTCACACAGTCTTATGCACATGTACTCATCCTGTTTACAATATTTTTTTCCTTGTGATTTTTTTTTTTTAATCATTGTCAGTCTGCTGTAATTCCATTCCATTTTCTGAAGTCTGGAAAATGAGCTTAAAACCTTTTGTTACAGATCAATTAATCAAGTGCATTTGGGAGGGGGCATGGGAGTGAGGGAGAAAGTGACAAGAGAGGGTTAGCCTCGGTTGCTTGACCAGCTTGCATATTTCAGTAACTTGCAATGGGTTTCTCAGTCACTAGTCTGAACGAGTGAGGTTTTCTGGTAATAATAAAATAGCAACATGGTCTGCTAGGCAAGACAGATCACCACTTAAGTGGAACTCTGCTGTCTTAATACTATGAAAACACAAGAAGTCGTTCTTCACTCTGTGATCTTTGGAGGACTTGGGTAAGAACTCAGAGGTCACAGAATACCTTCAAAGTCACAAAAGACAAAGGAATGTTGATGAAAACAAGGACTAAAAGCATGGGTTTCTACTTTTTCATGAAGAATTAGTGCTCCCTGTGATGTGTCTGGCTGAGCTGTTTAGACTAAAGAGAATGTGCTTTTGTATCCCCTCCACATTAGTTGCACAAGGCTTTCACCAGAGCTCTTTCACCACTGAGCACCCTGTAACACATATGTTGGTGCAGTCCCCTTACACATTTTCAAGCAACAAGCCAGATCAGTTCAAAATAAATATAATCTCTCTCTGGTGTTAAAATCGTTTTGGAAGTACTCATTTAAAATATGGTTTATTTAAATTTTTGCACTAAAGTGGTCATCCGAATCTCATTTCCACCCTTTATTTTTGTTGGGGTTTTTTCATTATATTTTTATAAGGAGAAAGAAAACCACCTCATAATACATTTGCTACAAAGTATTAGGTGAAAGTAAATCTTAAATTCATAAATGACTCCTAACTGAAGTCAAAGTTTGAAAATCTGGACTTAGTGTGTCCTGCAGAAAATTGCCACCATTCTGGACATTCAGGAAAGCAAGTAATCAAAAGTAATTTAGCTAGAATTTTGGAGACAGACTTTCATTCTTACTTCCCTATTTTATGCTGTAATATGGCCAAAGAGTAATACCATTATTACTACACAGAACTTTCTTCTTATATCTCTCAGGACATTAATCAGATATTTATTTAGTCCTTGAAACATTCACATAAATCAAGAATATTATCTCCACTTTATACATAAAGAAACTCAATCCTAGGTAGGACACACATCAAGTTCACTCAGCTACCAAATTATATAATTGATTATTAGACTAATAAAGACTAGAATGGAAACTCAAGCTGTCTTGAGTGAGGCTATAACTATTGGAAGTTGGTGTTGGGACACATGAAAGACATAATTGCTTTAATTCAAAGAAAACAGTACATTACCCTAACATTTTAGTACAAAGACTGTTCTGTAAACGTGCCACTCAGAAAATCATTTTCTGAAATTCCCAGTATAAATAACTACCATTTTTCCATCTCAAAAGACAGAATGAAGATTTCTTCTTCCTTTCTCGCCCCCACCAAAGAATTAATGCAGTTCCTACAGAGAATACTGAGGTTGGAAAATTGAGATCTCTGCTGACTCATTGAATTAATTGTTTTCTTCTGTTTTAAGATTCAGAAAGGCATCAACAGACATTTTTTTAAGGCAAAAACCAATCGTATTCTGATCCAAGCTGTCACTTCTTCCAATAACATCAGATGAGCTTTTATTACAGGGTTTTATATGTCACAGACATATTTATACCTTCAATTTTTTTTTTTTTAAGAGAAACAGAGTAAGACTTTTTGATTTGCAGTTAGAGTCAATAAATTCCTTAAAGACATAACTTCTTGGTTTTGAACTATTAAGAATATTTTTTATTTTATGTAGTTCTTTTCAGTAATAATTACCGTGCTATTTTTATTCTCAGGTTATATATGTATGTTTTAGAAGAAAAAATAAAAGTGATCTTACAGAAACCATTACCATCTGAAATGTCAGTTCTGCACAGGATCAAGTGTCCATACCAGAAATTTGCGCTCTGCTGTTTGTCAGATATTAGACAAATATGTCCATGTTTCCAAAACAGCTAATGTCTTTTTTTTTTTTTTTTTTTTTACCTTGTAACAGAACAGCAAGTCTATTTTAAGATTATTTTTATTTAGACAGAAGGAAACTGTTCTTCTATATGTATGTGAAGATGGGGAAAGAGCATGCAACCTCATTAAGCACTTCTGAGGCATTCTTTTTTTCTTGTATGCTGTATCTGAAAGTAAGAATATGTGGAAACCAAAACAGATACTGAAGTGACTCACACTCAGCAAAGGAAAAGAAGAACACCAAGGATTGCTACACTCAAACTCAATTCTAGATTAAATACTTCATAGATAATGCCAAACTAAACAGGCCAATTCCAAAATTTAGCTTAAGTCAATGGAAATATGTTAGCTAATGAGATACTAGCTACATGAGCAGTATAGGCAATTATTTCTTTCTCATTCAATGGAAACCTCTGATATACCTAAAATTAATTTTCTTGCAAAATGACACTATTAAAAGTTCCTTAAAACAATGTCCTTATCATCTACACAATTTATCATATTTGTATTAGGATATCCTCTAACCCATAAAAATTTAATTATTAATCTCAAAAACACTTGCAGCACTCAATGAGAAATATAACAAAAGTACACTAGTTGCAACTTCAGTCAGAAAACATACTTCCATACTACTAAATGGAAAAATCATTGATTCAAGAACTTAAACTTACAGTCAATACCCCGTATACCACAATTTATTTCACTGCATTTAATCTGTGAAAAAGGTCAGAGAAAGATGCTCTTGAATTTCTCTGGTATACAAAAAAGTGCCTTATACCGGAAAAAAAAATTATCCTGTGCTGAAGTTCATTTCCTATGGAAGCAGAATTTGACTTCAACTTCCAAGTTCTGTTTTATTTTTGTCTTGTGCTGAGAAGAGGATGAAATCTTCCCATTCAAATTAAGAGAGTTTATAGCTTCTCATTTATATTTCAACATTGATTGAATATGTATTCTGCTTTTATTTGGCTGACATAATGAATCTAATATTCAGGAGTCAGAAAAGAACTCAGTTCTATATTATGTTTAAAAAATGGAAATGTTTTTCTTTGTACACATATTAGTCATATCTCAGTTCTTAAACCTTTGAAAGAAAAAAGTTTGTTTTCACTGAGACACTTGGAAAAATTACACTCCTGCTCACAAAATTCTCAGCTTCATTAATTTTAAGAGACTCTGGAGTGCAGGAGATCAGATTTCCCTTCACTATTCACAGTATGTTACAAATGTCGTAAGAGTTCAGTCCAGTTGTGAGATGTGATAGCAATGAATTTTGAGAGGTTTGAGCTTCCCTGAAACAGGTCTTTTAATCTCTAGTGAATTAAAGATGCATTTATAATTCTGTTATCAAATCAAAGTAGCTGTATACTACTAGCCACGATACAGTGGTTAAAGTTTAAGAAGGAAAAATTTCCACTTTATTTAATCAATTAAAATTATATGACAGTGTTGGGATGGTTATGTCTTGAGTATTGTAACTAATTGTAACAGAAATAATTACCCAGAACCAAGAAAGCCACATGGCTTTTGCTTAGCTTGTAGCATAGTCTAGATGGTACTACATAGATACATCTAATTTCTCTTAGCCTGTAAAGACCATAATGCAACTGAAATACTAAAATAAAAATAAATTAAAAAATCAGATGGAGGAGATATCATTAAAATTTTCAATGCAAATATTAAAACCTGAGCCCTAGAAGTTTAAAATATTAGAAGAGGATCCACAGCTGATTCTGTCCTGTGTTACATATTCTTTGGTAGATGGAACAGAGGGAATGTTAGAAACTAATCCAGAACACTCTAGATTGCAACAGTATGAGAGTAGACTGTTTATTTAGTGCACTGAAAAATTGTGCTAGCACATGAGATTAAAAAAAATAGAGCCTGTAACTCCAGGTCAAATGGGATTCTTCAAGGATAAAAAAAAAAAAAAAAAATTTGAATACAATGCACACTGGGAGCTACATTGTGAGACCTTCTCTTGTTTGCTTTTTTACTTGAATCTGTGTGTAAATGTGTTTGATTAAATAAACAACTCAGCATCTCACATATCATTTTCTGACATCTGTGAACCTGCAGTCCACGTGCTGCAAGCTGACGAACAATAGAAAAATGTGAAAACATTAACACCAGGAGAGAAGGAACAGGAACAAATATGACTAAGCAGCAAATAAAACGGTAAAGGGCAATGTTAGGAATGAGAGAATAAAGAGGTGGAAGGAAAGAGGAGTATTAAAACATTGGTCAACAAATGCAAGTGAGAAATATGCTTAGAATAATCATAGATTGGCAAGAATTCTTAGCAGGAAAAATTTGTTCTTGGCACATTCTATATTAGATGTGTAATTCCTATAGATGTGTATCTTTGCTGTCATCTCCACATGAGCGGACGTTTGTGACATCATTGCTAGTCATGAGGTAGATGAAAGCTTTAGGCATACCACCTCACCAACCATTCTGCATGTGCTAATTGTGCATCTGGCTTCTGCCAGTCAATACATAAGGAGGTTTTTCTGCCTTTCTTTCAGAATCTTTGCATTCTGCTATTAGTTTTCAGAGATCTTGAAGTATTTATATAAGAACACTTTCTCTGTCTAGATAAGAACATTTTCTCTGTTAAATCTGGTTAAAAGTTCAAAAATTATTAGGAGGTGTGGAAGAGAGTGAGCATTTGTCATAGAAAAGAAGACAAGTAATACTTGTTCTCTTTGGAAAACAGCTTCTCTTTGAGGGAGAAAATAAACTACAAATAGCTTATTTGGGTATCTTAGATATCAATCAAATGTTTTTCACTGTTCATAGCTTAATACTGAATTTTGGAAGTTGATGCAAGGTTGAAGTGTAAAGTATGTAGATACAACTGAAGAAAATGAGATTCATGAATGAATAACTCATTAGTTTCTGAAAGGAGTATGTAAGTCTGTGCCTCTGGGCATGTTAAATTGAATTTACCTACATTTCTGCTTTGCACAGTTGGAAATTCACATTAGCACAAAAATTGGCATTATATAGGCAGTATTTTCAGATGACCAAATTATTTTTGTAAACCTGAAGCTATATTGTAATGATACTTGTGATGAAATTGGAAATTTAGATTTCATGTAATATCTTATAAATCCTTTAAAATCTTGCAGCTGCAAAAGTAGACAGTCCAGTGCTACAGAAATCCATATCCATATTACTAAAGTCGGTCCTTATTGGGCCACTGAAGAGCTGTCACCTCTGCAATCTGGCACTAAACTGGAAAACAACATAAACAAAACTCCTGAGGTAATTCCTGCCTGAATTACCTCATTAGTCACCAAATCAAATCAGAATGAAAAAAAAAAAAAAAGTAACAATTACAGCATCAATTTTATTTTTCTTTTACAATTCTTTCAAGCAAGTTTTTCCAAAGCCTCATATTCATCATATCTCTATATTACAAAACATTCAATATTCTATTTACTGTTAGAGTCTCAATAATGTTTAAATTGAGTTGGTTTTAAGAAAGTAAACTATACTTAACATTGTTGCTTTCTTTTTTAGTGTGTTCTACATTTTAATGGATTCTTTTTAGTGTTTTCTGCATTTTAATGGATTTATTTTATTACAAAAGAAGTGAGGTTTTAGAAAACATGAAGAAAATAAGAAAAGGGCAGGTGAAACATAAATTTAAGAAGAGCTGATGTGAGTGATTTATAGTCGGCCATTGTGCAAGACAAATGTTTGGCTTATACAGTGCTGCTCAGAGCACAAGTACTGAATGAAAAAAATGTTTTTCAGGTTTCTTGGCTCTGAGTGATTGCTGATCCTGAGAAGAATGTTCAGCTGTGTATAAGCAAATTTAAAATATTGATTAAATTAGTCCATATAAGTAATAAGTATCACTTTCAGGCTGCATATGGATGCATCTCCTGATGAAATCTAGACACAGGGAAACCCAGACCATGAAAGAAGCACTGAGTGTGTGTGTCACACCCCTGTTCTAAATGAACAAGGAAAGAGAATCACCTTTCACATGTTGTCGCTGATCCACCAACCAATTATTAGATCCTAATCTCTCTGTGCACAAAATCAGTGGGCTTTGTACAGCTGAAGGAGGCAAACCACAGGCTTGAAGCTGTGTAGCTTTGAGAAGCTACCATGAAATTCTATTAGTCTTAAGTATTACACAATCATAGAATGCATAAGATAGGACCCAACACACTGGGGCATCTGGTCTCACCTCAATTTTTCATGGTCAATAATTTTTATTATTTTTCTGTTGGAGTAACTCTGCTATATTTAAAAGGATGTTGAAATTGTAATGTTTTTAAAGTGAACAGGCTTCCAAAATGGCTTTTGTAACTTGTGCAAACTCACCTTTCTTCTTCCCAGGATTCTCAGTCTTTATCTCTACTTTGGAATGTCCTGAGAGATACTTTAAAGTCTGCCTATTGGTTGTTAACCCTTTCTGGTAATTGGTTAGTTTGTAAGACCTCCTGGACTCCTAATGGTTACATTGTGATCCCCCCAAAAAGTATTTAAGCAGTTACCAGAACAATAAAGCTCTCTCTCTGCCTGCTCTCCCTGCTTGATGCTGGTGTCTTGTGGTCTCTCTGGGGGCCATGAGGTACTGCGAGGTGGGGGGAGGAGGGGAGGGCATGCTTCCTCCCGGAGCAAGGGGTAAAAGGAAAAGCCCTTTGCCTGGGGTTCCCCCTCCCCATCCATCTTCAACATTCATAATTTTTCTAATATATATATTTTATATATATATTATATATTTTTTCTATACCTTCTGGGAAGGTATAAAGATCTTTTGGAGATGCCCCCTGGCCTTCTCCAGGCTGAACAGTCCCAACTCTTCAGTTTTTTCATCACTGACTCCATTCCCTTAATCACCCTAGTGGCCCTTCATTTGACTCCATCCAATACGTAGCTCCTGTACTGGGGAACACAATACTGCAGACATTGCCTTATGAGTTGCTGAGGATCTCCTCATAGTCCTTCCTGCCATGCTGATAGGTAAACACTGTAATCATTGTTTTCTAATCAATTTAATATCTTGAAGAAATACTTGCAATAATTTGTTAATGTGGAATGAGTGGAACAGAGAATTATTATAACAAACAAACAAACAACAAAAATCCAAGAAACGTATGTGTGTTGGTGGTGGCTCATTAAAAGATGTAATTTTAAAACTATTAATTTCAGAGTATATGCCCTCAATCCAATGGCCTTTCATTGAGGGAGATAAAAACATTCAGTATAATTACAGAATTGTAGAATGGTTGGGCTGAAAGAGCCCTCATTTAAAGATCACTTAGATCAAATACACTGCCATAGGAAGAGACATCATTCAATAGATCAGGTTGATCAAAGCTCCATCCAACCCAGCTCCAAACACTTCCAGGACTGTGGAGAACTTAAACTTCTCTGGGCGATCTCTTCCAGTGTCTCACCACCTTTAATGTAAAGATTTTCCTCGTGTTCCATCTAAATCTAATCTCTTTCCATTTACAAATGCTACCACATGTCCTATCACTACAGACCTTGGTAAAAATTCATGCTATCATGTTCATAAGCCCCTTTATATCCTGGAAAGCTGAAAGAGCTCTCCCTGGAGGTTTCTTCAGGCTGAACAACCCCAGTTCTCCCAGCCTCTCTTCATAGAAGAGGTACTCTAGCCTTTTGATTGTCTTCATGGCCCTTCTCTGGACCCACTCTAGCAGGCCCATGTCTTCCCTTCTTCTGGGGACACCAGAGCTGGATGTAGCACTCCAGTTTGCAGTCTCATAAGAGCACAGTAAAGGGGGAAAATCACCTCCCTCAACCTGCTGACCAACTTTTTTTAATGTAGAATACGATTGGCTATCAAGGCTGGAAATGGACTTTTAGTCAATACAAAATAGGTACAGGGAATCAAAGGGGAGTTAAAAAAGCCAATTTGAGCTCTATAATTCTCAAGAATCTGAAAATCTAGACTGACAAATTTTGGCCATAGAAATACAAGGATACAGATATTAAGGAAATGCATACACTGGCTTTGGCCAGAGAAGCATTAGGCAGAGAACAAAAGTGGTTTCATATTGCAGAAAGAGGATGTTGCTTTTCATAGCCTATACTTTCAAAAAAGGTGAAATCAGGTGAAGCAAAAAGAGAGATTCTTTTACTCGCCTCATAATCCAGCACCAATTTGTTTGTACCCAAAAACCTGACTACACAGAAACGTAAACACTTTAGAAAGCATTCCCATTACTCTATCACCAGCCAATTTCTTTACAAAGAGACAATATGTTTTAGGACATCTTTACATTTAGCTAGAACTTAAAGGTTTTTCTCTGACAATAATTGTTTATGGAAATGTATGAGAACTAATGGTCTTTCGTGTGTGCCAAAGGCTTGTCCCTATCCCAGTCTGCAGATAAGTAGTGTGATCACAAATCTTTATTAAGGGAAAGACATCACATCAAATATCTTCAAACTCTCTTAATTTATTCTGTCCTTCATAGAATAACTTTATTCATTGATTTTAAGATCTTAAGAGTAGTAAAGTAGACATATAAGTAAAGAAGACAGAACAGTGTGGGAGAACTTAATACCAAATAAACTACTGAAAGTATCTTTTTATGATTTAAGCAAAGACTTCAAAAGTGACATCAAAATATTGAAAGAATGAGAAAAATTAATATGTTCTCTGAGTAACATTTGTCATAGTGCATAAGGTCAAAATCAGGCTGTTTATTTTATTAAGTTTCAGTATTAGACTACAAAAAATACAGGTGATTAGTAAGCAATGATGATTGCCTATGTTAGATGCCTTATCTGAAAGTGTCTTTGAGTGATCATTAAGGAAGTTCATATGCTGAACATAGACCCACATCAGGCTGTCTACAAACAGTACCATGTCTAGCTGTGGGGTAGTCTGCGCTTTGCATCGGTTCCCAGTCATCTAGATCTGAATAGCTGTTGGAACACACAGTGGGGAACATGATCTTTCCTTCAGTGGGGAAAGAGGGATGCAGAGGCTGGGGATTCTCATCCCAAAGTGAAAAGAGATCATGGCCATGATGTACTCAAAAAGCCTATAATGTGCACCAGGGAATGCATCTTCTATGCAGTATGTTCTTTAGAATGTACTGCCCTGGTTCTGCAGCCAACTCTGAATTGTCTGCATGTTTTGTACTAAACACTCCCTGGATAAAATCCAAAAATAATCCAGCATTTGTCATTCATCAGAGTACTACAACTATAATGCTACTTGATTTCCTGCATAGCCAGTACACCTCTATTCATGAATTACTATAGCTGCATGGTGTCCAAGATTCAACTGGCTGAGTGAGAAGAGCCCTGTGCCAGTGTCTGTGATATGATCCCATAAATACAATGGAGGTTTCAATTCCTTCAGACTGAAAACAGCCTAGAACTCAAGCGTTTGGTGTGTGATTCAATTTCAAGATTCCTGTCATCTTGTTTAAATACAGGAACAGAGTTGTTTAAAAGCTTTTGCTTCAAATCTAGTAGGGTCCTTGGTATGTACTATAGAGCATACTATATGTGACCAAAGGGAAAAAACCCCAAACAATTAATTAATGGGATGTTTAATAAAAAAGGAAAAAAAGAAACAATCAACCACATCAAAAGTAAGCTTTCTAATGCAAACAAATAACTGAAAATAAGTAAGGCTATCTTGAAAGGAAGAGTGACTCCAGTACAAATACATGAGTTTCTAGTCTCTGAATGTATCTGGAGGCATGAAGCAGGTGGAACCTAGTCAATTATCTCCTATTACCTGTATGATTTAGTATGGTTGTTCATATAAATGATATTATAAGTGTCTGTCACAGTCCTCTGTGACTCCTGAATTTCTGAAACTCTTAACAAAGTCAGTGTAACTATTTCTTTTAGTGTAGCTCTCCTGGAGTTCAGTGTCTACTGTGTATTGGGGTAACTCTGCTATATATAAAAGGATGTTGAAATTGTAATGTGAACAGGCTTCCAAAATGGATTTTGTAACTTGTGTAAACCTTTCTTCTTCCCAGAATTCTCAGTCTTTGTCTCTACTTTTTAATGTCCTGAGAGATACCTGAAAGTCTTCCTATTGGTTGTTAACTCTTTCTTGTAATTGGTTGGTTTGCAAGACCTCCTAGATTGCCACTGGTTACACTGTAATCCCCCCAAGACCTATTTAAACAGTTACCAGAACAATAAAGCTCTCTCTGCCTGCTCTCCCTGCCAGCTGCTGATGTCCTGTGGTCTCTCTGGGGGCCATGGAGACCTCATGGTGGGAGGGGGGGGAGGTCATGCTCTCCCCCAGAGGAAGGGATAAAAGGAAAGGTCTCTTGCCTTGGGTTACCCCTCCCCATCCACCTTCAACGTTTGTCAAATGTGCCAGTATGGAACACTGTGAGGCCCAGGAGAGAATTCACTGCAGGTGTGCAAGAAAGACATACCTCCTCTCTGTCTGTCAGAGGAAGGAAGTTAACAAGCCTTATGAGGATTTGGTCTGCTTATTCTCTTCTGTACTTCTAATTAGGAAGCAACCTAAAGGTCTCTGTTAGATACCAGGGAGAAACAACTACCCAACTGGGAATGAAACATTTACCTTCTAGAAATTTTTGGCTACACCAAACAAAAAATTTAAGCTTTTTAGATAACTACAGCCTTCAGAAGTTTTACTTGTTCTGGAAAGATTTCAATTAATTACTAGTACTTCTAAGAACCCATAAAAAGGATTTGATAGAGAGCTTTCTTCAATGTCTTACTAAATCACAGTCATGCAAGCTAAATTAGTGCATAAGAAAGACTAATTGTAAAAACTCAAAAAATATACTAGAGTACAGATGAAATGCTTAGCATGTTTCTGGATATATTTTACAGATTGTGTCCGCATAACAGTGTCCATGAAATGTAATATTTCTGTGATTCATTCTATAGTGCTGTTCTAAAACCTGCAAATTTTTAGCTGCTTTCCAGCACCCCTATGGAAGAGGACATATCCATTTTCCAGGGATTTTCTCAGTGGATGAAAGGTATTAGAGCTTTAGTGATACAGTTCTAGTTTCCATACATTTAAACACACCCCCCCTGTTTTCTTGAAAAAACAAACCTAATCTTCTTCCCCAAAGAACAACTTTTGAGTGTAGTAGCGGACAACAAATTTAGACATCTGGAGGACAATTCTCTAGTGCCAATTAAAGAAGTTCAGAGTATACCCATGCCTTACTTCCTGTGCTCTGTGTTGGAGGAAGCTGAGAGGAAGTGAGAAAACACAGCTCTCCCGGTACGCTAGTGATAGTGCTTCATTCTAATGAGTTGGCACAAGCCAGTACTTGCTAGTCCTGCAGGGAGAAGGATGGCTTAATTTTTACAAGCATATGGAGAGATAAAAAGAAATCTTATATAAATCACTAAAGTAGTTAATTAATTAAGGGACACAAGCCCATAAGAAATCAAGCACTGTTTCCAGGGATCATTAATATACTTAGCTGTTGCTGTTGTTTTTTCCCTCCCCATGGTTCTATGAGAATTTTAATATAAAATAATGAAGAAAGATGCTATAATTCCTACTACTCTTTACACACTGGCTACAGCAGCAATAATGAGAACTTCGGCATTAAATACAGTTCTTGATAATTTTGGAGCTACTGGGCATGATAAGATTCAGATACACTTTTAAAGAGGGATAAAAATCAGGCAATCTCCTAAGTATTCTAATGTTATTAACTTGAATTCTTCCCAGATATTGGTTTTCATAGTATGTGACATTTCTTTTAGGTTCAAAATTAAAGCAGACCAGAAACTATACATTTTAGGAATTATGTTTGGAAACACAATGAGGACTTGGAAGTAATCCATTCTTTTTTAAGAAGTGAGAAAGTGTTCCTGAAGAATTTTCATAAAAATTGAAAATTTCGTTTTGCTGATATAGTAAACATGGTGAGTTTAAAAACCATGTACAACTAATTTTTTAGTTCAACTTTACTTTCTTAAGATGTCATTAAGCTTACTTTCATTTCACCACATGAATGCAACCAGCTTTCTAGAAGTTAGATCAAAATAATTTGCTCCTTTTTCTTAGAAAGAATATCGGTTAAAAAAAAAATATCCACAGACATTAAAAAAAAAAAAAAAAAAAAAAAAAAAAAAGAGAAGAAAACAAGCCTATAAAAACCTTTCAGCAGTGAAAGTCATGACCTCCTTGAGCTGTTATTTTCTGTCCAGTTACTGAAATGTAGGATCCAGATGTCTGTTCTGCCTTTACAACTGAAAACAAGGGTAACTTAGAGAATGACTTCAACACACCCCTCGTCAGTGCTACAGACCATTAGCAATACTAAAAATAGCACGATCAAATCCCAAATCACAGATGCAGTCATAAAAGTGTCTACATTTCATGCTGATTCAAAGGGGCAGCAGCATTAACTGCAATCATCAAGGAATGTGACATCTCCACAGGATTTTCTACAGCTCACCGGTCTGGTGACAGGACAATTGTTAAAAATTAATGGGGGCCATCAGTTGTGGATAAGTACAGCTTGGCAACTATGAAAGCCATACTTCTCATTTGCAAGTGATAATGTAATATTATTTCATGATGATATATTGTAATAGATTATTTAGATTATGATTCATTCAGGAAACAGAAAGTCTTCTTACTCTTTGAATTTTTGACCACAATATGTTGTTTAATTGTTAAATTTATAAGCCAGAGATAGGAGTGAGAAACTTTTTTACATTATTTTCTGATTTCTCTCTGTTGAAAGTACACTTCCACCTTTTGTTTATCCATTATAACCATTCACTTATCAATCAGTTAACATTCTAAAAAATTTGAGATCCTAAGATCCAAATATTATGAATAGATTGATTCTGATAGTTAAAAAGCAAAATATCAATATGATATAAACAGCAATTCCCTGCTCCACGTCTGGATTTACATGGAATAATTGGAGTTGGCTTGATACAGTCTTACTCTTTTACATGCCTATGTTTTTAAACTGCAACAAAATATTTCAACCAAAATCACTGGCCTAATAAAGGATCTAATGAATTACATAATCTGGGCTGTTTTACATATTGGGGCAGAGTAAACTATCACACTGTTTAGAAGATTGCATAAGAACTCCTGCACAGAGGCTGATCCAAAAAGGATGGTCCAATAACCGGAAGGATAAACTCCTATTTATCATTATGGACACTGACCATTTGTCCTGAAGTTATAGATTCTAGACACCTGATGCTATGTCAAAGAATGAGACTAGACAAATGACATTTCTTTGTCCATGCTCAATACGCTGAATGTCTGAGTTCCTAACGTTAATGCAGAGACTTGAAGATTGTCAGGAGGAAAAAAAACATGTGTGATCTGTCTTTTAGGGAGAAAAAAAAAAAACCAAACAAATTTAGCCAAGCTGTAATACTTTGAATATATGCAGCATATGTGAGCGATAGAGTCTCCAATGATTCTGACAGAAAATGAACAAATGGTCATAGAGAGGAATAAGAAGAATCTTAAGCATGAGAGACAATGATTGAATGAATGTAAAAGATGGAGCATGATTCCCCCTGTTGCCAGGCATGGATCAGCATTTCCCAAACTTTTACATTTCCTGCAAATACCAGTGGACCAAACTGCCAGCAAATACCTATGGAACCTTGAAGTCTTTCACCAAGTGCTCTTGTCAACACCCCTGCCACTGCAGAGATGAAGTCCAGAGTCCATCTACTGCAAAAATCTGTAACCAACTCCAACATACAGCAAATAATGAGCATAATTATTTGTTTGTTCATTTATTATTTATGTTACTTGTGGGATTCACTGACACTCAGAAATATAAAAGATCCTAATTAAACAATATTTAAAAGCCAGGAAGTTCAACACATAATTGAAAGTATTCAAGTAGGTTGTCTATATGGAGTGAATTTTCCCCCTCCAGAGAGCAATTCAGCTCATCTATCCAAAATAAGTATCTTAATGATATGTATTATTTTTTTTCAAAGATGCATCTTTCTCTCCACAGATTATAAGAGAAACCCTCCTGGCTAAAGTTAGCCAAAACTGATGTCACCCTCACTAAACCATGTAGGATTGACTCTACCCATTTCCAGTGTCACATTCCTGTGTAGAAATACACAATTATATAAACAAAAAAGCACCATGCAATATGAAGGGAAAAGATCTAGAATGAAGTTGCAAAAATACCTTAAAATCTGCGTTGTTAATCCTTGACCATGATTGTCTTTTAATACAATATTTATAGGATACCAGGACATTCACCAGACCTAATTTAAGATTCAAAATGAAACAGAAAACAAAAAAAGTTGTCATTGTCTGTACTATCTGATAAATACATTACTGTTCCTTTCATCATTTAGACAGGTGTCCTATTGGAGCACATCCAAGGTGTGTTCTCCACATCTGTACATCTGGATTTCTTTCCAAAGGAAAACCATGAGTTTGAGGGACAAATGGACATCTGCATCTCACTTTTCCCACAACAGAAATACTCTTTGTAAGCTCTGTTGCCTCTGGCTTTAGTAAGAGAGAAATTAATAAGAAAAAAAATGCAGAAAGGATCTCCGCATCATTACTTGGTGAGAAGGATTTTTTTTTTTTTTTTTTTCAGCTTGGGTAGTGGAATATAAGGAGAGAAAAGCTAAGGGAACAAAACAGACTCTTGAGTCTCATCTGGCACCCTAACATGTAAAGGACCATAGTGATGAACAAGGAAGATAGTTGTACCACAAGGTTTTAAGGCTGTTTTTGGAACAGCCTGTAATTTGGAAGATCCGAGAGCTCACAAAGTAATCTATCTTAGATAAAACAAAAACACGTGCCAAAGCTTCCAAAATGAAAGAATTCTTCTGTCTCCTGTACTTATTGAAACTGGATAGAAAAGAAAATGTGCTATTACAATACTACTTTAATTTGTATTTTCTAAGGATAATATTCCTTTGCCAATTATAGAGGATGAAGAATTATTTTTAATGTTTTAACTACTGGTGATATGGATACTTTTTCAGCAGTTGATGTTATTATCATATTTCTGCCTAGCTGTCACTTCTTTTTTCTTTAAGAAATACCAAATGCATTGAATTTTTGTAAAAAGAAGAAAAATTCCTTTTGTCACTTTGCTCAAAATTATCTGACAAGAGAAGTGAATACCTTGTGTAGGGGGAATGACTCAAATCTTCATTGTAAGTGTTATTACCTGATGTTATTGTGAAAATGTACGAGTTGACTCATTCATAGAAAATCAGACAAACAAAATGACTTATGCATACAATCAAGCAACCTCAAGCTAATTCTATCTTTAATACAGTGCGTCATTGATGGAATATGGACTTTACAGGGTATGATCAAGTACAGGACAAGAGGGACTCTTTCCAGACCAATGGTGAACCTACTACGCAGTCCTTGTGCTAGCATTGTCATAGTTATCTTTATTATTTTAAAGAAAACAAAACATAGATCACAACACTATTTTATCCAAAAAGTTTTATTTTTCTTTTTTTTTTTCTGTTAAACTTCATTTCTGATTGAAAATAAGAAAAAAACCCACCATATATTCCCTATAAAATGGTCTACCAGAAATTATTTCTTTTCCTTTTGAAAGGTTAAGCCAAAGTAGAAGGTCTTGATTCCTATAAGAAGTTGATTACTATCTGTTTGGATTATCATATCATTAAGTTTCCTTGGCTTGCTTAGGTCCATGATTACTATCTAATAAAGCAACATGCATTGGTACATAAAGGGACACATTTATTAAAAACACTCTTTGAATTCTTCGGATGAGAACATTGTGAGTATGTAATAAATGAGCGTTACATCTATGTTATATGCATCATCCTGTATTTTAGAAGAAACAACAGTAATTTATTTATTTATTAACTTTGGCTAAACTGAGTAGGAGTAGAAACTGTATGAGATCTGACATGAAGATTAGGAAGAAAGCAGATAAATGAGATGGACCTATGCAGTGTGTAGGTATGTAAACACTGAGAGAGAGGTGAAAACACTTTTTGTTTTTAATTAAAGAGTGTTAAAGGCATAGCTTCAAGGTTAGCATAAAATAAACTTAAGTACAATAATGATTAAGCAAGAAGGGTATGGTAGTAAAATGTTAAATACTCCTCTCCTTTATAGGTCATGGTCATCTCACCTTTGAACTGGAATTTGCTAGCAAAAAGGCAACAAAGCATAATAAATGCTTCACCCTAACAAAAATATGTTCTTCTAACCCCATCCATATTATAGATATGTCATTTAAAAGAAGCTTAAGATGATTTGGCACATTAATATCCAGAGCTGAATTAACAGTGGTAAATAACAAGAGCTGCATAGACAGGACTGAACTAGTAAAGAGAACAGAAGTGTAATACAGCTGAGAAGCCCTACTGTCTTAAGTGGTGTTTGAGATGAAAATAACTATTATTTTTCTGACAGTGATTAGAGCAGAGCTAGTCATAGCTAGATTGAATGACAATATATCTCAATTTTACAAGCACTTGTAATACTACATATGTCATTATTCAAAACTTTGTATTGTATAATCATGGATTGTATAATCATGGATTACTGAAATAAATACAGAGTTCTTAAGTGGCCTAGTGAATTCTAATCACTATAAAGTAAATGTCATCAAGCTTTTAAATTAACTGGAACTTGCTATTTATTATTTCCTATTAGGTACACTACTTGACTAGTTAAACTGGTTATTGGATTCTTCGTACAGCAGCCCCTGAACTCCTTCAGTCAATTAAATTCTTTATTGCATCTGATTTGTCAATGTCAGTGTCACTTCTAATCTCTTAAATCTACCTTGGCTCAGAAGCTTTAAAATGTACTTATTCTGTTACAAAATTAGGAAGTTACACAGACAGAATCCTTTCCCTCTCCCTCCTCTCTCTGTGCAAACCTCAAAGCTGCTAACAATATAAAAGATGTAATCACTTGTTCTTCAGCCTCTCTGTTTATACTCACATACCTTCCTCTCTAGAATGAGACATTTTTAAAGATAAGCTACAGAATGTAAGTAGGAAAAACATAAAACCAAACAAAAAACTCTGTTGAGTGTTTTGCTACCAGCATATTGTATATTGACCACTTTGAATCTTTTACTCAGTTTGATAGCATTTTAATCGCAGAAATTAGCAAAAACAAAGTAACTATAACTAATTTCAGAACTGTGAACTTTAACATCTTGGGTTTATTTTTCCCGGTTTTGATTTATATCTGCAAAAGTATTCCAGAACATTTTTTAAAGTTGTTACAATATTAAATTCCCTCTTCTTAAATCTCCCCATTTCTTTGTTCATCAACAAAAGCTAGATTTCAAAGGAAAAACACAGATGCTAAAGAAAGGAAAATACAGGTATTAAATGACGGTTCTGTGAGATGGTCTTGTCAGCCTAATAACTCTTTAGTTCGCCTGAAGAGCACCATAAACATGCAGGCTATTTATTTCCATATTGTAAAGTAGAGTTTGCCAGACACAGACTCGTTTTTCTTTTAAAACCATTCCCTTTCTAAAGGATCTCCCTTTTGCCAGTAAAAAGCTGCTTTTTACATATTATAGGCGTATAAGCCTCTGAACTATGAAAGCAATTCCCCTCCCAGGTTAGGCGCATCACCTTTATTCTGAAGAGAAGGCGAACCAGACCAGACTCTTACCAGACACAGGGAAAACAATTGCTTCAGCTTGATCCAGCAGTGCCGTGTGCGAACAGGCAGCCTGAGCGATCCCTGGGCCTCACACAAAAAGGAGATAATTGGCTTTCACGGAGGAGCTGTAAACATCCATCACGGCGGGGCTGGGCGGCGGCGGGCGCTGCCCCGGCCGGGCTGGGCGCTCCCCGGCGGGATGATGTCAGGCACAGCCCCGGGCGGGCGCTCATTGGCTTCCCTCACCTGGACCGGCCCTTAACCCTAAACTGCCGGCAGCCGACTGAAAGGTGTCTCTCTGATCATTAGATACACACAGACACAGGTCTAGCTAATTTTTTCCTCTTTCTTTTTGTCTCTCTTTTTTTCCCTTTTTTTTTTTTTTTTTTTTTTTTTTTTCCTTGCAGAAAATGAGATTGTACAGAAGCTCTGCTTTGGGGACCAGGTGCTTGTTGTGACTTAGCTATTGAATGTAGCAATTAAATGAATTCTAAAAACTAATTTGCCTAAATTATTAAACAAGACCCTCAGGTAACTGCATTTTCATAATCTGTTTACTATATGACATTAATCATCAAAATATTGTACAGAAGAGGTATTAAAGGAAAGGTTAATGCATGCAGCACCTGGAGAACTCACTTTTTAAATTATTTTGCATTGCCTTCTCTTAGGCCATGAGATTAATAAAGACACACACTGGAAAAGGGGTGTAAATTCAAGAATATTGGACTATTGCAGTGTCAGGTTGATTATTGCATCTTTTTAAGTATTTAAAACTAACAGCAAAAGTAAAAACATGTTCAAATGTACATGTACAGTAATCTTTGAATGTTAGGTAGCAGCCAAGGAATTCTGTAGTAATAAGGCATGAAGCACTGTGAAATGTATGATGTCCTAAATAAAGTGACACTAAGTATTTTGCTATGTTACAGGTGATATCATAAATCATATGAACTTTTCAGTGAGTCCAAATCAGTATTCAAAAAATTGCTTTCCCACTAATAAATATTTTGATCTCTCACCTTTAAGTTACAAAAATCCTATTGCTGTGTAGAAAAATGCAAAAAATCTGATCTGACATGTTGTATTTGTATCTTTTGTTCTATATAAAGTTTTTTTAAAGTTATAGGAACTAATGATTTTTTCCAATTGATAGGAAAATAAATCAATATTTATTTACAGTAAATTACATACAACATGAGTTTATTTATGGTCTGCTATTCCTCATGACCAGGAAAAAAAAAAAACAGAATTTTTTTTTAATTGTTACTCAGTTTGTTCTCTTGGAAAAAATAAACCCACAAAACCAAAGAACCTACAGTGCTAAACCAAAAAAAACCAAGAAAAATGAAATATAATCAAATGGAGTTTAGCTTAATCTATAAGACATGAAAGATAAGATTTCTATAATAAACTTGCTAAACAGCTCTCTTATCTCTTTGTGGTTCTTTCACAAAGTTTTAGAGATTCAGGAGATTAAATTCTGTGGATTTAATAAACAGCAGTTCTGTGTGGGGATCTGGAGGCTAAACTATTAGTCAAAACATACTTTAGGCCAAAATGAAAGCCTCTGTTCATTTATTTCTGCTCAGAAAACATGGGAGTTCCGATGGAAATGTATATAAAAAAAAGATTCATTGCTATGCAAAGTGACAAAACTGAATTACAGATCAGAAAACATTAATTTGGACAATGGGAACGCCAGCTTTGCTTTTGGTGATTAATGATCAAGGAAAGACATAGTAATTGCTAAGAAGATATGAGTTCTAAGGAAAAGAATGATTGATGAGATAAAATATGGCACTTAGTGCCATAGTCTAGTAACTGTGATGGTAGTGGATCAAAGGTTGGACTTGATGATCTCAGAGGTCCTTTCCAACCCATCCAATTCTCTGATTCTATGTGTAAAAGTTATATTCTCCTGAATTTTTAATGATATAAATATTCTAGACCACACACTGTTGACAAAATTTGATTATACTGACTGATTCAGCCTGAAAAAGACCCTGATTTCCCATATCTAGTTAATCTTACCTTGATGAATAAAGTTCTATACATTTTATATTCTTGTGTAGACTACCCTTTATACCTCAATGGAGCGTATCACTCACAGATAACCTGTTCAACCATCTGCAAAGGTAGAGTGCCATACTTATACAGAGTCTTCAGTATTTGTAAAGTATGTTCTCCTCAGTGATAATACAAAGCCTATGCTTTATGAACTAAACCTATATTAGTAGAAAATTCACTTAGAAAGTGTAGTACAAAGTGCTAATTTGGAATATTAATGGAGAATATTTCTTAGTAAATGGCCTGTAAAATTTGACATTTTCTTTATAAAATGTCTTTTTCCCCCCCCCTGCAGTAATATATGATAAATTAATGTTTTGAAATTGAACTACTTAGAAATGTATTGCTAAAGTATAAATTTGTTCTTTCTTCAAAAATATCTATTGTCGGGGTTGTGAACTAACTTGCCTCTCATTGGTTTCTGTGTTGCCATAGTTATTATATTGTCTCTTTGGATTGGCTAGTTGAATGGCCAATCCAGTCCTTCCCCCGCAGCCTTTATAAGCTGCGGGAGATTTGAATAAAGCTCTCTTTGTCTGCTCTCAGCTGCTGGACTCCCTGCGTGCTGTGTGGTCTCTGTCTCCTTGCCTAAGGGCCTACGCCGCCCGTCCCTGCCACGAGGGACGGGCGGCGGGGGTAGGGGGTGTCCTCAGCCCTGGAAACCTTCACCGAGCAGCCGGCAGGACAGGAGGACCCCCAAGGAACCCCCACAGAACCGCAACAATCTATCATCAGTACTTTTAAAAATAGGTATGAATTTGGAGATATATGCTAGAGCAAAAGTAACAGCTGTAGATACCAGAACAGTTCCAAGTTACACAGCATTTTTCACACTTCCCCCTGCTGTTACACATGGGTTATAACCAGTATGAACTAGAAATAGTGACAAAAATTATAGGATTTAAATCATATATTTAAATATTTTAAATATGTAGAAACAGCAGAAAATTGAAAAAGAAAAATCTGTAAGGCCATTTCTTTAAATGAAAAACTACCTGAAGAAAACAAAACATCTGGAATAGGTTACAAGAGCTCAAAGAGGAGTGTGCATGATTGTGTTTCAAATCCAGGAACACAATTCTTATACTCCTATCATATTGCCTTGAGTTGCATATATGAAGGGACAAGCTTGTCAACTCTCATGCCTGGCACAGACAATAAAGATGCTGTTGCCAGTGATATTTTTTGGCATCATAGTTTCAAATCCAAATCATATGGAAAAAGAAATAGGGAAAGAACAAGAGAATGAAAAAGAAGTGACCAATGATTTTCAGTAACTCGCTGTATATCTTTCTATAACCTTGTATTAATCAGTGTAGGAATAATGCTGAAGAATCTTACTAGAGTGGATATTTTAGTCCTCCATCAAAGGGAAACTTAGGTTTATTAGTATATATTTCCCATGAGCTGAAATCATTATTGCATTTAATTGCTTGACAATTACTTCTGTCACATCAATCTAATGGTTAAACCAATTATTTATATTACAAAACATAGTTCTACACCAAACATTAATTGAGAAACACAAGCAGTTCTTCAGCATTGCTTAACCTAAACGTTATTGATATTGGAAGGGCTAGGCTTAGAGATTTTGGGGGAAATTAGAACTCAGGTGATAAGAGGTTTTAGAGATTGAACATGTAAACTCAAAATTATAGCTCTCATAATCCTGCTTGTGAGATGAATGTCAAGTTAGCTAGACCTGATAACCATTACAAACAATTTTTTTCCTCCTTAATTCAGGCTACCTCATCTACCTGGTCTTAGGAGATTTTTACCCACAAGATGGCAGCTCTGATTGCATGGTCACTACTTTTTGCAATATTGAATTTGAAAATCATAACACAGTTTTTGCCTTTTTATTTTATTTTATTTTATTTTATTTTATTTTATTTTATTTTATTTTATTTTATTTTATTTTATAGTAAATATGCTTTTCTACCTCCTGAGGAACTTAACAAAAAAATCTCCAAAGAATCCCAATACTTAAGCACTAATTAATCACAATGTGAGGTAAAATTTGCCAGGTGTTGAGTAGATTATAAGAGGAATGTTTAACAGCAGAAACTTTATTTTTAGAGGTTTGAAAGAATCTCCATTCATACCTATATGTTTTTCATGCTTCAATTTCTACGCTGTCAAACCCAGAACAGCCTTTGACAGATTCAAGTTATAGAGTACTAAAGATTCTACTGAGAAAAAAGGAAGTGCTTATATGTCTAATGGTAAACTTAGCTTAATAGATTTCCTCTATATGTAATGATATATTTTTCTTTATACCTAAATTCATCAAGAATGCTCATTTATGCTATTAAAATTTAATAGATGGCTTTATTTCTAAGGTAAAAAATGCTGAGGTGTTTATATGTACAAATCAACCACATACAATGAATAACTATTTTTGACCTGTGAAATTAATAAAATACAAAGAAATATAAATAGGTTCTAGCTCTCTTCCAGGGCATCACTCACAGCTGAAATGATTAGTGAGAATGTATGTCAAAGCATTTTCTTTGTCAGTGAAGCTCAGTAAATGAAAATGAAGCTTTACTAAAAAAATGCATAATTTCACATGGAAGTAGTTTGTCCATGGGACGGTCATTTCAAAGAAAATTATTTGACCTAGCTACCTGTCTACGTGCAGTCTTTGGTGGCACCTCTGCTGTGGAATCACCATTCCCTCAGAGAAGAAGCAGTAAGGAATTCTGAGTTACCTAAAATTTATCATGGACCAAACCCCTTTGAACATATAATTATAAATCTGTGGATGGGAGCTTATAGACTGTAGTAAATGCAAAATTGATTGATGTGACTTACTTCTTTATAAAAAAGTAAAACTGCTTTTAAATAGTGTGGGGCACAAGTGCACTTATGAATGTTTATCATGGATCAGCTAATGGGCAGTAACTTATTAACAAGGCAGCAAGGCAATGATTCATGGCTTAGAGGCACATACCTACTCTTTCAGAATTTCGTATAATGAAAAAAGCAGAACTTTGGGATGTGAAATTCCAACATCATTGTTTGTAGCCTAGGTTGCATCAGCATTGACTAGGTTCAGGTGTGCAGCAGAAGAGAAGTAGATTAAAAGGATCTGAAGAGAAAAGGTGATATGATGGAAGGATAAAGGTAATTTGAGGTAGTTTAGACTTCTGTGAAGATAGGGTAAGCTGTCCAATGCATGACATGAACCTGAACTCAGTCAGTTAGAGCGGATGATTCACTGCAAATTACAATCCCACAGAGAGTGTTTCATATAGCCAACTGTAACAGCACACCACTTGTCAGAGCATTGTCATAACAGCAGTGCTGGTCTTTCGTCAGAGAATGTCAAAGTACATTTATGTCATGAAGTTACATTTTTATTCCATAAACTTAACTGTGAAAAGAGTGTTAGGAGAAAAGGGTTTCAACTTTTCTCTGCATGTATATAGCAGGGGTGATGTTTTCTGTCAGGATAAGTTGACTGTTGTTTCTGGTCTACTATGTGAGCATCTATTTTAATACAGTTGTTGTTTTTTTTTAAATAAGCAATTTTGTATGGATTAGAATAATGCAATAAAGGTACCTGGACCAAGAATATGCAACATTCTCAATTAAAAACAAAAAAAACCCCAAAAAAAACAAAAAAACCACAACAACAACAACAACAAAAACAAACATGTAAAGAATACATTTTTACACTGAATAAAAGAATTGTCAGAAAAAATTTAGGTTTAATATAAAAATGTCTACAGAGTTAAAAGGCTAAATCAGTTTTCAAAAGTGACTTAAGCTTTAAGTTGCATATACCTAAGACTCAGCATTTTTACTGCCTAGGTTCAGATATTGCTGGGCTAGCTGTGGATGCATCAAAATGTTCTCACAGGAAAGGGCAGAACTATGAAGGTGTACTCACTGGGCATCAGTCGTGACACAGAGAGCAAGAGGAGCGCCTGCCCTATATGTTCACTTAAGAACAATACCATTTTTGTTCAAAACAGAGCCTGTTTGAACTGCTGATGCAAATCAGAAACACTGTCAGCTGACTGAACTTCTTTGAGCATGACACAGACATCACCTGGATAGATTAAGAAATGTGGAAGTATTTTCTACTGCTCTGATGGTCATGTCATGGTGATACTTCAGCTGGTCACAAGCTGGTGGTCACAAGCATCTCTCTTGAGATGCATCAACTTTGTCAAAATGGCACAGTTTTTAAAATGGCTACAATTTTTCCATAACTGGAATCTTCAGAGACACATTTTACAAATCTGACTCCAGAACCAGAATTCTGAAGAATTTTTGGATCTCAGAATTACCGGATGTCAGGGAAAAAAATTTCTAAGACAAAACCGATAAGAACATAGTCACAAAAATTTTCTGCATAGCATATGTCCCAAATAGTCTTTTGATACCTTTGCAAACCATCCCTTTAGCATCTAACTTCTGTAATTGTTTTGGAAATCTTGTATTTATTAATCAGTTCTGTTCTGACGATAAATTACTTCATTATTGATGCCTAGATAAGGTGTTTAAAGTTTAAATCTTGAAATGTTATTTGGTAAGTAAAAATGTAAGAGAAAAAACTCATAATGATTTCACTCACAGGAATCAGAACATAACATAAATTATAACATACAAACTTCAGAGCTTTTTTTTTTTAATTTCTATTTTAATAACCCTATCTATGTGTGTAAGCCCAAACAGAAAGATCAAAAACACTGCTGGAAGTTCTGATTGCTGTATTATATCATTTACCCAAAGTAAGGATAATAGGGGTAAAAGAATGAAAATAGTACTTTGAATAATAAATGTTCATTTCTACATCTTGGCCTGTGAGATAGTTGTACATCCTGGAGTGGCATTTTCAGACAATACCGCAGTGAAAGGAGTTCCATTAATATTTAAATCAGTAAGCTAAGGCAATTTTTGTAGGTCCAAGTCTGAAACACTGGTCTTTGAGAATAGCCCTCTTGATCACTACAGAATATGATTCAGGCATCCAACTCTTGAAGTTCTCCAATGTTAAGCGTGTCACATGCAAATTTACAGTAGTGACCAGTGCGCAAGCTGTACAACCCTTCGTCATTCACACAGGGATTAAAATTGTTCCTGAGTGTCATCCTAACGTGATGACATTTTTAGCTGTTCAGTTGAAAGTTCATCAAAGAGGAAATTATTCAGAGTAAATGTCAGTGTTTGGTGTTTTATCAGGAGATTTTGAGCCAGTATGAAATGAAGAGCTTGTTTCTGTAGCTAGCATGACAGTATACAAAACCATGTCACACTAAAAAGGCAGAGGTTACTGATTGAGTTACAGTTCTGTACTGACTGACCAAACGACCTTTCTGATGTGCTAAATCTAAAGTTAAATTTGAACTGACAAATAGCTCCGTATTTGTTATTTATACACAAAAAGGTTGCTTCCAAACCCATGCATAGGAATATCTAATACAGTCACTGCGTTATTAAAATATGTATATTGAAAATAAAGGAAAAATTTTTTTTTAAAGAAGATACTAAGCCAGGTACTCATCTTCAGTAATGTTTGCTAAGCAAATAACAGATACAAGACAAAGACCTTGAGGATAACATATTAAGTGACTCAGTCTTGAAGACACTATCTTCATTCCAACATTGTTTTGGGAAACAGGAGTGGGAAAGGCAGCTTGCTGTCAGAGGTCTCTTCTAGTGGCTGAAGAGATGGTTTAAAAAACAACAGTGAGTTGCCGTTATTTTTATATTAATATTCAAAGTTATATATATGATGCATGATGCATATAGTATGTTATAAAATGCATGTAAGCATATTTAAAAGTAGAGTCTCTGATGATAGTAAAAGAAAATAACAAAAAATATTATTAGTGCAAGTAATCAACATTGTTCAACAAAACTAATTCGAAGGGACAGTTACAGTGAAAGGAAAAATAATTTTAAACTAAAAGATGGTAGATTTAGAGTGAATATAAGAAATTCTTTACTATAAGTGTGGTGAGACACTGAAACATGAGACACTGCGGATGCACAGTCCCTGGAAGTATTTGGAGTCAGCTTGAATAGTTTTATCAGTCTGGTCTATTGAAAGATATCCCTGCCCATGGCTAGGTGAAATCCCTTCCAATCCCAAACATTCTATGATTCTATGACTTCATGACAAAATCATAATTATCTGCCAGCACAGAACATGTTTTGAGTGTTATAATACTGACATGCAATTTGTTTGTCCTCTTAAAGGGTTAATGTTTTTGGAATTATATTCAGTACAGCACAGATACACTTTCATGTAGATTGCAAAGCCTATACAAGATACAACTCTCACCACTACTTTATTAAGTAGTCTATTAAAATGATAGCATCTTAGGTTTTAGAATAATTGCAGTAATTAAAGCTGGTCAAACCATTCTGCACAAGACAGTCAGACGAATTTTGGGGAGAATTTTCAATTAGCCTGCTAGATTAAATCTGTCTTGGTTTGAATCTGTCTGTGTGATGTAAAATGGTAATACTCTGCTATGCATGGAATTCAGTTTTAGATTAACACCCACAAATTCAGGTATCTATGTATGAGTTAGGTATCTTATCTCACTTTATAATCAAGACAGAACTAATCAATGCAATCATTGGAGCCTAGAAATAAGCTCAGTTTGCTTTAAGCTAGGCACCTATTGCCAAATACAATTGTATAAATATGAGAGTTGTTTAATATTATTTGAGATGGCCAGAGTTATCTGAATCAACATGTCAGTGTAGCTGAAGTCTCCTTTCTGAGAAGTGACAGGTGAACACTAGAGTTACATGAGACCTGCACCCTCCTCATCCAAGGTCTGCAGGCCAGGCAGATTACCCCAACATCACAAATAGCAGAACACCTTTATGTTCAAACAACTGAATAATTCCTTTAGTGATTATTCAGAGGATTGGGAAAACTTTGGCTGTTTAAATATAAGAACCTATATTTGATTGTTGTTATTTGAGAGCCATCTGACTCAGACACAGCTGATATCTACACTAATCTCAGAACCATAGAATCAGAGAATATCCTGAACTGCAAGGAGCACACAAGGATCATCAAGTCCAACTCCTGGCTCTGCACAGGACAACCACAAGAATACACCATGTGCCTCAGAGTGTTGTCCAAACTCTCCTTGAACTCTGGCAGACTTGGTACTGTGACCACTTCCTTGGGGAGCCTGTTCCAGTGCCTAAACACTGTGTGGGTGAAAAACCTTTTCCTAGCATCCAACCTAAATCTCCCTAAACCTAAACCTCATTTTACAAGTTATCTGCCATCCCAGTGCAGATATTTCCAGTACCATAGGCCACTCTACTGGTTTGGGCTGGGGTAAAGTTAATTTTCTTCACAGTAACTAGTATGGGGCTGTGTTTTGAATTTGTACTGAAAAAAGTGTTGATAATATAGAGATGTTTTTGTTATGCTCACAGCACCAAGACCTTTTCTGCTTCTCACTTCACTCCACCAATAAGAGGGTGCACAAGGAGTTGTCAGGGGACACAGCCAGGACAGCTGCCCCCAGCTGACCAGAGGGATATTGAACACCACATGGCATCATATAATGCTGAGGGAAGGAGGAAGAGGGTGGAAGTTTCAGAGCGATGGCATTTGCCTTCCCAAGTCACCATTATGTGTGATGGAGCTCTTCTTTCCTGGAGGTGGCTGAACACCTGTCAACCAATGGGAAGCGATGAGTGAATTCCTTGTTTTGTTTTGCTTGTGTATGTGACTTTGTCTCAACCCACAAGTTTTCTCACTTGTATGCTTCCTATTCTTTCATCCATCCCGCCTGTGGGGGAGTGAGTGGGTGACTCTGTGAGGCTTGTTTGCTAGTTGGGGTTAGACCGTGACAATCACTGCCTCACGTAACACTGGATATGAATTGAATCTTGTTTGCTGAGGTGAAATAGCACCTTTTCATTGTTACCCAGGATTACTTGCTTCTCTTACTTCCTAAAATTAGCATTTATCTCCCTAAGTCCATCCTTACACTGTGAGTAGAGATCCTGTTCCCTTCACAGTATTAACGTCAATACATATATTCTACTCACCTTCCATTCCAAACACAGAATGAAATTATGAATGTTCATTATGTGATGAACCTCAACAAAGTGAACCTTAATTTATTTCTAGGGATGTAAGGTTTTGACTGATGTTCTAAAGATAAGGAATACTGGAAAAATAGACTATTGGAAAAATAGTCCAGGGAAGCCAGAACTTTAAATGATGGGACTGTGAACTAAAGTCTCTGTAAAATCTTGCACTAGGAAAGTACATCTTCAGCATTATTTTTGAAATTTCTTGAAAATATCATATTATTAGTCAACTCAGTACTATGGGCCATTTCATTTAGTGTGCTGGCAGACAGAAAGAAGGGACTAAACATCAACACACCTTTTTATATTGTCTGGTTCTCTTATTTTATGTGCTTCTATCCTACACACCAACTAACTACACAGCAATTAAATAAATCAGCTTTACAAAGAATGTATGTTTTACTTCTTTTTCCTTTTGATGTATACTTAAAAATTGAACTGTGAGCTAAAATAATCCCAGTTATTGTAATTCTAGGGAATGTGAGCATAAATTGCATATAGATCTTGAACTTGTAGATGAAACACAGAAAGAATAGTAAGCAATAAAAGGTTTTATTGTCTCAATATTACCTAAGATACACCAAGGGAGGAAAACCAAAAGAATATAGCTATTTTCATCAGCAGGACTGTGAGAGTAAATGTGCTTTCTGAGGTGGAGCTTCTCCAAAATGTGTTTATTTTTCAATCACAAGGCTAAGATTTTAATAGATCTAATTTTTGTGAAACAAATATCAATATATATTTTTGTTTGCTGAAGTAGATATTGGGATACCTAGAGTAGAGTATTTGTTGATTCATTCTGCATAAAATTGACATTTTCTCTAAAGAAAAATCTGTGAAAAATACCAACAGAACAAAATTGGAGTTGCACCCTGTGCTAGACTTTTGCTGTAAGTTTTTCTCTCTTGTTTCTTCTTTCTGAAAGCCACATCAAGAAAATATTTTTATACATTAGTACCTATTATCAAAATATCTCACTGCATCTGAAAATTTGTAATACTTTTTTTGGTTCTCTGAAATGATATAACCTACTATTTTAGTATTATTTCTATTGTGTTGCTATTGCTAGTAATTAATTTTATGAAATAATTTTTTTGTTTGATTGTTTGTGTATAGTGGGTTGACCCTAGCTGGTTCCAGGCACCTACCAAAGCCACTCTATCACTCCCCTCTGCAACAGAATAGGGGAGAGAAAATGCAACAAAGGATTCATGGTTGAGGTAAGGACATTAAGAGATGACTCAGCAATTATCATCATGGGCCAAACAGACTCAATTTGGGGATATTAAATGAATTTATTAATAACAAAATCAGAGCAGGAGACTGAAAAGTAAAATCATAAAAACATGTTCCTACTTCCTCTTCCTCCTTCCTGGGCTCTACCTCCTTCTCCACAGTAGTTCAGGGAAACAGGGAATGGGGGTTATTGTCAGTTCATTACATGTTGTTACTGCTGCTGCTCAGCGAGAAGAGTCTTTCCCCTGTTCCAGAGTGGGGTCCCTCCCACAGGAGGCAATTCTCCATGAACTTCTCAATTCTGAGTCCATCCCACAGGCAACAGTTCTCCATGAACTGCTCCGACATGGGTCACTCTTCCAGGGGGTGCAGTCCTTCAGGCACAGGCTGCTCCAGCGTGAGTGCCACAAAGGGCCGCAAGTCCTACCAGGAAAACCTTCTCCAGAATGGGCTCCTCTCTCCACGGGTCTGCAGGTCCCTGCCAGGACCCTGCGCCAGCATGGGCCTCCCATGGTGTTACAGCCTCCTTCGGGCATCCACCTGCTCCAGCATGTATCTCCTCCATAGGCTGCAGGTGGGTCTCTGCATCCCCACGGTTCTCCATGGGTTACAGGGAGACAGCTGCTCCACCATGGTCTGCACCATGGTCTGTAGGGGTACCTCAGCTCCAGTGCCTGGAGAACCTCCTGCCACTCCTTCTCCACTGACCTTGGTGCTTGCAGGGCCGTTCCTTTTTTGTAATTTCACTCTGCTGTTCTCTGGCCACAATTACATCTGTGCAAAACCTTTTTTTTTCCTTCGTAAATTTGTTATCACAGAGGTGTTACTACCACTGCTGATGGGCTCATCCTTTGGTAGCAGCAGGTTCATCCTGGAGCTGACTGGCATTTGGCTGCCACACATGATGGAAGCTTCTAGCAGCTTCTCACAGAAGCTACCTGTATCTCCCCTCAACTACCAAAACCTGGCCACACAAACCCAACATATTGTTTAAAGCATATCTTTCTTAGACACAAAAGTTTTGTACAGTCCCCTATATGTATTGCTGGGTCAGTGAATTTTCTCCTTTTTGAGGACATGATAGCTGTGCCACAGTGAAACAAGCTTTCTCCCTATTTAAGCAAAGTAATTGAGGGCATGCTTGAAATAATGAGGAAACAGACCACTGTTTGACTGTACTGACTCCATGGGTAGGTGCTCGCCTGTTCCATATTTACTAGGCTTTTCCCCCTACATTTCTAAAACAAACATAGGCTCACGTTTTCTGCATTAACCTTGCTTTAATCTAAATAAATTCCCAAATGGCTTCTGAAGTATATCTTTTTATATAAACTTCCCTTGGATTCAGTTAATAATTAGCCATTATTTTTTTTTTTATTTTCTGCCATACTTTAAGTCACAAAATTATATAAATATTATCTATTCTGAGTTTCCTTGAAGTTAATGACTCATATATTCTACTTCATCTGCTTTGGAGGAAATTAATAAAGTTTAAATCCTATTTTATCTTTTCTTTTCTGAAATTAATAATCTGTATGACCTTTGCTATCTTTCTTTGACTTAAAAAGTAATCTTCATATCTATTTTTGCTTTCTGTGTCCTGAATTTCTGTACCCAGCTTTGCCTCCTTCAATGAAAGTAGCAGTACTCTCAAATAAGGTCATCATTTTATTTAAATGAGAGAATTCTTATTACAATTCCCTTGGCATCATTTCTTGGTTTCTGTGAAAGGTCTGAAACAGTAACCTGTTAAAAAATATACTATTTTAAACAATTAATTGCTATCTAATGCATTAGTATATAGTTTGTTTCACCTGTGTCCCTAGTGTCCCCTTCCCATCCCATATATTTTTCAGTTTTTAATAATTTTATATTTTATTTGTTTTTTTGCCATTTTGCTTCTGTTTTGTCTCGGTAAGGTGCACTTTGAGCCTCTAGCTACACAGCTTCCCTCCCACATGCTCTCTGTGCACAATCAAATTTGCAGTGTGGCTGTAATTCATCCCTGTGGCAAAAGGTAAGAACAAAGTCTATGAATCGCCTAAGTCCAACTGAAGCTTTTAAACAGACTTTATATTATCACTCTGCATATAAATGAGACTTGTCATTATAGTTTCCCCAGTTTGTTTGTGTGCAACTGTTAGATATGTACAGTCCAACAGAAGCCCCCTGGAGGAAAAAAAACTCCTAACAACCCTAGCATAAACCAGCCAAAACTATCTGACTTTTATGAGCTTTCAAAGTTGATATAAATTATGTGTCTTCTTAAAAAAAGAAAAAAAAAGAAATAAACCAAAAACCAATCTTCACATTACTTGACAGTATGCTTATTGACAAGATGGATGATTTGGTTTTTATTTTTTTAATTTTTATGTATTCATTTGGCTTAGAATTATTAACATGAACTAAATTTAACACTTGAAATAAATGACTTTTGTGGATACACTGAAATCTGCAGGTAAATCCTGAGTGTGTTTTATGAGCTGGTCAAAATGTTATTTTACTTCATATTTCAGACCTCCACGATGCCATTTCAGAGCTTTGGTCAACTTCTATACTTACGATCTCTTTGTCAATCATTATTTCTTTGACATATAATCCTTGTTTGTAAGTTAACCTCATGAAATTGATAGAGAATACCATTGCTGGCATGAAGAAATTTAAGCTGTGATTGAAATTCGCATTTTTGAAATCACATATTTTCATTAAAATTGCTTTAAGACTACATTACCTGGATGATTCTTGATGGAAAAAGAATTGTAGAATCACAGAATCACAGGATCACAGAATGGGTGCACTTGGAAGGGACCACAGTGGGTCATCTAATCCAACCTCAGGAACAGACAATTAATTCTACATGAGAGTCATATAATCATATAATATCCTGAGCTGGAAGGCTCCCGCTAGGATCATCAAAGTCCAACTCCTGGCCCTGCACAGAACAGCCCCAAGAATCCCACCATGTGCCTTGAGAGCATTGTCCAAGCACTTCTTGAACTCTGTCAGACTTGGTGCTGTGACCATTGCCCAGGGGAACCTGTTCCAGTGCCCAACCACCCTGAGGGTGAAGAACCTTTTTCTAATATCCAATCTAAATCTCCCTGACATAACTTCAGTCCATTCCTTTGGGTCCTGTCACTGGTCACCGCAAAGAAGAGAGGGGTCCCCCTCCACTTCCACTTGCAAGGAAGTTGTAGACTGCAGTGTGGTCTCCCTGCAGTCTCCTCCAGGCTGAACAAACCAAGTGATCTCAGCCCCTCCTTGTATGGCTTTCCTTCTAGACCCTTCACTATTTTTGTAGCTCTCCTTTACATTCTCTCTATTAGCTTTATATCTTTTTTTTTATTGTGGTGCCCAAAACTGCACACAGGACTTGAGTTGAAGCCGCACCACTGCAGAGTAGAATGGGTCACTTGGGGAAAAAAAAAGTTAGAAAGAAGCTCTATCAAATTAAGATCCACTCTTAAATCTGCAGAACTCGTGTAAAAATTCCCAATCATTTTATTTAGCTTTGCCTCAAGGTGATTCAGAACACATAATGGATAACAAAATGTCCCTTATTTTCTTCAAGTTAGGTGAGACTGAATCCCCAACAGATTTAAACTAGTGCAGGTTTTAGTTGTTTAAATTCAGTTGTGTCTTTGTAGATTAAATAAGACTGTGTCAGGATTTAGTTTGAAGCTTTAACTGTGTACCAAAACACCTCTTATGAGTGAAATGTCATTGTAGGTTAATTTGAGGTCATTTAGAAGAAATTTAAAAGATAGATGAGACACTTTTAAATTTTTGATCACTAAAAATATTTTAATGAAATGCTCCTCTTCATTAAGAAAAGTTCTTTGGGAAATAATCAGGGAGGAATAGTAACTACATTTAATTACAACACCCTTCTCATCTGAATAATTTAACCACAGAGCATTTTGTCTGCAATGGGTTACAGTGAGTCATTATTGTTACCTATGATCCTTTATTCTCTCAAGCAGTCCTTTTAAACCCCTCACTCTCATTCACTTTCTGTATGCATTATTCAACACCTTGAAGCATTAGTCAGAGAAACTCATAACAAGGTGGCAATGATTATACTTCAAAAGCTTAAAAAGAAGGGATTCCTGCCTGGTATCTTCTTATTTTCTGTTGTGAAATATTGTTTTGTACTTGGAAATAGCCATGGTTCGTATTTAAAGAAATGTTCATCAAGATTATATGTGTTCAAGGACTATATTCTCTGTACATATTGACTTCCCATGATGAATAATTTTCTTCAGCTGCCTTCAAGAACCCTAATCCCAGACATGCAAGAAAACAGCAATACACTGTGATGGTCAGGACTGAACACTGCTGGTATGAACACAGGAAACATGCTCCAGTTCTGCGTATCCTTTAAAATGAAATATATCTTCCTTGCAATTCCCTACAGGTTAAGCAGAATGACTGTTTACTCAGAGATGACTGCACATGAGGAGAGATGTTCTATTAGATGGCATCTCTCAGTAAAGAGATGAAAATGTCATAATTTTTCAAATAAGACATTTGAAATATTTAAGGTTGGATTGTTTGGTGATTTGTTTTATTTTTTAATTCCTTGAGGCAAATTTCAACTACTTCTTTCTCTGAATGAAAATAATTTGCATGATTGAAAACAGGAATCAGAACATTAATTTCCTTGGAAAAAATTTCCTAGTATATATATACACTATTTTCCACTAAATGTAATTTCATATAGTTGTCTTTCAGATAGACAGTACTGAGGGATAGCTGCTGAGAGGAAACATTCATTTTCCACCGTAAAACTAGATTTTAGACCTAGCTAGAACATATTTCTTACAGTTATGTCAAGTCCTCCTTGACTTGTTAGCCTCTGTGTAGCTCTAGGGAAGGCAAATGTTGGAAATTCATAATGAGCTTTCTTTAAGCACAAACAAAACCTAAGAAAATAATTTTTCTAATAAAAAGAGGTCATTTCTACCTACCCATTTAAAATAAAAATCTCCATTTTAGTTTATTGTTCTCAGAAGCAAAAGAGCAAAATACATCTTAGAGATGTGAATATAAGATACTACATAGAAATAATTAATAATAAGATCTGTAGAAACTGTCATATGTACATATGTGCCCTTAAATTAATAGAGGTTTACATTGCCTACATTGTTTTCCACAAAGAGTGCTGTTCCATTCTGTTTGACCTTAATTAGTGTAATTGATAGTAGTTTTAGAGCTGCACACCATTTTAATCATGTAGTTATAGCTTTCATGACAGAAGAAAAATGAAATAGCAGCTGGGAGTTATCTATTAATAGTGAGAGAACAGAAAGGTAAAAAGAAAGACTGTTCTCTTCTAGGACTTCAGGGCTTTTATGGTGTTAGTAATGAATGACTAATGTATTCTAAGAGGAGCACACTGATCTCCAAGGATGTAATGAAGGGCAGTAGGAGGTAGGATCAATATGAGTTAGAAATTTTATATCATTAGGAAATCAGATAGCTACAAGAGTATACGGATAGACCAGAAAAAATGTCAAAGCTTGAGAATACAAACCATGTGTATGTATGCCTGTATGGATGGGATTACCTGAGCACGTGTACTAGAGGTTCAGACTCTGATGTAAAGAGTGCTTTAAAGTTTCCTGGAAAGCATGCAGTGCTACAGCAGGTTGCAAGGTTAGACTGAGAGTAACAGAGTAATCAAAAACCTTTTTGAGATGTGGTTATTTAGAACGGATTTGAAACAAGACCAGGGTATAATGAAAAAATGACAAGAAATGAGAGTTTCTAAGTTGTAAGCAAAACGTTCTAAATGAGTAGATTTGTTTATTAGCTTCAAGTGGTAATTTTTTTCTTGAAGGTTTCTCCTATCACTGATAGTGGCATTTAGTTTCTGAGGTTGGGAGGCTTTACAAGGAAAGAAAACTTGTTCTACTCTGTACTCTCTGGCTCATTACTTCTGCAAAAATTACAGTGAAAGGTGAATACATTCACAGATACTTTGAATATTTTGTATATAAAAATTATTTTTTTCTTCTTTCAAATAAAAAGGAATTAATGAATACTGTTTAATTAAAAAGTATGACAAAGAATGGGGTAATGGAAAATGAAAGAATCTGGGGACATATATTAGTTTTTAACTGTGCATGTAACCATCAAAATAAATAATGTACCATAGCTCTTACAACTTCAGCATAATCATACCTATTTCAAAGATCATACCAAAAAAGCTTAGCTGAGATACTATATTATTCCTAGCACTAAAGTATTTTTAAATTTCCAGTCTTTAAGGCTTTTACAAACACTGCCAAGAATACGCAGCTGTCTTACAGTTATGGGAACAATCAGATGGTAAGAAAGAAAAATATTTCTAAAGACTGGTAAAACAGATTCTCATCCAGCTTTTTTTCTGGTCTTGCAGAATAATTGTTAATTTTCACTACTTTCTTCTTTTTACATGTATTTCTGCTCTCCTGTATTCTTGCACATCAAAATGAACTTTGACAATAGGGATTCGAAGACTTTTGCTGCCTAGGAAAAGGGAAAAACCTTCACCCTGTAATTATTTTTAAAATATACAGTAAACTCGTTACCGTTGCATATTATAACAGTATATTGTGATTACACAATGGACACAGTTCTATTTTTAGGTCAATCAATACAGAAAGGACAAACTTTTTTTTTTTTTTCCTGTGTATTTGTTATGGTGTATTTTAATATTGGGTTTAATACACTAGGGTCAATGGAAGTCTGCAAAACAACAAAGTCCAGGTTACATAACTATAAAAATTGGTACAATATCAGATGACTTTTCCATCAATTTTAAGTACACATATTTAGTCTTGCACTATTTACTTAATTTCTAAACATACAATCATTATTTTCTTTCTATATCTTCCTCTCCACAGGCTTAACTCAAGAGTTCTTTAGATGCATTTCAGAAAATTAAAACTTTCACTAGCAGTGAAAGAGCAATGTACAACAAAACCCAGAGCAGATATTTGAAATTAGTTCACAGCTCTGATGAAGCACAAAACCTGATTTCATTGTTATTTTCCCTTCACAATTACATAAATTAGAATTTTTGATTCCTTCTTTGCCTTATAGAGCACTAACTCAGTTCAAGTATGAGTAAAAACTTCAGTGATTTACCTGAAACTTATTTTCTAAATCTCTTGTAGATATTAAATTCAACTTATTAATCAGTCAAAAGCACAACTTTCAATCTGGGAACAGTTATTCAGAACTTTTTTGTTCAAAGTCTCATTTTGGTCTACAGGATTTAATTTACTGTGGAAATTGTGGAAATGTCATTATCATCCTCAAATGAAGAAAAAAACCCAAACAATAAAATAAGTAACACCTCAAATCCCCAAACATTTATGTAAAAAAATATTTAAAATATACATATTATGTTTATATATATATTATATATATTATTATAAATTATGAATATATAAAATATTGATATATAAAAATTTAAATATGTATAAATAAACTACCTAATCATAATCTGTAAAAGTTTACGCATCCACAATTTACTGAAAACAAACAAATGGAATTTGTCATCTAAACATGACTTTTTAAGACCTCTCATACATCAAGTTAAATAGAGAGATTTTGTGCAAATGCCTAGTTTTTTGAGCAGACTTAAGACAATTTATATTAATTTTTTAGCTTGTTTGAAATTTCTCTAATTTTAAAGATAACTGTTTTTATTTCTCTCCTCATATTTTCTTAATTTTACACTCTTCAATAATACTTTACATGATAATATGCCTCTCTTTGGAGGAAAGACTGGGTTTTTTTGCTGAGTAAGGCATAATATGTGTTTCCTCATGGATACTTTTGACATTGTGTTCTTGACTACTTCATGTACTGAATCATAAATTAAACTGTGCAAAAAAATCTACTTAGCATGAACAGGTGAGTAAACTCATCTGCAAACTCCCCGGATGACTCCACTTCCTCTTTCTGGTTGTGGATGTTACTACCTTCTGTGGACTTCCAAAAATTATTGTGTCAGAGTATTTACTATTTTATCCTGGAATATCCATGAACCACTTTAAACGTGTAATCCTTGGATTTAAGCTCCTTTAGGGTTTTCAGAATATCCTGATGACTTAATACACGAAAGGTTAGAACTACAGGTTGATTTTAAGTGTATTGTGAGTATAAAAGGTATTGATTCATATTTCAGGCTTCATATATAGGATCTTTTATTATAAAGAAGTGGGTTTTCTACAGTACTTTCTTCTCCATTCAGTTACAAGCTGGAGGTATCTGAGACCCACTTACCTGAAAAAGCAACATGAACAGGATTTTTAGAAAAATATGTGAGGAATTTGATTTTTTTTTTCTTATTGGGTGACTATAGCAATCACAGAACATATTTTGTCTGAAAGGTCATATGAAGTAGTTGTTTGCATAGTACATTAAGTGGCTGTTGCTGAAAATGTATTTCAACCTTTCCTGGGTGTAATATATTAGGATGAAGTGTATAATATTGCATTTTCAACCCAGCCTTCTTAAGCAGTAATTAGATCAGAAGATCAAGGGGAGCAAGAAGCAGAATAGGCAAAAAATCTGTTTCTAGGATAAATGTTTCATAAAATTTGCCTTTTTTGAAAAGAAAGGAAAATTTTAAAAGATGCTCTTTGATACAGAGTAAAATCAAACTATTCAATTTTCAATCTTGAATTTCGATTTACTGAACAAACTGTCTATGTTTGGACACCTTCTTATTTTTTCTTTCTTTCCGGTGAGACTCTAGCAAATGTTAAATGATTTGTAAAAACTTCTCATATTTACATGGCATCCAATATGGAAATGGCATTTTTTTTTTCCATCTTGTGTGGAAAATATTGTTAACTTTATCACCATGATATACCATCGATTTAAATACTGATGATAAGAGGTTGGCAACTGCTTCACACTAGGAGTCTAAAAATTAAGATCATATTTTGCCAAAGGAATATCCAGTTTCTTGTGATAAAGAAAAGAGGGAGACAGAAAATTTCAGTCTGTAGGTGATATTTTATGAGGTAAGTTATGCCACCAGCTAACTAGAAATTAAGAATTTTTGGTTCTTGGCCAAGTATGAAAGTATTGAATTCAAAAATAAAAAGACAAACCACACCAATTGTCTTGTCTGGTACACAAAAGATTAGCCTTATAAATAAAAAATTTTCTCAGAATCAGAGATTTGTGTTGACTCAATGATTCAACACTTCTAAAAGTCTCAATGCTGTTACATAATCTCTTTTAACTGAACAATTCACAGAAGGAGTTAGAGAGAATCACTGTTGTGGAAAACCTCTTCACCCTGGTTATTGTGGAAAGATTCTGCGTTTACAATTGGACATGTCATGAGACATAGTTAGCAGCATAGACCAAAACATGTATTTTTACATACTTTTATAGGTACTTTCTCTCTACATAGTTATATCTGTATCTTCTTTTCTTTACATCAAAATTTGCTTTCTTAATAGGAAACCAAATGAACAAAGTTTTGTCTTTTATTCATTACACTATTGACATCTACAGGTTAAATGAAGAACTGAGTTAAAGACATTTTTTTTTTTGGTAGATATCATACTGGATATGTTCCATTATTTCATGATGTTCCAAGCATTTTACTACTCATTTTTTAATTATTTCTGAACAGTAAGTTGTCAGGCACTAATCTAAAGATTTGACTGGCTTAAAATTTCCCAGGTAACATAGCATTTATAGCTAAAATATCTAGTTAAACTCATAATTAAATGAGAAGAAGAGGCAATGGGCACAAACTGAAGCATAGGAGACTCCATCTAAATATGGATGGAATCAGACTGAATCTGATGGGAAAAAAATCCACTTTTTTTACTGTGAGGGTAACTGAAGATTGGCAGAGGCTCTCAGATGTGGCCTCTCCATCCTTGGAGATCTTTAAAAGCCATCTGGAAGTGGTCCTGGGCAACTAGCTTATGTGGCTCTCTCCTTGAGCAATAGGGTGGGACCAGGTGGCCTCCAGAAGTCCCTTCCAACATCAACCAGTCTGTGTGATTCCGTGAAATCAGTGCACAGTTAAAATTTATGCTTAACAAAAATTTAAGCCATTCAGCTGCTTAGAAAAAAGAGAGTGGATTTTTCTGTTGGTGGTTCTGTCACTGTGCAGTTAAGCTTTTTTAGAATATTGTGTATATACCATCTGGAGTGGTGACTCTGCTTTTGAAGTCGTTGGTCTACTCTAAAAATTCTGTGTCTGTCAAGTCAGTCTCTGAGGATTCCTCATGTGAAATATTAAACAAGTCAGGTCCAAACTACTGCATTGCTACTGATGGTAGTAAGAAATGATCTGCTTCTCAGTATTGTTTACATCTTATGTAGTTGTTCCTTTTAACCTTTCCATATAGCAAACCATTTTTCTCCTTTATTAAAGAACTTGTTTTTTGCAAAACATCAAGATTCCATTTTAGTATTTCTAAATTCCTCTGATTTTAATAATTAATCACAAAATATTCCTTTCTTTATTCTCTAGTAAACATGCTTCTGGAGGAAATGTGATAGGTCAAGTCAAAGGAGCCAGGGGAGTCCATCTCATGAAAAAGACATGGTATGTGCACATACATTGGAAAGAACATTTTTTTCTGGTGACCAGAGTATAGTAATATTAGGGTTTGTGTTTGTAGCAGCTTTGCATTAAAGTATTTCATAGGCATAAGCATCAGACAAGGTACCTCTTGAATTCAGAGGCTTATTATGACTACTGTTTAGAGCCATTCTGGGTAGCAGCACATCATCTAATACCTGTTAAAATCAGAGCTCTCTGAAAGACGAAAAATACCTTTTCCTCCCTTTTTATAAGACTAGTCCATCTGGGGGTTTTACAAGGGTAATGTCTTTTGGATTTATTTGTTTTGGTTTGGTTTTTCCTGCTTTTATTTCCTTTTTGTTTTTTTTTTCTGTTCTATCCACTTCTAGCATCTCTTCGGAAATGGAGTTTGTTCAATCCAGATTATCAGAGTTTGAACTAAATTACCCCATAAATCTTCTAAAGCACTTCTGCATCTTTTCACATCACCATGATGACAACTAGTCATCACTCTAAGGAACCTGCAAATTCTTCATGCCCTAGATCTTCCTGTCTAAATATGTTAGGAATAGATGGATGCTTTTTCCTAACTTTTCTTCAGTTTGAACCCACTTGGTCCTTCCTTGTGAAATAATTGGCCTAATTTGTCAGATCTTCCATGCTTTCTTTTCACCAGATGTTGGTAGACATTGAATTAAGTGCACTATGGAATTCATGAAACAGATTTTATTTTTGGGACCTAGTAGGCAGAAGGGCATCATAAAGCAATTGCACTTCCTAATAAATTGATGAAAGAATACAGAAAAACGGTGTTTTCTAAGCAAAAGAACTTGGAAAAGACTATAAATTTCTAGAATTTACAAACAAAGAAAAACAAATTTCAGTTTACTGTTATTAAATATGGTGTTTACTAATTGAATAAATAAACCATCATAGAAACACACTTTTCACTTGTTGTAAGTTCAGACAATTCAAAGACACTGGCACAGCATGATTTCAGTATCATATATGCATTGTAATTTTGATCCTCAACTACATGATTAAATATCACTTCTTTATGAATGCCAATTTCCAGTCATCTTAGTACACCTTTGGCATTGTCAGACTCAGTGTTTCAGGTACATTCTTCCCAAATGAAGGTTTTGATTCAGTTTAACTCCTGGACGTGCCTCTGTCCTAGCCACTGTTGCATACTTGTCCCTGCCCCATCATGTAGGCTGACCATACAGGCCAACCTCATTCTCCCTGTTGCTCCTAAACTTCAGAAATGTATGTTTATTTTCTAAAATCCAGCTTCTTCCTTGATTTAGAGACAGCAAAAGTGGGTTCCTCTTAAAAAAACCCATGAAATACTTCCATACACACAGCTGAAGCAAAAAAAGATCACACAACCAAAGAATGAATAGCCATAAATTCTATCTTAAATGCAAAAATCTATCTTAATTCTATATTAAGTATGCATCATTAAAATCTTAAGGCCAGCCACATTCAAAATTTAAGAGTTTCACACATTAGCAGCAACTCCTGAAAATAGTATAGAATATATATTTAATAGAAAATGGGATAAAAAATAAAACATGCACAATGCAATATCTAATAGACAATACCTAGAAGACATAGGATAACAAGCTAAAGAAATCAAGTAAAAAAGTATTTTTACCACTATTTTTTAAAAACAATAAAGTAAAATTTTAAAAATGTATTAAACGATTGAAATTACAAAATGAAAAAAAAAATCAAATTAGTATTACTAAAAAATCCTGCAAGTAACTTGCTTTCATTCTCTAGTAATGGGAATATGTGACCACATATACATCATTCTTATGAACTCTTCAGAAAAATTTTACTTAAGAGAATGGCTTCAGGATAGAACTGTAATTATCCTAACAGCCGAAATCTTTAGTTTTCAGTGTTATCATAAACTTTAAAAAATACAGCAATCTCTAAGCTGAAACATTCCTCTTTGAATTTTCCTCTTTATGACAAAATTCAGATAATTTAAATGCACTCCTAGTTTACATATAAGTA